>CM021106.1:541481334-541596301 GCA_007115665.2 Sequoiadendron giganteum | reverse complement strand
AAAATCAAAAGAATCTAAAATCCAATGTCGTTGATAGTACAAAAAAATATGAACTCCAAAACTCATATCCTTTGTTCCAATTACCATTCAATACCCACTTATAATGTGTTCAAAACACCTAAGTTCAAATCTACATTATCACATCAAAATCCCACCTACCTGGTTATAAAACATTAACCATAAGCATTAAAAAATGTTTACTTTACCATTCATGATTTTTTAACAATATTGTCAAGACTCTTGTAGACCACCTCTAGATACAGACTTAAAGTGTCATTCTACCACTCTGGCTTAAACTTAGTGACAAAGGCTAATAGGTACCTTAAATTCTTATGTTGAAATGAAACATCTAAACCAACTTGCAAAAATCGGTTACTTCTTGCTATAGGAGCAATCTTCGAATCAAACTTAAATCATTTCCTTGATACTGTCTGAATGGACTCCGTTATGGCCATAATGACATCACCGTAACCAAAGTCAAAGTCAACTCTTCCACTTTACAGCTGTATCTTTAAGCCAATTCAAATTCTGAGCAATAATGCAAATAGCTAGTGAACAGAAATTAAAATGGCACACACATGCAAGATCATCATCCTAGTCAAGTAATAATCATAAAGCTGTTATCTATAAACAAACCCTAATTCATCACACATGCAGATTGTAGTAAGAAAAACATAAACATCACTCAACTCCATTCTCATAATCTCGTGAATTGGATCAGTGTACATTTGAAAAGCACATGACAGTCAAGGATTAGTTGTATACAAAATATAATTAAGTCATGACATGATCAACTAGTCATCTAAACATGATCACACAATCCAAAGTAATTATGTACTTGAACATCATCTCTAATGCAGATACACAGACAGGTCAAGAAGTTCAACAAGTGACAATGAGTTTATGATTCTGGGTCCCAATTACAGCGGGACCCACATATAGTCAAGCAAGATCAAAAGTTTCAAATTGTATCTGGTGTGGGATAGGACAACATATTGGATGTTGAAGTCCATAAATAACATATTTTGCATCTTTAATTAAGAGTGCTTTATTGGTGTCATCTTTGGTTGGTGTCTATTAAATTTGGTAATAATAAAAGGATTCTGCTGAATCATTAAAGTTTATTGCAATTATACACTCAACATGTTGGTAGGGATTATGAACAAGATATTACTCTGGTTGAAGATGTAGTTTGGGATAGATTTGTGGCCTTATTCAAAGGCCCAAAACCTGGTTGGATGTTGTAAAAGTTTTCCAAAAAAGCTATTATGATCAAAAGAAAACAAGCGACATTTGGGTCATGTTGAAGTCCACAAATAGAAATCCAACACCATAAATTGAAAGGGATTTATTGCTATAATCTTTGGTTTCTGTCAAGACTCGAGACCATTAATTATGAAGAGGATTCTGGTGCATTGTCAACGTTTATTGTAATTGCCCAGTACACATGTTAGGGACAGGGAACAAGTATTAATCTGATTAAAGATGTGATTTAGGATGGATTCGTGGCCTTATTTGTGGTGTCTTATGCTCGCTGGGGAGGAATACACACAAAACTGTACACAGAGTTTCTGATCTGGTTGAAAAAAGTCAGTGTGGTCTTGAACTCAGAGTATAGCTGTTCTAGGGATGCAGCTTTTGGGTAAAATATCTAATTGGAAAAACAAGGAGAATTGTTTCTCCTCCCGGACAAGGAATATATCCCTCCAATATCATAAGACCTTGAATGCATTTAAGCCCAGGAAATACAAATGCACAAATTATTTTTATTTTTATTGAATTTACTGTTTATATTTATCTTTGCCTCAATGAAGATTGTGTTTCTCATTCTTATATTTAGTTGATACCAGTGTTACTTCAAATTTTCGGGATGGAGATGACAGGGGACGGCAGGACGAGTCTCCAAGTTTCCGGATATTGAGGTCAAATTTGGGGATGGCAGGGTACAGCTATATAAAATATAGGAATTTTTTTTAATATATAGGGAAATTTTAAATATTTATATGAAACATGGATAAGGCATGCATAATATACATTATAGAACCTTAACATGTAACATTTGTGTTCAACATTATTTGTCAATACTCAATACGCATTCAAAATTCAAAATTAACATACATGAATCATGAAACAACCTCCAAGTTATAATTTATAAATTTATATCAAAATACCCAAAAGCTACATTGCTGCCATATAATTTTAAAATATGATATGAAAATCAAAATACAATAAACAAAGAGCAGTAGCACTGCTGCCCCTAATCCGCATCTGCAAAGGTTGTTCATTTTTTCTATGGTAAGATCCAATGGTAGTTGTACATTACATCTGCCAAGGTTTTCATTCTTTCTATGGTATCTTCCTGGATTTTCCTCCATTCCTATGCCATTCCTTCCATTATCCATGCTGTCCTTTCAATGGCAGGGCCCTCTTTGCTTGTTATTTCACCAGTATTTAATGTGAGCAGCACCATCATTTGTGCTTGGTGCTCACTCGTCAATTGCTGCATCTCACAATATGCCTCTATCAGTATGCCATTATTTGAAGCAGAGATTTGCTGGAATAAGATTTCACGCCCCTTTACAGGCATATGGCACCAATATATATAAATTGGTGCACCAAAGCTTCTGTTCCCTATGTTGACATTTACTGTTTTTAATATCCCTAGGCTAGGATTTAATTTATTTCCAGCTATTTAAATCTCGACGCCACGTTAATTGATCTCATATTTACTGACCAAGTAAAAAGGAAAATCGGTTTTGTCAAAGCACATTGGTATCAAAACAATTATAAATGGAAAGAGTGTTAGAATAAAGCAATAATTTCTCCTTGCGTGGAGATAAAAATCTGCATGTCTTTTTTATTATTCTATTTTTAAGATCTTCGTAGGATTGTTTAGCTTTATTTTTAAAGCAGATTTAAAGTAGTTTTAAAGCTGTTTTTCACAGCTGGTTCTCCTCTTCGTTTTTCCTCATATCTTTTATAAAAACAAAGGCGTATGTAATTTGTTTTATCAGAAAATAAAAAGATTGTGTTTGTTTGGCTGTAGCTGCAATTTGTAGTGTTATGTTTTTAATTTCTTTCTGTCTCTGTTTAGTTATCAAATTGGTATCAGAGTCAGTATGGGCAGATTTGTATGCAGAAAGTAGAAGCCACGGTTTGAAGAATCAGATTTCTGTAGCAGATCGGTTCAGGCAATGGCAGCAAGCACTAATATTTCTCAGCCGCAAATTCTTATTTTCAATGGTAAGAATTATGATTTTTGGGCAATTAAGATGAAAACATTATTCTGTTCACAAGATGTTTGGGATTTGGTAGAAAATGGTTTTGCAGAACCACAGGATCAGGCAACCTTTCAGGCATTAACACAAGGAGAAAAAGATCAACTTAAAGACAACAAGAAAAAGGATGCAAAAACTTGAATTTAATTCAGCAAGCAATGGATGAGTCAATCTTTCCTAGAGTTGCAGCAGCAACAAGATCCAAGAGAGCATGGGAGATTTTGGAGACAGCCTATCAAGGTATTACAAAGGTGAAAATGGCTAAACTACAGTCTTTCAAAAGAAGTTTTGAAAATTTACAAATGAATGAATCTAAGTCCATAAACCAATTTATGAATAAGGTCATGAATATTGTAAATCAAATTAGAGTTAATGGAGAAGATTTAATAGATCAGAAGATCATAGAAAAGATTCTCTGGAGTTTACCCAGTAAATTCGATGCTATAGTTGTAGCAATTGAGGAATCAAAAGATTTGACACAATTATCTGTAGATGAATTAATTGGATCTTTGTTAACACATGAGTCCATAATGAATAGAAATAACAATACTTCTATGGAGAATGCTTTCAAGTCTCGGGTATCATTTGACAAAGGAAGAGGAAGGTCAAGCTTCAGAGGAAGAGGCAGAAGTAGAGGTGGTAGAAGTGATTCAGATCAAGGTGAAAAGAATAATCCAGATCAAGGTGAAAGGAATTTTTATAACTACAATACTAGAGGACGTGGAAACGATGATTTTTATCAAAATTCACATAGGTTTGATAAATCTAACATTCAATGTTATTATTGCAAAAAATATGGTCATTTTGCCTATGAATATAGAAATAAACAAGGAGATATGGATAAACAAAATGCAAATTACACAAATGAGTCTACATATAAATCTGAAAGTTTGTTCATCACATGTCATGTTGCTCAAAAGAGCACTAGAAATATTTGGTTTTTGGATAGTGGATGCAGTAACCATATGACAGGGAATAAAGACTTGTTTGCTAGTCTTGATTATTCTATAAGGTTTGAAGTGAAATTGTGAAATGATAATATAGTGGTTGTAATGGGTAAAGGAGTAATAAATGTTTTGACAAAAAATGGTGAAAGAAATTTTATTTCTAATGTTTATTTTGTACCTGGACTAAAACATAATTTGACGAGTGTTGGACAACTAGTACAAAAGGGGTACAAAGTATCTTTTATGAACAATGTTTGCACAATATTAGATAGATTTCCAAATGGCAGGTTGATTGCAAAAGTGGAGATGACTAAGAATCGAATGTTCCCCCTCCAAATTAAGTGTGCCCAAGGAGAAGAAGAAGCCAATTTCAAAACTATGCAGTTAGACCAATCATGGATGTGGCATTTGAGGTATGGACATTTACATTTTGGAGGTTTAAGTTTGTTACAAAAGAAACAAATGGTAAAAGGATTGCCATCTATAGAACAACCAGCAAATTCATGTGAGAGTTGCATTTAGGCAAAACAACATAGAGAGTTTTCTTGTAGGAACCTCCTATAGAGCAAGGGAATTATTAGAGATAGTTCATAGTGACATATGTGGACCAATGCAAACTCCATCATTTGGAGGTAGTATTTATTTCCTAACCTTCATTGATGATTTTAGTGGAAAGACTTGGGTATATTTTCTCAAGCAGAAGTCTGAAGCATTCAGTAAATTCAATGAGTTCAAGTCTATGGTGGAAAAGCAAAGTGAAAAATATATCAAAGTACTCAAATCTGATAGAGGTGGTGAATTTAATTCTAATGAATTTCTAGATTTTTGCAGAGATCATGGGATCAAGAAACAATTAACAACAAGGTACACACCACAGCAAAATGGTGTAGTAGAGAGAAAGAATAGAACCATAATGGAAATGGCTAGGAGCATGTTGAAAACTAAAAATTTGTCTGATGATTTTTGGGCAGAAGCAGTAGCTTGCGCAGTGTACACTTTGAATAGAAGCCCTACAAGGAGTGTCAAGGAAAAAATTCCTCAAGAAGCATGGAATGGTAATAAGCATAGTGTACTTCATTTGAGAATTTTTGGATGTGTTGCATATTCTTTAGTGCCATCTAAATTAAGAAGAAAATTGGATGATAAAAGTGAGAAATGTATTTTCATTGGTTATAGTGAGCAATCAAAGGCTTATAAATTGTATAACCCCATTTCAAAGAAAGTGATTATTAGCAGAGATGTCAAATTTAAGGAAGAAGAAGCGTGGGATGGTAGCATTGACAGATCAATCACAATTGGAGCACCAATACCGGAAAATGATGAAGAATTTGAAGAGAAAATTGTGCAAGGTGACCAATCAAATTCACAAGCAGGAACAAATACTCCAACAAGAACTCCAAGGAATATTGTACAAGGTGAATCATCTACTCATGCAAATCATCCTACTCCCTATTCACAAGTAAGTGATGAATCAGATCCTACTCTTGCCTCATTAAGATCAAAATATAAAGGTAAGAAAATAAGAAGTTTGAAAGAGATATATGATCAAAGAGAAGACAATTTGGATTTGTACTCAAATTTTGCATTATTCTCTCATGATCCTGTGTATTTTGAAGAAGCAGTTAAGGAAGAACATTGGATTAAAGCTATGGATGAAGAGATGAATTCCATTGAGAGAAATCACACATGGGAGCTTGTTGATCTACCTGAAGGTAAGGATTGTATAGGAGTCAAATGGGTTTATAAAATGAAATTTAATGCAGAAGGTGAAATTGAAAAACACAAGGCAAGGTTAGTAGCAAAAGGTTTTGCACAACATTATGGAATTGATTACAATGAGACATTTGCTCCAGTTGCTAGATTAGATACTATTAGAATGGTCTTAGCCATAGCTGCTCAGAATAATTGGAAAGTATTTCAAATGGATGTCAAATCAGCTTTTTTGAATGGTTTTCTAGAAGAAGAAGTATATGTGAAACAACCACCAGGTTATGAAGTTCATGGACATGAAGAAAAAGTTTGTAGATTGAAGAAGGTGCTCTATGGTCTCAAACAAGCACCAAGAGCATGGTATAGCAGAATTGATTCATACATGCAAAGTAATGGATTCAACAAAAGTAGTAGTGAGCCTACATTGTACACAAAGATCAATAAAGAAGGTCAGATTTTGGTTGTGTGTTTATATGTTGATGATTTAATTTTTACTGGAAATTTGTCTGTAGACACATTTAAATCAGCAATGAAGAAAGAATTTGAAATGACAGATTTGGGATTGATGAAGTATTTTTTGGGCATTGAAGTTGTTCAATCAGATGAAGGAATTTTTATTAGTCAATCTAAATATGCAAAAGATGTGTTGAAAAGGTTTAGAATGTTGAATTGTAATCCAACATCTACACCAATTGCAACAGGCACTAAGATTAGTAAAGAAGACAAAGGGTCAAAAGTTGATTCTACAATTTTTAAAAGACTAATTGGAAGTTTGATGTATCTTACAGCTACAAGACCAGATATCATGTATGGGGTTAGTTTGATCTCAAGATTCATGGAGTCACCAAAAGAATCTCATTGGCATGTTGGGAAGAGGATATTGAGATATGTGGCAAGAACAGTAGGATTTGGAATCTTGTATTCCACAACTAATGATTTTGGTTTGATTGGTTATACTGACAGTGATTTTGCAGGTAGCATTGATGATAGGAAGAGTACTTCTGGATATATTTTTCATTATGGGACAGGTGCAGCCTCATGGGCATCAAAGAAGCAACCCATAGTGACACTTTCATCAGCTGAAGCAGAGTATGTAGCAGCCACTTCAACAGCATGTCAAGCAGTTTGGATGAGGAAAATTTTGATAGATTTATTGCAAGCACAGGAGAAGGCAACTTCAATCTTCTATGACAACAAATCAGCAATCGCATTGTCAAAGAATCATGTTTTTCACAAAAGGAGCAAGCATATTGATACACGATATCACTTTATCAGAGAGTTGGTGAATGATGGTGAAATTCAATTGAAATTTTGTAGATCTGAAGATCAGTTAGCAGATATATTTACCAAGGCATTAGCAAAGGAGATTTTTGAGCATTTAAGAGAAAATTTGGGCATTGTAAATGGTGAAACTATTAGTGGTAGAAATTAGGAGGGAATGTTAGAATAAAGTAGTAATTTCTCCCTGCGTGGAGATAAAAATCTGCATGCATGTTTTTTATTATTCTAATTTTAGGTCTTTGTAGGATTGTTTAGCTTTATTTTAAAGCAGATTTAAAGTAGTTTTAAAGTTGTTTTTTTTTTCGGTTCTGCTCTTTGTTTTTTCCTCATATCCTCTATAAAAACAGAGCGTATGTAACTTGTTTTATCAGAAAATAAAAGATTATGTTTGTTGGCTGTAGCTGCAATTCGTAGTGTTCTGTTTTTAATTTCTTTCTGTCTCTGCTTAGTTATCAAAGAGTATCTGCTTGCATTTTTTTGTAAAACCTAAATTAAATTTTCTACTAAACATAATATATGTGGATTTTGGCAATCATGGACTTTTCCTTCGATGGCTTTGTTTTCTCTCATCAATGTCATGGAGGCACATTATTTTTGAACCTATGAGAATGCTTTGCAGAATACATGTTTACTCTTACAGCAAGAGTGTACATGGATACATATAATTTCAAGACACACTTGATAATTAAATTCTTTTGGGTCTGAAAACAATGATATCTGGCTAATGTGTATTTGGGATGCAAACGTGCTTATTAAATTCTTGCTTGGAAATAGGAAATTTCTTCTATGTTTTTCTGATAATGGTAAGTGTTGATTTCTTTGTCGTAAAATCTTTATTAAAACACATTTCTATCATTCTAAGAATAAGCACAACCAAGTGCATTTCAGATTATAATTTCTTGTAGAGTGCTAGAATGAAAAAAGAGATGATATATCATACTTAAGAATAGTTTACCTTTGAAAAACGATGCATGTTAAATTGAGGAAACTAGAACAAAAATTGAGAATTGATTTTCTTTTGTTCGTAAACTGTTTTTTGCATGCTTTGACGTGGGGGAGCCGGCCATCCCGCCAGCCACAATAACTCAGCGTCCCTAGTCAGCCCCGGATCTAACAACCATCCCCTTTTCCCGTTGACCGTTTCCCCGTTTTGGGGACGTTTCCCAGGTTTTGGAAAAAAAAAAGGGGACGCCAAAGGACCGTCCCCCAACCATCCTCCAATACCCGGGACATCTTGGGGACAAGGATGGGCCATTTTTTTTTTGGGGGGGACACATCCCCAAGTTTCCCTAGTTGATACCAAACTGAGCAGATTGAGCAAGCAAACCTTCATTCTAGTTTTGGGATGTAAGACTTTTGGCTTTTACCATTTGTAGAGCTGGGGTGATTCTTCTTATGATTAGGTGTAATCCTCAGGTCACTAAGATTACCTGGCTATTGGCAATTGTTGCTTGATCCTCTTGTGGGGAGATTCTCCACAACCAAGATTTGAATTTGGGCATCATAATAAGAATTGGTAGCATCTAAGTCTTAATCCTCAACAGCGAGTGAAAACTCCTGGTTCCTAGTTGGAGGGTTCCAATATGTAATGAGTTGTTGGAGACAAAATATGTAGAAGATGTTAGAATATTATATTCTTCATTTGTTTAATGGTCAACTGTAGTTGGTAGGTAGACATTTAATGTCTACAATAATTTACTCCTATATAATGTACTCTTTTCTTGAGTAATAATCATCACATTTTACCAGTTCATTTTCTGAACATCGTATCAAAACTAGTCTAGGCCTAACTCCTTCACGGGAAGGTCCAGGATTATGAGTGTGATCTTTTGAGACTCTGCTAGATGTATTTGAGTTCAGATCCTCTGGTTAAAATCGTGACCTCTTTTACAGACATGATTTCTTTGTCTGTCTGGGCGTTTCTAGTTTTTGTGTGGCTAGGGCACACAGTGGACGCAATTTTTGGAGCTCTCCACGCACGTTTTTTCGTGGTTTGAATAAGGCATTTTTTGTGGGCATTTTTTCTTCTTCTGGGCGCGTGTTTTACAAACCCCTAGGCAGATTTATTTTCACAGAAGTTAGCACCTAATCGTGCGATTTTTTTTAAGACATTTTTTTTCTTTAGGATGCGTTCTCTGATTCACATTTTTGTTCTGGCCGCGTGCTCTGGTCTGTCAAGGGTTTCGTGTTTTTTGCTTTGTCTTCGCGTCGAGAGGAGCGACCATATTTCAAGTGTTTTCTCTGTTGTCGTGCGACTTCTGGTGCCTATGTGTGACACGTTTTTGTGGCTGCACGACCTCTTTTCCGGCCACGTTTTTATTCCTATTGTGGATTTTTCAGGCCCACACGACCTTTTCAAGCTTGTGCGGCACGTTTTTCATGACCTACACGACCTATAGTTTTGTGGGTTGCTAGAAATTTCATGGGTCTGTGGATACTTTGTGGGTTTTGTTTCCGTGACATTGTTTTACCAACTAGGCTCGCTCGCTTTCCTCAGATCTCTCTCTAGGCCTTCAGCAACATTTTCTAGGTTTTAAATTATTTTTTCTTTAAAACATCTATATGGGTTTTAAAAAAGATTCCCTTAAAAAAATTTGTATGGGTTTTCATAATTTTTTCCCTTAAAAAAGTCCTGGAGGGTTTATAATTTTTTCCTAAAAAAAAAATTAAGAGTTTTTCCTGTATACCCTAGTTAGGGTTTCTGCTATGCAGGAGGGCTCTCTGTTATTCGGTTTTTACCATTTTTTCCTAAAAAACGATGATTTGTAATCTTGGGTTTGGCAATTTTTTCCTCAAAAATCGTGGTTGGTTGTAGTCTGTATTGGTCGCACTTGGAGTTGTTGGGGCGAACATTTGCACCACTGGCTTCTTGTAGTCTATTCTTGGGCATCATGCTCCCCTGCAAAAGTTTCGACAGTTTGCCGATTTATCCTCAAAATCGTGGCAGCTATTCTTGGTGTGTCTATAATTTCAGGGAGGGATAGCTTTGTTATCCAACATCAAGTTGGACGTTTTGTGATGACTTTTGGTCAGTAGTTTTGCAGTTTCTAGGAGGGTTGGTGGCAGACTCCTTTCAAGTGGCAGACTCGTCTCTTGTTGCAGAGCATTCTAAAGTAGGGGGCAGCCTTCTCTCTTTTTTTTTGGACAGTTTTTTGGTACTCTTGGTCATTAACATTCTATAGATCCAAGGAGGGTCTCCGCAATAACAAAGTGTTATGAAGAACTTGTGACCAATCGCCCTGCAGATTGTTTTTTGTAGGCTAGATAGACAATTGACCATTAAGGGAGGGTGTTAGAATATTATATTCTTCATTTGTTTAATGTTCAACAGTAGTTGGTAGACATTTAATGTCTACAGTAATTTACTCCTACTATATAATGTACTCTTTTCTTGAGTAATAATCATCACATTTTACCAGTTCACTTTCTTCACTTTCTGAACAGAAGATGTCTTGGTTACAATAAAATGTGTCTTGCCAGTGCTATAGAAAACAAGGTGAGTGGCATTGTTAGAAACCTGAACATGGCATCTTTTCTTAGCATTATTAGTGTTCCAGTAGCGAATACATTGCAACAAAAAGACTGCCAACAACTCGAAAACAGTAGAATAAAAGATGGGCTTTCTTACATTGAACTGGCAAATGCAATGCAGGTTCAAGGAAGGGGCTAGCACAATACTGCATGAATTAAGTGCCAAAATAGATATGAAGGAAACAAGCAGGCCAAACTGTTAAGTTAAACAATTCAGTCCATATATTGCTTATGATTCATGAAACAAGTCAAATACACTGCTCCATTGCTGCTGTTACTTCTGGTTTAGAAAGAGCTTGTTATATCCTCCCTAGCCAACAAATGTCATACAGCCTCTGTAATCCAGATATAATCATGCATATGGATGCAACAACCTTTGGATAAGAGCTTAGTGAATAGACGTAATGAATGTCCTCATTACTGAGGGCAACAACAGTAATATGTCTGAGGGAACACTTTTAGGGAACAGGCCAATTAATAATAATGACTCTAGGGAGTCCTGAGCATTGGTAGAAAATTTTATGGGCTTAATATTTGCAGCGAAACAACCTCAATCACAGATATATTGTTGCATCTTCAACCATTGCCTTAAGCTTCAGTGTGAGAAACTCAAAAACATAATTATTTTTATAGGTCATGAATTATAAGTTTGATGATTTTGCATTTTATCCATGATTATTGAAATGAGATGAGAGATGACTTCTAATGTCCTCTAGGCTAAACTAGTCTGTAAGATCGATTAGAAGTGTTAATTTGTTTAGAAGACCGGTTCTATGATTGTAGGATCAATTAAAAGTGTTCAGTTGTTTAGGAGATTGATTCTATGATTATAGTACCAATTAAAAGTGTTTATTTGCTTAGAAGATTTGTTCCATCATTGTTTAATTTTAAAATAAATTCCCCAAGCTTGCTTTGATTGTTTTGGTTGAAGATTTCATGAACTAAGTTTGATCGCAAAATCTCTGGAATTGTGCCTAATATTGTAATATGGGGTTTATGCAAGAAGAAAATGTGTTTCATCATTTCCTTCATTAAGGTTGTACATCTTACAGATTCTTTGTTCCGAAGCCATGTTTGGGATTAGTCCACATACCAGTTTCATAATGTAGTTCATGTGTGTTGGTTTTCAGTTTTGCAATAATGCTGAACTCTGATGCAGTACAAGTAAATAGTAGTAAAATAATAACTGTTATGATATTTAATAACAGTTTACTATTGTACATTGTAGGTGTACCATTGGCTGCATACAATATTTTAAGTTCTAATTTACTGTCGTAATAGGGAGAAAAGAAGAAATGTGTTCTTGGAACTAAGAAGTTATTTTAATCTCACTAACATTAGGCAGAGTGAAAGTGAGTTCCATAGCAACAAAAAAAAAATTGGGAAAAACTCGGCAAACCAAAAGTCCAAGATTTTCTTTTTAAATGTAGAATAACAAACAAAAATTAGTTTTTTTTTTAATTAAAAAAGGCATTTCCACAGCAACAAAGTTATAGAGAGCAAATAAAATAGAGAGTTTACTAATGAATCATAGAAAATAGATTTTGTTGTTTGTATTCATATCGCTGATTACATTGCATTCCACATCTTTCAAAGCATTAGTTCACAATGCATAACTGATAGATGACAAAATTTCAATTACAATATAGTTTGTACAAAGTCAACCTATAAATTGAGTACAAAGTTTCAAAAAATCGAAAGTAGCCAATGACTCTTGCTAATTGCTACTATAAATAGAGCTATGCTAGAGGGATGCAGGTCCTGATGATGAAGCTCTTGGGCTCTGCCTCTCCTAAGTCGTTCAGTCAAATGAGTATCAAAGTTGGACTCTGCTAGGATCTCAAAATCCTCAGCCTAAAAAAATTCATCACCAACAATCCATTCATTGTCTGGATCAAAAATTGTCTCAAAAAAATGTGGTCTCATGGTGATGGAATGAATGCCATGACAATCAATAGCAACCACATTTCTTTGAGACAATTTTTCAACCAATTCAATGCCTTGTCTATGCTACCACATTTTTCATACATGTCTACCAAAGAATTTTATCAAACAGGTCACTGCCTTGCTGCTATGGCTAAAAGCCCAATACAAGTGCTTTCGAACAAGCTATGGATGCTTGAAAAAAATCTATCAAAGCCTCAAGGTTTCGAACATTTTTTTTCAGGTCTTAAGTTTTATGGGAAAAATTCATTGACCAAAATGTCAAAGATTTTTTCAAAAAATGGGAGGAAAAAATCGCCCAGCCTACAGATTTTTTTAAAATCCGGATTAATCGGTTTTTTTTCCAGATTTCTGTTACTACGAGTGAAACTATTATGCCTCTTGTATGGTTTCCTCCACTGTTTTATAAGCTATTGCATTGATAGGAGGCATCGTTAGCTATGTATAATTTGTTATTATCTTTGGCAATATTACTTGAAGTTCTAAAAAAATGGTGAAATATATATCACTAATGTTGGATAGCAGATCATGTACTGTTATGCAGAAAACAAGAAATCTTCTTCGCCAGCACATATCTGGCTGACTGGTTGTAAAGGGTACATCAAAAGCAGGCTGCAGAAAGTTCCCAGCTTTGATAATTGGCATGTTGAAAAGGAAGAGTGCTCCCATATTGAAGCATAGAAAGAGCGGAAGGATAATCTGAACTATCTTACTGCAGACTCAGAAAATCTTGTTCAAGAACTGGATTCATCTAAAATTATGTTATTGGTGGACTTGTGGACCGCAATAGATTTGAAGGAATAACTATGCAGAAAGCAGAAGAGCAAGGTATTCAAACAGCAAAGCTTCCTATTTCGGAACACTTGAAGATGACAAGTTCCCGGGTCAGCATTATTTTCCTTCCATTGTAAGATATGATATGAACATTTTTTATTTGCATAAACAGATATACATCAAAATTATTTCATATATACCAATTTACGATCAAATATAATCTGGACCACCAAGCATAAAAATATTTTTAGACTTGTATTTGAAAAAATTAAAAATGTATAAACAATACAATTCATGGATGACAATGAATACCTCAAGTTTTCCTTGTGTGTTGTTTTGTAAATATTAAATTTGCCTTTAAGGTTGGTGATCTGATCAGTAACAGAGCATCTTAGAGTCAGGTTCACAACTTCCTAAGAATTATTTGCTTCTCTTATAACCTACTTTTTGAGTAATGGAACAGAATCCTCTTCGAACTACAATTCCCACATCTTGGGCTGCACAAGCATTCCACGACAACCCACATCATTGGGATGGGGTCCATGCCATCTAGTTGCGCTTCATCTTTCATGTTCGGCCACAATTAAGGACGATGCAATGGTTGGAACTTGGAATATGAAGAGTATGTTGGCACTCCAAAATTTTGTGTCCCATTTTGTGCCTTAGCCTCACGGCCCATCAACAATAACCGATTTGAGAGATCTTACTCAGGCCATTTTGCATGATGTTACTCCTCTGGACCTTGCATTTAACCCTCTTTGTTCATGCCTTAGTTAAAATCTAAGTTACAAAAATCCAAAAATAACAAAGTGTTAAGACTTGTTAGGGTTTTGGGCTTTCGCTTGCTTGTTTGCTGCCATGCCATCGCTATTGGCTTTCAAATTCGCCTTGATTTCCTTTGAAAATCTTTCAAGTATAGATTTTGTCGATCTTCGGGTTATTGGTGAAACATTTACATAATTTGAATTAGAGTCTTAGGTCTAAGTGAAGACCCATGGGCGAATGGATTCTAAGTCACTTATTTAGGACACACATTGCTCAACGATAAGTGTTATGTTATGGTATTAATGAATGTCGGGTTTTCCTTTTCAGAAATTGCAATTAATTAGATTTGGATTTGAACTAAAGGGGCCAATTAAGACAAATTAACCTCAATTAATTAATAGAGCCCTGTATAAATGTGCAATTGTAAAAGTACACTATACAACACTAAAATAAGACCAATTAAACCCATTTTAATTAATAAAGCCCTAAACTTAATGTGAATATGTAAAATACATATTACAACACTAAATTAAGACATAATTTAATTCATTCTAATATTAATTATTCCTAAATTAAATGTGAAAAGGGGATACTATTTCTTACACTACAATAACTATAATTTAATGTATTTAGAAACATAATATGCAAAGTTTTTTATTTTTATTTTTTATTTTTATTTTTTTTGATAGATTAATAACTGGTAAGGCCAGCACCATATATATTGATTGCCAAAAAATATTTACATCGTAAGCTTGTAGAAACATACATACTTCATCACTACTTACATACCAGGAGCTTTACTATGTTGCTCCTAACCTACCACCTAACTTATATACTAGTTGCTGTCAGATTTATTACTAAACTTCCCAAAATCCTTGACTACTTGGACCTTCTTCCCTTTGGCTTCCAAGGCCCACGAATTGCAATGAACAGGGGGTTGTTAGCATCATAACCAGGTCCCTGGGCAGAAGCTTCCTTGCGCATTTGTTTGGCATGTGTCGCTCGATTCTTTACTAGGCAGTCTAATTTGCACTTTCTGTGAGCTGGGCCATTTGCTATATCCTCCATGTCTCGGCCGTCATCCTCAACCCAATCTTCCCCAGACTCTGGGAGAGACAAGAGAACAGGTCCAGAGAGCTCCTCATCGTCAGTGTCCACATCAAAGCCTTCTCTTGCCAGATAAATACCCATCTCCTCTTTTTCCATCGGCTCCATGAGTCATGCTGCCATCAAGAGGAATTGAAGATTCTTATCAATGTCTTCGCCACGCTCAGCCGAAGCCTCAGATTCCACCGTACTCAGAATAGGGAACTTTGGAACAGGACTTCCACGACTCCGCTTAAGCAAGTAGTAGTGTTGCGGCATTGGAATTTGGCCATGCTCATCAATATTGTCCAGCACAGCGTCAATTTCCCCCAAGTAGGCATGCTTGAAGACGCGCTGGCAAAGATTTTTAACCCTGGCCTTCGGCAGTCCCCGGTGGATATCAATTGCCAAAAACATTTCCGTTATATCCGTGTTGAGGCGGTGTTTGTGATACGACCAAATGAACTCACACCCCAGAATCGCTTTCACAGCATGAATTACATACTTATCCTTCACTGTAAGGATGCCTCGAAGCCTAATATCTGTTACTTCTCCTTGAAAGGGAACCATGGTGGTTGTAGTTTCCAGACACACCGGGGTATCCAAAGCTTCTTGCCAGCCTTGTTTCCAACCTCTCTGAGTGCAATACTAGTGGTGAATTTTAGCTTGCAACTCACACTACTTATAGCCAACTGGTATCATTTATCAGCCTGCCAACTAAGTTACTGGGCTACACACGGATAATCCATATCATTGTCCTACATTCTCGAGGCCACCCACCTGATGTGACTAATATACGCCTTGAGACGATCTGCCAGATTTGAAGGGACAATTTTGCTGTCGATTTTGACGATCGCGCACATCCCCAGGCAAACTTGGCTTGCCACAGCGATTATCGAAAATGCCACCTTGTATTATCATTATTAAAGACGAGACCCTTCCCACAGAGGAACTTAGTTGGCTCCTGCCTATCCGTACTGCGACTCTGAGGCCGCATGCTTAGCCAATGTATCAGCCACGGAGTTTCCTTCGCGGTATATGTGGTTGACACGAAATTCCTCAAATGATGATGTCAGAGTCCGAATTGGGCTTAACCATCTTCTTAGTATCCAATTTGGGGTAAAGTTGCATCTTATAGCGTTTACTATAATTAGTGAGTCACCCTCGAGATGCACTTTTGATGCTCTGAGCTTTTTACCTAGTTCGATGCCACACAGTGCCGCTCTAATTTTTGCCAAATTTTTTGATGCTTGACCTATATTTTTGGCTTCTTGAGCTAGCACCTTTCCCTCACAATCCCGAGCCACACAACCAATACCAGCAGCTCCTGGATTACCCAGAGAGGCACCATCGAAGTTTATTTTTATCCACCTGGGTTGCGGATGTTGCCAAACTGTACCATGCTTGATTTTTGCCTTCTGAGGGGCCTTTAGATTACTTGTAACGGAAGGAATATGAAGCCCAACAAATTTGTTTGAGAGATCGATGTCCTTGCTAGAGAAAACATTTTTATGGAAGGGAATGTTTCTTGCAGCATTGTTTGTAAGTTCGACGATTGCCTTAGTAATATGCCCTGCTAAAAGTTCTCTCCCCAGCGCTTGCTCTTGGAAGATATGTCCGTTTCGCTCCTTCCATAACTCCCAACAAATTGTAGAAGGAATAATTCGCCATATATTGCTGAATATTCCTTTATGTTGCTTCGATGGCCACGCTACTAACCAATCCCATAGATTTGAAGCAAAAGGGGTGGGGAAATCTAGAATTGGAAGGATCTGTTTCCAGCAATATTTCGCATAGGGGCAGGAGAGCAAGAGATGGGATGCAGATTCTGCCTGATGTTTGCACAGTACACACTTGTTGGGGCCTCTGAAACCTAACTTGGAAATTTTGTCCTGGGTAAGAATCCTCCCTTGAGATGCTAGCCATAAGAAAACACCTGCTTTCGGCAAGACATCTCCCCCCCAGCATAAAGAGGTAGGCCATGTTTTTCTTGGCATCCTTTTTTTCTTGATTTTGTAGCCCAGTTTAACTTTATAATCCCCATCTGCAGAGGCACTCCACCGCAAAACATCATCCCCCTCATTGACCGGGAAGGACCTTGCTTCCATTACCCTTTTCAAAGCCTTTTTCTGAACTTCCAGGGCATTGAGTGAATCTAAGTTTCTCCATTTCCATTTCTTGACTCCATGCTCCCATATATAACCTCCATAATTATTTATCTTTTGGCCCCATGCTCTAATAGTTTCTTCCTTGATGTCCTCCAAGCCCTACATATTGATTAGTTTGGCGAAGCCATCCCACGAATCTTCCCAAAAAGAGGCCATTCAACCATCATGTACTTCCCATGTAACATGTTTATGGATAATGTCTCTGCAATCACAAATAAAATTCCAGATTGCTGACCCTTTTGGAGGGTTGAGAGCTCTGATTATGCTTATGGGTTCGTTTGAATCCATATATTTCCTCCTCAGGATTCTGACCCATTTTTGGTTGCTTGTGTACATTTGCCAAACTAGTTTGGCCCCCATGGCCAAATTCATTAATTTCAATTGCCTAATTCCTGCACCACCCGAGGCCTGAGGTTTGCAAACCTTATCCCAGGCCAATAAGAGGATTTTGTTTAGGTCTTCCGAGCCATTCCAAAAGAACTTTCTCATAATTTGGTTAAGTTGGTCCATTACCCCCTCCGGGATTTTTAGGCAAGACATTGAATAGATGGGGATTGTTGCCAAAATTGTTTGAACCATGATGAGCCTCCCAGCTGAAGTTAACCATTTACCTTTCCATAATTCCATTTTCTTTTTACAATTGCCTATTACTCTGTTCCAAAAGGAGAGTCGATTAGCATCGGTAAGAAGTGGCATACCAAGAAATCTTCCTGGAAGACTGGCCGCTTTGATACCTAAGATTCTTGTAAGGTCGCATTGGAGGCTAGGTTGGGTGTTAAGAAAAAAGACTTCTGATTTCCTCCCATTGATAACTTGGTCGGAAGCTTTGTTGTACTTGGATAATATTTCTTTGATCGTTCTTGCCTCCATTCTTGTGGCTATTCCAAAGAGGAGTGTCATCCACAAATTGTTGATGAGTACTTGCTCCTACTCCAGGAGCAGACTCAATTCCTTTCCACAAACCTTCCTCTCTGGCTTGGCTTATTTTCCTGCCCAGGGCTTCATCCATAATTATAAAAAGAAATGGAGAAAGAGGGTCACCTTGTCTTAACCCCCAGGTAGAATCTATAAATCCCTGAGCTACACCATTTATTAGTATTGAAAATATAGGCCCATTTATACGGCTTTTGATCCAACTTACTATTTCCTTTTCAAAGCCAAATCCAGCTAGCACATCTAGCAAGAATTACCTATCCACCCAATCATAAGCCTTTAATATATCCAATTTCATGATCATACTTGGCAATCTTAACTTTCTTGCATAATGCAGTATTTCGTGAGTCATGATTATCCCTTCCACAATTGACCTACCCAGTATGAATCCACTCTGTTCTTCTGAGATGATTTTATTTATTACCAATTTGAGCCTATTGGCTATGATTTTCAAGATTATTTTGTATATTGTGTTGCACAGAGAAATAGGTGTGTACTCCCCCATGTTGCTTGCCTCCTTTTTTGGGATAAGTGCAATGAATGTATGATTAATTGTACCTAGCATTACTTTTTTCCTCCTTGACTCATTTGTTGCCTTGACAAGATCTTCCTTGATTATTTCCCAATAAGCTTGGTAGAAAGAGGTCGGGAAACCATCCGGGCCTGGAGACTTGTCTACTCCTAGTTGGAAAGTTGCCTTCTTGGTTTCTTCCATACTTATGGGTTTTGAGAGTTCTGAATTTTCATTGTTTGAGATCAGTTTCGGGATACACCTGATGAATTCCTCCCTTGTTCCAGAATCCCTTTGATCTTCTTTTTTAAAGAGTGCTTCGAAGAACTCCACGGCTTCCTAGTTGGTTTCCTTATCTGATCTAGCAATAGACCCATCATTTCTCACCAAATCTGATATTTTGTTCATATTTCTTTTAGCCAAGGTTGAGCTATGAAAGAATTTAGTATTTCTATCTCCTTCGTGAAGCCACTGTTCCCGAGATTTTTGTTTCTAGTGGCACTACAACCTTGCTAGGGATTCAGACTAAGCTTCTAATAGAACCTTTTCTTTCTTGAACTCCTCCTGCCCCATACCATCCTTGATTATTTTTTCGTTTAAGATTTTTAGCTCGCTTTCTATCTTTTCACTCTCTTCGAATATATTTTTAAAATGTTCCTTATTCCAAATTCTCAATTTTGTTTTGATATGTGAAAGCTTCCTATGGAAGGAAAACAGGTGGGAGTGGTTAGCTATCCATACCTCTTTCCACCAAATCTATATCTGTTCATAGAGGCTTGGATCTCTCATCCACATTCTTTTGAACCTAAAGGGAGAGCCCCCTTTAAGCATATCTGACTGTAGGACCAATTGAATTGGAAAGTGGTCTGAGCCACTACATGGGAGAATTGAAGCCTCCAACACTTGGTTCCATTCCCCCATCACTAAGAACCTATCCAGTTTTTCTGCTATTCCAAAAAGACCCTCTCTTATGTTGGTCCAAGTATAAATTCCATTCTTCGTATTTATCTCTCTCAACATATTTTGATCAACAAAATCCTTTAAGTCTAATTGAGATCTTATCAGGTTTTCCAACCCCCCCCATCTTCTCTGAGTTGTTTAGAGTAGCATTGAAATCCCCACCCAATATAGTTTTTACTTCTTTTGTTTGGCTCGGCAAGAGGGAGATTTTCGCCCAAAGAGACCTTTTATTTGCTGGAGCAATCAGACCATATACATTGATCAGATTGAATTCTAAATTATTCTGGTAATGGTGAACTAAGACCACCATCCAATTCTGCTTATCCACCAAGACTTTGCAGCATACCGAGATAGGGTTCCAAAATACCCCAAGACCCCCCGAAGCCCCAAGAGCTTCTCTACACATTCCTTCCCAACCTCTCCACCACTTCAATTTCCTTTCCTGTTCTTCCTTACTCCATTTTGTTTCCTAAATAATTAAGATATATGGCTTATCACTGTCTATCTGACGCCTGAAGTGGTACCATTTGCTAGGGGCATTTAAGCCCCTAGTGTTCCAACTTAGGATCTTCATGACTCCCGGGAAGGGGGAGACCCTTCCCATTTCTAAGAATTGTTTGTCCAATTTTTGTTTGTCCTTTGGCAGCCCCTGCCACTTTCAGTTTCTCCTTATTAGGCTTACGGCCTCTTTGGCAATTTGTTTTGATTCTTGGGGTTTTTCTTGTCAAAGGTGTTTGCTCAATACCTCTTTCGGCCATTATCCCTTCTTGATATTCTTCAAAACTTTCATCGCAGTCCGATTTTGAATCCATACTCCCTAACTCCAAATTTTCCTCTACTCCGACCTCTGGGGTTTTATGATTGCCTAGATAAATTTCGGTAGCCAGCTCACACGACGCCGCCTTTTGAACTTCCGAAACATCTTTCTTTGTTGATTCGACCTGATTATCCTGGAAAATGTTAGAGAGATGTGGTAGCTCTTCCCCCTGGGATCCTGACTCCGAGCTGATTCCACAGTTGTCCTGAATTAACCACCGGGTTGGATGAATTGGCCCCTGGCTGATATCCAGGATTGATTTCCGCCCAGGCTCATTCACCATCTGATCCAAACACATTGAATCCACCAATTCTTTTTCGCTAAAAACCGTAGCTTTTTCGGCCTTTACTTCTTTTCTACTTTTTTCCAACTTTTTTCCTTGAGCTGAAGTGCTTATGTTGTTGATTTCCCAATTTTCTGGGCTGACTACCTTATCTTGCTCGGATACTTTAAAGTTAGGGCACTCATACAAATTGTCCTCCCTGCACACCTCCTGAGACCATGAACCTAAATCTGATAAGAGCTTTATCGCTCCAGGCAACTCCACCTCCTGAGCAATTGTTACACAGATCCGGAAGAAGGGTCCTTTCTTACTAGCCAGTTGAGTGTTGTCAAGACTTTGAAATTTCCCGAGAAGATTTCCAATTCCTTCTAAAGTTTTTTCAAACCAATATTCTGAAGGAAGGTTATAAAGCTTGATCCAGACAGCACTTTCCCCCACCCCTTCTTTCCTTGGGTCAAAATTTGGCTTCCAATTTACCAGGTGAACTTGGGCACCCTCTAAGAAATAGGGTCCTGATTCATAAGCCTTATTCTTTATTTCCTGGCTACGAAACTTAATCAGAAACCAGTTATACCCCAAGGTGTCTACCGAAGCCTCTTCCCCCCAATTATCCTTACACCATTCATTCATAGCGTTCCAACTTTTCTGACCTACTCCCCCCCATTTTGCTAACATTCCAATGTTTCTTAAATTGTCGCGCGCTAAGTTAACTACTTCGATGTTGGCATAAAAAAACGGAATGGAGATAGGAGTGGAATTACCTTTAATTGTTGGACCCCAACACACACTTGCCTTCAGCGCTGCATCTTTGGGCGGATGGGCTTTGATAGGGTCCATTTGACGCCAGTTTTTGTTCATATCTCTTTTTACTCCTCCTTTTTCCCTGAACCACCCCTTCGAATTTGATGCTTTCCTCCCCCTGCCCGTGTTGAATTTTGGTATCCTTCCTTGCATGTATCTATTAGGTCACACCCATGGAGGTCCTTGACCTAACCAGGGTCTATTCCTCCTACGCCTTTGATTCATCACTGCCTGCTCCTATTGTTGGTAGTAGGGATGACATTTATCTACCCACACTCTGTTTTCCATTACCCATTGGGATCTATGATTTTCTAAGTCAGGGTATCGACTGGGGTTTCCATACGCTGACCAGCCCTTGTTTATTTTCTCTTCGAATGCGTCGAAGGGGATTAACCTGTCTGTTTCTTCGCTCCATCTTTCCTTGATATTTCCTCCCTTGGTCGGTGTTGAATTCAGCTGTTGGCAGCTAGCTGTCTCTGGCGTATCGTGGCGTTGCTTTCTCTCTTGCCTCAACTCCTAGATCCCACTGATTTGGCCTTCCTCCTTCGCTAGTTCACGATTTGTCGCTTGCCCTATCACGCCCTCCTTCGCAACCTCACTGGCTTTTTTCAGTTCTCCCATCATTCAAAGTTAAAAATAATATTAATAATATATTAAACATTCAAAATACAAATTCAAAATTAAACATATTAATATTAATTATAAAATTTATGTAAATATTAATATATTGTTTTTATAATTGTACATTTTAGATTTATAAAATAATATTATTTAAATATATTATTAGACATTTCATTAAGAATATTTCTTAAAAATAATTTTATTTTAATATAAAAATATATATTAATTTTCAATTAAAAATATAGATTTTGATTATATACTTTAAGCATTGAACATGACTTATTTTTAGTAAATAGAAATAATAGAAAATACAACACTTATAATAATCAATGCTTATGTTGTAGGATATTGTATGTCTAAGATACTCCATGTCTATATTGTAGGATCTTGCATGTCTATATTCTAGTTTAATAAGAGGAAATAGAAGATATATATATATATATATAGTTACGTAATCATTTAAAATGCATTAATACTAATTATTAAAATCATGTAAAATGTTAATTGCATGCATTTATGAGATTTTAGGATATGCATACTCATTCTAGCTTAGTGGAACAAAACCATAATTACATATATTTATTAATGTTGGATAAAATATAATAAAACCTTATTTTTGTAATATTTAATGTATTATAAAAAATTAAAACATACACAACAAGGCTCATAATGATAAGATATAAATTTTAATTTTAAAAATTCAAGACATAATATTCTTATAAATATAATAAGTTACTAAATATAAATATAATATGTTGACTCATAATGATTACAAGATATGACATATTATGATATATTAGTATTAATTATTAAAATTATGTAAATGTTAATATATTGATTTTAAAATTGTATATTTTATATTTATAAAATAATATTATCAAAATACATTAAAAACATTTATTAAAATATTCATTTAAAGCAAATTTATTAATTATCATGAAAATAATTATAATATAAAATTTTCAATTTTCAATTAAAAATATAAATTATTTTTAGTTATTTTTAGTTTTTATATTAATACTCTTAGTAACATATTAAAAAAATAAAATACAAATTAAACAGATTAAATTGTGTGCATAATCATTATAAAATTAATATCAATTATTAAAATTATGTAAATGTTAACATATTAAAGAATATTTTTTAAAATAAATTTATTGATCATTATTGATATTATTTTAATATAAAATATTAATTTTTAATTAAGAATACAAATGTCAGTCATACAAAATCACTCTTTAAGTTTCTTTAAATTAATATAATATAATTAATATTTCACCTTTATTATTTAATTTATCAATTTATAGCTTAACTTATAAAAAATAATGCATATGGAAGCAAAGTAAAAACCATTCTTAAAAAAAGAACAAAATAATAATTTGCCTTAATACTTCCTAAAAATTCACACATGACTCCCAAAACTTTTTAGCCTATCATATTCACAAGAAATAATTTTTAAAATTAATAAAGTTAAATATTTTACATGTTCACTTTAGGAAAATTAAATTTTATTCAAGAAGATAAAAATGTCATTTCTAATTGATTCGAAAACAGCTTATTAATAACTAATTAACAAAACTCATTGATAAGAGTATAACAAAGCAAACATATTTTCATACAGCAGGCTTGCTTTTATTATAGGAGAGATCGAATTATTAGTTTTGCCTCCATTTCTACAATTTCCTCTCCTATGTTCAGTGGGAAACAATATCTACGATTACCATTGAAGAAACAAAACTACCATCATGCTTTCAAGATCACTGAACATCCTAAGATCAAAACTAACAAAATTGTAAATGGATTTGGAAAATCCCTTGGAAGGCATCAATGAACAGATGCCAACATACATTTCCAAAAATCTTCAAGATTTAATCTTTCCAAAAACATTGTATAACAATTCCATAGAGCCTCATCATCCAACTTGAGCTGCTACTTCACTAGCAAAATCAGTCTCTTTCCTGCATATAGAGAATGTTTAGAAAGGATCAGTTTCCCAACGAATATAAAGGATAGTTATACTCAAAGAAAGTAGTATCAATGGGGACTATCTCTAAATATCGACATATGTAAACTTTGAAAGAAAGAGAATTCCAGAGGCAAATAGTTGGAACCATTACTCTGACATTTTCAAAAGTAAAGATGCAGTGCATATTGTTGTGGTCGCATTTTTGGCATCATGAGCTTGCTACTCGGATAGTATCTTGCAGTAGAACACATTAACATTCCAATTTTCTCATCTTGTGAACAAGAAAATATGTATCTATTTGTCTAGTTTTCTTATTCGTTTCTGGAAGGAACTTAAAATCTTAGATAGCTGCTGTTTGATTCTGGCATCTGACTCTCGAGGATGGAAGCTGCTCTACCACAGAATGCCTAATACAATAGACTGTCCTGCCAGATATTAGACCTGGAATCGGACTCCTGTAGGATGGAAACTGGTCTGCCCAAGAGAACTCCTCAATTATCGAAAAGCAAAACACCCAAAGCCTGGTACAAATAAACTATCCTGCCACATGTTGGACCTCAAAACAGTAGTTTCTGAGTTTTGGACCTTTCATCACAACTCTAGATCCAAATACAGGAAAAGGACAATAATAGTGCAGAACATAAACATATAGTTCATAGCAGAGCAGGCAAGGACAGCCAAGCTTAAACAGCATTATTCACTCTCTGCAAATGGAATTCATCACCTTCCAGAGGCTGTGTGCAAGATCAAAACCATGTAATTGGAGATTCTTGTTCATTGTGAGAAATTAAAAAGGAAACTACAGCTTACCAGCAGTCCTTTCAAAAAAAATGAAATGCATGCAGGTTGTCAAAGGTAACAAAGACTCCCCTCTTCATTGATCTGGCTGTTTAGATGATATTCGAAGAAGAGGACCGCAAGTTGAGCAGCTCAACCTTCAAGTTTGTAGTCTTCGAAAGCCCCACCAATCCCTTAAAAGCAAGCCATTCTTTCTTGCATGAACCTTAGGGATATTTGTCATAACAGGGCATGGAAACCTGTGTGTGGAAACCTTGCTATTCAATTTTTACCCCTAGAGAAGCATATCCATGCTATTAAAGCTCAAAAGGATTATTCACTCACACGACTTCAAATGCAGGAGCTTCCTAAGGCTCATGCTCAAGTAGTGGCTACTAGAAAGAATAATAAATGGGTTGTAATCTGCAACTATAAGGCAATGATTCATTGGCATGCCCTCTTGCATGAGAAAGTAGACCTCGGGGACATTTCACTTCATAAGACAAAGATGACTCGGATGGCAATCTTGCAATTCAGTTCTAATCCCAAGTGGAGCATCTGCACAATTTTAAATCTTAGAAGAAATTTATTTCACCTGAACAAGATTTATTAGATGCAAATCTCATGACTCCAAATGAAGAAGCTAAATTAGTTACTGATAGAAAGGATGACAAAAGGGTTCTAATCCATGACAAGGCAGTGATCAAGAGTTTACATCCTTGGCCCCTTGGCCAGCCAAATGATGCCCTCTTAGCTCCCAGTAGATTATAGTAGCTTTTATATTGCCTGCGGGAATAGCAACAGCACAATATTCTCCAACTCTCTAAGACGTATCCTCACAAAGTCTAATTTTCTTATTGAGACTCCTATTAAGTGTTAATATTTGCTCATTGAGTCTTTAGCTTTCAAGCATAAGAATCAGAAAGCGGGAGGTGTTTGTGGATATTGGTAGCAGCTTGGCTCATTCACAACCGCCTCCAGTCTGGAGTGTCATTATTAGCTTCTGATGTGCACTCTTGATACATGTGGTTTTGGATTCGAAAAGATTCAGTTCCTCTTCAAGACATCTTCCTTGCAGTTTGGTCTTTCCCCTGACTCATCTTTCCTCTACAATGATGCTGAACTGTATGTTGACCTTTATCAAAAGATTTCTCATCGTTCCTCAATACCCGATGTCATTCCTTTGAGAAATATTAATTCCCACACTGGGACTGACTTGACACATATTCATGATCATGCAAAGAAGCTTTGTTTTCATGAGTTATATTAGGTGTAGACACTGAAAAATGTCTTGGTCTGCGAACATTATTCCGCATCAATCTCTCTTCTTCCCTCCATAATTAAATAATTTTAATTATTTAATTAATTCATTTCCTTGTTTTTATTCTTCTTTGATTAATTAAATAAATTAAATATTTATGTAATTATGTCGCTAACATCCTATTTCTTTCTATAATTAAATAAATTCTCATTTATTTAATTATTCATCCTTTGCTATTCTCCTTTCATGACTGCATCAGCATACACTGCCAAATTATGCCCCACCATTAGACATGCAGCTTTTGAATATTTGGAGCATGGTAAATCTGAAGAGAGGTGATTTCGAAAATATTGATCACATTTTTACCATACAAGCTATGATAAAAGAGGCACATAACCAATTTTATAAAAGTCTTTTGACACTTTGTAGACTTTTGGAAGGCCTGTGACTCTGTTCCTACCTAACTCGTAAATCTTCACAATTGTCATTATAAGGCCCTAAGAGAGAGCTGTTCGTCATTTACAGACTAGCTGCAGTGACTTTCTCAAGATTACCAAAGAATGCCTGAAAACTTTCTCAACAATATGCTCTTGCTGATGATGGTTGTGGATTGAATAACGTCTAATCATTACACTGTTTTTCATTGACAATGTGTTCCTTTGATTCCTAAAATTATATATAACAGAATTTTAGTGTTTGTGATAGATATATAATCTTATAGTTTATAGGCACGAGCTACAGCAATGTAGTAGTACCCTTGTTTCACATTCCAATCAAATGAAAAAGATTTTGTGCATGTATATATCGTATTATCATTAGGCTTTTGATTATTCTCTTATTACCAGGGATGCATCCTGGGACAATTCCCTGGTGTCCCTGTCCCCATACCATTCAGTACATGGGGACAGCCCAGAAACATTCCCTGGCTGTCCTCTGAAAGACCTTAAAAAAGCAAGAAAATCCCTATGAACATCTGGCTGTCTCTGAGACAGCCAAGGACATCTTAGATTTCCCTTAGCCATCCCATGGATGGTACGACGTGCCCAGAAACATAAACCTTAAAAAACAGTTCTTTTTTTTTTTTTTGAAAAAGCATAAAAACAGAAAAAAGAACAACATAAAATTGTAATCAGTTTTGGTAATATGCAAGGTCATTGAACAAAACTATGCAAAACTCATTATGTGGTATTGCAGCTTCATTGTGATTCTTGTTAGGACTATGTGTTGTAAACCTTGCAAGTCCTTGGAAAACATTTAAAATTTATGTGTCGTAATTTGTGGCCCCTCTTAGAATGGAGCACCACCCTTGGAGGAGTCTTGAGATTCCTTGTCTGACACACAACACCACTTGTGAGTTGTACTCTGAAATGTGTAAAAGAGCATCAATCCCATGTAAGATGTGTAAGAGTATCTGACACTATATAATGTGTAAAAGTATCTATAACACATGTAAAAACATTGTAAAAGCGGGGTTACATGGTGGACTTGAGAGAATGTCCTTGACAAGCTAATAATAGTCCTACATAAGAGAGGTGTATGTGTAATTAGTGCTACTAAATGAAGAGCTTGGGAGTTACATTGGACCCCCTTTGTCATGGGTCAAAGTTTTTGTGGGAGTTACATTCTATTCTAGGATTTACTCTTGGAGCAAGGCACATGGGTCAAACTAGTCTTTGGGAGTTACATTGGATCCCCTTTGTCATAGGGATTAAAGGTCTTCATGGGGAGTTCCATTCTATTTTGGAAGGATTTACTCTTGGAGTAAGGCACACGGATCCAACTTGGACTAGCTCAAGGTTCATAGTCTGAGTGCATAGATTTGGGAAACCATTGGTGGTTTCTAAGACCTCCTTGGTCTACATATTAGAGGCTTGGTATGGAGATTGTATGGTGGTTTTCATTACAAGTTCAGAGAAAGGTTATGTTGCCAAATTGACTCTAGAAGATAAGAGTTATAGATTTCATGTATCTCTTGTTAAGAGCACTGGTACTCTATTGTATTGTAATCTTTTGTTCAAATAATTTGATCAAAGTATGCTCGTGAGGCTAAAGTTCTCCCAAAAGATTTTTCCTAGGCTTTATCTTGTGTTGTGTTGTTACTCTGCTGAGTTTTTATAGAATCTTGTAACTTGCATAGTTTCTCTCATAGGGTTATTTATTTATTTTCAATTCTTTAGGGATGCATGCCAACAAAACTGTAAGTTCTATGTGTAATGTTGAGAATATGACCCACAAGTAACCAACCATTAGGAGATTATATAAGGCCCACGAGTGTTGCACCTTTCATCATGCCTACATTTTCTATCAAATTATATCTATGATGTTTTTTACTCTCTAGTGATCACATTTGATACCAACATGATTATATGATTATGAGGCATATGATATTATTTTATAATTGAGCTATTATTATATTTGCAGCTTCACTGTTTCCATTGTGTTTATGGGATGTTAGTCGTGTTAATTTTGATGATTCGGTGCTATTAATTTGTTAATGATTTAAGTGTGATTTAATCATGCTTCTTATGTATCTTCCTAGTTATGCTTATGACTTGTGGATCATTACTATGATGTGATTCCGAGAGATGTACGTACCTTGTGTGAGTGTATTCATTGGTTTATACTATTTTTCAGCTATCTTGTGTTAGATATGTTTGCTGTGAGCTTGAGCGCACAAATAATGTGTAAACCAACAATGAGGCAACATGGAGATGTCCATACAAATACTTGTGTTTTAACCATCTTATTCCATTGGGGCAATTGGAGATTACTTGTGTGTTATTCATATAACCAAGTAGTCCTAGTTGTATTCAATTCAAAACCCTCTTGCATTAAACCAATAAAGTGTATTCTAAAGTTTTATATGATGTTCTAGCATGCATGGATGTATTCATAACATGTGGAAGTGAGTTTTATAATTGAGTGAAATGTTTAAATCAATTTTAAGTGAAGGGGGTCTGATGGAATCAAAAAGGTAAATTTATATGCTTTAAAAAGTTCTTTTTAATGATATTACTAGAAAAATAAGCTATGGGGAGTATATAAGTATAAGAGACTTTGTTTGGAAATGTCTGGAAGGATCTATTTGACTTGTAAAGCAAGTTTTGTGCAACTTTTTTATAGTTAAGGAAATTAGCTTTGATTTGATTATATTTGACCACATGGGTGCAAATACATATCTTGGAAAAAGGTTTATTTATTTTGGTTTATCAATATCCCTTCAATACCTCATTACTAAGAAATTTACTAAGTTACCGGATTCGCACCCGGAGGCCTCGAACCCGGTCCGAGTTCGCCTACGGGTGCGCCCTGGGTACGCACAGAGTGCGCGACCAAGCGCACACCCGGGAGAACCCACAGGCATGGTCGCGCACCCTATGCGTACCCAGGGCGCACCCAGTCAATTGGTGCGTGGACCCGAAGGTACCAGGCACGTACCCGGGCGTACCTTGAAGAACCCACGGCCCAAAACTTATAAAAACATTTTTTTTATTATTATTATTATTAATATGAGGTGCGCCATGGAGTTTTGTATGGTTTCAAAAGCCCTGTACCGCGACAGGGAGCGTGCCAGGGGCGCTGCCCCTGGACCCCGCGAGGGGTGCTGCCCCCAGACGAGGGGCGCTGCCCCTCAACCCCACTGGGGGCGTTGCCCCCAGACCCCCACGAGGGGCGCTGCCCCTCGACCCCATTGGAGACATTGCCCTCAAACTCCCATTGAATTTAATTGGTACTCTCCAAGTCCAAGTTTCCATAGTTTTCCTACAAGTCTTCATCTATAATATCGCATTTAAGGCTTTTGAAACCATACAAAACTCCATGCCGCACCTCATTTTTATGGGAAAGAGGAAGATGTAAATTTGTAAAATATATTAATATAGTATTTACTTTCAGTTTTACAAAAACAATTTTCTATTTTCATTTTGTTTAAGAATATCAACATCAACGCATTCCACATGAGGATGCCATTTTGTACCCAATTTGCTTTCAAATCAGTCAAATACAACTATCAATTGACATTTAATATTTATCTTTGGCATTTGGCATTGATCAATGATCAAGTATCATACTATGAAATGATTTAGTTTTACAATTCTGTATATTTCTCCTTTTTTTTTGTATATATAATACATATATATATATATACACGTACCCAAACCCCTAAAAAAAAATTTCACGTACCCACGTACCGAGTTCTCATACCCGAACCCATCCCCGAACCCGAACCAGTAACTTAGGAAATTTATCAATGATTTATTTGTGAGGATTGGAACTCGATTAGTTCTAGTATCTTAATTCTTGGTAAGGGTTACCTCATGCTAGTAAATTCATTATTCTTGGGGAAGTTCATATTTTTTGGGAAAAAAAATGGAACAACTTTTCTTGAAACCCTAGTGTGTGTTCTTGAGCCCTAGAAGAAAGATCATGCTTGGCATTGATTTGGAATTGGATGTACTGACTGTTGATGTTATAGCAGTGGGAGATATCTTTCTCTCAAATTTAAAAATGATGGATAAATAATACCAAGGCAAGTCAGACTTGCTATATATAATAATTTTATGAAGAGTCACCTTGTTTCTTAAAAGAGGCCAACCCAAATGAAGAGTCACCTAGTTTTGTATAAATACAAGGTGATGATCATTCATTTGATCATCAAGTTCATTCATCATAATTTGCATTCCTAGAAGAAGTTCATACTTGAGCAGCAGATCATCATCTTGTTGCAGCAGATCATCATTTTGTAGCAGCAGACCGATTTCAAGGAGAAACATATTCATTTGTATCTTTGCATCTAGGAGAGGTGCTATCATTCATTGTATCAAATTCGGCATTGTGTTGGGCCTGAGTTGTAAGCAGATTTCTGCTCTTATTCCTTCAATATATAAGAGATATATTTGCTGGGTTTTTCTCCCTCGAGTAGGAGGGTTTTCCCAGGGTATCTTGTTGTGTTCATTGTCTTATGTGTTGCATTTTCTGATTGCTTTCATTTCTGATCCTAAATCTAACATGGTATCAGAGCGGGTCTAAGAAAAGATCTGATCAGATTTGTTTAAGCAGTCAACTTTTCATCTAGGGCAGATCTTGACGTATCGCAGATCTAAGGTTCAAATTATTTCTGACCTAAGGGCAAATCTTTGAAGGTGAATTTGTGCGGAAAAAGAAGATGGTGAGCGGTGTCAAGGTAGAAGATAGGCTTGATGGAGCTTCAAACTTCAACTTTTGGAAACCCAGGGTACTCATTGCATTAGAGGAGAATGATCTTGATTTCGTGGAAAGTGATATGCCCGAGCCTTCTGATGAAACTGAAAAAATCCAATGGAAGAAAAATGGCACGAAGGCTAGAAAAATCATGATAGACTTTGTGATGAATCACCTAGTACCGATCATCTCCAAGTTGAAGACAGCTAAAGAAATGTTTGATACTCTAAAAGGATTGTACGAGATCAACAACACTAGTAGAAACCTTGCTTTGAGACAACTTCACCATGTAAAAATGGCTAAAGATGATTCAATCATCTCATTCTTTATGAAGATTGCTGATTTGAGAGATCAGTTGAGCGCTATTGGGGATATAATTGCAGATAGAGATCTTGTTATGTTGGCACTAAATGGTCTTCCTCAATCTTGGGAACCCTTTATTCAGAGCATCAGTGGGAGATCCAAGTTGCCCAAGTTTGATTGTCTTCAAGCTGATTGTATTCAAGAGTCGTCCAGGTTGGCAGCAAGAGGAATTGGGCGAAACTATCATGATGTAGAAAATCAAGTTCTTGCTACACATACTTCTAGAGAAAGAGGCAAAGGAAGAAGAGGAATAGAGACGGAGAATTAGATTCTACCCCAGAACCGAAGAAGAAGAAGGATCTCTCACATTCAATGTTTCAGGTGTGACAAGTACGGTCACTTTGCTCGAGATTGCAAATTAAGGTCTACACACAACATGTTTCTACTGCGGAAATTGACATAGGGACATCTCAGAAGGAGCCTAGCTCTAAAGTTGATTCAAAAGGTTTCTTATTCTAAAGTCGATTAATTTCTTCGAAGAGGAGGAAATGACATTCAAAGGGAGTCAAATTCAGAGAATTTAAGGCACGAGTTGAGAGCTTGTCCAGGAAAAGGATTAAGGTTTTGAGATAGGTCAATGGAGGGGAGTTCACTTCTAGAGGATTTCTTTGAAATCTCTACGGCAGGGATCAAAAGGGAGTTTTGTGACTCACTAAGAAGAAGTGAAGGTTGCAATGTTGGAAGGCCAACTGCAAAATCCTTGGAAGACCTCTTCGGCAGCTAAGAACAGAATTGCACAAGACAGTTAATCTAGATTTGACATTGGTAGCTCTGCAAACCTATTTAGAATAGGGTGATCTGGGATGAGGTTGAGGAGGACAGTCTTGGACTCAAGCAAGTCAATAGTGCCAAAAGTGTGCATTGGAAACCGCTCCTCTAAGGCAAGCATTGCAAACAATCTTGGACGAGGAGGTCAGGAGGTTGATGCAAGTACTTGGAGCTCCAAAGGGAGTCACATCATCATGAAGATTTGTTGTAATGTATATTTCTCTGAGACGAAGAAATATGAGGTGAAAGGCCTTGTAGTGTATATTTCTCTGAGATAGAGAAATATGAGGTGAAAGCCCTTGTAGTGTATATTTCTCTGAGACGGAGAAATATGAGGTGCGAGCACTTGTTCATCTTTGTGACTGAGATGAGACGTCATGTTGAGAGACTCCATGACAACATCACATTGAGAGACTCTGTGATGAACCCTTGTACTTGTGTTTCTTTCCACACATGGGAGTAGCCATGGTGGACGTCATGTTGAGAGACTCCATGATGACATCACGTTGAGAGACTCCGTGATGAACCTTTGAGTTTTCCACAAATGGGTGTAGCCATTGTGAGCGTCATGTTGAGAGACTCCATGACGTGGATATCTGGAAAGATACCTCCCTAGCTAAGAGGGAGTGTTGATGTTATAGCAGTGGGAGATATCTTTCTCTCAAATTTAAAAATGATGGATAAATAATACCAAGGCAAGTCGGACTTGCTATATATAATAATTTTATGAAGAGTCACCTTGTTTCTTAAAAGAGGCCAACCCAAATGAAGAGTCACCTAGTTTTGTATAAATACAAGGTGATGATCATTCATTTGATCACCAAGTTCATTCATCATAATTTGCATTCCTAGAAGAAGTTCATACTTGAGCAGCAGATCATCATCTTGTAGCAGCAGATCATCATTTTGTAGCAGCAGACCGATTTCAAGGAGAAACATATTCATTTGTATCTTTGCATCTAGGAGAGGTGCTATTATTCATTGTATCAAATTCGGCATTGTGTTGGGCCTAAGTTGTAAGCAGATTTCTGCTCTTATTCCTTCAATATATAAGAGATATATTTGCTGGGTTTTTCTCCCTCGAGTAGGAGGGTTTTCCTAGGGTATCTTGTTGTGTTCATTGTCTTATGTGTTGCATTTTCTGATTGCTTTCATTTCTAATCCTAAATCTAACACTGACCCGACGCCCGGATCAATGATTTTTCCAATTTACTCCTTATTGGATTGACACCAATTGTCATCCAATATTATTAGGATGAACTAAATTTCCAGGTTATGGATATCGTAAACTTCAAATAATGAAATCAGTTTCAAACATTAATTTGGTAATAGAAATTCAATAAGTAAATATAAAGCTGTTTCTGATTTATAATTTAAAATCATGCCTTTGATATTGTAAGAGGATAGACCTCTTTGGATTTATATTGCTGCTTCTTAATATAATCTTGAATACATGCAATAGATGTGGGATGCTATTTCTGATATTTTCAATTGTTCATGCATCGTTGTTATAGGCAATCATGGCTCCTTAGAGCTCTAGATCGGCTGTCACCAATAATGTATGTTTTTGTCTATAAACCGTTTGATATCCTTCACAACTTCTCAAAATGACTTTTATATCTTTCCCAAGGGGAGGGTTTCCCTAGGGACACTTTTTTTCACTTAAGGATAGTTCTCCCCACTAAATCATAACTTCTCTCCAATCGCACCTCTTCAGATTTATGTATTGTTGTCTTTGGAATATACTAATCTTTTAATATATGGTTGCACCAAGATGTGGTTGTTTCATTATCTTTACTTAGTATCGATTCTTTCTTAATCAATGCTTTCTCTTTGCATTATCGCCGTCCACATTATGGAAGCCTTTTAAACATTGCTCCTCCAATATCGTATGGTGATATTCAATATCTCCAAATTATAAAATACTTTGTCAAACGATTATCATTCCCCCTGTAACCTAGCGGGCTGCAATGCAAATTTGGAATTCGGTCTTCTCAGATATCTGCATCGATACCAATATTTGTGGATTTCCTAATATCGTTATGCATATCTTGAATAATATGTATTCCATCTTTTAATTTGATATAACCGATAAACTCTTAATGGCATGGCTTATGAATATATAATATGTGATATAAGGCATTGACACTTGGCTATGATAGGGTGTAGAAGGAATGAACAAGTGGCGATGAGATTTGTGAGAATTTATCTGGCAAGCCCGCCATAAATCTCTCAACAGTTGTGGAACAAGAGGTCATTGATAAATATCGAATATAGAATTTGTCGCTTGCTTATGGAGTATCATCGTACATTAGAAGATAATAACTAACACTAATGATTCAATAGAGTGGACACTACAATAGCAAGGAGATAATGGAACGTCGACCTTTTGACTCCACATCACCTGCCAATTGCCACACTAGCAAAACCTTTGTATGGGAGATGAATTGCAATGATAAGAGGCTGCGGATGGCAAAGATAGGAATCGCAATAATACTCCTCACGTCAATTGAAGGGTTAGTAAAGATTATTCTCAATGAGCATCCAACAGTGATTTAATAATTATTAACTCTGACAATAGCAGTGATCCAATAATATATAGCAAATATATAGTTGATGAATTCCTTGTCTGCCCAGATAGCATGCAAATATATTCCAGCACTATTTCAAGGAATTAAGAAATCTGAAGCCGATCACCATATCTGATAAATAACCTCTATGCAATATATGATGATAATTAATCAATCTCCAATATATGCAATAAGAACAAAATCTGGAATTCACAATAAATAATCGATGCAAATTGACCTCTGCAATTTTGTCTCCATGGGAGACTCACGAAATTGCCAAAATGGGACATTACAAGTCCTCCCACCCTAAAATTGCTTGTCCTCAAGCAATCTGGTTCTAGGATCCAATATCAACCAAGACAATTTGTACCAAACTGTAACCTTATCCATCTTCTACTACGCCACTCTGATTTTAATAATCTATTTCTCATATTCCAACTATCTCTATCTCTTTGGAATGCAAAGAAGTGTTCTTTAGGCTTAGCATCATCTCTCTATTTTCCAAAATCTTCAATCTGAAGAAGACACTTGGAAATGTCAACTTAATGTGCATGAGTTGAAGGTATGCAATTTCCTATAGTCTAATATCTTTCAACAATTATGTAGATACCAATCATTACTTTCCCTTGATACCAATCTATTGCATAAGTAGCTTCTTCTCTTCAAGTTTTTATGGTACTCTTCATCTGTTGAGTAATCTTCCCCATGAGCTGAAAAATAAGGCCATACTTAACTCTTCTTGAAATTGTGCTTCTCCTTATGAGCTAGGAGATATTTCTTGTGTATGTAATGAAGTTTGTACTAACATAGATTCATCCTTCTCTTGTTTTAATTTCCTCTTCCATACTTTTGTAGACTTCCTCTCTTTTTGTTTATCCATGGTGTTCTTCTTCATGCCCTGTCTAGGTGGCTTCCCAAATCCACATCTACAAAATCATGTGATATGTCCATAGTTATTACATTTGTAGCATTCAACACTATAATCCACTAAAGGAACAAAAGAATTATAGTTCCTTCTTGAGAATCCATAAGATCTTCGATTTCTGTTCCATCTATCATTGTATCTCATTTGTGTTTTACACTCTCTTGCCTTGTGTCTGAAACGATTGCATGAGTAGCAATAGCCATTGAAGGTACTCTTGAGCTTGCATGTATGCACTTGCATTGAAGGACAGGATTTCTTGAAATTGTCCTTGACAACTTTAGGAGAAGTCTTTGTCAGATTGTTATCTTTATTTATAATAGGGCTTTTGAAAGTTTCTTCAAGGCTTTTAGACTTCTAAGGAGTCTCTTTGGAATCTTTGAATGTTTGATTTTTTGTATAACCGAGTCTTGTTTCATTTGATGATGACCTTTGCCCATTAATGATGTCATCTAAGATTTCGGTGCTCTTCTCAAACTTGAGATTTGTGTTTAACTTGATGATCGTTTTATCCAATTCTTCCCTCACCGAAACAAATTCACGCTCTAGCTTTTCACAATTTTCTTCCTTTGCTTTCAATTGGATTTTTACCTCCTCTTGAATTCTTTTCTCTCCTTTAATTTGAATTTTCAAATTGAGGACTGTTATCTCCGCTTCCTTTGTTTGATCCTTCAAATCATTGATCACCTTTTCAGATTCTTCTTGCAATTTGGCCTTCAATCTACACTCTTGAAATTTGATGTTTATATCAACATTCATCTTCTCAAATTCTCCATTTTTCTGTATTAACTCTTCATTAGATCTGTTTGACTCTTGAAGCAGTCGCTCAAGTTTCTGGTTCTTCTTTCTAAGTTCATCAATCTCATCCCTAGCATGATGGGATTTTTCCTCAAAACATTCCTTATTATTTTTACTCGCAAGTTGGTTTTCACTTCTGAGGAATTCAATTAAAGGTGTTCCTTTTATCACCTTATTACTTGCACTTGGTATGTTGTCGTCAATTTCACAATTGGTATTTCCTTTTCCCTTATTTGGTAGATGCCTCATTCTCAGGTCCATGTAGTCCTTTAAGGACATATGTGTTTGAAATTCTCCATCTAACCAATCTCGACGGAATTGCTCTTGTAGTTCCACCAATGTTGGCTCATGGCTTATTTGTAGCTCGACCTTAGGTGGAAAAGTAGGTGTCCTACGGCTTGAATTTGTTGTAGGAACATGTCGACTCGGGATCCTATTGTTGCTTGAACTTTCTTCATAGAGTATTTTTGCTGTTGGTTTGATATCTTTTATGGTCATGCTTAATTAAATTTTCCGGTATTCACCCGAGGTTGGTAAGTTCACTAGCTCTAATACCATTGTAATGACCCGACACCCGGATCAACAATTTTTCCGATTTACTCCTTATTGGATTGACACCAATTGTCATCCAATATTATTAGGATGAACTAAATTTCCAGGTTATGGATATCATAAACTTCAAATAATGAAATCAGTTTCAAACATTAATTTGGTAATAGAAATTCAATAAGTAAATATAAAGCTGTTTCTGATTTATAATTTAAAATCATGCCTTTGATATTGTAAGAGGATAGACCTCTTTGGATTTATATTGCTGCTTCTGAATATAATCTTGAATACATGCAATAGATGTGGGATGCTGCTTCTGATATTTTCAATTGTTCATGCATCGTTGTTATAGGGGATCATGGCTCCTTAGAGCTCTAGATTGGCTGTCACCAATACTATGTGTTTTTGTATATAAACCAATCGATATCCTCCACAACTTCTCAAAATGACTTTTATATCTTTCCCAAGGGGAGAGTTTCCCTAGGGACACTTTTTTTCACTTAAGGATAGTTCTCCCCACTAAATCATAACTTCTCTCTAATCACACCTCTTCAGATTTATGTATTGTTGTCTTTTGAATATACTAATCTTTTAATATATGGTTGCACCAAGATGTGGTTGTTTCGTTATCTTTACTTAGTATTGATTCTTTCCTAATCGATGCTTTCTCTTTGCATTATCGCCATCCACATTATGGAAGCCTTTTAAACGCTGCTCCTCTAATATCGTATGGTGATATTCAATATCTCCAAATTATAAAATACTTTGTCAAACAATTATCATTCCCCCTATAACCTAGCGGGTTGGAATGCAAATTTGGAATTCGGTCTTCTCAGATATATGCATCGATACCAATATTGTGGATTTCTTAATATCATTATGCATATCTTGAATAATATGTATTCCATCTTTTAATTTGATATAACCGATAAACTCTTAATGGCATGGCTTATGAATATATAATATGTGATATAAGGCGTTGACACTCGACTATGATAGGGAGTAGAAGGAATGAAAAGGTGGCGATGAGATTTGTGAGAATTTATTTGACAAGCCCGCCATAAATCTCTCAGCAGTTGTGGAGCATGAGGCCATTGATAAATATCGAATATAGAATCTGCCACTTGTTTATGGAGTATCATCATACATTAGAAGCTAATAACTGATGCTAATGATTCAATAGAGTAGACACTACAATAGCAAGGAGATAATGGAACGTCGACCTTTTGACTCCACATCACCTACCAATTGCCACGCTAGCAAAACCTTTGTATGGGAGATGAATTGCGATGATAAGAGGCTGAGGATGGCAAAGATAGGAATCGCGATAATACTCCTTCTCCCGTCAATTGAAGGGTCAGTAAAGATTATTCTCAATGAGCATCCAACAGTGATTTAATAATTATTAACTTTGACAATAGCAATGGTCCAATAATATATAGTCGATGAATTCCTTGTCCACCCAGACAGCATGCAAATATATTCCCACAGTATTTCAAGCAATTAAGAAATCTGAAGTCGATCACCAAATCTGATAAATAACCTCTATGAAATATATGATGATAATCGATCAATCTCCAATATATGCAGTAAGAACAAAATCTGGAATTCACAATAAATAATCGATGCAAATTGACCTCTGCAATTTTGTCTCCATGGCAGACTCACAAAATTGCCATAATAGGACGTTACATTGGAGCTTCGAAAGATTGAAGTTTGGAAGGACTAGATTGTTAGCTTCAATCTATTGGATTCAATCTTGTAAAAGAAAGGTATTTGCATTTGGCATGTGGAATTATTTTTTACCACATATGAATGGTAATGGCATGCCTTCATTGTGTGTCTTGAAAATAGTGTTTTCTTTTTCATCCAAAAATATTGTAGAAGAAAGCTTGTAAATTCCATCAATGGAGGTTATGAAATTTTGTGAATTTTCAATGGAAACTTGAAAATGTTAAGACTTTGATTTATAAAACTATTGGGAAGGGATCTATTTTGTGGGTAATTCCTATTAGATTAATTAACTATTAGCTAATGAATGATTACTCTAACGCCCCCCTTAAGTGAATGCTTATAAAAGCGAAAGAGCAAACCCTAGATGAGGATTTGATTAGATTGTGACAAGTTTCCTTATCTCTTGCAATGAGACAACTTGACCTATAAATAGCCCAATTTAATAATTAAAAAAACACTCATATGTTTAGCTTAAGTGAATAAAATAAAAGTGACCTAATAATTAATTAATGATTAATTAATTATAAGGTGATGTTCTAATTACTCCAACACTCCCCCCTCCAAGCCCCCTTTATGCCCTAAAGGAGCAATTTTTTTATTTTATTAGTTTGAGCTATTATTAGATCATTTTGTCTCATCACATGTGATGTTGACACTTGTCATGATCCAGTCCCTTTCTCATTTAGGGTTTGCTCTTATAAGAACTTTCTTTCATTGTATTATCACACTTGAGGTTCATTCTATAAGTTCTTTTAGATTAATTGATTATTAGGCTAATGAATGATTACTCTAACAATTCCTTTATAGATTGGGAGGGGAAAAGCTATTGCATAGGTGTTGCTTGAAGCTTGTGTGTTCTCCCTAAAACCTTCCTTGGAGCCATTTTGTACATCCGGTCTCTTTACTTTAGAAGGATTTGATAATATAGATAGGAGACTTGGAGTTTTTAGCAAGTCCTAAAGAAGGGAACTTGTAAGTCCTATAAGGAGGAATAAGTGTGGATTGTAATTCCTAAGGAAGAACCTTGTGTTTGAAAGGCATCTATTATTGGGTGTCCGCTATTTTCTCAACTTGGATACTAGAGTGGCAAGGGGGAATGCTTAGTATGTTCTCGCTTTGCATATTAGAGTGCCAAGGGGAAATGCTTACCATTTTCTCACCTTGGATACTAGAGCACCAAAGTGTGATGGTTTCTTTTGAGACTCATGTCTCCTTAATTACCCAATTTGGATATTCGAGTGCCAAGGTGGAAGACACTCCACAATCTTAGACTACCATTGCCATCCTTTAGTTTGGAGTCTTTAGGTTTCCTTTGTTGCTGAGAAAAGTCGTGTTTCAATGAGCATTTTCATGTGGCCAAACCTGAGTGTTGATATAAGTGCAATTCATGTGTCCATCTCCTAGAAAGGTCTAGACCAGTTGGTCTACATGATTGGATACTCAACTTGCCACCATTGGTTTATGAAGATGGGGCCACAATGATCTCTTTGGGAGCTTGGAGAAGTTCCTAATTTCACTTATTTCATTTATCGCATTTTGTCAAATTTTGTAAACTTGAGCAATTATGTATTTTAGAGTTTTTGTCTCTTTTGAGATAGATGATCTTGAAAGATATTGATCCATGTGTTTTATGGATTCATGAAATAATTTGTAATCTTATTCATGTTGTAAGTTTTAATTGAAAATGAACTTGGAAATGGGATCTTCATTATTGTCGAAATTGTGAAATTGTATCTAAAAAATGAGAAGTGTTGATTTCTAAAATTTTATGCTTTATATATGTAATTGGGAACTCAAGGAATTCAATGGTTTTATGCACCCATTTCCAAATCGAAATCTTCAAAAGTTATTAAACAAATTGCATATTTAGCCTCTTTCCTTGTGTTCAAAAGCTAGCTGCAATGTGTGTTGTTTAGGCTTGTAAAAGTAATTTGATTTTTTGTTTTTGAGTAGAATTGGATTCCTATTGTAGGCATGTTGTAATGGTCGTTTCACCTTCTTGCCATTGAAAGTCTTTTGCAAATTTTAGTCTTTTTGCAGACTTGATGTTTTATGATAGAACAAGGGAAAGCACCTTCCAACAAGGGCAAACACTAATAGGGGGGTAATTTTTGGTGGTTCTTACAAAGATTAGAACTTGAAACTTGATCCCCAAAATCCACTATGATTGTCTAAAGATCTTAGAATGCTTAAAGTGATGTGTTGAATGTGATCCATTATCTTTTATCACATTTTATTCTCTTATGAAGAAAGAATGCAATTAGATGAACTAGTGATCTAGAGGGTGTTTCCTAGTATCACTTGTTTGAAGGTGTTGTGCAAGACTGATAGAGGTTATTTTGTTTCCATATGTATTTATGTTTATAGAATTGAAATCAATTAAATAGTGTTGCTTATTTCGTGTACTTTGTTTGTGCTTGAACTAAGTGGGTTAATGAATAACCTTTCATTATGTTAGTTTCTCATTTGTGTGCGGTAATGGGTATGAGTATCTAATCACTAGTATAGAGTGAGACACTATCTCCCCTATTTGTGTCTTGGATTTAGTTGGATGCTTGTTATTACCTAGAGCTATGATAATATAACGTATTTCTATGGATGGAGATGCCAACTTGTGGTACACATCCCTTTAGTTAGTTATATTGGGTCATGTGGACAACTGTTTAATTAACTAGATCAAGTAATGAGTAGGCCTTCTTTGAAATTATGATAAACCTCCATTATATTATTGGGAGGAGGTCTATATATAGGAAGTGAATAATATTGTAAGGATATGTTTTGAGTATGATATTGTGTTTGGGATGTCTTAGAGATATAGTGTGGAGTGGCTTCTTCCATGAGGAGTATTGTACGGTGTTACCCTACCTCAAGGGTTTATTCCATTTTTGCATATATTAGATATTAGGGCACCTTGGCACACAAACATCCCTTGTGTTGTGTAAGATTTATCTTCTACGGTGTATTATTTCCATTATTATATGTGTGGATCTTATCAAGTGGTATCAAAACTATGATTTGAGCAAGAGTGAGGACAAAACCCTAATTTTTCAAGATTCACCTATATCTCAAACACCTACGAATTTTCTACATTTTTTTACTAAATTTGGAGTATAATCTAGGGAAACTACAGCCCAAAAATCAGTATTAGATCATCAATATTAAGTGAGTTATCGTAATTTTATGGTTTTTCATAAATTTGCTTTCTAAGCCGCAAATCAAGGAATTTTTCTAATATTTATACGTGTACTAGAAAGGTCACCAAAATTTATCAAGTCTCCATTATTTGTATTTTATTTGTGAGGCCAAAAAAATAATAAATTTATGTAATCGAAGTTGGGTATGTGATAAAAATTTGTTGGAAATTGTTCTCATTGATGTCAAAGGAGGAAAATCATTGAGATTATGGCTGACCCTCCTCATACCTCCTCATATGTGATCACCCCTTGAAGAAGTTAAAATAAAAATAAATAAACATGTTCTATTTGCTGACCGGCCTACATTGGGTTTTAAATTAAAAATTTTTTAATTCCTAGGGCCAACCTTCTCATAGTGGCACCCATTTCCTTGTAAAAATAAATATTAAATAAATTCATTACATATAGGGGCCAACCCCTATTGGAGTGCCCAAATTGGAGATGAAAAGGCATTATAAAGGCAAGAGTTGCATCCATTGGAAAGACATAACCTTACATGAAGTCGCCCCACTCTGGAGAAGATATAAAGATGAGTTTGAGAGGTATTGTCAAGGCAAGCAATTATTAAATCTTTCTTATTCAAGGCAAATTGAGGAGCAGATTTTAGAGCAGGTCTATAAGCAAATCTGAAGGATTTTATGAGCAGATTTTGTGAAAATATCATAGCAAGTCTAAGAAGAATTATTGCAGATCTAAGAGCAAGATTATAGCAGAATTATAGGATATCTAAGAGTAGAAATATAGTGGATTTTGGTGAAGATATTAAGGCAGACTTGTGAAGCATCTTGAAGTAACAATACACTTAATATTCATTCGAAGGTTGGTGCCTCCTAATTGAGGAGATCGGGAGGTTGGTGCCTCTCATTAGAAGAGATTGATGTCTCTTGCTGGGTTGGTGCTCAGTTTTGGGGATTGGTGTCTCCATGGATTGACACATACAAAGTTTGTAAGAGAAGTTGAATATAAGCAACATTTTGCCATGGTTTTTTCCCCGAAAGGGTTTCCACGTAAAATCTTGTCTCTTATGTGTGTGGATCTTGTGTGATTACTTTATTGTGGTTATTAAAGTTTTAATAAGAAAAGATTGTCTTATACTAATTCATTCCCCACCCCTTCCCTCTCTCATTATAAGTGTGTGTGCTGATCAAAATTTAGAAACCCTACTCTGAATGAGGATTCCTAATTTTGATGAAAGTGGAGACACATTAAAATGGTGGAAGAAATAAAAAAGATTTTATCATCAATGTACAATATGGAAATTGGGTTTTCTATATCCTTTGTAGGTGAGGCTAAAACTCGGTATGACCCATAGTTGAAAAACCTTGCGAGTACTCACGAGTCAAACTCTACAGCGAGTGAATCACGGAATATCTTACCAGTGATTTTTACTAAAACTCACCGTGATTTTACTTGAAAAATCGCGAAAAACCCGCAGTTTAATCCATAAAACCCAGCCAAAACTCATCACAAAAGTATTAAACCGAAAAATGCACGATTTTTTTAGGGTTTTTGTTATGTTTTCTGGATGCAAAAAAAGGCACGATGTACGAGGGTTTTTGTTTTGTTTACAATCAACCGTGGGTTTAAACGCAAGGCACGAACCTAGGCATCCCTTCTTCAACAGTCAACACTAATAGACTCAACTGAAATATGTAAGTCGTGAAGATTATCTACTTTTTAATTGATTACAAACAAAATCCTCATGCTCAAGAACTTATGAATCCGGACGAATTTGAATGAACTCAATAAAGTTTGTATAGTCATAAGCTACAACTTCTTTGTTGTCATAACTTATAATGATAATGTGAAGTGCATTATAAAGTTTGCATAGTCACAAATTACAACTTCTTTGTGTGGCTTGATTAGTGACTATGAATTAGAAAAGAGAAACCCATATACATTTTTCTTTTTTAATCCATACTCACCAATCAGGCCACACAAAATAATCCGGTAGATATATATGATTTGTTCCTCTGCAGGGGAAATCACTTTAGTCAATCATTGAACCTTCTCTTAATAATTGATAATTGCTTCTTAAAAAATTATGTCTTAATGGCACAATTCATCTAATCACCCTAATAGATTATTTTCTTCTGCAGATCTTCCAACTTCTGGGTTATACCGACTACCAATGAAGGTTTGTGTGGTTAATAAAGGTGGCCGATTCTTATAAGAAATTATGGATTAAACTTATATTAAATAAGTTCAAACATAAAGGTGGGACACAATTATGATGAGTATTAAAAATAAAAAGGAATTAAACTAAATCAGGTCAACTCCTTTCATAGTAGCGCTTATGGTTAGAAAGAATTTTAGTAATAAAAGGGACGCTTCCCTTGGTAAAAGATGCCTCTTCTCATAAAGTCATCCCTTCTCATAGAGACGCATCCTTTGGCACTGAAGTGGTATAAATAGAAGCTAAAGTGGGAGGTTATATAACAAGCAATTCAATGATTATTATGAGAATAAGAGCAGATTGAAAAGAAAGAAAAGGGCAGAAATATGAAGTGTAACTCAGATTTATTTTGAGTGTATATGCAGCCCATGTATGAATGATAAATGCAAATATATATAACGAACATATGTGAAGATTAAGAGCAAATTGTAAAGTGAATTTGAGCAGATGGTAAGGCAGAAAATTATGTGAAAATAATGCCATGATTATGATCAGTTGTGTGAAAAGAATTGGCGCATAGATTGGATCAGATTTGTGAGAAATATTGTGCATGATAGTGATCAGATTTGGAAGGAAGATTGTGTATGACTGTAATCAGATTTGTGAAAGAAGGTTATTGTGTGGATAGTGATCAGATTTGGAAGAAGGATATTGTGTGAGTTGTAATCAAATTTGCAAGAGGAAGATCCTGTGAAGAAGCATACTATATCAGCCATTGAAGGATTAAGAGGTTGTAGCTCAGTTTGTGTGGGGGTTGGAGCCTCCAATAGGTTGGAGCCTATCAAATAGAGGCTGGAGCCTCTTGCTGGGTTGGAGCTCAGTTTGTGCGGGGGGTTGAAGCCTCCAATAGGTTGGAGCCTATATTTTTGTCAAGTGGAGATTGGAGTCTCTAGCAGGTTGGAGCCTACAAGAAGAAAAAGAAGAATTAATCTATAATATATAAGCAATATTTTGCCGTGGTTTTTTTCCGAAAGGGTTTCCATGTAAATTGTGTGTTCTCATTGTGTTCTTAATTGCTAGATCTTGTATATGTGTAGTTGATGTGATTGATTGAGTTTGGAAAAGTAAAAGTTTGTATCATACTGATTCACCCCCTCCCCCCTCCTCTCAGTATGATTGTGTGCTCATCATTGAGATATTGGCACCTCTATACTAGTGTGTATTGATGTCATTAGCAATGACAATGCATATGTGAGAGCAAGCATTGTTAATCTATTGTGTGCAATTATTAATACAAAAAAATTGTTAGCCTATGTTTTCACCTGTTTTTGTCCTCAGTAATTTTTGGGCATTACAGATTCTTTTGCAAATGGATTACAAATAATTGGAATCTATATCTGTGGAATTCAAATAGTTACAGCTGACAAAACAAAGTATAGATACATGGCATATCATGAATTTTAGTGGAGGGCAAGTGAAATAATAGAAACCATATTGATAAAATATCATCATCCCTCATTGTCCCCAAAAAAGGTTTCCTTGCACTGCCAGCCCTGAAACACGTTCATGTGTTTATTGTCATCCCTGTCCCAAAAAAGTTGTGGAACATAGCTTCTTAGTAATACCCCTTTGGGATTTAATAAGATTTTTTTCTGCTACAGAAGATTCATAAATTTTTGTAAACAAATTAGTAAAATACATGACTAGTAGTGTCTTTTTTTATTTCCTTTAACATTTATCAACCAATTATTAGCCCTTGCAAAAATCAATGTAATTTATATGGCATTTTTAAGAAACTTCTATAGTAAGTTTCATGATTTTCAAGGGACACTTTTGCGAAACGTATATACTGCTAGAAGACATGGAAATTGTTGGAAATGACTTCTTAAGTTTCTCCAAATTTGGAGATGTCTCCATATGTGTCTCTAGGATGAGGACATGTTTTGGACACCAATGACAAGCATCCCCAGTCAAGATACAAGTTCTACACAACAATGGTCCAAAGACATTCTAATTATCATACTAAGAAACACTATTAGAGATCATTATAGCTTATACCTACTTAGGGTTTAGCTTGCAACTATATATCTCAATTAGTCATGTCCTTGATATGCTTTCCTTTTGTCCTAGATCATAAGTGCTTTGAAATACATTTTTAGGACAACCCCTTGGAAGTTTTGTCTCTTGAACACAATCAGTAAACCCATGCTTCTTTCTAGGTTGGAAGTTTGAAACCCAGATTTAGGGTATTTTGATTGTTAATTATTTCTCATGCAATTATCTATGTGGATGGTTAGCAAGCAAACACAAGCAAACCATGCATAGTTTATGAATCTATCTGAGTCACTTCCCTAGAAACCCAATGAAGAAACTACTCCACATTGCTCACATTTACCAACACCCCTTTTCCATTTTAATTTTAAACTAAAAATATATTTATAAATTGCAATTATTATTATTTATAATTTATATTTATATAATATTATAATAAATTTATTATATATTAATTAATTTAACAAATAAAATTATTTATAGATATTAATAATTTATTTTTTGTATATTTAATATTTATTAAATTATTTATTATATATTATAATATTTATTAAATTATTTATTATATATTATAATATTTATCATTTATGCCTCTTGATGGGAACAGAAGGGATACAATCAAAGATTGAGATCAACTAAGATAATCATGACTTGATATGGCATGGTATGTTGTAATTGAGACATGAATGCACACATCTCTTTTCTCGAGCTGGTGGCAGTTGTGTTTGTTTGTGGTTTTGGTTGTTGGGTGTTTGATAGTCTTGGTTCAGCTAAGGTTTCTTGTTTTGTTTGTTTGTTTGAATGGCATCCTCCTCAAACCTTCAACATGGCAAGTGGTTCATGCCTACGTCACTCACTTTGAAGTTGGGTATGGGCCCTAGTGTTCAAGGGCAGGCAAAAAAGTGCAAACCAAGGGTCTCTAGAGAGGCAATGATAGACAATTTCATGGCCTAACTCTAGTGAGAGAAAAAATCTAGAGTTGAGAATTTGGGAGCTAGCTAAGGAGGTTGATGGTGAACATTTTATGGAGATTTGTGTGGCCATGACCAATCTGTTGTTGGATCTTGACCACACAAGGGGAAGAAGGAACCTGTTTGATATGGTACAATAATTAAGTTGTGTCTCTATGTTGCCAACAACAGCTAGCTCATGCCTTCTCTAAAGCAATATTGAAGATGTTCAACACTTAGGCAAGGTTTATTTCAACTATACCTTGGATCACCTTCATGTGATCAAACAATGACAAGTGCATATGCAGTAGACCATCGAGGAAATCACCAAGAATTTAAGGTATCTTTGCCTACCGATGTGATGGCGAGGATTCGAAGGACTTAGTTAGGATTACTCCACCTCCTAAGCCGAATAAATGTAAGAAGTGTTAGGATGTTTCTATGGGTTCAACAAGGCTGAGGTGATTTGCCTTGCTAGCCTTTTTCTTCCAAAAATTGTTCTATTTAATGCTAAATAATTGGTTTGGGGGTGGAGGCCATGGTAATTTGTCTATTGCTCTTGTTTTTCATATTGTTCTATGTCAATTTTTTGGGTTGTTGTCAAGTTTTTTATGGTGAGTATTGTCTAGTTCTAAATTCTAGTGCAAATGTGGCCATAACTTTGGTTCTTATGTTGGTAGTTTTGGTAGAATGTAAAGTATTGAAGATAATATATGCCTCGATTTAGCTTTCTAGTATGTCGCTCCTTCATTGACAACCTTCAGAATTTTTGTTTTGAGTTTTCTCCATTTCAATATTGTCTGGTCATTACCTCACCAACCATTTGGGTCTATTGGTCAACGATCCTATGTTGTACATGTGATTAGAAATTCAAGACAAATAGTGGCTATGAGATAGGTGATCAAAAAATTTCCAAGAATCTAAGCTTGACACTCAATTTTTGTGGTCCCTAGGTGCCTAACCCAAGTTATCTAGCAAAACAAAAGAATACTTATCACTTATAATATATTAATGTTAATTTATTTAGTTATTTTATCATCATTACTATATTTATTAAAATTTATCGTCAATATGTATTAATAATACTGCTAATAATAATTAATAAATCAATCCTCGTTAATCAAATAATGGTTTCCAACAGTGATCATTGTTAGGTTAAGTGGACTACTCCTCCTAAAGGTTTCCTTAAACTAAATTTTGATGGGGAAGATCAAGGTAATTTGGATGTCAAGGTGGTAATTCGTGACTTCCAAGGGGTTTTCCACTAAAGGGGTTCCTTCTTGGGTGTCAAAACAAATAATACAACAGAACGGGAAGAGGTTGTGCACAGTTTATCCTTGGTTATTTTGTTGAATTGCCATAAACTCTTAGTTGAAGGTGATTTGATAGACCCCTTTATGGCTTTGGTTAGTGACCATTGGGGCACATGGCAATGTATAGAAAACTTCTTTGGAAATGGACACTACCTTAATGAGTGTGATAGTGGTTTGTGTGAAGGCACCTTGCCTTCATTCTTTTGTGTAGAGTGTTGATGTTATTTTAACGTTGGTACTCTCTCGAGCTAACCTATACCTTTTGTTGTGTGTGGCTATGATTTGGTTTGTGTGGCATGGGTTGTATATGATATGGGGATTCTTTGGTTTTACTATGTGTTTTCTTTCCTTGGTTTTGTGTATGGCATCATGTGGCACGCATTTGCAGCTTCGGTGGATGTGTGGTGGTTTTTTCTAGGGTGTTGCTTCTAGGCAAGTTGTTTGATGGCTAGGAAGAGGAGCACTTCTAAAAGCCATGATTCGTACCATTGTGGTAAGATTTTAGATCACAAGCTAAGGAAGATCTTGCCTTGCCCTAATGCTATCTCTCTTAATTTGGTTAAAAGTATTCTCGATCCAAAGGGTGTGAAGGATAGCAGTATATTGAGGTCACAGATTTGATCATGGAAAACTTTCTATAGAGGGTGGAGTTAGCTATCTTGTATGTGGAAATACATCAATGGGTAGTGCTTGGTTTAGTTTAACCTAGTTAGCCAAAGAGCTTGAACAAGTCGACATGGTCTATGACACTTAAACTGGAAGCATTAGCTAGCGATAATGCTAGCTTGGATTCTCTAGATGAGTATAGTTTGCTCTTTGAGCAGATTTTTCTTATGTACCACAATGTGGAAATTTTGCAAGCATTCTGCTGATTTGCATTTGATGGTTAAACATCTCTTAGTTGCTTCTTCCAAAAGAGGGTTGGGGGTGAATAGTTCTTTCCCCTTGCCATCCCTGGATGGGCATATGTTGGTTCACTCACAAGAACATTAAGAAATCATCCATGGTATCAATCCAATTCTCAATGTTGGCAAACAATGGTAAGAACACCTTTGTTAGCCCTAAATCACTGGCGGTTTATGTTCAAGGTGGGTCTAGTGAGGACTGAGTAGTGGGAGTTGGCGAAGCAAGTGGTGTAGGTGGCACCAACTCTAGTGTTGGCAATTGGGAGGTTGCTCGTTAGCAATTGCAATGATTGGTTGACGTCAATCTATGTTCTTCGATGGCCTAGTTTACGTGTCTTGGCAACCCTATCTAAATCTAGCTTTTAGCTTTATCTATGGTATTTCCTCTCTTATGTGATTTGATTTTTTGCTTCTTATGTAAGAGTGCCTATAGAAGTCCCAAGAATTCAATCAAAAACAAAATGATAAATATATAAATTTATAATATTAATAGTGTATTATTATGAAAGCCCACATGGACATAGTTCAAACAATTGAGCCATTGAAAGACACAGACAATGGTTACAAGTTTGAAACCATGCTTTCTATTGCTAAGCAAGAGTGGGGCATCCTAATGAGGCATAAGGATTATAAGGGTTTACCCCATGCGGTGTTAATACCTAAGACGTTCATGGCTTTGGGCCATTACAGGCTATTGATTCCCCTGATTAACCAAGAGAAAAGAATAAAAAGTATTATTACTAAAATATATAAAATTTAATATATATATATATAAAAGTATTTAATATTTTTTTTATATTGCTAATAATTTAAAAATATTCTTCTCATATAAGCATCAATATGAGACCACTACAAGCTCTTGTGTGCACAACCATGAGACTAATACAAGCTCCTTTCAAGGAACCACACTAGAAACCACCTATGGAAAACCAAGAATCACAAATTAGAAATCCACTAATCTAGAAATCACCTCCAACTAGAAGCCAACTATGGAAGACCAAGAGTCACAACTTAGAATTTCATATTAGAATTCCCTTTAGGATTGAACTTGGGTCTCTACAATGAGAACTCAATGCTTTAACCAATTAAGCTCAACCCCTTGGACTATTTAATATTTATTAAAGAAATATATATAATTTGTGTCACTATCCACTCATTACAAAACTCTATGGAATATGCATATAAAAACTTGCACATGGACTAGGGTTAAACACAAGTGCAAAATTCCTTATTGTATTGTGAATGGTTGAGTTAAATACAATGAGTGATGTTTTTCCAACTTTTTTCATGAACATTTTTCCCAAGTTGAAATATGTTAAGCGTATATACTATGAGTGTGCCATTATTTACTTTTTGTGCACTTTATGATTTGGCGTGCATTGCTTCTCCCATAGTTCACCCACTTAGCAAATACTCGTCGAACCCACGAGTACTCACGGGTTTGAGAACCACAGAAGTTACTCGCAGGTTTACTTGCGCCGATTTGCAATAGAAAAATCATTTTTTCATCAAAACTCTCCTAGAAAAAGCATAAGCAAATAAAGCCAATTTTCACATGGTTTTTGATGCAGTTTTAGGGCGATTTAAACCCTCGCGGCATCCCTTTGTAGACACACAAATATTGGACACGAGCAAAGGTTGGTTGGCATTCTAAAAGACGATTTGAGGACACAATTTTCCTAGGTATTTCCCTAGGCCTGCAAATACGTTTGGTTTTTTGTTTCAACATTCAATATACACACAATTTCTTGTTTCAATACGTCTTGTTTCAATGGTCATCTCAAAAAAGACAAGCAATAAAGATATTGTGAAATAGTTGATTTGATAAATGGCATGTATAAAGAAGTAAAAGTACTTTCAGTTGAGTTTTATATACACAAGTATGAAGTTTGTATGTACACAACTTGTATGTATGTGTGTGGAATCTAGATATATATGTATGTGTATCAATATCATATACATACACTAATACACATACATATATATCCACACACATACATACAAGTTGTGTATATACAAACTTCATACTTGTGTATTAAAAATTCAACTAAAAATATGAAGTTTGTATATACACAACTTGTATGTATGTGTGGATATATATGTATGTGTATCAATGTATGTATATCAGTATAATATATACTGATATGTATTAGTGTATGTATATTAGTATATATTATACTAAGATGCATACATATATATCCGCACACATACATACAAGTTGTGTATATACAAACTTCATACTTCTGTATATAAAAATTTAAAATTCAACTGAAAGCACGTTTAGTGTTTTAGACTCTATAGAATCTACACAACTAAGTCCTAAAACAGATAGTTATATAATTTGCAATGGTTTGTAACTTTGTCAGACCCTGATCCTTTGTAGAGTAGGTCATAGATGCATCTGAAAGTTTAGGAACCACTTTCATAGCCTTTGCATGGTACCACTAAAATCAGCTTCTTGGACAAACTTAAATTGTTCGTTTAAAATCTTTAACTTTTACATATATACTGATATACATACACTGATAAGTGATACACATACATTATACATATATATCTACACACATACATACAACTTACAAGTTGTGTATATACAAAATTAATACTTGTGTATATAAAATTCAAATGAAAGTACTTTTACTTCTTTGTACAGACCATTTATCAAATTAAATTAAAAAAACCAAACATATTGAAACAAGAAACTGTGTGTATATTAAACTTTAAAGTAGGTACACAGAGCTGCATATTGCAACTCCAACCTCGGGTATATGTGTTGATGAGAATACATATATATCCTCACACATACATACAACTTACAAGTTGTGTATACATATATATCCACACACATACATACAACTTACAAGTTGTGTATATACAAATTTCATACTTGTGTATATAAAATTCAACTAAAAGTACTTTTACTTCTTTATACAGGCCATTTATCAAATTAAATTTAAAAAAACCAAACATATTGAAACAAGAAACTGTGTGTATATTAAACTTTAAAGTAGGTACACAGAGCCGCATATTGCAACTCCAACCTCAGGTATATCTATGTACAAATTTCATACTTGTGTATATCTATATACAAATTTCATACTTGTGTATATAAAATTTTACTAAAAGTACTTTTACTTCTTTATACAAGCCATTTATCAAATTAAATTAAAAAAAACCAAACATATTGAAACAAGAAACTGTGTGTATATTAAACTTTAAAGTAGGTACACAGAGCTGCATATTGCAACTCCAACCTCAGGTATATCTATTTTTGAGATGACAATTAATGCATATGTTGCTGCAACTCCAACCTCAGGTATATCTGTTGGTGAGAGCCTCTCACCAATAGATATACCCAAGGTTGGAGTTGCAGCAACATATGCATTAATCGTCATCTCAAAAATACAAGCCATAAAGATACTGTGAAATAGTTGATCCTCATATGTTGTAGCTTGGATCAAGTGTCATGCGATGGCATGCAAACTTGGCATCCTATGTGTGTGGGTGTGTAACTGTATAGATATGCATGCAAACTTGGCATCCTATGTGTGTGGGTGTGTAACTGTATAGATATGCATGCAAACTTGGCATCCCGTTTGTGTGTAGAAATGTATGTGTGTGTATACATATTCATGCAAACTTGGCATCCTGTGTGTGTGTGCATTGTGTGTATGGCAAGATAGGTATGTTATGTATGTGTGTGTATAGGTATGTTATGTATACACATACATACATACATACACATGTACAGTACGTGTGTGTATGTATGTGTGTGTGTACACACCTATATTGTATACATACATATATATACACACACACACATACCTACATACACACATCATACATACCTATGCACACACAACATACACACACATCATACCCATACACACACATCATACTTACACACACATATATCCACTCACATACATACAAGTTGTGTATATACAAACTTCATACTTGTGTATATAAAATTCAACTAAAAGTACTTTCACTTCTTTATATAGGCCATTTATCTTGCAAGGGTAAATAATTTACAACTTTTCTCCTTGTTGAGAGTTACAACTTCTCATATATTTATTATTCAACTTCTAATATTGTAGGTTAATATTTAATCACAATGGCATTCGGCTCTTCATCTGATTCAGACTCAGCAAGTGCAAGTTAGCCCATTGGAAGGAGACCCCTTGGTAGCCGTGATCCCACTTGGAAATATGGCATAATGGGGGCAATACAAGGGAGCGTTATTTGTACCTGGTGCAAGAAGAGGCTTAGTGGAGGCATAAATCGCCTCAAATACCATCTTATCGGTATTCCTTGTTGTGATGTCAAGGAATTTCCAACAGCCCCTGAAGAGGTGAAATGAGAGACCTTCTTGCAGCACTAGATGAAAAAATATTGGAGAGGGCAAAGATGCAAGAAGCCATACAAGAAGCCATTGCTCCTAATTTGTCAAGAGAATCTGAAGTGATTATGCAAGGTATTGTGGGCTCTAGTTGCGGTCCACATATACATACCCCATCCTCCTCATCCACTTTGAGCAAATTCCAGTTTTTTGTGCCTAGAAATGAACGAGGATCACAACCTTCATTGGAAGCTACTGGATGGAATAGGGAGGTGCACAAAGAAGCAGACAAGGCTTGTGCAATTTTTTGGTATTATAACAACCTTCCCTTCAACGTGGCAAGGAGTCCATATTGGGAGTGTTTGGTGACAACACTAGCAATTGCAGGGAAAGGGTACAAGGCCCCCTCTCCAAAAGATTTAAGTAGCAAGTTGCTCAAAGATGCTATTGTAGATGCAAAACAAATTGTGGAAGATGAAAAGAAGCAATGGCAAAAATATGGATGCACAATTCTTTCAAATGGGTGGACAAATAGAAAGAATCGTACTCTCATAAAAAATTTAGCGGCTTCAAATGGTGAGTTGGTTTTTCTAAAGTCAATTCATGCCTCCAACATAATAAAGAATGCAGAAAATTTGAGCTTGATGTTGGAGGAGATTGTTTTAGGGGTGGGCATAGAGAATGTTGTCCAAGTTGTTACTGAAAATGCAGCAGCATAGGTGGCGGTTGGAAGATTGCTTCAAGAGAGGCACCAAACACTTTTTTGGACCCCTTGTGCAACTCATTGTCTTGACCTTCTTTTGGAGGACATAGGCAAAATTGATTGGGTGAGACCAACTGTAGAAGAAAGAGATATAACAAAATATATATAAAATCACCCATGGGTTCTTCAATTGATGAGAGATCACACCAAGGGGAAAGGGTTTGTGCAGTCGTGTGCTACAAGGTTTGTAACTAATTTTCTAATGTTGCAAAGTATTACTAGTTTATTGACTCCCTTGAAGCAGGTGTTTGTGAGTCAACAATGGGTAGACTCAACTTATTCAAAGAAGGCTAATGGAGAAAGGATTGCAAAAATAGTTTTTGATGGTGATTTTGCAACTAGAGCTATAGAGATTGTCAAGGTAACTTCAAACTTAATTTAATTTTCAAATTGAATCCTTTATTTTTAAACTTTAAAGTATTTTGTTTCATTGTAATTTGTAATTTAAATTTGCTTCTTCTTTGTACATTGTAGGTAATTGAGCCATTGGTGAGGGTTTTGCAGTTGGTGGATGGCGAGAAAAATGCAATGGGATATATTTATGAGGCCATGGACAGGGCCAAAGAGGCCATCCAAAACTATTACAAGGGGGATGCAAATAGACTTTCCCCTATTTGGGATATCATTAATGGAGGTGGAAAGAAATCTCCACCAACCCATTCATGCAACGAGGTACTATCTCAACCCCAAGTTCTTCTCTGGTAGCTTCACAGATTCTAATGGGGAGGTTATGGAGGGCCTATCCACATGTATTGAGAAGATGACATCTACAAATTAGGTGAGAGACCTCATCATTTCAAAGTTGCAAAATTATAAGGCAGCTAGGGGGAGATTGTTTTCTTTGCAATTAGCTACACGAGGAAGAGACATCCAAACACCAACTAAGAAAATGTGAAGCCTTATATCTTGCAAGTTGTTAATTTCAATTATTAATAGAATATTGTTTATTTACAAAAACTTGAATATCTTATTTGTGGGTGCTTGGTGGGAAGATTGAGGTGGAAATACCCCAAATTTGCAAGGGCTAGCCCTTTGAATTTTGTCTCAACCTTGTAGTGCTTTTGGTTGTTAGTGCAACTAGAGTTTGTTTGATGCCATTCACATGAAGAAGCGTAATAAATTGAATCGGAAACACCTCAATGATCTTCTTTTTTTGCAATACAACCTTCGGCTTCGCACAAGAAAGGTGCGGGACCTACCAAAGGAACTTATTGATTTGGATGAGATTGATCCCTACAATGACTGGATCATGCAGGATGATGAGGGCCATGAGGCCTCCATGTTTATAGAGGATGAGATTGTTGATTTTGAGAGGCGAGCTATGGAGGATGTGGCTACAGTAGAAGCAAGGGAGATTGGATTGAATGACATTGATATTGTGGAGGCATCACTGCCATATACCAGCAAGGTGGAGCCATAGGCATAGTCTTCTACACCAAGCATGGAGCCACAATCAAGTGTGAGGAGGAACATACCCTCTACCCCCCAATTTTCACTAGGTTGAGGAAGAGGAAATTGTAATTGCCTAGATATGAAATTTATGATGATGATTTTCAAAGGCAATCATCATAAATTCATAATAGTTATTAGTTAGCATCTAACTATTGTATCCAAGATCCACTATCCGGCTTCGCATGATGATGCCATTTTGTAATCCATATGTATTCAAGAAGCAAATGTAATAGAAAACACTTCCTCATGGTTTCTTAGACTCATTTGATACATTTTGTAATTGAATTTTGCAAAAAAAAAAGTGTTTATATAAGAAATTTTAGTACTTTTTTAAGATGCCGAGTTTTTGCTGACTCAAAGATTTTGGGCTTGTCGAGTACTCTCCGAGTCCAAGTTTGCGATCTATGGCTTCTCCTATATAGGTTTATAACTTTAAGGCTATTTTTCTCTTCAATATCAATGAAACCACATCAAAAAACGTCAAATGATGCCTATCTAGGATAAATATGATGATGACCATATTTGCTCTAATCAGCCCAAAAATTAATGAAACAATGGAAACAAACATGAAAAGTTGCCTATTGATAGCGGGTTTTGTGATGCTCATATTTCTCCTTGCCCTAAAGTTGTGTGTGTGTGCATTTGTGAGGAGGTGTGTGTGTGTGTCCCTCCATGTGCTTGTTGACCTTCATGAATGCTAGAGTAAGCAGTTTGTGACACCCAGAGCCTCCAGCAATAGCTTTTGTACAAAGGGTACTCTTCTCCCTTGCTAATATTGCCATCATGCTCACAAGTATTGAAAAGCAATATGCATACAGTCAAAAGCTTGTGGTTGGAGAGCAATTGGTTTGTGGGATCCTAGGTTCAAATTCCAAGTCCAACCCTTGGGATCAGATTTTATTAACTCTGAAGAAAGTACAAGTTTCAACACTGAGACCCCTTAACATTTTTTCTGTTTAAAATAAATTACCTCAACTCTCTTTTTAATAGAAACAGAACAACTATTTGTGAAAATAAACATATAGGCTCCAAGGAACGGTGAATAACCATAAAGATTAAAAATTTTGAAACAAATTATTTAATAACACAACTTCACAAAAACTAACAATAAATACATGAGCAAAAGCGTGTAATCTATCCTTACCAAACTAAATTATAGGAAGTCATTCAATTTCATGTCATGCTAGATTACAAATGACATTGTCATTGGTAGACCATTTATCTGACAAATATAACATCTTAGCACAATTCCTAGTTCAAATTGTCTCAAGTAAATATCTTGCAAATATTAATTCTTAAATCTCAAATAAACAATATACCCCTCTTATTGCCTCCCATCATCAGTATTGAGGAAAGCACAACTTCAAAATGGAAAACCCTTAAAACAGTACAAGTAATTGAACCAAAATACCACTTTGGAAAACACAATGAAGAGTGCCAAGTCAGAATACACAGAACTGAAGACCATTATATTTGCAGCCATATTTCACTGGGCTTTAAATGCAGAAATGTAAATTCAGAACTTTACCTCTGGATGCCTTCACCAACCTCCACCCTAAGAAAACTGCCCACTTTTATCTGCTGGCCTACCTCCTTTGATAAATCATCCAGTACTGACTACAATGAATAACACAAGGTGTATTTAGTTTAATAACTTATAACACCATGACCATTTTTATTTGTAGTTGCAAATAAAACTGAAGCTATATAAGCAATCGCATGGGTAACTCCATATTTTAATAGATAAAACTTGATCAATCCAAGAAGTATGGATACATAATAAAATGTCAGTTGATTGTTATAAAGAGAAGCTTCAATTGCAAACAGCAGTTATCCATGCAATAGAGTGTTAATGCATGATAAATTACAAATTTTCTGTCAGTATAAATTCAAGATCGGTTGCAAAAAATTTATGCAAATCATTAGTTTTCTTAGTTTCTATACTGCACCAGTAATGATATTTGTATAAGTAATTCACATCAAAGCATTGACAATAATGAGGCAGATCAAAAGTATTTCATAATAATTTTAATTTCATCAATGATATTTTGATCCCATTAATCTCTCTCTCTCCCTGTCAACATTTTTTATGATAGCATTTCATTTTTTACTCTTTTTTGTCATAGGTTTATTACTATAACCTTTTCCTGGCATAATTTTTGCCATACTTTAGGTCCATGTGCATATTTTGCAAAGTTTTCTGTGACTAGGGTTCTAGTTTCAGATATTTATACATCAAAAGAATCCAATAAAAATAAGAAGACAAACTATTCCCCAAGAATAAGCACGCAAAAGGAAATAAATTCAACAATGTCAAAGGCCCTTAGCAACCTAGCACAGAAGAAAAATACATAGTGCAGATATGTTTATACGGTTATTTATTTTGGAAAAATAAAATTCATATAGGACACTTGACTAAAAGAAAAGGTTATTGCCAAAATAAAATGTAACAATGAATGGTCAATGGCTACCAGCTGCAATATCAGGGTGAAGCAAAGGTGCCCCCTCTCTCCTCTTTTGGGCATCTGTTAAGAACAAATGTGAATGATTTTTATAGGAGGAGAAATGCACCAAGTTTTCAATGGTTTGGGTTATTGTCATCCTTCTTCTATATGCAGACAACAATGTTCTTGCAAAAGCTCTCAAGGACCTCCACAAATAATTCAAGACTCTCCAAAAAATTTATAAAAATTATGGACTATTGGTGAAACCAGGGTTATGACGATTAAATCCAAAAGAATGTCTTATCCTACAATTCTATATGACTAACAAACACCTACAAGAAATCCAGTGTTATTAATACTTATGCAAAGAATTCAATTATCATTTATATTGGTGTCACATCGTCAAGAAGAGAATAACTGGTGGATGAAAAACCTGTAATGGTCTAGAACATAGTTTACATACTCTCCAATTACTCTCCGAGTAGCCGAGTAATCTCCAAAAAATTTGCATGCCAAGTAATTTCTGCTTTTACTCGCGGGCAGTATGTATATGGATTTTCTCCCGTCAAATTATCGAGTAATCACCAGTAGCTCGCAAAAAACCCACAAATTTGGCATGTTTGTGTGTGTATAAATATGTCTATGTGTGTATATGCATGCAAACTTGGCATCCTGTGTATGTTTATAGATATGTATGCGTGCACAGTGCAGTCCTGACTATAGACATACATAAATATCCACACACATTTGCCAAGCATTTGCCGAGTATTTTCCGAGTATTTGCCAAGATTTTCTCGAGTCAAAATTTTTGGGCTTGCCAAGTACTCTCTAATTCTGAGTATGTAGACTATGGTCTAGAAAACACAGAGATATATGCTGAGCTATAGAACTGTAATAAAAAAGGATTTATTTTCACCACTTTAGTCAATCCAGATATTCTAAACGATTGTTAAGTCTGGAATGGCAGCATATCTCATGGGAATTGAGACAAAATTGACCAAATCCAAAGACAATCAGAAAACATACATAGCAAGACAATCATCAATAACACAAGAATTGACCTGGATAAACTCAATGTGGGCGAAGCCTCAAAAAGAGTGAGATTTTCCCTCCGATCACCATCTCCTTGATGGATTTTACAGGTTTAGTGTCTACAAGAGGCCTTTGTCTTACACAATGTTCTCGATGCTCAAACACGCATACAGCATTGCCAGTTCTCTCTATACCTCCCAATGAAAGGAACCCCAGAAAATATTTCCAAGGGAGCCATATAGATTCTTGAGTTACGAAAGCCCTGAAAAGGAAGCCCAAATGCTTCAGATTTTCAAAAGGTGAAGAAGAAATGCCTGTACACCTTAACTACAATATGGCCTTTCCATTTTGTTGTATGTGTGACAGGTTCAACTGCAGTCAAATTTGTCCCCTCTAGCTGTTCTTCTCAGTGACGGGTTTAGCAGCACCACATCCATCACAGGTAGCCATTTTCAAAAATATTGAACTCCCTAAAGTATTCAGATAATCCAAGAAGCTTCTCAACTGACAACTTCCAAAACTCCTAAAACCCTCTGTTTGTTCTTTTGCCCTCATAAATCTATCTTGTCTTATGACTAGTGCGTTAGAAAGTTTTCAAGACGTGCTAGTAAGTGTCAACCCTATTGACTAATTTTGACTGATCCATTTTCAGAGTAAAAGGGCCCTTGGATTCAAGAAACCTCTCTGCATCTTTTCTTAGTGCCTCTGTTTTGGCAAGCCCTCACAACCTATCAGTTGCTAAATCTGCTTTTACCTAATTAGTTTCCTAAAGAGGTTCAAACCCCACTGGTCTTCCTTCCTGTGTTTGAAAATACAATAAGGCAGGGTACAATGAGTACAAAATTTGACTGAATGGTAACCCCTCAGTTATGACTTTCTAAGTTTGGCAGTACATAAGGTCTGAATTGACCAGATACAAAGAGAAAAGAGATTGCAGTTGCGGTTGCTAATAGCAGAGCCCCAATACCAGAAATCTGAAATTTGAACCTCCGTAAAACCAGAATATTGTAGCAGATAATCAAATTAACACTTTTACTGATCAGTTCAAAACAGCAACAAATTATAGTTGTGCATACTACACACCATGCAATGTTGGGAAAATGGACCCTTCTACCAAGTAATTAATGAATTCTCATGAAAACCAGTCAACTCCACCCAACTTCTGGCATATAAACATAATAACTGACAGGTCCAGTGGACCATGGTGTCATTGTTTGTCAAGCAATGACATTAGTGATGAAATGGGTTCAAAACTCATCGTCATTGAACTGGGTTAGGCAGCTTGTGCTTAAACAGCGCCAAAAGGCAGCCTGGGTAGGGTGAAATTCTGGGTGCAATTTTACAGAATATTAACCCCTTGGTTATGGCTCCAATGTTAGTACATATGAAAGAGTTTCAAATTACCAAACACAAGAAAAATCCATTATGGCCGAAAACAGAAAAAATTTGAAATCCATCTACTTGGAAGAAACACAACCAATGCTTCAGACACCAACGCAATTTCAATCAAACTGTTACTGGTCCATGAATGAATGGACCATACAAAAACTTAAATGATGACAAAAGTTGTAAAGGGTATTGATTGGCACCAAGGAAACTGCTGAAGAAAAGAAGATTTTGAATGCAAACTCCCTGCATAGTGCATACCTTAACATTTACTTTATCATTCATCACAAACTTCTGTTCCAGAAGCGCAACATCCTCCACAAACTTCCTTAACCGACCTTCCACCATTTTCTCTATGGCAGCCTGAGGTTTTCCAGAAACAGCGGCCTGCCAAAACAAAGAAATAAAACCACAAATAAATGATTAGAATAATTAAGCAAAACCACAAAACAAATGTTGTGAATATATTTAAACTAATACAAGTTGAAGTCAAGTCAAACTCAGTGTGAAAGTAAAGCATGTCGTATGTAAGCACCAATTAATGTTTTGCTTAATTGGCTCCTAAATTTAAAAGCCTGGAATTCTTAAAACCACATCAATACTTCATACTCATAGCATCTAGATAAAACAGAATCAGGTACTTGCATATTTCACAATTCTTCAAGGGCACAACAAAAAGCACATTTAAAACACTTCATATATCAGTGTTCTAAAGTATGATACCTGAGTTTTGAGGATGTCACGCTCAGCCTCCAAAGCTTCTGCTGAAACGTGATCCTTTGAGAGGAATTGAGGCCTAGATGCAACAATGTGCATGGCAACATTTAAGCCCACCCTTTGAAGCACATCAGATTGTGCACCCCCATTTTCAGCCTCCAATGTCAAGAGGCCAGCTATACGACCAAGCCCTGCATCCACAAACACAATGATCATTAGAGACCAATTTTGTGCAAGAGACATGTTCAACTACTTGTGATAATTCATAACTGAAGAACCAGAAAGCGTAGCCACTGGAGCACAAATGACATTAACCAATCTCTTTGCTTACTCCTACATAGCCTTTTTTTCTAATTCTGGCTATTATGAAGGAAATGCTGTGAACTTTTTCCCTAAACCAAAACAAAGTTAAATAATGGGAGAAACATATTTGTGCTTTAAAATGTATATAGACCACTCATGATAATAGGATGTTTTTCCAAGGATTAAATTGAGAATAAAATTTAAAAAAACTTAAAAATTAGAAGACTTCAAACCCTAACGCTAAACCCTTAAAAGAATTTTTTTTAAGTATATTATATTTATTTTAATGATAAATATAACTTAAAATATTGTTTAGAATATATTTAGACAATGTTTTTTAGTGGTTTATTCTCAATGTAATCCTATAAGACATTGGAAGAAATTGAATGGATTAAATCCATATTGAACAAGGCTGGAAGCATCACAAAATTCATCTACAATCACATGAGGGTGTAGCATATGATGCATACCTTCACTGATGGAAAGGAACTTCTTCATCTAGGGTTCACAAGATTTGCCAACTACTTCCCAACAATGCAAACTCTTTGTGCCCAAAGAGGAATTTTAAACAAATGCATATTTGTAACGAGTGGTTATGTTTGGCTTTGTCAATATTACAAATGGTTAGAACCTGAGGTAGAGGAGATCGTGTTATTTTCCAAGTCTTTAGTCAAAGTGTTGGGACTAGTCAATGGGGATAAATCCCCGACACACTACCCATATGTAGCCATGGATACGGCTAAAGAGGCTATCAATGTGAGAATGGACCATGAGACAAGCAGGTAGACAGATGCATCATACCATCCATGTTGAATACTTCCTTAATCCAGCATTGTTTTACAATGACTCCTTCAATCTTGATGAAGAGGAGAATGAGGGCCCCTTCCAATGTATCAAGAGATTTTCCAGGTTCCTTGAATCAAAAGACTAACAGTCAGCCATTACAATGTTGCCCACATACCAGCAAGGAAAGGGATATTTTTCCACTCTTTGCGTCATAGAAGGCTGAACCACTTTAAAACCAAGTACTCGGCAATTTGCAATTAACTTTTCCCTTCTAATCTCTTGCAAAATTTTAAGCTGTTACTTTGTTTTGAGGTTTAAAGTCTCTAACTTAATAGAATGTTGATAAAAAAAAATTCATAGCCAATTGGGGGAGTTTATTTGGCAGAGATGCTAAAAAATTAAAATTGATAGTGATGCACATTTTGAGCTGGCTAAAGTGGTTCATCTGTTTTGACCGTTCTTTGACAATATTTGAACACATACACACTAAGAAACCCAACCGCTTGACTCAAAAGCAAATGAATGATTTGGTTTTTGACCACCATAACCTTTGCCTTTGGATTAAAAAACTTCAAGGTAAGCAAAACTTGCATTTCCATTTGTAAATTGTAATTACTCTTTTCTTGCAAATTGCAATTATAATTCTTGTTTAATATAGGGTCTCTCAAACTAACGCATTGAATTTAATTCAATTATATTAGGTAGTGCCATTAAATTTAATTATATCAGGTAGTGCCAAGGATAATTAGTCAGCTGACTTTGACAAGATCAATCTTGATTCAAAATGGCTCGCTGATAAAAAGAAGACACTTGATGAGGTAGACTTTGATATATTTAGGATGGTCAATGTATTTGATGAAACACAATTGAATCAAATCAAGAGTGAGCATAATCATAATGTCAAAATTTCATCATCAAAAATTGTAGCCTCCTAGTGGATTGCACTTCATGGCATCTAGCCTCATTGGCTCCATTTGCATTGTGTTTCTTAGTAGTTTGCACTTTAGCTTGACAATTGTATTTTGTATTTTGTAGTTTGTGATTAATTTTGAGGGCTCAAACTTTGAAGTCAAGCTATGTAGTAACACACTATACAATGTGCGCACTATAATCAGCGAATTCAAAATTAATGAGAAAAATCCATATTAAATTGATGTACATTCTACTTTTTCTCTCACTCTATGCAATAGGATGGTAAAAAATAAACAGTTATTTCCCTTTTCTTTTCTTTTTTCTGCACTTTTGGGTTCCCAATATTATCCCCAGAAACTGAAAAATATCTCTATCTTTTGGTTTGCTGACATATTCTCAAGAAAAATATTTGCTTCTATGTTCTAACTAGTATGATGATCATGAGGTAAGGAAAATGTCTATACTTCTCTTTGGTAAATATCTCACTAATGATACATTGGATGATGATGCAGTCAATTTATAGAAAGAAAAGCAAAAGAGATTATAGACAATCAAGAGAAAGTAGTGGAGAAGAGTATTTGGCATGAACCTTCTCCCTTAGAAATCCCATCGGAAAATGATTATTTCTTGGACCTCTCATTGAACAGACATGCCAATAATAGTTTTGATCACATGTTGAAGATGGTCTCTAATGTGTTGGATGAGCTAAGATCCGCATGACTTCCTTGTACATCAAATTCATCAGTTTCATTGTAATAGACCAATGTCAAATATTCTATCAATTCAATTAGCTTCTAATGTTCATTTCCAAGTCAAGGACAAAGAAGAGGAAGATGAAGGAGATTGCTACGCCCTTAATATTAATGTGCATAGGGTTATGAATAGTCAGCTTGTGGCTATCTTAACTCTTAAATTCTTAATTAAGTCATATTATCACTATTATATTGGTATTTAGTTAATTAGGTCAGCGTAAGGCTTATATAAGGCTATCTAAGTCGGCCTGGGTGATATCCTAGGCATAAATAAGGTATATATAGTAGGTAGTGAGTCTTATTTCATCATCAGATTGTGAATTGTGTTCTCATTGGAGATATTTGGAGGTTTGCCCACACGTAGTGGCTTGTTATTCTCAACTATTATCAAGTATTTTCATCATATTTCATATTATATCTTCCATTGTACAAGTTATTTCATTAGAAGTGGTATCAGAGCATGATCTTGGCACTATGGAGGCAAGGCATTTTTCTAATATTGGAGGTCGTTTTGAGAAGTGCATATCTCTCAAATCTTGGCAATTTTTTTTCTGATTTTTGAAGGGTTTTTGAAGAACATATTCAAGTAGCTACAGTCCAGATTTCAAAGGGATTGGAGCAGAATTGAGCGATTTATTGCAGAATTAGGTTTTCCAACAAATTCCCTCTCAAGCCTGCAAATCTGCTAATTTCTTGGAGAGTTTTATGTGGAAGTGGTATCTTGGCCCGAGTAAGTTACAGTAAAAATTTCAAAGAATTTAGATTTCATTTGTGTGATTTATTTCAAATTTATTGGTTTCCATGATGACAGGGCCTCAAACAAGAGGCAAAAAGAATGTTGTCACACCAGTAAAGTCTCCTAATAAGGATGAGGTAATAATAGAGGATATTAATCCCAATGAGGAAATAAGCAAGATCAAGGAAGACATTTCATTAGTGAAGATGGAGATGAGCTGCCTAAGAGGAGATATATCAAACATACAAAACATGTTAAATTCTTATCTAAATGGACCAAGAAAGGGTGTCTCAAGCAACCAAGGAAAATCATCCGAATCAGCTACTCTTGATCCAAATGTTAATACTCATATGGAAACTAGGAACTTGATACCAAAGGTGGATATGCACAAGTTTGATGGCAAGGATCCACTAACATGGATAAACCAAATGGAGAAATTACATCAAATTCCAAGTGGACAAAAGATCACAATGGCTTCCCTATATCTAGAACTAGATCAATTCTTTGTACTCATCAATAGAAAAAGGGTCTCACTGTCTCATAGTTAGTTTTTACAGAGGAGCTTCAATCACAGTATAGCAATAGTGTGATAGACAACTTCTTCAGCCAGCTAGCAAAACTTCAACAAACAGGATCAATCAAGAATTATATTCAATAATTCCAAAACCCATCCTTAAGAGTGGATACAATTACAAAGGATAACTTGAATGATTTATTTTTGGGTGGTCTCAAGGATCACATTCAACATGAGGTACGCATATTTAGTCCTAGCTCTATATTTGAGTCTTTTATCTTAGCACGTAGGGTAGAGAAGTATTTGATTCCTAGCAAGCAAGGGGCTAATGGGATAAGAGAGAACGGATATTTAGCACCTTCTCTTCCTCAACCTACTAGGTTGACTCCACAACAAATTGAGGAGAAGAGAGAAAATGGGTTGTGTTTCAATTGTGACAACAAATATAGTCGAGGACATAAATGCAATGAAAAGAAGTTGTTCTATATTGAAGGTCCAAGTGAGGAAGAAGAGGAACCAATATTAAAGGGTGTTAGGGAGTCAGATGAGGAGTCACATGATTCCAAACCAATCATTTCTCATCATGCACTCTCAGGGTTTAGCACCCCACAAACTCTCAAGGTAGTGGGTTTCTTAAAGAAGCAGAAAGTATCAATGTTGATCAACTCAGGTAGTACTTATAATTTCATCAACAAAAAAATTGGCAACTCGTCTAAATTGTTTTATATATCCAACTCCAAAGTTTCATGTCTTGATTGAAGACGGTGGTACTATTAGTTGTTTTGTAAAATGCCATAGCACAAAATTATCCATAGGAGATTATCACCTTGATAGCCCATTGTATGCTATCTCTATGGGTGTGGCAGACATTGTTTTGGGAGTACAAAGGCTTACTACTTTGGGAACAATTGAGATGAACTTCCAAGAACTATTCATGAGATTTCAATCAGAAGGAAAGACAATAGAGCTAAGAGGGTTGAAGGCAAAGTCCCCACAAATGGTAAGCTCTCATCAAATGCAAAAGTTGCTTAAGAAAGGAGTTGATAGATTTGTGGACAATTATGTTCATTAGAATTCTATAATCTAATGCTCCCACCCATCCAAATTTACAAGCAATCATTGATCATCACTCAATGGTTCCAAGGAGCCAGCCACCCAACATCAGGCCCTACATGTACCAATATATACAAAAAAGTGAGATTGAAAAGATTGTGGAGGAGATGTTAGAGACAAGAATTATCAGGCATAGCCAAAGTGCTTACTCCTCGCCCGTGGTGATGGTGTGTAAGAAGGATGAAACTTGGCGCATGTGCCTAGACTATAGAGTGTTCAACATGTACACCATCAAAGATAAGTTTCCTATTTCAGTCATTGATGATTTGCTAGATGGATTGAATGGAGCTCTGTATTTTATAAAGTTAGATCTTAGATCAGGTTAACACAAAATTCAAATTAAGGATGAAGATATTTCTAAGACATCATTTAGGACTCATGAAGGTCATTATGAGTCTTTTGCGATGCCATTTAATCTTACCAATGCATCATCTACATTTCAAAGTTTGATAAACTCCATCTATAAGAAATTCTTGAGGAAGTTTGTATTTGTGTTCTTTGATGATATATTGATTTATAGCAAGACATGGGAAGAACACTTGCAACATGTAGATCAAGCATTACAAGTTCTTGAAGATCATCAACTCTATGCTAAGCCATCCAAGTGTGTTTTTGGTCTCAATGAGGTGGAGTACTTGGGAAACATAGTTTCGCATGAAGGAGTAAAGGTGGATTCAAACAAAATTAAGGCTATCATGGATTGGCCTATTCCTAAAACCATTAAGAAATTGAGGGGTTTATTGGGATTGATTGGATACTATAGAAGATTTGTGAAGAACTATGGTCGTATAGCAGCACCCCTCACAACTTCACCAAAAAAGGATTTTTTTCATTGGAATGAGTTCGCTAATGCAGCATTTGAGAGATTGAAGGAGGCTATGTGCACAACTCCAATGCTTGCCACTCTAGAATTCACCAAGGATTTTATTGTGGAATGTGATGCTTTAGACAATGGTATAGGAGCAGTTTTCATGTAGGAAGGTCGGGCAATTGCTTTTGAGAGTCATCAATTAAAGGGTAAGAATCAACTCAAACCTATTTATGAGAAGGAAATGCTAGTTATATTTCATGTAGTAAAACAATGGAGGCCTTATCTAATGGGTAGACACTTCGAGGTGAAGACAAATTGTGATAGAAAATAATTTTTGGAACAAAGATTATCTTCTAAAGAACAACAAAATTGGGTCACTAAGATGTTGGGATATGACTTTGACATTGTATATAAGAAAGAAAAGGAAAATGTTGTGGTAGATGCACTTTCTAAGAAGGATGAGAAAGATGATGCTTTATTGTGTGCCATTTCAATATTATAAGTAGATTGGGTGGTAGAAGCCAAAACAAAGTGAGAGAATGATGTTACTACAAGTAATCTCATTCAATAGTTACAGAGTGATCCCAGTAGTTTAGATAAGATTTGTTGGAAGGGAGATACTCTATGGTATAAAGAGTGATTGTATCTCTACAAGAATCCACACTTAAACACAAGATTCTCAAAAACTTCATGAGTCTCCAGTTGGTGGTCTTTCAGAATTTTTAAAGACATATCATCGATTCAAGCAAGATATTTTTTGGGAAGGGCTAAAAGATGATGTTCAAAAATTTGTGGTTGAATGTTTGATTTCTCGAACAAATTAAGGGGAGACAATTAAGACACCGGGTCTCTTGCAGCCCTTAGTTATTCCTAGCCAACGTTTGGAAGAGGTATCCATGGACTTCATCATAGGGCTTCCAAAATCTAAACGTAACAATGTCATCATGGCAATAGTAGATTGCCTCACTAAATATGCACATTTCATTGCTTTATCACATTCTTTTATAGCAAGTACAGTGGCAAAAGTTTTTTTGGAGAATATACAAAAGCTACATGGTACACCTAAGGTTATTGTCAATGACCATGATCCTATCTTTACTAGTCACTTCAGGACAAATTTATTCTCATGTTTGGGTACTCAATTGGCTTATAGTTCTTCATACCACCCTCAATCTAACGGACAAACTAAGGTTGTTAATAAGTGTTTGGAAGGACATCTACACTATCACTTCAGATAAACAGTCCCAATGGGTAGATTGGCTACCACTAGCAGAATGGTGTTATAACACTTCCTTTCATAATTCATCAAAAATGTCTGCGTTAATGGCACTATATGGATATCAGCCTCCTTCCATCACGTCATCAATGAAGGTGTCACCAAGAGTTCAAGCAGTGGGGGACCACTTGCTCCATCAACAACAAGTACTCTGAAGCCTCAAGGAGAATCTAGCCATGGCACAAAATCGAATGACGCAGCAAGCAGACCAACACCGTAGTGAAAGAAGTTTTGAAGTTGGGAATTGTGTCTTCTTAAGATTGCAACCTTACAAGCAAATGTCACAGAAGCAACAAAAAAAGAACAAGTTGTCTCCAAAATATTATGGCCCATACCAAATCATGCAAAAGATACATCGAATTTTTCATGTTTCTTGTTTGAAGAAGGTAATTGGGCATAATATACTTGCTCAAACAATATTACCAAAGCTCAAGGAAAAAGGAAGAATCATATTGGAACTAGAGTTCATTCGTCAAATATTCACAAAGAAGCTAAGGACTAGAACACTCACCAAGTATCTCATCCAATGGAAAAAATTACCAATTGAAGATGCCACATGAGAGGAGGATGAGCTCATTTAGAAGCATCCACATTTGATTAGCATTGAGGATAATATTAGATGTCACTTAAAGAGGGGGCCATGCTACACCCTTAATCCTTAATATTAGTGTACATAGGGTTATGAATAGTCGACTTGTGGCTATCTTAACTCTTAATTAAGTCATATTATCATTATTGTATTGTTATTTAGTTAATTAGGTCGGCATAAGGCATATATAAGGCTATCTACGTTAGCCTAGGTGATATCCTAGGCATAAATAAGGTATATATAGTAGTAGTGAGTCTCATTTCATCATCAAATTGTGAATTGTATTCTCATTGGAGATATTTGAAGGTTTGCCCCCTCGAAGTGGCTTGTTATTCTCAACTCTTATCAAGTATTTTCACCATATTTCATATTATATCTTCCATTATGCAAATTATTTCATTACAAAGATGCATGTCAAAGATTTCAATTAATTCTCAAGCTTTGGGGACAAAAGTTTAAGAGGGGGCTGTGTTCCCAAACACAACATTTTTGGCTTAAATGTAAAAGAATTATTTGATCATAGAACTCATATTTGTTATAGAACATTATTTAGTAAGAGGTGGTATGTGATGGTTTTAGGTAAATCATTAATAGAGGTAGGTAGCTTATTTGAGAATCTATTACAAGGTTCATTGAACCTAGTTAATGCATTTATATAGGTAGTGTTGTGACCTTTTCACACATCACCCCATTCAAATGGGGACCCCCTAAATTTTGCTCCATTCTGGTCTTTTGGCTTTGGTTTTGGGTTGTTTTGCATCTCTCTCTCTCTCTAATCTTTTTGTCCTTTTGGGGATGTCCTTATCTTTTGACCTAAGTTGAAATTTTGGCTAAGTCTATGAAATTAGGGTTTTCATTCTTCAGGCTTGTGTAGGGTCAAATCAAGTTGGCAAATTGAAATCTGAGAAAGGCACTGCAATCAAGAGGCTTCAGGCAGGATCCCACTAAATTTTCACTGAATTCTGATAACTTACTATTTTTAGTAAGTACTCAATTTGGGGTCATTTCCTCAAAATTTTGGAATTCCGACTGCTCCACCACATTCAAGGCACTTCAAAGTACTCGCACGCAAAATTTGAACAGATTTGGACAACTTGTTATTTTTAGCAGTTTTGGCTTCACAGGCAGTTTTTAGGGTTTGCATTTATGATTTCTCAATGCATGTCAGGATATTCCTTCTAGGTTTCCCGAGAGCTTTGCGATGATGTGACATGCAAGTCAAAATGATGACTTGCTATTTTTAGCAGGTGCTCGCATGTGGACCAATTTTCTGGGTTTTTCTGGGTTTTTTGAGATCTCTCGAGCAATATGACATGCAAATGCAGCTGGTAGTTGGTTGATCACTTTTCAAGCACTTACTATTTTTATTAGGTTCACTCCAACAGCTTCCCAGCACTTCAGTTTCACGAACAGAGCAACAATGCAAAATAGAAATGGGGTCAAACGGAGGTCATTTGAGGCACATGCAAGTCAAATTAGGGTTTTCAACTTTGGTGCCTAAAAAGAGAAGTAAAACTCAAGAAAAATGAAAATTTGATGTATCCCATCACGATCAGCATCCTTCAAGTAGTCTACTGGTAAAATTTGAGCGCAATCCGAGCACTTACTATTTATAGTAAGTCACCTCCAGAACAGGGCTATAAATAGCAAGTCAGCACGAGGGGCAGGTGTGAACAAGTCAAACAAGTCATGAGGGTCACGCTTGGCAAATTTCAAGTCAATAGGAGCTGCAGAAGTCAGAAAATCACAAGTTTACTAAAAATAGGAGGCCAAGGCAAACAGGATTGAAGTAGCAGCATTGAGAAATTCCTAAGTCTGAAAACCTGAGGCTCACCCCTCTAGATGCGCCCAAGGTGGAAGAAACAGCTGGCAGAGTGGAAAAGGTTTCTAAGTCATGAAAACAAAAGCTAAAGGGGCAAAATGCGCCCAGAGCATGAAGCAAGTGAAAATTCTCTAAGTATCAGAAACATGAGAGCTCCCCTGCTAAATGCACCCTTGAAGGAAGTAAGGAAGCAAAAACCTTCTAAGTCATGTGAAATGGAACCAAGGACTCCTATATGCACCTAAGGAGGATGATAGAAGGAGGTGTCAAGAAAAATGTTAAGGCAAGGGAAAATGGAAGTGTCCCTTCAAAATGCGCCCTTGAGAAGAGGAGAAGTTGAAAAACTTTCTACGTATGCAAACTTGAAGGCACACCCCTCCATATGCGCCCAAGCAAAGGAGTGAGGTGAGAAATAATTCTAAGTAGTGAAAATGAAAGTGGCCCCTCTCAAATGCGCCCTAAAGGGGATAGATGACTTGGAAAGGTTTTCTAAGTAAGAAAACATGAGTGGCACCTTCAAAATGCACCTAAGGTTGAGGAAGCAAGACACGAAAATTTGCCTAAGTTATAAAATAAAAGAAGGCACCCTCAAATGCACCCTTAGCAAGTGAGGTGAGTTAGAAATTTGTCTAAGTCAAGTGAAAATCAGAGCTCCATCCCCTAAATGCACCCAAGGCAAGCAAGAGGTTTGCAAAATTTTCTAAGTTACAAAATGAAAGTGTCACCTTCAAAATGCACCCTTGAATGAAGTGGAGGTGAAGAAAAGTATGAGAAAAATGAGAGAACCTCCTCCCCCCCCCTCTAAATGCGCCCAAGAGGGAGAAAGACTTGAAGAAAAAGTTTAAGTCAACAAAGTGGAGGTTGGCCCCCTAAAATGCGCCCAAGGCAAGACAATGTAGCTTGCTGGTTGAAATTCTTCTAAGGCATTGAAAATAAAAGAAGGCACCCTCAAATGCGCCCTTGAATGAAGTGGAGGTAAAAATATTTCTAAGTCTGAAGAAAATGGAAGGAGACCCCTCCATATGCGCCCTAGCTGAGAAATGATGGCATGAAAGTTGAGTTGAAAATTTTCTAAGTGTGGTAAATTGAGAGCACACCCTAGCAAATGTGCCCATCATGAAAAAGCAATTTGAAATGTTCTAAGGCACAAAATGAGGTGCCACTAGGTGAAATGCGCCCACAAGGTGGCTTGGTGATTAATAACTTGCTAAGGCGTGGAAAAAAAAGGAAGAACCTTCCAATTGCGCCCCAAGGAGAAATGAAAGAATGACTTAGAAAAGCGCCTAAGGCAAGTAAATGAAAGCATAGGGGGTAGAATGCGCCCAAGGAAAGGAGATGCTTAGAAGGTTTCTATGGCAAAGATTAAATGAACCCTTTATCAATTGCGCCCATGGTGGCTAGAGCTTGAATTTTTCCAAGGCATAAAATAAAATGCCACCAGACAAAATACACCCAAGATGCAATAAACATTGGTGAAAAATATTTTCAAAGGTGAAAATATTAAATCAACCCCTTCAAAGTGCGCCCCATGAATAATAAGGTTGAAAAATGTTTCTAAAGGGGAGATTGAATATTTTTCTAAGGGGAAATGGATTAAAATGCCTTGGTGGACGCCTGGATTACAATGGATGAAATTTCTAAAGCAGATAAAATTGTCTAAGGCTCAACTGATAAAATTTTCTGGAGGAGATAAAATATTCGTAAGGTAGGAAAGTAAAGTAAAATGTGCCTAGGTCTTTTGAGGCATGAAGAGTTGAGGATGGAGTGAAATTCAAACACCAAGCGTTCAAATGCACCCTCAAGGGGGAGATGAAATTGCTAAGGCAAGAAGATGAAAACATCAAAATGGTATGCACACAGATGTTGAAAAGTTATGAAGAAAGCAAAGTTTGCTAGAAATGATGAACTCTATCATATCCGAAGATCAATCAGACCTTGGAAATCAAAACATGGAAATTAGGTAAGTAAAATGAATTTATATTATAAGTGTTTTGATGCTCTTCTTTTTATTTGTTTTGTAGGATGAACACCGGGGCCAAGGCATGAGGACCTGAGGTGATGAAGCAAGTACTCTGGGACAACATTCCAACTTTGGAAGAGGAAAAAGCTACATGTTTGAAACTCCTCCATGATGTCTCATTTGCGCCCAAGCCATGAAGGTAGATGTTGGAATAAACGGCTAAGTGTTGGGATTTCTCCACAAGGACCTAATATGCACCCAACTCAAGAAGGCACACAACAAGGTAAAGATGAAGAAGTTAGGTGAAAAAGTTCCCAAGGCAAAGGGAAATGGCAGTGAAAATTTGTCTAAGGCATTAAGAACGTGATGCAAAAGAGGCTAAATGCGCCCAAGGCAGTGGGCTGGAGAAATGTGAAAGTTACAAGAAAGAAGTGCGTCCAAGAATTAAAGCAACAGGAGGGCTTAACGGAATTAAAAAAAAAAAACTTTTTGCAAAGAGGGTTTGAACTGAGTGTTGTTGTATGCTCGCCTCCTCCTAACACAACAGAATTGGCGGGCAGAGCAGAGAAAGTCATGTGCACGACAAGCAGTCACGGCGTTTGAGTTCCAGGTTCCACCCATATCAATTCAAGAAGAAGAAGTTGTGATCAAATCGATTGAATTTGCAATCAAAGAGATGAACAGTGGGAACACGTTTCCAGACAAGAATCTTCCGGATGATAATGGGCGTTAATTGCTCATAGTGGTTCCTGCAGAGTAGTGGAGAATCTCTTGTGCATTTATTACCCCACTCCTCTTTGTGGCGGTTTTTAGGGCAGAGCCTTGACTAGGGCATATGTGGCTCAATCTGAGCCCTCCATTGTAATTCAATCTGAGTCGTCCGTTGGACTGAGCTAACTATAAAAGGGGCATCCCCCCTCATTTGTAATTCATTAGAACTAGACACTAAAGATTAGAGCAGAGAAGAGAATAGATAGAGAGTAGAGCATAGAAGTTAGCATAGCTTAGATTGAGGAGGAAAGAAAGTTTCCATTTGAAGGCTTTGTAAGGAGTTGTTGTGAACACTATCATAACATAAAGAGTTCTCATTGCTTGGTGATTCCATCTTTTGTTGTGAGTAGCTAGCAAGGCTTCTTCGTCTTTCCAATTCACTTAGAGACTTAAAGTAGATTAAGGTAAAGTAGATTTCATTTCATACAAGTAGTTGGTAGTTGTGGAATGCGTGGTTTAATTTGAGCAAGCTTTGTCATCCATACCGCTAGTGGGCTCACTGATGATGGGTTCGCCTTGCGTGGTCGATTGGAACACTTTGAACTTAACTTCAATTGTGGTTCATATGTCGGTATGCGTCGTTGTGACGGTATCTGAATGTTGAGTTGTAGTTTGAATATCTCTCGTTATCCCCTTGAAGATTGCACCGGCTTTATAGAGGTTGTCCAAAGTGAGGCAAAGCAGAACTTGGTTTGAGCTTGCAAGAATTGATCTCCGTATCCTGCATTTAGGAGTAGACAGTAGAATCTCTCATCCCTATCCTTTTAATTTCAATATTTTCCCGGTTAGCTTAGGAAACCCGAGCACCATTGATAAATCATTCGTGTCCTACAAGTTCTTCTCTTTTGATCGAACAATTGTGTAAGTCCCCTTGGAATAACCAGCAAATCACATCAAGCCAACTGAGACTATATCCGCTGCATAAGGAACCTTGGAGTTGAATGCATGATCTTTCTTGCAATCTTAACATGCAGAATACTTTGTTCAAGAGAGGATAGAGTAACCGTTGGGAAACTTTATTCTGTGTTGGTGTGGTCATAAAACACCTGTCAACAAGTAGCTTGTGCAAGAAGCTAACCCTTTTGTTATCAATCAATCATATTTTCACATGTTGTTGCTTTCACTATACTTTTGTATCATGATTGTTTATGATGTTATGTAAACCTTTTGATGACATTTTGATACGTAGATGTTTATGCAAGATTTTGATGTTATATCACGATTAGATTAGATATGATCTTTCAACTTCGTTGTTTCTTATTTATGCTATGAGATGCTAAAGATAGAATTATATTGTTAAATTATTTCTGACTATCATATTACATACAAGGATGTCATTTTACCTAAGTATTATTGATTATATATTGATTATTTTTATGATTAGAGAATCATTGTTATTATGAGTGATCTGATGTAATTCAATAAAATGTGATGTCTTGCCTAAGTGTGTATGTTTGGCTTATTGTATTGTTGCTTTGGCTATTTATTACACAATATGGCTGATGTGTGCATTGGGTGTACAGAAACAGGAATGGGCCAGCAGAAATTAATCAAGAAGAATGAAGAACGGGACATGTGTTTACACCATCTTGCTCCATCTTGTGAGGCTATGAGACATGATTGTGTTTAAACTAATGCCACCTCTATTATTTGAGTTAAGTGTGACTCAGATGTCCTTGTGAATACCCATATTTGATGTTTAATTGATTTGTTGTCATGTCCCTTTTTTTGAACAAACAGGTAATTGATTTAAACATGTCCCCACCAATAAATGGAAGTGCAGCGAGCAGATTACACTATATGAAGCCGACTCCATTAGAAATTTTGAATTAAAATATTATTTTAATTCATAGGGCCGACCATCAATGCTGGCTGACCACACTTTGTTGCCTAGGATAAGAAGCATATATATATGTAATTGCCCAAATGGAAGAAAAAAGGAGCAGTGATCAAAGTATCAATGTGCAACAGTTACATAATAAATATTATACTATTTATGAAGACCATTCATTAAGAACAGCAAATCATAATATGCAGCACCTACGTGTATGAAGAGAAATATTATGATTGAGTTAGTTTAAGGAAGCGATTAGAGTTTTTATGAAATACAACAATTTATATTAGAGCTGAAAGGTGGCACCCAAATCTAATAAGCAAATGAGATCTGATTTAATCATGTTTGAATTAATTAAATCAGCTAAAGGCAGCGATCAAGAATAAATGGAAATGTATTTAATTTTAAAAAGGCAGTAAATCCTATATTATAATCATCGGTTAGTTATGAAGAGGCAGCGATCAGTTTGTAGAGGGACATGTTCCTTACCAAAGGAAGGACATGGTGAAAAGCTATGTCTTTTCCCCCAATATGGGGATATAAAAGGAGGAAGGATATGGTGAAAAGCTATGTCTTTTCCCCCACTGTGGGGATATCAAAGGAGGAACATTTCAAAAGGGGAAGCATCATGGAAGACGATCAGAAAAGCGGGAGCTATTAATAAAAGAAGTGATTGGTGTGCATTGATTGTATATGCATTTAATGCATAATATTTGATAGGTATGCAAATATATATATAGATAGATAGATAGATAGATAATTTCATAAATGATTAATATGCAATAAGGAGAGATATGTTATGTCTAAATTGGTAAATAAGGGAAATAGGGAATTTATTTATATTATTATAAACTACATCATTTCCTTAAGCAATCATGTGTAGGGTTTGCAAGGAAACATGTTAGGGACAGGCGGTATAGGAATTGTCTTGGTTGGATGTTCCTGCCACTTGGATGTTCTCACAACGTAAGTACGCCACCCCAAGTTGGGTGGAATTGTCTTGGTTGGATGTTCCTACCACTTGGGGCCAAGGGGGGTATGAGCATGCCCTTGGGCTTACTTGTGATGAATAGTTTTTCTAGCGCCCGATCATGCATTTCTCTCCAATCCCCACCATGATTGGTTATTGGAAAAGAGTCTATAGATTGGATTCAAGTTTAAGTTGTTATTCATTATTTCATAAATGTTAATAGTTCATTTATTCTTAAATTCAATATCTATTATATAATTTACTATGGGATATTATTTGTAAAAGTAAAACAATTTTCTATTGCGTAATTGTCCCTTAAGGCAAATTCAGGCATACTCCAAGTAGGGGACATTACAAAAGGACATGTGTTTACACTATCTTGCTCCATCTTGTGAGGTTATGAGACATGATTGTGTTTAAAGTTTTAAACCAATGCCACCTCTATTATTTGAGTTAAGTGTGGCTTAGATGTCCTTGTGAATACCCATATTTGATGTTTAATTGATTTGTTGTCATGTCCCTTTTTTCGAACAAACATCATTAGAAGACCTCTAGCCTATTTTATTAAATAATGTAATGTTTCTTTAATGGTCATCTTAGTTAGGTTAGATAGTTTCTAATTTCGTCTTCAGTTAATGATTGTTTCATTTAGAAACATCATCTTTGTAAATATATTTAAGAAGCCTTCGTCTCCTTTGTTTAATACATCATCGTAGCCTCTTCCTACCTCGAATTTATTTCTAGAAATTTTCGAGGTTTGTGGTTTACTTGGAAAAAATTTCCAAAGGTTTTTGGTTGATTTTTCTGTTGGTGAACACCTTTCTCAGTGATTTCGTGTCCACATGGTGGAGGTTTTTCCGCGTTTGTTGCAAAAGATCACAGTTTTGTTTGCTTGTGCCCGTGTTTCAGTTCTAGGTGGATTTTGTCTAAAGTTTCGTGGGTTTTATTGGCACGAGGGTTTGCGGAATTCTTTGTTCTTCCACAACAGGAGGGTGTTCCTGTTGCTATCTGTTCATGTTTTATGTTGGTCGCATTTTCTACTACAGGTGACATGTGTTTTTTTTTTGTCTATGACCTGGGTGCGAGGGTTTTTTGAGCACGCGATGGGTTTTTTTTTATGCACTGCAATGCCTCTTGTTTCTTCCATGATGCCTCTAGTTGTCTGCCACGTGAAAGTGTTTTTTTGGAGGGTTTGGTTCTCTGTTTCTCCCGCGCGATGGTTTTTGCTGGTTTTACCGCACGACGACTGGCCTACAACGGCCAGGTTTTTGGAGCTTCTGGAACCCAAGTTTTTGTGGGTTTTTGGAGCTTTTGTAACCCACGTTTTACCATAACATATTTTCATTTCCTGTAGGCTAAAGGATTGTGCAAGGGAAATGAATATTAATATTCTTTTAAGTTGGGCTTTGTCACTTTTATCTTTGGGAAACTTCAAATAATATTATTTTAATAAATTAAATAAAAAATTACTTAAATACAAAAAAAATGTATTTTGATATACTTGGAGGGAAATTTAAATCCTAGGGCCCAAATTGAAAAGATATATCAAGGAGGCACCTAGCTTCATTTCATTATCAAGATTTCATTTGGCATTTTTATTGTGAGCTTGAGTTCAAATTTACATCCAAGGACAAAAACCCTTGGCTACTTTCTGAGGACTGGTAGGAAGAAAACTCTCTTGGCTCTCCCTTGGAGTTGAGGATGAAAACCCTTGCCTCTAGCATTGGCAATTCCACAACAGGAATTGTATGGTGGACTGAATTGGAGATTTGTGTGTCATTTGAGATTAATGTGATCAAGATTTGCAAGAAAATATCAAAGGAGCACCTTTTTTCCAAACTTACATTACATTGTTCAGATGGTCGCAGCTGTTTTGGAGGTTTAATTGAGCATTGCACTCCATCATCTAATCGTCTACCCTTAATCAATAAACTATTCATTGCTATTGTTATCCTTGGGGTTTGTTTGAGCTGCATCAATACAATTGCAGCCTTTGTGAGCTGTTAAGGAAGGGCAACTGATCCTCTTGAGCGGTTACAACTGGGCAATGAAATCAATGCCTACCTTGAGCTTCACACACTGTGCCAGCACCATACAAGGATTATGTGATATTAGCTGCCTTCCGCCACCACACAACATCAATTGTAGCCATACAGTAGGGATTCTATGAATATTTCAGTATCATTTGAAGGTAGATTCCAATATAAGGGAGTTGCATCTCTGCTGTAGCTAGGTCTGTTCACTACTAGCCCATCATTAGCTCAGGGATCCGATCCACTTGTTATAGACTCCTTAGCCAACATATACATCAAATCTATTGTATGTGAAGTTCGGTATAAAACCAGGTAACTCTTTCAGTTCTGTACATCAATAAATGTACTCTTTCAGCTACTATGGATAAATGAAATAGAATCATGATTTCTATATTGTGTTTCCAATTTGGTTGTTATTGTCCTAGTTATTATACTCTGCTATAATTAGTTGCACTTCATATTATTTCTGTTTGTAAGCATTCAAAAAATACAAAAAAAAATCAGAAAATTACATAAAAAAGAATTGGGGACATTACGTTTGTGTCTTAGGATATGATGTCTAGGAGTTCTCCAAGTGTTTTGGAATGTTATTATGCATGTTTTAAATGTTTATATTTCATTTAGGAAATGCATGGGTTGGGTTTGAATGAATGATGAAATATAATGACTTCATTATATGTTATTTTCTTTCTTTATATGCAAAAAAATTGACTTTGGAATATTGGTAGTGTTAGTTTTTATGATCAGATATTCAATAATCAGAAATGCAGCACATAAGACAATGAACACAACAAGATACCCTGGGAAAACCCTCCAACTTGAGGGAGAACAACTCAGCAAATATATCTCTTATATATTGAAGTAACAAGAGCAGAAATCTGCTTACAACTCAGGCACAACACAATGCCGATTTTGATACAAAGAATAATCGCACCTCTCCTAGATGCAAATACAAATGAATATGTTTCTCCTTGAAATCGATCTGCTGTAGAAAAATGACGACTGCTCAGGCGCGAACTTCTATGAATGCGAATTATAATGAATGAACTTGATGATCAACATGAATGAAGGATCTCATATATATACAAATGTGTGGAGAGGTCGCACCCCTTCATGGTGCAAAGTCGGCCACCAAGAAATACGTCTCTTATGAAGTGGCGCGATTATCAAGGAGAGGTCGGCCCATAATTAATATTTATTTATTCTCCAAGTGAAGTGCCTCTTCACTAATAACGTCTCCAATAAATTAAATAGCCGATAAGGCTACATTTAATTTATTGCTTTATAATTCGTGGCTGGATGTAGAGGCCCGACACTATAAATAACACCAACAGGTAGTTGGGTTGAGAACACTCTAGTGGCTTCTAGAAGGAACTAATTGGGCATGGGTGATATATCTTCCATGTATTAATGTACGTGCATTTATGTTTTGTCAATGTTTCTCTTTGAATGGTGTTTGCATTTAATGAGTTTGAGTGAAGATTTTTGCCTTGAATTATCTTTTAATTTATTTTTTAGTTGGAATTATCTCCTCAAAGATGTCAATTTTGACTTGGGCTCATTTGAGCAAGGGTGGCCACATGTCACTTGGTGATTGGTGAGGATCAAGGGAATGTGAGTTAAGTTACCAAACCTTTGGGATAGGTTAAGGGAAGGGAGGAGGCTCTTTGGAATTCATTATTCACTTGGCATGTGGGATTGAGAGAGCTTAGAGGGAAGAAAAGAGAAAAGAGTAGAATTCTTTAATTTATGTATAAGAGTTGTTGAGATAGTGAAAAGGATTCTAAAGCTTGGTAAGGCTCAAAGAAGGCAAGGAATGTTCTAAAGAGAAGGGATAGAGAGCTCCAAACTTTTTTTAGTAAGATTTAAGCATGTAAAGATATTCTTCTTTTGGCTTACTGCAATTCTCTTAGTATTTCTTTGTTGTCAAAATGAGTAAATGGATTTATTGCCATGTTTGAGTGTTTAGTATGTTAAAAAAGTTTTTTAATAGTTCTTTTATTTTTATATGTGACAGAAAGCTTGAAATTCTTTAATGGAGTTTACTATGAAGTCTATGTGAAGAACTTGAGTGTATTTTTACTTGTGAGAAAAATATGAATGCTATTTGTTTATAAGTTGTAGCAAAATAAGAAAAGAAAAAAAGTGGCAATACAAGTATATTGTCCTTGCTTGTATGTTTATGTGTTTTTCTTTATCCTTGTTAAGAGTCACCCATAAGGGATTGACATTCTTAGCATGTTTAGGAATTGATAGCTTTGTAAGAAGCTTAGAGTTTGATTTCAAACTCATGAGTGAGCTCCATTCGATATGTATGGAGGAACAAGAAGTGAGGATTGTTTGTGAAATCCTGGAAGAGGATATTCTTGTTCATGGCATCCATTAATGAATGCATATTTTGTACTGAAATTCTTGATGTTTCTCTTTTAAACTTGCCATTGAATATGGAGATCCATGGTGAAAGGCACTCCATTGTCTTTACTACACCTATCTTCCTTTCCTTAAGAGTCTTGAGAGATTATAGTAATTTTTTAGCACCTTTGTATGAATTTGTATTTGTGTTGCCAAGATATGCATTCTTATGTGTATGTATCTATATCTATATTGTCACTCTACTAAGCAAGGTGGCTGGACCTTTGGGTACCACATGGTTAAGAGATAGCTTGCTACCATTGGCTTGGAGCTTGGTTTCTTGAAGTATTAGTCCAAGGTTACCTCAAGTTTCCAGGACGGGGACGGCAAGGGACGGCGGGACGAGTCCCCAGGTTTCCGATTTTTGAGGCCAAAATTAGGGACGGCAGGGGACGGCTATATAAAATATAGGGAAAATTTAAAATATTCATATGAAAACATGGATAAAGCATACATAATATACGTTATAGAACCTTAACATATAGCATTTGTGTTCAATATTCTTTGTCAATACTCAATACACATTGAAAATTCAGAATTAACATACATGAATCATAATACAACCTCCAAGTTATACTTTATAAACTTATATCAAATTACATAAGGTTATTTCCAGCTCACAAATTGTTGCACTCAAGGAGTTTTGGGCATCAAATTGCCTTAATATTCAGCCTATTTCCAATTGTAAAGAACTGTTTAAAAAGGTCAAAATCCTAAGTCTTTGTCTCTAAAACCTGTTAGCGAACAGCAAGCAAATAAATTCAAGTTTACACACTTTTGGAATAACTTTTTGTTATTTTTATATATCTCTAATAGAGCATCAAATATTTATCTTGTGAGTGTTGCAAATATTGTGAAAGATATATGAAACTAATTTAAACAAACAACTCAAAAACCAAAAAACTGAAAACTATTATATATATATATATATATATATATATATAAATTTTATTTTTAAAACATGCTTTGACGTGGGGGACTGTTGGGGGACGGTTGGGGGACTACTCAGGCATCCCCTGGCCGTCCCCTGCCGTCCCCGGGATTGGTCAGCCATCCCTCTTTTGGTCAACCCCATCCCCCCGTCCCCGGGACGTTTCCCGAGATTTCTGCAAAAAGAGGGACGGTCCCCTGCCGTCTCCTGCCATCCGTCAAGGAAACCCGGGACGTCCCGAAAATGGGTACGGGGCATTTTTGGGGGGGGATGGGTCCCCGGGTTTCCCTGAGTATTACCAATCTTCATCTCATTATTTTTCATTTATGTTGAAAACGGGTTACAAGTTGTCTATTAACGAGATAGTTCTTTAATTTATTTAGAAGTTGTTGAAAAGTATCAAACCATATATTCTATGGATTGGTTAGAAGATTTCTGAACTATCCTTTGTAATATGTTTTCGGAGAAAATGGATAGTGAATATGTTAAAATTAATTTGAGTAAAACTAGTACTTTTATGATTATTTCAAAAATTCTTGTTTTCAAAACTTTAAATGTGGGATTGAGTAGATTCTTAATTAGCTAAAAATATGAATAGATTTTAAATACTTTCAAATTGTAAGCTATGCGACAAATAGAGATTTAAGCCTATCTTACCAAGAAACCCTTAATGTAGTTGTCAAATGCTTTTTATGATTTTTTAATTCATTTTATCACTCTAGGAATACTTAGGGTTGAATTCTATGCTATAATGGTTCTTTAGGAATAATCAATCCTTTTCAGTTTGGTTCAAATTTTGCCCAACTACCTACTTCTTGTTTTATGATAGTCAAATTTGCCAAATTACCAATTAGTGTTTGTTGGTTTGTCAATTAGATTCACAGCAAAAAACGAATATTTTGCCCTAGTGAGCATTGAGTTCACTAGGGCAAACACTGTATGAAAGTGAAAAACATTCCCTTATTGAGGCAAATGCTTCACAGGTTGCTAAACTTTGTCTTTTTATGAACGATTGAAAAGTGAAACTTATTCCTATGTTCAACTTGAGGGTTTACCAAGATTCAAGAATGTTTCAAATGTAGAGATAAGTAGGTTTTCAATATGTTTATGTTGATGTTATTTGGGCCGACCTACCTTGCATTTTATTGTAAAATATTTATTTACCTTTGGTGGCCGACCTACTTGAGGAGACACCTCATTTTGTATAAATACAAGGTCACTTTTGTTCATTTCACAATCAAGTTCAAACAAGCACAATTCGCATCAAGCAGAAATTCGCACTTGAGCAGCAGTCATACATCTTGCAGCAGCAAGTCGATTTCAAGGAGAAACATATTCGCATCTAGGAGAGGTGCTAGTAATCATTGTATTAAATTCGGCCATGTGCTGGGCCTGAGTTGTAAGCAGATTTCTGCTCTTGTTCTTCATCTATATAAGAGAAATATTTGCTGGGTTTTTCTCCCTCAGGCTGGAGGGTTTTCCCAGGATATCTTGCTGTGTTTATTGTCTTATGTGTTGTAATTTTCTGAGTGCTTTCAGTTGTTATATTTGATCATTAAAACACTAACATGGTATCAGAGCGGGTTTGAAGAAGATCGTAATTAGATTTGTTTTGCAGCATTCTCCTTAATCTTTTTATGTCTATCTCTATTTTAGTCAAGATGGTGAATGGTCTGAAAATTGAAGATAGACTCGAAGGAGCAGCTTCTAACTACACATCATGGATGTTCAGAATCATGCTCACCTTGGAAGAGAATGATTTGGCTGAGTTTGTGGAAACCAAAGTCCCCGAACCTGAGGAGGAAGAAGAGAAGTTGCAGTGGAGGAAGAAAGACACCAAGGCAAAGAAAATGTTGGTTGATTCCGTTAAAGATCATATTGTTCCGATTGTCTCCAAGTTGAAGACGGCAAGGGATATGTTCAAAACATTGGAAGAGATGTACGAAATCAACAACACCAGTCGGGCACTTGCACTAAAGCAACAACTTCACCATGTGAAGATGGAAAAAGGAGAGACAGTGATTGCTTATTTCATGAGGATTTCAGAATTGAGAGACCAGCTCTCTACAATTGGTCACATGATTGATGACAAAGACTTGACCATGCTTGCTCTCAATGGTCTTCCGCTATCATGGGAGTCCTATATTCAAGGAATCAGTGCAAGATCTAAACTTCCCAAGATTGATCGATTGAGGGTCGACTGCATTCAAGAGGAGTCAAGGTTGGCGGCTAGAGGCGTTGGTCAAAGCTCAACAAATGAAGATATACATGTTCTCGCCTCCCATTCGTCGAAGAAAGGAAAAGTTTGGAAGAAAGGATTCTTCAAGAGGAATCGAGATAATGGAAATGATGGTGCTCCCACTTTCAAAAAGAAGAGAGACTTATCCAAAGTTCAATGTTTCCGTTGTGACAAGTATGGTCACTTTGCAAAGGAATGTCCTTCCAGGCCTAAGCAGCAAGTTGTCATTGCAAATATAGAAGAAATCTCTCTGCAAAAGGACTCAAGTGAGTATATGTTCTATTCAGCCTTGTCAAGCAATGTAACCACTGACACCAACACTTGGATGATAGATAGTGCTGCCTCTCACCACATCACTGGATTTAGGGAGCATCTATCTAATTTGATTAAAATAGATTCCAATGAACAAGTCATTATTGGAGATGATGCTAGGTACTCTATGAAAGGAGTTGGGAACTCCTCTCTTCACTTGGATTCCGGCATTTCATTGGAGTTGAATGATGTGCTATTTGTTTCAGGCATAAAGAGAAATCTTGTTTCCATTTCAGCTTTGGAAGACAAGGGTTATCAAGTTGTCTTTTCAAAAGGCAAAGTTCTTATATGGGCAAAGAACTCTAACATCAAGTATGCTCGGGTAATTGGAGTTGGACATGAGGGTCTCTACAGGCTATGCACTTGCCCCCTTCAAGCTCTAGTGCATGACTCTTCTAGTGTGTGTGACCTTTGGCATCGAAGATTAGCTCACATTCACTTTCGAGCGTTACCTATCATGGAGACGATGGTCACCGGCCTTTCGAAATTCAACCAGGAACATGAAGGTACATGCAAAGGCTAGGCCTTAGATAAGACTACAAAAGGTGCATTTCATAGTAGAGAAAGTAGATCTAAATGTATTCTTGATCTCATTCATTCTGATTTATGTGGTCCAATGTCTGTTGCATCTTCTAGTGGTTTCTTGTATTACATTATTTTTATTGATGACTACTCTAGAAAGACTTGGATTTATTTCTTGAGATCTAAAAAATCTGAGGAGGTATTAGGAAGATTCAGAGAATTCAAAGCACAAGTGGAAAATTTGTCCGGGAAAAAGATCAAGGTTTTGAGATCCGATAACGGAGGAGAGTACACTTCCGATATCTTCTATGATTTTTGTATTGAAGCAGGGATTAAGAGGGAGTTCAGTGTTCCTTATAATCCTCAACAGAACAGTGTTGCTGAAAGAAAGAACAGATCTATTGTGGAAGTAGTCAAAGCAATGATACATGATCAAGACCTGCAAACCTCACTTTCGACAGAGGCATCTAGGACAGCCGTCTATGTGCATAATAGAAGTCCCCACAAGATCTTAGAGAATATAACTCTTGAAGAAGCATTCTCAGGGGTGAAGCCTGAAGTTAGTCATTTGAGGATCTTTGGGTGTCCAGTGTATGTTCATATTCCAAAGGAAAAGAGAACAAAGTTGGAACCTTTTGGGAAGAAGGGAATTCTAGTGGGCTACAATGAGACATCAAAAGCCTACAGAATCTACATCTCGGGTCAGAAGACTATTGAGATCAATAGAGATGTCATATTTGAGGAAGATGTTGCATTCAGAAGATCCAAGGGCACTCATATGGAGATCGATGAAGAAGAACCTCCTCAAGATATGGAAGTTGACCATGTTCCTGAGAATAATTAGAAGGAGGTTCCAAAAGATGATGATCCAGCTGAGCCCTTGGAGCCTACTGATGGGCCTACAGATATTGTGATTGGAAGGAAGAGACCTCTTTGGGCCAGGAAAATAATGCAGGATGCAAAAAGTTTTGCAACCCCAAGAGGAACCTTCAGAGAAAGTAAGAGACCTAATAAGTTCTCCGGTTATGTGGCGTTGATGAGTCAAATTATTGAGTCAGAGCCTTCCAGTGTTGAGGAAGCTTCTAGTCAACAAGTATGGAAAGATGCTATGACTGAGGAGTATCAATCCATACTTAAGAATGATGTTTGGGATATCGTTCCTAGACCCGAAAGCAAATCTGTGGTGTCTTCTAAATGGCTCTTCAAGATCAAGCATGCGGCAGATGGGAGCATTGAGAAGTACAAGGCAAGATTTGTGGCAAGAGGGTTCTCACAAAAAGAGGGAGTTGACTATGAAGAAACCTTCGCTCCTGTGGCTCGTTATACTTCTGTCAAAACCATTATTGCTATTGCTGCATCTAGAGGATGGAAGATTCACCAAATGGATGTAAAGACAGCCTTTCTGAATGGTGTAATAGAAGAAGAGGTCTGCGTTGAGCAACCCGATGGATTTAAGGTACATGGGAAGGAGTCTCATGTTTGCAAGCTGAAGAAGGCCTTGTATGGTCTTAAGCAGGCTCCTCGTGCTTGATACGAAAGGATTGATTGTTACCTGATGAGTCAGGGTTTCTCAAAGAATGATGCAGATTCTAACCTCTACTTCAAGGTAATTAATGGTGAAGCATTGATTTTGGTTTTGTATGTTGATGATCTGATTCTTACTGGAGAAGAACACCTCATTCTCAAATGCAAGAAGGATTTAGCTTCTGAATTTGAAATGAAGAATCTTGGTCTCATGCATTACTTTCTTGGCTTAGAAGTTTGGCAAAAGCCAGATGAGATGATTCTAAGTCAAGGCAAGTATACTATTGAAATTCTGAAGAGGTTTGGTATGATTGATTGCAAACCTATGTCTACACCTATGGAGACAAACTTACATAAGTTGAAGGAGGCTGCAGCTAGTTCAGAACTGGTGGATTCTACTATGTATAGGCAGCTGATTGGTTCATTGATGTATCTAGTTAACACTAGACCCGATATTTGTTATGCAGTGAGTGCACTTAGTCAGTTTATGTGTGAACCAAGGCAGATACATCTTGTTGCAGCTAAACATATCCTGAGATACTTGCGTGGCACAATTGAATATGGATTAAGATACTCTACAGGTGTGGATTTGGAGCTGCATGGTTTTACTGATTCTGATTGGGCAGAATGCGTCACTGATCGGAAAAGTACCTCTAGTTGTTGCTTCAGTTTAGGATCTGCTATGATATCTTGGTGCAACAGGAAGCAGTCTTCAGTAGCATTGAGTACAGCCGAGGTAGAGTATATTGCAGCTTGTATGGCAGCTCGTGAAGCAGTTTGGCTTTGTAAGCTCCTTGCAGGATTGTTTGGACAATCAATGGAGCCTACCATCATTCACTGTGATAACCAGAGCTGTGTGAAGCTTTATGTCAACCCTGTGTTTCATGACAGAACAAAGCATGTTGAGATCAAGTACCATTATATCAGAGATATGGTATTGAGGAAAGCTATACAGTTGAGGCATATCAGCATTGATGAGCAGACGGCAAACATTCTCACCAAGCCCCTCTCCAAGATAAAGTTTGTGTACTTTCAAGAAAAGCTTGGTATAGTGGAGAATGCAACCTTGACTGAGAAGGAGTCTCAGTATCAGTGATCCTCTTTAATGAGTTCTTCTCTTAGGAGAAGTTCAAGGTGAAATCCCTTGTTAATGAGTTCTTCTCTTAGGAGAAGTTCGAGGTGAAAGCCCTTGTTTCCACCCTCTGGGAGAGCCATGGTGGATGTCATGTGTGTGACTCCATGACAGCATCACGTGAGGGAGTCCGTGATGATTTTTTTTGTACTTGTGTTTCACCCTCTGGGAGAGCCATGGTGAAAGTCACAATGAGGTGACAACATCACATTAAGTGATGAGCACTTGTACATACCATCTATGGAGGTAGCCATGATGGTTGATATCACGACGAGGTGATATCTTATTTGCTTTCACGATGAGGTGATAAGCTCCTTTATCACAATGAGGTTATATGCTTTGTGCAGCTGGAAGTATCATCCCTAGCTGAGAGGGAGTGTTGATGTTATTAAGCAGCATCGGGCCGCTTCTTCCAGCACTCACACATCGAGATGAATTAAATTAAATGATAGCCTAAAGGCTATTTAATTTATACTCGATTGATTCAATAAATGAGGGCCGACCCTCATTGAGATTATTAATGTTCAATTTGTATTTGAACCGACCTACCTTGCATTTTATTGTAAAATATTTATTTACCTTTGGTGGCCAACCTACTTGAGGAGACACCTCATTTTGTATAAATACAAGGTCACTTTTGTTCATTTCACAATCAAGTTCAAACAAGCACAATTCGCATCAAGCAGAAATTCGCACTTGAGCAGCAGTCATACATCTTGCAGCAGCAAGTCGATTTCAAGGAGAAACATATTCACATCTAGGAGAGGTGCTAGTAATCATTGTGTTAATGGATGATAGCTTCGGTCAGATATAAATGACAGTGATGCAAGTATCATTGTCATTCATAAGTGATCGAAATTATCATTCATGTTATGATATTTCTAAAGGAAACATTTAAAATCGAAATTATGAGCATTCATATAAATTCTATCATTCCCGTGATATTATATTCTGCATTCATGTGAAATCAGAATTCTCTTATGTCATCCGCCATCATATAGAAGATTATATGCGTGTGAGTATATACATAACAAATGGTAATAAGAGTTGTTATAAACCGCATCCTAAGGGACGTATCCCATGAGTGGACGTGTCTCCACTCGTGGAGACACGTCCTCTCATGAGGCGCGCCTCATAAGGGGCGGACTTCTCACCTATTTATGGCGGTACCTCATTCAATATGCAAACATAGAAATCGGACAATGTTCTGCAATCAGCACATTCAATAAAAGCAATTCATATCTGGAAATCAAAAATCTAAACATAGAGGATAAATATTATTTGTCTTAGGAAGTTTCTCATACAGTTTTCTTGACTTTACTTCAATCTTAGTATTGTATTAGGATCCCTTTAGTGAACAGATTTGATTACATTTACATGGTATCAGAGCCACGTTGTGCGAATCCAAATCAAATTAGATTGCTCAAAAGAAATTCGTATTTTCTAAAATCGAATTCACATCACATTCTTCATAATGTCTATTGTGATCAGATTTGAAAATCATCTTACAAGAGCAGATAAACTAGTCTCACTTATGAGAGAAACTATTAGGGAACCAGTGGCTGAAGCTAAGAAAACTGAGAACCTTGTGTTCTACACAACCCTTTCTAATCAAGTATCTGACAACACTCAAAATTGGGTAATTGATAGTGGTTCATCCAGACACATCACAGGGTTCAGAGAACACCTAGACTCCATGACTGAAAAGTTTGATGAAGAAGTAACCATCGGGGATGATTCTGCATACCCTGTAAAAGGGGTTGGAACATGCTCTATCAAGTTGAAATCTGGGATTTCTCTACAACTCACTAGAGTCCTATTTGTACCTGGAATTAAGAGAAATCTTATATCCATCTCTACCCTTGAAGACAATGGCTACAGAGTTACATTTATGGATGGTAAAGTTCTAGTATGGCCTAAAAACTCAACTATCAAGAAAGCACATACTATAGGCATAAGACAAGGGTACCTTTACAAACTTTGCACTGAGGTTAAACAAGCCCTTACCCTTGACACTATTGATTCAAATGAAATTTGGCATAGAAGACTAGGTCACCTTCATTTCCATGCCCTACCTTCTATGGAAAAACTTGTTACAGGCTTACCCAAGCTAAAACTATCTCATGAGGGAACTTGTAAAGGTTGTGCCCTAGGAAAGAATACTAAAAGATCCTTCCAGAATAGCCTAAGTAAAACCCTTAATGTATTAGAATTGGTTCACTTTGATCTTTGTGGACCCATGTCTGTACCTTCTAAAGCAGGATTTCTATACTATGTTATATTTGTAGATGACTTCTCTAAGAAAACCTGGATCTATTTCCTTAAATGCAAAGAGTCAATAGAAATCCTCAAAAGGTTCGAAGAGTTTAAAGCCCTCACTGAAAACTTCTCCGGAAAGAAAATAAAAACCTTAAGGACAGACAATGGAAAAGAATATACCTCTGAGATCTTTAAAGAATTCTGCATGAGTGCCAGAATTAAGAGGGAATTCACTGTCGCCTACAATCCTCAACAGAATGGGGTTGCTAAGAGAAAAAATAGAACCATTGTAGAAGCTGCTAAAGCAATGTTGCTAGACCAAAACATTGAAACATCTTTCTGGGCAGAAGCCTCTCGGACTACTGTCTATATCCAAAATAGATGTCCTCATTCTCATCTTGATAACAAAACTCCTGAAGAAGCCTTTACCGGCATAAAACCTGACATTAGCCATCTTAGGATTTTTGGCTGCCCTGTCTATATTCATGTACCCAAAGAGAAGAGATCCAAACTAGAACCTTCTGGAAAGAAGGGAGTATTTGTGGGTTATAGTGAAACCTCCAAAACTTACAGAATATTCATACTCGGGCAAAAACAAATTGAGTTGAGCAGAGATGTCATCTTCAAAGAAGACATTGCATTCAAGAGGGCAAGAAGTACAAGTGAAACAGAAACCTATTTCCCTAGGATACCTGAAATGGAACCTGCTCCTGAGATTCAGAGGGAGCATCCTGAGGAAATGCCACTTGAACCTCCTACCACTTCAAATGAGGACACAAATGACATTGGCAGAAAGAGAACACTTTGGGCAAGGAAGATGATCAAAGAAGCAGAGGATCATGCAGCACCTAAAGGAACATTCAAAGAGAGTAAAAGACCCAAACATTTCTCTAGCTATGTTGCCCTAATGAACAACATCATAAACTCTGAACCTGCCAGTGTTACAGAAGCCTTCAGACATCAAGCTTGGAAGGATGCAATGACAGAGGAGTACCAGTCCATACTAAAGAATGATGTATGGGACATAGTGCCTAGACCAAAAGAGAAATCTATTGTTTCTTCTAAATGGCTCTTCAAAATCAAGCATGCTACTGATGGCAGTATAGAAAAACATAAAGCAAGTTTCGTGGTTAGGGGTTTTTCTCAAAAGGAAGGCATTGATTATGAAGAAACATTTGCACCTGTTGCCCGTTATACATCAGTAAGAGCAGTATTAGCCATTGCAACAGCTAAAGGATGGAAGATCCATCAAATGGATGTGAAAACTGCCTTCCTAAATGGAACCATTGAAGAAGAAGTCTATCTGGAACAGCCTGAAGGTTTTGTGATACATAAATCTAACTCACATGTGTGCAGGCTCAAGAAAGCTCTCTATGGACTTAAACAGGCTCCCAGGGTCTGGTATGAAAGAATTGACAGCTATCTCTTGGGATTAGGATTTTCCAAGAATGATGCTGACTCCAATCTATACTTCAAGGTAATCAAAGGTGATATGCTTATAATTATTTTATATGTTGATGACCTGCTAATAACAAGAGAAGATCACCTCATTGCTCAAGGGAAACAAGATCTAATCTCTGAATTTGACATGAAAGACTTGGGTATTCTTCACTACTTCCTCGGTTTGAAAGTATGGCAGAAATCAGAAGGTATTATACTAAATCAAGGGAAGTATACTATTGACATTATGAAAAGATTTGGAATGTTGGACTGTAGACCGATGTCTACACCCATGGAAACCAACCTTCACAAATTGAAAGAAGCAGCAGCAGAATCCAAATGTGCAGATCCAACCCTTTACAGACAGATGATTGGATCCTTGATGTATCTAGTTAACACCAGACCTGATATTTGGTATGCTGTAAATGCCCTCAGCCAGTTCATGTGTGAACCCAAGGAAATTCACTTGATGGCTGCAAACATATTTTTAGATATCTTCAAGGCACCATTGGATATGGTCTTCATTACAAGAATGATCCACTAGATCTACATGGGTACTCTGATTCAGATTGGGCTAGAAGTGTAACTGATCGAAAAAGCACATCAGGATGCTGTTTTAGTTTGGGATCAGCTATGATCTCCTGGATTTGCAGAAAACAATCGTCAGTTGCACAGAGCTCAACAGAAGCTAAATATATTGCAGCCTCAATGGGAGCAAGAGAAGTAGTGTGGCTTCGTAAATTGATTGTGGGACTCTTTGGTGAACCCTTGAATCCTACGATTATTCATTGTGATAATCAAAGTTGTATAAAACTCTTTGTGAATCCTGTCTTTCATGACAGATCTAAACACATTGAGATCCCTTATCATTATGTAAGAGATATGGTGGAAAGGAAAGTGATTCAGTTGGAGTATATTAGTACAAATGATCAAACTGCAGACATTCTCACCAGGCCTCTCTCCCGGATCAAGGTAGAGCACTTCAAGAAGAAACTTGGTATGGTTGAAATGTAATTTGTTATTTATGTTTAAATACAAATTGTTTATAAATTGTACTAATATATAAAGATGTTTAATGTGTAAACTCTTTTGTCATGTGTGTGACTCCATGACTTTATGGGCCTACTCCCCCTGTGTGCATTATCGAAAGGTGACGATATTTCTGATAATGAACACTTGTATTTGACATTGTAAAGTGATGACTCTACAATGATGAACTATCATGATAGATATCATATGACTTGATATCTGTGGACATGTCATGAGAGTATCTCTTGGACACCTTGATGGATATCATGAGACTTGATATCTGAAGGTCATTGTGATCCGTAAGAGATAATCATGGTGGATGATTATATCCGTAGATATGCCATGAATTGTGGTAGACATCATGTGACTTGATGTCAGTGCACATACCATAATGAAGATGTGTTATGGAGAATGTCATGTGACTTGACACTTTCAGAAGCATATCATATCTTCTGATATCACGAGTTAGGTGATATCACTTTTGGAAGTTATTCTTCCTAGTTAAAGAGGGAGTGTTGAAATAATGAAGATGTGTTATGGAGAATGTCATGTGACTTGACACTTTCAGAAGCATATCATATCTTCTGATATCACTTTTGGAAGTTATTCTTCCTAGTTAAAGAGGGAGTGTTGAAATAATGAAGATGTGTTATGAAGAATGTCATGTGACTTGACAACTTTGAGAAAACATATCATATCACGTGTGAAGGTGATATCTTAACTTATTTGATTTGAAATATCTTCCCTAGCTAAGAGGGAGTGTTAATGGATGATAGCTTCAGTCAGATATGAATGACAATGATGCAAGTATCATTGTCATTCATAAGTGATCGAAATTATCATTCATGTTATGATATTTCTAAAGGAAACATTTAAAATCGAAATTATAAGCATTCATATAAATTAGATCATTCCCGTGATATTATATTCTGCATTCATGTGAAATCGGAATTATCTTATGTCATCCACCATCATATAGAAGATTATATATGTGTGAGTATATACATAACAAATGGTAATAAGAGTTGTTATAAACCGCATCCTAAGGGACGCGTCCCATGAGTGGACGTGCCTCCACTCGTGGAGACACGTCCTCTCATGAGGCGCACCTCTTAGGGGGCGGACTTCTCACCTATTTATGGCGGTACCTCATTCGATATGCAAACATAGAAATCGGACAATGTTCTGCAATCAGCACATTCAATAAAAGCAATTCATTTTTGGAAATCGAAAATCTGAACATAGAGAAAATCTGAACATAGAGAATAAATATTATTTGTCTTAGGAAGTTTCTCATACAGTTTTCTTGACTTTAATTCAATCTTAGTATTGTATTAGGATCCCTTTAGTGAACAGATTTGATTACATTTACATAAAGAATTACCTTATTCACAATAAAGTAGAACACTACATAATGATGTTCTAAATGATATTATGCTCCTAATATTATCTCCTTCACAATAAAGAGTAACATTACCGTAATCTCTTATTTTCCGATATTATCCGATGAAGATATGCTCTTAATATTTCACGTATCCTCCTATTGTCTTCCCTTTGATCTTCCTTGTTCATAATTCTTTTCCTTATTCATTTTTCCTTCCATTATCTCTGTTGTTTCCTCTTTATAGGAATCGTTGCTTTCCTTGTAAATTCTCCTAATTCTCACAGCCACAATTTGCAGAGATTATTATCTTTTCTAGTCACCGATCATATATAAGATTTGTTCTTTCTTTATTTTTTTCAGCCACCGATGGGCAGAATTACCTTTTTTCCTTTTCCCTCGATGCCTTCCTGAAATATACTCTCTCAATTTTTTTTATTTTTAAACTAAACAATTACTATGTAACCAAGCACCCGTTAAGGTTAGCATAACCCAAAACGTGCATGAAAGAACTCTAACCAAGAATGCACCCTAAAACCACTTAAGGAGGAGGGGCGGACATATGGTCAGAGGATCCCTAGGATCTACTTAATCAAATATTATTAAGATTACACTAAAAGAGAGAATAAACTCGACACCAAGAATGTGCACTCAAGATCCTTTGATAGGCGAGGTGCTAACATATGGTGGAGTACTAATGCTGAATTGAAATGTAACAAGGTGGATAACCAGCCAAAGAACTTTCCACGCTACCACCAAACAGTGGGGGGAAAAGATTACAATTTAAATACATCTTTTGCTGCGGCAGGCATCCACTGAAGAGTGGGAATTCACCACTTGAAAGTGGGTATGCAAGAGAGTTACAATTCAATTTATCCTCACTGGCGGTATACCATCTGGGGGTGCTTAGTGTGAAACTAATTAAATAATGCAACAATATTAAAACTGAAACAATACTACTGTTAACAGTTTGTACAAATAAGATGGCTGCAAATTACAATGTTTTTCACCAATTTTTCAAGCACCAAGTTATACATTGTTCCCATGTTAGAACATAATGAGAAAAGAAGAAGAAAGATGGAAACAGAAAATGATTTAATTCTGTTTCAGCAAACTGTAATTCTAGAAATGCCAAATCAGCAACTACAGGAATTTATCAAATGCTCATAACTCAATCGAATTACCTCCAAATTGCATGATTCCAAGTGCAATGATCAACTAGAAGATAGGCGCCCCTGCTGAGATGAAGAAACAGCCTCAAAACACCTTTATTTATTTATGGCACAAATCCCAATGCAAGCTGAAATGTACGACCCTCCTTGAGGGGCGATTTTGACATATAAAATCAAAGCCTCCAAACTAAAATCTGCAAATCTCCAAGAATGGTCACCTCTGGTCTAGGAATGGAAAGAGCAAACACCCATAACAAAATAAGAATCACTCTCAAAGCTGTAAATAGAAATGTCCTTCAGCCATGAAAGGACCAGCAACACAATTTTTGGAAATAAACTCAATTTCTCCAACACTGAAGCTCAATATGTACTTCTGAATGAAGCACACTCTCAATCCATCATCTAGGGAACCATAGTTTCAGGCCCGAAGAGTGGAATAGAATTGCTAAGCTTTCCCTTAGCCGGATTCTGGATTTCAAACCAGCAGCATAATTTTGCTTTCCAAAACATAACATAATCAGCTCTCTACAATGCAGCAATATATAAGTTTCAATGGGCAAATGAAACACTTCAAATTCCAAGAAGTTGAATCACTTCAACTTCCCAAGGGACGCCACCTTCAACCATTCACTTTATTGTGAAATAATAAAACATTATTTCCCTTCCCTTTAGGCGTCCATTTCTATTTGCAACAATAAAGCATTTAATAAATCATTAAATGCTCAACATGACCCCTTAATGTCCCCTCTTTAAAACAACATGAAGTTATCACTCCTAGGCGTGGGGGTACAACTTAAAACATGAAATTAACTAAGTATAACACTTAGTCCAAGGAGATAACCAAAACCAATGCCAATACTGAAACTGAAGGATTACCACAAATAGCATGATGACCTGAGCTGAACTGCAGATGATGATACTGCCAAAATTAGACTTACTAAAAAAAACCACTGCCAAAAATAGTAAATTCACTTCAACTCAACAGAAAGCCAAACTGATCGGCCACACTGAACTGCAAAAGATTGAGTTGCTGCTAGAGTGATACTACTATAAATATACTTACCAAAAATAGCATATTGCTATAAATAGTAAGTTTTCTAAAACCACATCTGTATGCCAATTGAGTAGTAACATGACTTACTATAAATAGTAAGTGTTCCCAATCTGCTTAGCCTATGAGTTTCTGGAAATAGGCTAAAACCAATTGTAGAGCATAGGGCTAAATCGGGGACATTACACTTCCCCCCTCCACTTCTTATCATTCTTATGTTTTAATGCCATAGTGGGGAAGGGCCATGTCTTTTTGATGAGCAATGTCCAGGTATAAAGGTATGTCTTTTAGTTAGTGACCAACCTTTATTATTGTTTGTTGACTATCATATATTAAACGCTGCCTTTTATAAACATAGCTTTTGATAAGGTAAGCAAGGTTTTGAAAGGACCAAGAACCTTTTACAGAGTAGAAAAAGACACACCAAGCACCTAAGTCAAAAACTTAGCCAACGAAACAAAGAAACAACACCAGCAAAACACTACCGAAACACAACAAGAACACAAACAACACCTAGTCACCAGAAAACCAGCAGTGACACCACACCCAGAGAAACAACAGAGTCACACAGCACAACAGAAAAATTCCACCCACTCAGGCCACCAAAGGGGGGCAAACCAATCAAGGAGGTTTGAAATTGTGTCCATACAAAGAGCTCATAAGGGGAGCTTGATCTAGATGGGTCAAACCAATAAACTTGGATGAAATAGACTCATTCATATTAACAGGAAGAAAATTATCCTTGAGAGGGCATCCTCTTAGGACATCAGCAAGATCTTCCACTTCCAAATCCTTAGCCTCGGGGTTCACCAAACCAGCCTTTTCAGTAGGAAAAGCAGTAGTCGTAGCCTTCACAACAGAACAAGTCTTCACAGGATTGAAGTCCTGACAAGAGCGAGAAAAATGGCCAACTCTAAGGCAATGAGAGCACACCAAAGAGGAAGAATCGAAGAGAATACTTTGCTCCCACACACCCATCTTGGAATGAATCATAATTTTATTTGGTAGAAGCTTTCCAGTTTCAACCAAAACACAAAATCTAGCATAAACTAAACGTTCCACGTCTTTCGTGATCCTATCCATGCCTAAGAAAAAACCAAAACTCTTACCAATACCACGAAAGACCACCTCGTCCCAGAATTCCAAAGGAAGTGTAGGGAGTCTAAACCAAATAGGAGCCCAATCAAAACAATCCTTGGAAGCCACAAAACCCACAGTCCAACTTTTCAGGAGGACAAAATTACCAAAGAACCAAGGCCCTCCATGTAAGACATCCATACTCTGTTGAAGGAGTTGGAAGGAAAAAAGAAAAAAACCTTTAGGTAAAGCAGTCACCTGCAGCAGACCAGAAGCCTTCCATTTAACCAAAGCCCAACTATGAATAGCGTCAATATTAGGACGAGGGCCTGAGAAACACCCAATAAGAGCATTGCCAACAACAGCACTACACTTATCAACCACAACATCAGGAATCTGAATGACAGGAGTAGCAGCAACCCCCTCACACCTAGGGAGGGGTCCCTTAATAGCAACCAAATCCACAGGTGAAGTTGTAGCTTTCAACTCATCAGAGGGGCCAGAGGACAAAGGGGAGGGGACCAAACCAATCTCGGAGCTAAGATCCTTCACAGGCATTTGAACAATGTTCAAACCATCAGATTTGGAAGCTAGAGACACATCCAGATTCGCATCCAATCTAAACCCAACACCCTGCATATTGTAATCCTGTTGGGAAGGAATTGGGTGATTAAGAAAGCCTTTAAACAAACCAGAAAAAGGCGCACCATCCTCCTCTTTCATGCCTGCATTCACACACTGCTAAGACTTCCTACGAGCCTCCAACAGAATATCAAGAAGGATCTCATCTTCCTCTTCATCTAAATCAATAACCCACTCGTTATCAATCCCATCCTCAGAAAGAACAGAGGCAGATTTGACATAGGGAGCAAGTCCTCAGTCACCAGGAGCATGAAAATCCTCCTCAACAAACCCCTCCACCGAGCCTCCAAGGTCAAAACCCACACCACCGTTTGCTGCACTGACAACATCCTCGAAACTGTCCACCTCTACATCTTCAAAGCAAGCAGCTTTGACAACAAACTTCAAACCATCCTCTGCATCTACAACTTCAACCGCAACAACCTCAACCCCGAACCCAGACCCAAAGTGTAATGTCCCCTTCTCAAACCTGATCTTTCCAGTGACCGTTGGCCTTTTTTTCTGGAAACCCGAAGGCTAGTCGAAAGGTGAAATTAGGGTTTCCTATTTTTAAGGATGTCTTTGCTCGAAGTTGGTGGATTTAATGGCGGATTCTTTCTGGGTTTTCAGAGAGCTTCGTAGTGGTATGTTCATTTCGGCAATCTGAGCATTTTCTGGAATTTACTATTTTCTATTTCTGGCAGTTTTTCCGTTGGGTTCAGCATGGTTGACTTCCTGCTTCAGTTTGATCAGTTGACTTGGTCATTATTGGCTTCAGGGCATAATGGGAGAAATAAGTTGATATATTTAATTAAAAAGTCACGTTTTATATTATATTTTAACGTTGACCCCTTGGCCTAGTCTATTGACTTCATGTTGTTTTTAAAAGTGGTCTTTTGAGTGTGACGCCTTCATTAAAGATTATTTTATTAATTGCCAAGGTCAAAGCAAGCTTAAGGTGGGCGCATTTATCAAGGTATTGAATTTAATTAAAATATCAATATTGAGCTTGAAAGGAAAAGGACGCCATCTTGGAGAAAGAGCTAGGGTTTTGTCATTGAGGTGGATTTTAGGGTTTCGAGAAGTCAACAGGAAGTTATAAAAGGGAGGCTTTGAGCATCATTTGATATCTTTTTTCTACAGTACTGTTATGCTGCCGGTTTGGCTCTGGGTTTGCTTCGAGGAATGAAGGCCTCCTAGCTCGGGCATCGCTTCTTGTTTGTAAGACAACAACTAGTGGTGATTTTAGTCTAGTTTGTGAGTTGCATTTAGTTTGTGCATTGCGTTCAGCTTATTGCATTGTTAGATCTGATTTGGCATGTTAGTGGTTTCAGCATTTTTGCATTATTTGATACAGCAGATTCATATTTTTATTCATAAATCAAAAAAGACAAAAATATTGCATCTGGGTATTAACCCATTGTCATTGTTAGACCTAGGCGCCATTATTCTCAAGTTTGGAGAATTTTTAGAGCTTGCATTGAATTTTAAGAGCAGATCGCCCTTTTCAGCTGGCCGTACCTTTTAGTTGCATTGGGATCTGTGCATAATTAAATCTTGGCTTTTAGATCTGTCTTTAGTGTTCCATCCTAGGCGCCCTTGTTGTTAGAGTATGTTGCATTTTGTTTCGAGTTAATTGGATGAGATTTGTGAGAGATATGAGCATATGAGCGAACTCCATAGTCTGCTGTTCATTCATTAAAAGTGCAGATTTGTAACAGAAATCAGAATTTGTATCTTGATCTTTGGGAGTGTTATTATTTGGCACTTCTATCCAGGATAAGAGAGTTCTATATTTTGTAATGCTAATCCTTCCAGTTGCTATGCTCTTGACAGGCGAATGATTCTCATTTTGTAAACTGACAGTAGTACTGGCAATAATTATCAAGCTTGTTCAAATATGATTTGTAATGCTTTGTTCATTTGAAGTTATTTGTAATAGTTATATCTCCGCCCTATGGTAGCTACTTTCCCATTCTGGGTTAGCAAGCACATTCTGGGTGTTGAGTATTTCCAGCTTCAGCATTTCTTTTCAAGCATTGTTATTTGTAATCACTCCGCCATATGGTCGCCCCTCACTCCACTCTGGATTGGGTAGCACATACTTGGTGTCGAGTTCCCTTTCATCATTTAGGGTAGAAGATCCTCTGACCATATGCTCGCCACCATCGGCGCCATTCTTGGTTAGAGTTCCTACATAAGCATTTGTTTTAGATCCTTTGACCAATGCTCACACCTTGCCCACATCGGGATCCTGGTGTACATTTTGGTTAGAGTTGTTTCAGCACGTTTTGGTTTATCTTCTAACCTTAACGGGTGCATTGATTGTAATTTGAATTTGAAAATTTGAAAAAAATTTGGCTTGGAATATTTCACAAAGCCACCAATAGAGCTTGAGCCAAAAGGGGAAAGAGTGCTCTCTCCAGGAAATGCCAGAACCCCATCGCCATTGTCATCTGCATCTTCATCCTCGCTTCCGCCTTCAAATTTGAAATCTGATCTTGCATGTGCTCCCAAGCCCGCTCCTCTTCTGCCGATTCCAATTCCTTCAAATAAAACAGATTGTTATGGATACTTCCATTTTTATAAACATAGTTGCTGCACCTATTAATGATAGTAATCGTGGTTCTGCCTAATGTCCATAAATTGATATAAGTCCCATCTTCATTATTATATTTGTAATGGGTGGATAATTGTGTTTATTGTTATTATGTTTATTATTTATTATTTATTATTGTGTTTCATTATTATGTTTGCATGATAATAATATTATCAAGTTATTATTATTATGATGTTTACAAATAATATTAATTGTTTCATCCATTATATTATAATTATATTCTTGTGAATATTATTTTTGTTATTATGATATTTATAATTAGTAATATTAATAGTTTTATCCATTATGATAATTGCATTCTAATTATAATATTTAAATTGCTAATATTTATTTTGTTAATATTTATAATATTATATTATGATTATAATTATAGTAATATTAAATTGTTAATATTTGTAAATACATAATTTGTCACTTATTTTATTTATTTGCATTTCAACATTTAGTTATTTTAATATTCCATTTCGGGGACATGACAGTTCATCAATACTTTGCTGACATGCGCATTCACTAGAAGTCAAATAAACATCTTCTGAAAAAGGAGTTTTACCTTCAATTTGCATCACACAACTCTCTTACCCCTGCAATGGTGTGTTTTACTTTTGCAGTAATGTCTTGTAGCCTCAATTTTTATTATTCTTTTTTTTCCTGCTTTTCTCTTCAGTATTTTTTACGAATTCGACCAATGCTTTGTGCATCAATGCCTCTTGAACTTATGCACTCCATTCTAATTCCTTTTTCTATCATTCCATGATTCTATAAATGGCATCTACAATCTAATTTGTAGACATTTCTCTTTTATTTCCCATTATGTTGCATGAAATTCAGCTCTAACCTTGCAAACTGGCAAGACTAAAGCTCTGATACCACTATAATGTCCACAATCGAACAACTTTGAGAAATAGATGAAATCTCAAACAATGTGCAAGGTAAAATGACAAAGAAATATCAAATGCCCAATTGTAGATGCCAAAAGGTAACTAAATTTAATGCTGATCAGCAGTGTATGATAATTGTAAACCCTTGTCAACTATATATACAACTTCAAATAGTGAATGTAAACCTTCCCAAGTTGATATGTACTTTAGAGTTTAGATAAACCCTCAAATGAAATATTAATAGATTATAACAATAGATCTAAAGCTTACATGCCAAAATAACCAAATGTGACAACAGATTTATAAATGATATTTACATGAACAGCTGTAAACAATAATTGTTATGCTCAGATCTGAAAATCAGAATATTGGTAACCCTATACCTTGTATTAATTGGAACCAAACAATAGTATCTATGCAAATAAAATCTCCTTCAATGTTGGTTATTATAATATTATCAGAAAGTACTGGTGCATTCCATTATAAGCAGAAAAAATAGACTTTATCCTTAATTATCAGCAATTACCCATTGCCCAATAATACTGTGGTAATATCATTACACGCTGTGATGAATTTCGAGAAACTTAATACTGCCCAAGCCTGTATATTTACTCACCAAAACTTAAACTATTGTGCTAGGAGGTGCAGAAACCTTTGAGGCTTGTTGGTAGGTTGCAACTACTTTTTTTGACTTATATTTTGGGGTGGATTGTGTAGATAAGGGCTGTTCTCATAAATTTACTGGTTAACAACAGTAGTAATAAAGTGTAATGAAAGGGTAAGCCTCCAAACACTGGTCTATGATAAACAGTTGTAGATAAACTTCAAATTCTTCAATAATGATGACTGAAAATTCAAAATGATGCCAACGAATACTTGCTAAGATCTGGAAACATGAATTAATGGCTGGAAAGATCAAATAATAGCAAATAATTGAATAATCAACACGTGTACTGTAGAGGGACTGTAGCAGCAACATATAAACTTGAAAATTCAGCTAAATATGCTAATTTAATGTTGTAGAATAATTTTCTTACAAATATAAATTGAACAATCACAATCAATAAGCTCAAATGCCATCTTTGAATAGAATCTCCTTACAGGGAAAGAGGGTTTTCCATCCTCTGGATCTCCAATATCAAAGGTTTTTAAATAGGAAAGAATAATTAAAATGACAAAATTGGATGAATTGATGTGAGCTTTGCCCTCTCTTTTATAGGTGCCTACTTTGGGCCCTCTATTTTATTTTATCTGATTTTTGTCCTTAAATGCTTCAAATTCCAAATAGGAAGGAATAATTAAAATGACAAAATTGGATGAATTGATGTGAGCTTTGCCCTCTCTTTTTTAGGTGCCTACTTTGGGCCCTCTATTTTATTTTATCTGATTTTTCCTCTAAATATTTAAAAATACTTTTAAATTACATCAAAAAGCCCCTTTTGAAAATAAAGTGATTGAGCCTACTTAAAATATTATTTCTCTTATTTTATCCCCTAGCCCATGGAAAATAAAATAGGCTATAGGTGTTCAATCACCTCTTTTTATTCTTGAAAAGGGGATATGACAAGTTACTATAAAATCTAGGCTGGTTTTGATCTAATCATCGTACATCACCCTAAGCCTTTGTCATATTATTTTAGTAAAAGCTTTTTCTGTCTTGTTGATCTTCAACTGATGGTTAAGTTTTATAACTTGGTCTATTTGCTGTATTTCATTTTGCAGGAAAAGTCATTGAGCATAGAGCCTAATAAAACTGCATCTACAATGTTTAACATTACAGTAAATCAAGTAATAGCAACGGATCATAATTGTACAGGTAATGTGCTTGTTACTAAAATAATTATCCAAGTGTTCCTTTAATTATATCTTTGATTATATTATAATTGATGGATTTTCACACCAAGTTAAATTTGATATAAATGAAAAATAGCCTTCATTAAATTACAGTTGATGCTTATTTACACTAAAATATATAATTTTCATGTCTACAGTCACCTTGCAAGATGCCGAATTCAAATATCTGGATAAGAAAACTGCTGGGTTTTCTGTAACTGCCACTGAATTTGATAGGGGAAGACAGGTTGAGTTTATTCACTTTCGTGTCGTCAACTGATCTTGGCCCCTTTTCCGATCCATGCAAGCAAAGAAAAAGAATTTTCAACTTTTTTTCGCTTTTTTCTAAATGTACTTATTTTTCTCAAGTATGTGTACTGATTGGGAAATTTGGTTTATAAAACTCATAGATTATTCAACGATTTTTTTTTAAATCACTTTGAGTCATCTTGCGCATCTGAAGTGTTTGCAATGTATTATGAAAACACTTCATTATTAGTTCTTAAAATTTTAGATTAGTGATCTGCAATTAATATCTAAATAAAAATTTCAGAAGGGGTGATATACATCAGTGATTAAGTATTGAAACTGGATAAATGCTGCTTCCAACTTGCCAAGTGTAGTGTATTCTAAGGGAGGAGGGCAGGCGCATGTCTTTCTGACTTTGTCAGAAGAGATAGGTCATCAATTCTAAGCCAAATATTACCTCATAAAGAAAATTTAACGAATCAAAAAAAGCATCCAAATAAAATTTGGATAGATCCAAAACTCTTAAGATCCTATGCTTGTTACCATGGGAAACCACCTCCAAGGTAGGACACACAATGGTATGGGTTTTGATTAGATAAATTTAATGTTATACGAAAGAAATGAAATTTATAGATAATGCAGAGAATGGAGAACAAGAATATTCACACAGAAAGAACAATATTTTCAACACTCAAGAAATCAACAACAATATTTGATAGAATAGTGGAATTAATAACTTTATTTTTGTAAGAAGAATCTATATCAATCTCCAAGAATAGGTGTGAAGCTACTAGTCAAGTCTTTAGAATAGAAGAAGAAGAGGCACCATTGACAACTTTTTATTCATTTGTTGGAAGCCATTACTTGAGTGTCTACTCAAGTGTCAACAAGTTTTATAACTTTTGTGGATCAACTATGCACATTCTATATGTAATTGTAGAGCGATGCAAATCCTCTGAGGTAATGTCTGCAGAAATTTTTGCAGTTTACAAATAGAATGGAAACCAAGGCCTCAAATACCTCAGCGGCGAGTCTGGAATTAAACACCACAACCGCAGCAAGGAGGATATTAACATCAAAGACCTTATATTCATGGAGGAGGTAGAGGGTGTCAGCAACCTGCAATTCCTCGTTATCTTTGTGGACTTTAAGGCCATATCTTATGAATATAGCCTTTGAACACCTTCAAATCAGTTTAGTATTAGATATTCCTTCTTGATTTAGCATGCATGATGGAGTAAATGTTAATCGACTTAAGTTGCATGATCCACCGCAAGTGGAAGATGAATTTCCTATTTCTCATCTTAAGGATGCAATTCTAGATTTTCAGCCTCTTTTGGATGAAGATACTCTTCTTGATGTTTGCACATGCACTAGTATTAATGGCATAGATCCACTACCAGTTGTTTGGAAAGGAGTCTTTCCTACTCAATCCCAACTTGATCCAACCTTATATATCCCAATTGATTGTAAATAAATATAGGGTTTTACTGAACTTGTACTTAAAATCCCTGGCCATAGTCTTGTTTATCTCTTTCAAGACCATTGTTTTTTGAGCTAAATTCCAAACAATTGTCTTATCAATCTTAAAACGAGAGGAAGAAATGTCATTTGCTCTCCATAGATTTCACCACATAATAAATGAAGGAAAGAGCACCAAAACTCCTTCTCTTGGTCTCTCAATCCCCGGACTCTTGTAGGGTGCTCTTCAATTGTTTCTGCTTTTGACTTAAAAAGTTTATTGATTTTTACTCTGATCAATCTTCTAATTCCTCTAAGGCTGGCTTCCAGTACAATACCACGTATTCCTCCTTGGGTATTAAATACTACGACTGGGAATAGAACCAAATGTTGGGCCCAAATACATCAAATTATGAGATCGACTCTAGTTAGAGCTAGATACAGAAATGCGAATAATGTAATTAACTACAAACAACTAACGGATATATTCCTTATAAATCTCACTCATACGAACAGAATATTTTCTACTCAGCAAGCGCTTACATTCAATGTCCAGTACATTCTGCCACTGCAAAATTTAGAGCATCTACAATCTAAATGTATAATGCAATGGTTTGGCCGTGGAATGAGTATATTGTCTAGATAACACAATAGCTTGAGTGGTTAAGAGCTGACAGTGTTTTATAAAAATGTTGTTTCAGGCAAGGGAATAGCATTGACCAAATTGATATATGAGTAATAAATCTGTTAATTGATTAACATCACTTACATAACTAAAAAACATTAGGATTTAAACACGACTGGAATAAAATATGGATTTTCATTAGTTGAGGAGACCTATTTACCTTTTATACAACTTGTTCCATTCTAATGCTCTCTTTGTTATTATCTGTAATGTTAGTCGAGGATATCTGTAATGTTAGTCGAGGATACCTATTTATGCACTACTGCTATACAATTCCCTTTGCCTTTCCACTATTGACTACTCTCTTTCTCAAGCATTATTTGTATTTCTACGGAATCAGTTTCCTTATTTAAGCACAACATACATTGAACACTTCCTTTAATAAATATTATTGTTCTTCTTTCATAACTAAGATCACTGAAAACATCTCTACGATTGTTTGATGGATGTACGGTCTTATATGCAGGCTCAAACATGGATAAATACTTAGTAAAGATATATATTACTGGAAAGAAAACATGAGGAATTGAATTTTTATTTCTAGATTAGATTAGATTGTTTTTTTATGAAAATACTTAGTTGACCTTGTAACATTGTTTTTGGAGTAATAAACTCATGGATAACGTGGTCAGGTCCCTCTGTTTCATCATAAATCTTCATTGCATTTTCAATTTTATATATTTTTCAATTCTAAATATGAAGGTAAATTTGGCATGGAACAGACAGGTTTCAATGCCACTCCAATTGGAAACATGATCTTTTCGGAAGGAGGAAATAGTATTCAATCATTCTTTTCAAAAATTGGCAAATCTTTTCTCGACTTCAGCAGGAAGATTGTAAACAAACTTGGTAACGGGCTTGGAGGTTTCTTCAATGGAAAAAATTGCAAGTATGTATCTTCTGATTTGTATCTGTTCCGTGTTTTCCATTAAGTTCTTAATAGTTCAATTTTCAAGCATATGATACTTTTTTAAAATAATTGCCACACTTATTGATCCCGTTCGAATCTCTCACAACATTTCTTATATTGGAAGCATAACAATGTTATTAAATATTAAAAACACACATTAAGATCATAAGTGTCACCACGCACAACTTGGTGTCATTGAACACAGATTGGGAAGCTCTTATTGTTAGTTATATAATTACTCTTGCAATTTAAATACTACGTACGTACTCTCATAGGTCTCCCGATAAAGCATTCCCTCAAGATTGGCTCAATTATTGTGCATATCCAGAAATCCAATGGAGGAAATCCACACAGAACAAATACTTGGGTTTAGGCTAGAGCAAGCCACAAAGACCTAGTATGAGATTTAAAAGAGAGAACCAATCTAAGACTCTGAAGCCTCAAATAAAAGATTCCCAAAAGACACCTCATAAGGAGTTTTCTTGGTGACAAATAAGTTGATTTGGTTAAGAAGGGTTCACCAAGTGCACTTACATGATTACACCATGTTGTATAGCTAAACAATGCAAACTGTAGGAAACTTGACCAAAAGTAGCACCAAAAAACTGGAAAAATCGGCATTGTTCCTTTAAATCAAGACTTTGAATGTCCTAAAAGGGCCTAGCTAAGGTGAAGGCAAGAGTAGGTGCAATGGAGGTCCTCTAGGATGGGGTGGGCAAATGATCACAATAGTCTTGCAGTGTCTAACTTGGGGCTAGCAATAAGTCAGTAGAAGGTATGGTTTGGGGATGCCTCTGTCAAGGTTGGGGAATGGCTCTCAAAGCCAATGGACGAGTATCAAGCTCCTATCGTTCTTTAAGCACATCAAGTTGCTCAAGCAAGATGGGAGTGGCAGGAGTGAGAAGGGCCTCTTTGCACAACTTCCCATGTATGTTTGATAGAATCCTAGGGCACATCAAAGTGTGGGGAATGTGTGAAAGTTTGTTCTATGTTTTGATTTTGGGGTGTTTTTGTTGTTTTTTGTTTTTTCTATGCCAAAAATTATGCTAACTAGTAGGGAAAGGAAACTTTTCAAATGAATTTCTTCTCTTTCAATTTTTCTTTTATAAACATTTTTGGAACTTTTTGAAAATTAATTTCAAATTATTTTTTAATAATAAACCTTTGGTTTCAAATAAGTAAATTTATTTAATTATTTACTTTTATAGTACTTTAGTCACTTGAAATTCACTTTTATAAATAATTAATATAAGTTGTTTTTTAATTCACCTTTTGACAACTTAAATATTAATTAATTAATATTTAACTTTTTTTCTACACATCTACCCAAAGTTGTGAAAAAAACCAAAATAGCTCGAAGGTGAATTTTGAATGTGCCAACATACTCAAAACCTCATTGGAGATCCAACTTAATAAAATTGATACTTTCCAAAAATAGAGTATTCCTCCAAGAAGTTTTAAATGCACCCGAAATGATGAAATTTCCTTCGAAAAGCATCAACGGACTCATCTTGATCCCCTAAACACAACGTCATTAACTAAACTCCATTTCGACAAGGATGGCACTCTCTGAGTTTCCAAGTATACTAGAAAGGCCACAAAAAGGGGACATTATAGTCTTCCCTCCTTGAGATTACTTGTCCTTAAGCAATCACAACTCAACCACTGATTCTATTGCTTGGGTAAAACCCAATGTGATTCTAGGATCCCAAATCAATCTTAGGAATACTGCACCATGCTTTTATTGCACCACTCTGATTAACATTGGAATACCAATGTGCCAAGTCTTCATTTTCTTTTCCTATAGCCCAGCATAATAGCCATTTTAAATAAGTTGAGATGCTTGCAAGATCTAGATTCTTTCTCTATAAATAGAACACCTCATACCATAGTGTTCTATGAAATTTCTTATCTATCCCACTCTTATGTGTCATCATAAACATGGCCAAATTATTTGCATGTGGGTTGAAAGCAAAAAGATGAACATACCTCACCATGCAACCAATGTGAAAATCACCTGCTTGCTCCACTTTAACTTTTAGTATTGGGTGTCTTAAACAATCACCTGGATCCCTATCTTGTTATTGTCACCATATATGTTTATTGAATCATGAAGTGTCTCACAAATCATATTATCAAAAGATAATTTTGCATCCAAAATAGAAGATGTATCGTCATGCAAAATTTTCATTTCTAGTCCTATGAGATTGCACTCTTGATGTTTTTGCCAAGTGTTATCACCATGTTGAATCTCCATGATATTAGGACTCCTAAAATCACGGAGTGATTTGTCATTAATCTCAAATCCTTATTCATGTCTCCAAGGGTAGCTTGGCTCCAAGTTATAATCCCTTTGAAGCTCATCAATTCCTTCAATTATTTGCTTGACTTTCATGGTCTTGTGTTAGATTCTTGTTCCTACAATGTGGCTGCAATAGATGATTGGTTTTCTACTTTGTAGAGTGAATAGAGAGATAAACCTAACTCAAGGTTAAGCTCATCAACCTCTTTCTCCTTTTATGTGAATGCACTGAAAGTCTCTTTTGCAAACTTGATGGCATGGTCTCCATCTGAAAGAAAATGCAAGTAATTTGATTTTAGTATTTCTAAAGCACCTTTGATAGTTTGTAGATTTGATAAAGTGGCTCCAACCTTTAAACATTTTTGTCTCTCTTCAACTCAAGCCTTACAAAGGAGGTCTCCAATGAATTTGTGTGTTATCAAAACATGTCAAGGTTTGCACAACTTTTTCTTCAACGACCAACAAATGATTCTTCAAAACTTGTAATTCTGTAGGTTTTTTATCAAAATCAGCTTCACACAACAAATTTTCTTATTTTTCTTCATATGTGGGAACAATATCACCTCCAAAATCAGCTCCCTCTCTAAATGTTGAATTGCAACTATCTTGAATAGATGGTAGGACAACGCTATACTCAATCAATGAATCATCAAAAATTTCAATACCTTCAAGTTTTGGGCTATCATCTACTTCAAACTCAACACTTCCAACAAGACTCAAGTGTACTCCTCTTCACTTGTAGGTGCACCTGAAAATTCAGCATCATAATTATTTTCAACTAAGACATTCTCCTTATGAGCATTGTGAAATTCCATGTCAATTGTACTTTGCATTGAACCAAGTATCTCATACTCAAATTTGACATTGTTGGAATGGTTATCTTCTTTTTTTGTCACACATGTAAGATCAACACCATCCTTTTTTCTTGTCCTTCTTATGTAATCATAAAGGTCTTTTTTTCTAGGATGCTCTATTTCAAGTAAATTTGTGAATTCTTCAAAGGAAACTTGATCTTTGAACTCCTTAGGTAATTCTTGATATTGATCAAGAACTTTGGTGGCCTCATGTTCATAGTTTCATTTATCTTTCTCCTTTATCAATGTCGTTAGGTCCTTCTGATGCTTTCCAAATACCTACAATAGTTCATTCATGCATTCTTGGAATGACTTCATGTTGCTAATTACCATTGAATATTGTCAAGCACTCTATGATCACTACCCAGAATTGATGAAATTGATCATAAATAAGTGTTGGTCAATTGGGTATGTGCAAGATCATCATGGAGAAAATAGGCCCTTAAATGGCACTGAAAATTCAGAAAAATCAGAGTTAGGCAATTTGACGTAAAAATTTGAATAAGCTATCTATATTATTTCAAAAATATGTTAAAATAGAATCTGTAGAAAATTGAATATAGTTTCTAAACTACTTGGTTAATTTTTATAAAAAAAAAAATCTATTTGGTGAAAATTTGGAATTTCAATGTAGTAGTACTAAAATTTCAGGGAAAAAATAAGAAGTAGGTGTCTGTTTGACCACCCTAACCATAATAAAATGATAATATTTTTTTTATAATATTTTAGATATAAGTAGAGGACTCATGTCCGGATGTGATGCATATTTTTTTGTAAATTTTTTTCAAGTAAACAATTAATTATGATTTTTTTATTACAACTTTTTAACAATATAAAAATTCGTATGTCTGACCACCTTAACTTGGTCAAAACTTCATGAAATTCTTTTTTTTTTTTAATCCTATAGTATGTCAAGCATAGAATGTGACGCATGTTTTGGATTCTAAAAATGTGATACCATTTGAAAGTTATAAATGTTTTTCTATTAGACTATCAATCATGACTTTAGTCGTAATTCTAATAAAAATGAATAATAATTATTTAGTAGATTCAAAGTAAAGTATAATTTATATTGGTAGAAAGCTAACAAGCTCCTTTACAAACCCTTTTCGTTTCATCAATTTTGGGTAAAATAAAAATCGTCAGCCACATGGGCGAAGTCTAGAAAAGCAAGGTAAGTTGTTAAACACGTTTTTCGTGTTGACTTCTTAGGATTGGCAGGTTTTGATCAAATCTCGAGCCTAATCCCGAGCCTAAATCCCTAGGCATTAAATTTTGTGTCATCATATCGGATATTCGATTCAAATCGGATATTCGATTCAAATCGGATATCCGATATTTGATATGTTTTAGATATGAGTTTTAAAAAATTTATACAATTTTTAATATATGATTTCAAAAATGCAATAAAGTTTATAATTTAATATATATAATATACAATAAAGTTTATAATGTAATATATAATATGCAATTTATGATAATCTGTTACTGAATTATGTATTTAATATATAATATATTATATTATTAAATGTATAATATTTAAATATTATTTCAATATTTTAGTTAATCTATAAATAATTAAATATATATATTAGTAATATATAAAATAAATAAATATTATCTCTTTCCCTCTCTCTCTCTCCACCTCTATCTCTCCCAAGTCTCTCACTCAATCACTCCTCTCTCTCTCTCTCTCCAACTCTCCCTCTCTCTCTCCCTTAACCCTAAACCCTCTCTCTCTCAATCTCCCACTCTCCCTCCCTCTCTCCCTCTCTCCCTCCCTCTCTCTCTCTCTCTCAATCTCCCACTCTCCCTCCAACACGATCCCATATCCTTAGACGAAGAGTCTATAAGTGGCACGGTTTCCAAGAAATAGCCCTTTGAAAAATGTTGTATTTTAGCACTTTGGCCTCATAAAGGAAATAATTGGTCCAATGTAGCTCAGAGTTATTCAGTGTATTTGGGTGCAAAAGAGGACCATCCCTAGCATAAACGTACCCATCCGGACGTGTTGGAACAATTTGTTTGGTCGTACGAGTTAGAGAATGAAAGTTGCACCACTTTGCAACTTTACACTGCTTGCATTTGGCAAATTTTCCCTCAACTGAAAACTCATCACCACGAGAAAACACCTCCAAGATAGCAAAAACCGAGAGAGGTTATTGTAGATGGTCCCCAACACGATCCCATAGCCTCAGATGGAGAGTCTGTAAGCATCACGATTTTTGAGTAACAGTCTGTCAACAATTGTTGCCCTTCTACACTTATGACTCTTAAGGGATTTCGCTGATTGAACATAGCTCGGACTGCTTTGGTCTGTTTGGGTGCGAAAGGGAACCATATCTAATCTAAACATACCCATTCAGATGTGATGGAACAGTCGGTTTGGTCATACGAGTTGTAGAACAAGATTTATTGATGCCTCCAATCGAACTCCAATGCTATTTTTTGTGCGAAAAAAAGCCATGAGACCATAGCTTGTTGTGAAAAACTAGTCAAACACCTTTATTTCAACCCTACCACAACTTCTAGACTCTTATCTTGCACTTCCCTTTACAATTTTAATAATTTGCCTTCAAAAGACTACATGGCAATTGTGATAATTTTGAAGCAAGAATGCATTTTTGGCATATTGGACCCCTAGACTCAAAACTTTAACTTAATACATCTTAAATGGTCTTCATTGACCTTATCTAGCATAAATAGATCACACCTAACCTCTCAACCTATCAACCTTCAAATGTCTAATCTTGCAAATAGTAGATTAGGTGAGAAACTAGAGGGAAGAGTTTATGGTGAGTGGCCTAGTGAAGGCTAGAGAAGAAGAGTTTGAGGAATATGGTGTTAGGACAGGGGATTGTCCTTGGTTGTCATATTTGGTTGTGTGGCAAATATATGCTACTATGGGGATGGTTCTAACCATAAAGAACCTGAGAAAGATTGTGAAGAGAACTCGGGGAATATGGTGCAGGAGCACCTAAAACATGTAAGATTTCATGAATTTACAAGGCCATTCCTCCTTCTATATATGTTGTACCTCAGAGGAATGGGCATGAATTAGATAGGGGTAGGCGTAGGAACAATTTTCTAGGGGTGATAAAGGGATTAGAGTGGTCTAAGAAGGTTGCCTTGTTAAGAAATGTGGTCTCATAGAATTCCATGACAAGCAAATGCAATTGACAATTGTTGGACTAGTTTTTAGTTATGCAATGTGAAGTAATTGCATAATTGCTTAGGTTGACTTTGTAAAAACTATATTGTAATTGAAATGTTTTCATCTACCAACATCTAGTTGTTATTTATGCAATGTGAAGTAATGTTTTGAGTTTGAAAGATGTGCAATGCAATGTAATTAGTGATATAAATATAAACTACATAATATAACCATTCTTTTTTATGCTATTATACATTGATATTTATTACTCAAGATAAAATTTTCAAAGAGTTTAATCATGCACGAGGAACAAATTAAATTTCGATTGTCAACTTCTATATATCAAATTATCCAATAATCAAGTGTATGTCCATATACAAAAATGGCATCGACGCCAACTCAAACAAAGTTTTACAAAATGTGGCATATGCCATCTCAATATCTATTCAAAATTTACATGCCAAAATGTCTATCTCATCCTAAACTACTGGTGGATCATCAAAATGGAGCCTCTTTGAAGCACTCATTGGCTCTAAAGGTAGCTGCACAAGAAAAATTCAAACCACAATTGAGATTAGTTATACTATATAATTTAAAATTGAATAATTAACATCAAAATCAATATACATTGAATTTTAATTGAACTCTAAAATTGAAATCTTGATTACCTGAAATATACGTCTCTTCAAAGGGTCAGGAGTCCTAGAATATACCAAATCAACTTTTGAAATGCCAATCTATATATGTGAACAAAAACATAAAATTGATCCAAGTTAGCATACGATTATTGGTAATAGGAACATATTTACCAAACACAAAATAAAATAAACACATACCTCTTTAGGTTGATCTTTTTCTTTATCTCCTTCAGGTGTTTCGACACCTCCTCCTTGAGGTGTTTCAACACCTACTCCTTGAGGCGGTGTGTCATTTGTCAACAAATCTGTATAGCTCATAATTGCATGTACATAAAATTGACAAGTACATATGAAACTACCAATCTATGTCGATGTATGTATAATCAATATAAGATCTTAAAAATCTTAATTCAATCCAATTTGAGTTCAATTACCTTCCTCTTATCTAACTTTGTGCCTCCATAGTCTGGACGAGGCTCCACCTCACTCACATTAGGTATTTCCTACAAGAGGAAAATAAGATAAACATATAAGTTATTATATAATTTCATTGATGACAATTCAAATGACAAGCAATTATATAATAAAAAATGTAAATGAGTGAGTGCAAAAATATATATTGTGTGTGTGTCAAATCCAAATAAAATGTCCCTAAGGGTGCTATCAATCACCCATGTGAGCTCCTCCTCAGACATCAACTATTAAATAGACCATGTAAATAAATATTAGTACTTGATACTATCTCTTATTAATATTCATTTAAAAACAAATGCAAGTTATGAATTTACAACTTAAATCTTACCTGTGTCACTATTCCAACATCCCCTTCTCTAGCAGGAGAGGACTCTGTAGGGTGTGCTCCACTCCCCTGCGACTGATCTATAATGTCCACATCATGGAGGTCATAATCAGAAGTGTCCAAGGGATGCTTAGCGGGTTGTACAAGAGGACCCAAGCATATCTGGTGGCACATAGTGCAAGTATGTGGTACACAAATATGTGGACCTAAGGAGGATGATGCAAAAACACTCAAGCCTTTTCCAACATCACCAGAATGTCCAGCTGAGCTATTATAGAAGCATGCAAAACCAAATGACCACTCAAAGAGTGAATAGC
>CM021106.1:541403805-541481234 GCA_007115665.2 Sequoiadendron giganteum | reverse complement strand
GCCTCTTGTTTCTTCCATGATGCCTCTAGTTGTCTGCCACGTGAAAGTGTTTTTTTGGAGGGTTTGGTTCTCTGTTTCTCCCGCGCGATGGTTTTTGCTGGTTTTACCGCACGACGACTGGCCTACAACGGCCAGGTTTTTGGAGCTTCTGGAACCCAAGTTTTTGTGGGTTTTTGGAGCTTTTGTAACCCACGTTTTACCATAACATATTTTCATTTCCTGTAGGCTAAAGGATTGTGCAAGGGAAATGAATATTAATATTCTTTTAAGTTGGGCTTTGTCACTTTTATCTTTGGGAAACTTCAAATAATATTATTTTAATAAATTAAATAAAAAATTACTTAAATACAAAAAAAATGTATTTTGATATACTTGGAGGGAAATTTAAATCCTAGGGCCCAAATTGAAAAGATATATCAAGGAGGCACCTAGCTTCATTTCATTATCAAGATTTCATTTGGCATTTTTATTGTGAGCTTGAGTTCAAATTTACATCCAAGGACAAAAACCCTTGGCTACTTTCTGAGGACTGGTAGGAAGAAAACTCTCTTGGCTCTCCCTTGGAGTTGAGGATGAAAACCCTTGCCTCTAGCATTGGCAATTCCACAACAGGAATTGTATGGTGGACTGAATTGGAGATTTGTGTGTCATTTGAGATTAATGTGATCAAGATTTGCAAGAAAATATCAAAGGAGCACCTTTTTTCCAAACTTACATTACATTGTTCAGATGGTCGCAGCTGTTTTGGAGGTTTAATTGAGCATTGCACTCCATCATCTAATCGTCTACCCTTAATCAATAAACTATTCATTGCTATTGTTATCCTTGGGGTTTGTTTGAGCTGCATCAATACAATTGCAGCCTTTGTGAGCTGTTAAGGAAGGGCAACTGATCCTCTTGAGCGGTTACAACTGGGCAATGAAATCAATGCCTACCTTGAGCTTCACACACTGTGCCAGCACCATACAAGGATTATGTGATATTAGCTGCCTTCCGCCACCACACAACATCAATTGTAGCCATACAGTAGGGATTCTATGAATATTTCAGTATCATTTGAAGGTAGATTCCAATATAAGGGAGTTGCATCTCTGCTGTAGCTAGGTCTGTTCACTACTAGCCCATCATTAGCTCAGGGATCCGATCCACTTGTTATAGACTCCTTAGCCAACATATACATCAAATCTATTGTATGTGAAGTTCGGTATAAAACCAGGTAACTCTTTCAGTTCTGTACATCAATAAATGTACTCTTTCAGCTACTATGGATAAATGAAATAGAATCATGATTTCTATATTGTGTTTCCAATTTGGTTGTTATTGTCCTAGTTATTATACTCTGCTATAATTAGTTGCACTTCATATTATTTCTGTTTGTAAGCATTCAAAAAATACAAAAAAAAATCAGAAAATTACATAAAAAAGAATTGGGGACATTACGTTTGTGTCTTAGGATATGATGTCTAGGAGTTCTCCAAGTGTTTTGGAATGTTATTATGCATGTTTTAAATGTTTATATTTCATTTAGGAAATGCATGGGTTGGGTTTGAATGAATGATGAAATATAATGACTTCATTATATGTTATTTTCTTTCTTTATATGCAAAAAAATTGACTTTGGAATATTGGTAGTGTTAGTTTTTATGATCAGATATTCAATAATCAGAAATGCAGCACATAAGACAATGAACACAACAAGATACCCTGGGAAAACCCTCCAACTTGAGGGAGAACAACTCAGCAAATATATCTCTTATATATTGAAGTAACAAGAGCAGAAATCTGCTTACAACTCAGGCACAACACAATGCCGATTTTGATACAAAGAATAATCGCACCTCTCCTAGATGCAAATACAAATGAATATGTTTCTCCTTGAAATCGATCTGCTGTAGAAAAATGACGACTGCTCAGGCGCGAACTTCTATGAATGCGAATTATAATGAATGAACTTGATGATCAACATGAATGAAGGATCTCATATATATACAAATGTGTGGAGAGGTCGCACCCCTTCATGGTGCAAAGTCGGCCACCAAGAAATACGTCTCTTATGAAGTGGCGCGATTATCAAGGAGAGGTCGGCCCATAATTAATATTTATTTATTCTCCAAGTGAAGTGCCTCTTCACTAATAACGTCTCCAATAAATTAAATAGCCGATAAGGCTACATTTAATTTATTGCTTTATAATTCGTGGCTGGATGTAGAGGCCCGACACTATAAATAACACCAACAGGTAGTTGGGTTGAGAACACTCTAGTGGCTTCTAGAAGGAACTAATTGGGCATGGGTGATATATCTTCCATGTATTAATGTACGTGCATTTATGTTTTGTCAATGTTTCTCTTTGAATGGTGTTTGCATTTAATGAGTTTGAGTGAAGATTTTTGCCTTGAATTATCTTTTAATTTATTTTTTAGTTGGAATTATCTCCTCAAAGATGTCAATTTTGACTTGGGCTCATTTGAGCAAGGGTGGCCACATGTCACTTGGTGATTGGTGAGGATCAAGGGAATGTGAGTTAAGTTACCAAACCTTTGGGATAGGTTAAGGGAAGGGAGGAGGCTCTTTGGAATTCATTATTCACTTGGCATGTGGGATTGAGAGAGCTTAGAGGGAAGAAAAGAGAAAAGAGTAGAATTCTTTAATTTATGTATAAGAGTTGTTGAGATAGTGAAAAGGATTCTAAAGCTTGGTAAGGCTCAAAGAAGGCAAGGAATGTTCTAAAGAGAAGGGATAGAGAGCTCCAAACTTTTTTTAGTAAGATTTAAGCATGTAAAGATATTCTTCTTTTGGCTTACTGCAATTCTCTTAGTATTTCTTTGTTGTCAAAATGAGTAAATGGATTTATTGCCATGTTTGAGTGTTTAGTATGTTAAAAAAGTTTTTTAATAGTTCTTTTATTTTTATATGTGACAGAAAGCTTGAAATTCTTTAATGGAGTTTACTATGAAGTCTATGTGAAGAACTTGAGTGTATTTTTACTTGTGAGAAAAATATGAATGCTATTTGTTTATAAGTTGTAGCAAAATAAGAAAAGAAAAAAAGTGGCAATACAAGTATATTGTCCTTGCTTGTATGTTTATGTGTTTTTCTTTATCCTTGTTAAGAGTCACCCATAAGGGATTGACATTCTTAGCATGTTTAGGAATTGATAGCTTTGTAAGAAGCTTAGAGTTTGATTTCAAACTCATGAGTGAGCTCCATTCGATATGTATGGAGGAACAAGAAGTGAGGATTGTTTGTGAAATCCTGGAAGAGGATATTCTTGTTCATGGCATCCATTAATGAATGCATATTTTGTACTGAAATTCTTGATGTTTCTCTTTTAAACTTGCCATTGAATATGGAGATCCATGGTGAAAGGCACTCCATTGTCTTTACTACACCTATCTTCCTTTCCTTAAGAGTCTTGAGAGATTATAGTAATTTTTTAGCACCTTTGTATGAATTTGTATTTGTGTTGCCAAGATATGCATTCTTATGTGTATGTATCTATATCTATATTGTCACTCTACTAAGCAAGGTGGCTGGACCTTTGGGTACCACATGGTTAAGAGATAGCTTGCTACCATTGGCTTGGAGCTTGGTTTCTTGAAGTATTAGTCCAAGGTTACCTCAAGTTTCCAGGACGGGGACGGCAAGGGACGGCGGGACGAGTCCCCAGGTTTCCGATTTTTGAGGCCAAAATTAGGGACGGCAGGGGACGGCTATATAAAATATAGGGAAAATTTAAAATATTCATATGAAAACATGGATAAAGCATACATAATATACGTTATAGAACCTTAACATATAGCATTTGTGTTCAATATTCTTTGTCAATACTCAATACACATTGAAAATTCAGAATTAACATACATGAATCATAATACAACCTCCAAGTTATACTTTATAAACTTATATCAAATTACATAAGGTTATTTCCAGCTCACAAATTGTTGCACTCAAGGAGTTTTGGGCATCAAATTGCCTTAATATTCAGCCTATTTCCAATTGTAAAGAACTGTTTAAAAAGGTCAAAATCCTAAGTCTTTGTCTCTAAAACCTGTTAGCGAACAGCAAGCAAATAAATTCAAGTTTACACACTTTTGGAATAACTTTTTGTTATTTTTATATATCTCTAATAGAGCATCAAATATTTATCTTGTGAGTGTTGCAAATATTGTGAAAGATATATGAAACTAATTTAAACAAACAACTCAAAAACCAAAAAACTGAAAACTATTATATATATATATATATATATATATATATAAATTTTATTTTTAAAACATGCTTTGACGTGGGGGACTGTTGGGGGACGGTTGGGGGACTACTCAGGCATCCCCTGGCCGTCCCCTGCCGTCCCCGGGATTGGTCAGCCATCCCTCTTTTGGTCAACCCCATCCCCCCGTCCCCGGGACGTTTCCCGAGATTTCTGCAAAAAGAGGGACGGTCCCCTGCCGTCTCCTGCCATCCGTCAAGGAAACCCGGGACGTCCCGAAAATGGGTACGGGGCATTTTTGGGGGGGGATGGGTCCCCGGGTTTCCCTGAGTATTACCAATCTTCATCTCATTATTTTTCATTTATGTTGAAAACGGGTTACAAGTTGTCTATTAACGAGATAGTTCTTTAATTTATTTAGAAGTTGTTGAAAAGTATCAAACCATATATTCTATGGATTGGTTAGAAGATTTCTGAACTATCCTTTGTAATATGTTTTCGGAGAAAATGGATAGTGAATATGTTAAAATTAATTTGAGTAAAACTAGTACTTTTATGATTATTTCAAAAATTCTTGTTTTCAAAACTTTAAATGTGGGATTGAGTAGATTCTTAATTAGCTAAAAATATGAATAGATTTTAAATACTTTCAAATTGTAAGCTATGCGACAAATAGAGATTTAAGCCTATCTTACCAAGAAACCCTTAATGTAGTTGTCAAATGCTTTTTATGATTTTTTAATTCATTTTATCACTCTAGGAATACTTAGGGTTGAATTCTATGCTATAATGGTTCTTTAGGAATAATCAATCCTTTTCAGTTTGGTTCAAATTTTGCCCAACTACCTACTTCTTGTTTTATGATAGTCAAATTTGCCAAATTACCAATTAGTGTTTGTTGGTTTGTCAATTAGATTCACAGCAAAAAACGAATATTTTGCCCTAGTGAGCATTGAGTTCACTAGGGCAAACACTGTATGAAAGTGAAAAACATTCCCTTATTGAGGCAAATGCTTCACAGGTTGCTAAACTTTGTCTTTTTATGAACGATTGAAAAGTGAAACTTATTCCTATGTTCAACTTGAGGGTTTACCAAGATTCAAGAATGTTTCAAATGTAGAGATAAGTAGGTTTTCAATATGTTTATGTTGATGTTATTTGGGCCGACCTACCTTGCATTTTATTGTAAAATATTTATTTACCTTTGGTGGCCGACCTACTTGAGGAGACACCTCATTTTGTATAAATACAAGGTCACTTTTGTTCATTTCACAATCAAGTTCAAACAAGCACAATTCGCATCAAGCAGAAATTCGCACTTGAGCAGCAGTCATACATCTTGCAGCAGCAAGTCGATTTCAAGGAGAAACATATTCGCATCTAGGAGAGGTGCTAGTAATCATTGTATTAAATTCGGCCATGTGCTGGGCCTGAGTTGTAAGCAGATTTCTGCTCTTGTTCTTCATCTATATAAGAGAAATATTTGCTGGGTTTTTCTCCCTCAGGCTGGAGGGTTTTCCCAGGATATCTTGCTGTGTTTATTGTCTTATGTGTTGTAATTTTCTGAGTGCTTTCAGTTGTTATATTTGATCATTAAAACACTAACATGGTATCAGAGCGGGTTTGAAGAAGATCGTAATTAGATTTGTTTTGCAGCATTCTCCTTAATCTTTTTATGTCTATCTCTATTTTAGTCAAGATGGTGAATGGTCTGAAAATTGAAGATAGACTCGAAGGAGCAGCTTCTAACTACACATCATGGATGTTCAGAATCATGCTCACCTTGGAAGAGAATGATTTGGCTGAGTTTGTGGAAACCAAAGTCCCCGAACCTGAGGAGGAAGAAGAGAAGTTGCAGTGGAGGAAGAAAGACACCAAGGCAAAGAAAATGTTGGTTGATTCCGTTAAAGATCATATTGTTCCGATTGTCTCCAAGTTGAAGACGGCAAGGGATATGTTCAAAACATTGGAAGAGATGTACGAAATCAACAACACCAGTCGGGCACTTGCACTAAAGCAACAACTTCACCATGTGAAGATGGAAAAAGGAGAGACAGTGATTGCTTATTTCATGAGGATTTCAGAATTGAGAGACCAGCTCTCTACAATTGGTCACATGATTGATGACAAAGACTTGACCATGCTTGCTCTCAATGGTCTTCCGCTATCATGGGAGTCCTATATTCAAGGAATCAGTGCAAGATCTAAACTTCCCAAGATTGATCGATTGAGGGTCGACTGCATTCAAGAGGAGTCAAGGTTGGCGGCTAGAGGCGTTGGTCAAAGCTCAACAAATGAAGATATACATGTTCTCGCCTCCCATTCGTCGAAGAAAGGAAAAGTTTGGAAGAAAGGATTCTTCAAGAGGAATCGAGATAATGGAAATGATGGTGCTCCCACTTTCAAAAAGAAGAGAGACTTATCCAAAGTTCAATGTTTCCGTTGTGACAAGTATGGTCACTTTGCAAAGGAATGTCCTTCCAGGCCTAAGCAGCAAGTTGTCATTGCAAATATAGAAGAAATCTCTCTGCAAAAGGACTCAAGTGAGTATATGTTCTATTCAGCCTTGTCAAGCAATGTAACCACTGACACCAACACTTGGATGATAGATAGTGCTGCCTCTCACCACATCACTGGATTTAGGGAGCATCTATCTAATTTGATTAAAATAGATTCCAATGAACAAGTCATTATTGGAGATGATGCTAGGTACTCTATGAAAGGAGTTGGGAACTCCTCTCTTCACTTGGATTCCGGCATTTCATTGGAGTTGAATGATGTGCTATTTGTTTCAGGCATAAAGAGAAATCTTGTTTCCATTTCAGCTTTGGAAGACAAGGGTTATCAAGTTGTCTTTTCAAAAGGCAAAGTTCTTATATGGGCAAAGAACTCTAACATCAAGTATGCTCGGGTAATTGGAGTTGGACATGAGGGTCTCTACAGGCTATGCACTTGCCCCCTTCAAGCTCTAGTGCATGACTCTTCTAGTGTGTGTGACCTTTGGCATCGAAGATTAGCTCACATTCACTTTCGAGCGTTACCTATCATGGAGACGATGGTCACCGGCCTTTCGAAATTCAACCAGGAACATGAAGGTACATGCAAAGGCTAGGCCTTAGATAAGACTACAAAAGGTGCATTTCATAGTAGAGAAAGTAGATCTAAATGTATTCTTGATCTCATTCATTCTGATTTATGTGGTCCAATGTCTGTTGCATCTTCTAGTGGTTTCTTGTATTACATTATTTTTATTGATGACTACTCTAGAAAGACTTGGATTTATTTCTTGAGATCTAAAAAATCTGAGGAGGTATTAGGAAGATTCAGAGAATTCAAAGCACAAGTGGAAAATTTGTCCGGGAAAAAGATCAAGGTTTTGAGATCCGATAACGGAGGAGAGTACACTTCCGATATCTTCTATGATTTTTGTATTGAAGCAGGGATTAAGAGGGAGTTCAGTGTTCCTTATAATCCTCAACAGAACAGTGTTGCTGAAAGAAAGAACAGATCTATTGTGGAAGTAGTCAAAGCAATGATACATGATCAAGACCTGCAAACCTCACTTTCGACAGAGGCATCTAGGACAGCCGTCTATGTGCATAATAGAAGTCCCCACAAGATCTTAGAGAATATAACTCTTGAAGAAGCATTCTCAGGGGTGAAGCCTGAAGTTAGTCATTTGAGGATCTTTGGGTGTCCAGTGTATGTTCATATTCCAAAGGAAAAGAGAACAAAGTTGGAACCTTTTGGGAAGAAGGGAATTCTAGTGGGCTACAATGAGACATCAAAAGCCTACAGAATCTACATCTCGGGTCAGAAGACTATTGAGATCAATAGAGATGTCATATTTGAGGAAGATGTTGCATTCAGAAGATCCAAGGGCACTCATATGGAGATCGATGAAGAAGAACCTCCTCAAGATATGGAAGTTGACCATGTTCCTGAGAATAATTAGAAGGAGGTTCCAAAAGATGATGATCCAGCTGAGCCCTTGGAGCCTACTGATGGGCCTACAGATATTGTGATTGGAAGGAAGAGACCTCTTTGGGCCAGGAAAATAATGCAGGATGCAAAAAGTTTTGCAACCCCAAGAGGAACCTTCAGAGAAAGTAAGAGACCTAATAAGTTCTCCGGTTATGTGGCGTTGATGAGTCAAATTATTGAGTCAGAGCCTTCCAGTGTTGAGGAAGCTTCTAGTCAACAAGTATGGAAAGATGCTATGACTGAGGAGTATCAATCCATACTTAAGAATGATGTTTGGGATATCGTTCCTAGACCCGAAAGCAAATCTGTGGTGTCTTCTAAATGGCTCTTCAAGATCAAGCATGCGGCAGATGGGAGCATTGAGAAGTACAAGGCAAGATTTGTGGCAAGAGGGTTCTCACAAAAAGAGGGAGTTGACTATGAAGAAACCTTCGCTCCTGTGGCTCGTTATACTTCTGTCAAAACCATTATTGCTATTGCTGCATCTAGAGGATGGAAGATTCACCAAATGGATGTAAAGACAGCCTTTCTGAATGGTGTAATAGAAGAAGAGGTCTGCGTTGAGCAACCCGATGGATTTAAGGTACATGGGAAGGAGTCTCATGTTTGCAAGCTGAAGAAGGCCTTGTATGGTCTTAAGCAGGCTCCTCGTGCTTGATACGAAAGGATTGATTGTTACCTGATGAGTCAGGGTTTCTCAAAGAATGATGCAGATTCTAACCTCTACTTCAAGGTAATTAATGGTGAAGCATTGATTTTGGTTTTGTATGTTGATGATCTGATTCTTACTGGAGAAGAACACCTCATTCTCAAATGCAAGAAGGATTTAGCTTCTGAATTTGAAATGAAGAATCTTGGTCTCATGCATTACTTTCTTGGCTTAGAAGTTTGGCAAAAGCCAGATGAGATGATTCTAAGTCAAGGCAAGTATACTATTGAAATTCTGAAGAGGTTTGGTATGATTGATTGCAAACCTATGTCTACACCTATGGAGACAAACTTACATAAGTTGAAGGAGGCTGCAGCTAGTTCAGAACTGGTGGATTCTACTATGTATAGGCAGCTGATTGGTTCATTGATGTATCTAGTTAACACTAGACCCGATATTTGTTATGCAGTGAGTGCACTTAGTCAGTTTATGTGTGAACCAAGGCAGATACATCTTGTTGCAGCTAAACATATCCTGAGATACTTGCGTGGCACAATTGAATATGGATTAAGATACTCTACAGGTGTGGATTTGGAGCTGCATGGTTTTACTGATTCTGATTGGGCAGAATGCGTCACTGATCGGAAAAGTACCTCTAGTTGTTGCTTCAGTTTAGGATCTGCTATGATATCTTGGTGCAACAGGAAGCAGTCTTCAGTAGCATTGAGTACAGCCGAGGTAGAGTATATTGCAGCTTGTATGGCAGCTCGTGAAGCAGTTTGGCTTTGTAAGCTCCTTGCAGGATTGTTTGGACAATCAATGGAGCCTACCATCATTCACTGTGATAACCAGAGCTGTGTGAAGCTTTATGTCAACCCTGTGTTTCATGACAGAACAAAGCATGTTGAGATCAAGTACCATTATATCAGAGATATGGTATTGAGGAAAGCTATACAGTTGAGGCATATCAGCATTGATGAGCAGACGGCAAACATTCTCACCAAGCCCCTCTCCAAGATAAAGTTTGTGTACTTTCAAGAAAAGCTTGGTATAGTGGAGAATGCAACCTTGACTGAGAAGGAGTCTCAGTATCAGTGATCCTCTTTAATGAGTTCTTCTCTTAGGAGAAGTTCAAGGTGAAATCCCTTGTTAATGAGTTCTTCTCTTAGGAGAAGTTCGAGGTGAAAGCCCTTGTTTCCACCCTCTGGGAGAGCCATGGTGGATGTCATGTGTGTGACTCCATGACAGCATCACGTGAGGGAGTCCGTGATGATTTTTTTTGTACTTGTGTTTCACCCTCTGGGAGAGCCATGGTGAAAGTCACAATGAGGTGACAACATCACATTAAGTGATGAGCACTTGTACATACCATCTATGGAGGTAGCCATGATGGTTGATATCACGACGAGGTGATATCTTATTTGCTTTCACGATGAGGTGATAAGCTCCTTTATCACAATGAGGTTATATGCTTTGTGCAGCTGGAAGTATCATCCCTAGCTGAGAGGGAGTGTTGATGTTATTAAGCAGCATCGGGCCGCTTCTTCCAGCACTCACACATCGAGATGAATTAAATTAAATGATAGCCTAAAGGCTATTTAATTTATACTCGATTGATTCAATAAATGAGGGCCGACCCTCATTGAGATTATTAATGTTCAATTTGTATTTGAACCGACCTACCTTGCATTTTATTGTAAAATATTTATTTACCTTTGGTGGCCAACCTACTTGAGGAGACACCTCATTTTGTATAAATACAAGGTCACTTTTGTTCATTTCACAATCAAGTTCAAACAAGCACAATTCGCATCAAGCAGAAATTCGCACTTGAGCAGCAGTCATACATCTTGCAGCAGCAAGTCGATTTCAAGGAGAAACATATTCACATCTAGGAGAGGTGCTAGTAATCATTGTGTTAATGGATGATAGCTTCGGTCAGATATAAATGACAGTGATGCAAGTATCATTGTCATTCATAAGTGATCGAAATTATCATTCATGTTATGATATTTCTAAAGGAAACATTTAAAATCGAAATTATGAGCATTCATATAAATTCTATCATTCCCGTGATATTATATTCTGCATTCATGTGAAATCAGAATTCTCTTATGTCATCCGCCATCATATAGAAGATTATATGCGTGTGAGTATATACATAACAAATGGTAATAAGAGTTGTTATAAACCGCATCCTAAGGGACGTATCCCATGAGTGGACGTGTCTCCACTCGTGGAGACACGTCCTCTCATGAGGCGCGCCTCATAAGGGGCGGACTTCTCACCTATTTATGGCGGTACCTCATTCAATATGCAAACATAGAAATCGGACAATGTTCTGCAATCAGCACATTCAATAAAAGCAATTCATATCTGGAAATCAAAAATCTAAACATAGAGGATAAATATTATTTGTCTTAGGAAGTTTCTCATACAGTTTTCTTGACTTTACTTCAATCTTAGTATTGTATTAGGATCCCTTTAGTGAACAGATTTGATTACATTTACATGGTATCAGAGCCACGTTGTGCGAATCCAAATCAAATTAGATTGCTCAAAAGAAATTCGTATTTTCTAAAATCGAATTCACATCACATTCTTCATAATGTCTATTGTGATCAGATTTGAAAATCATCTTACAAGAGCAGATAAACTAGTCTCACTTATGAGAGAAACTATTAGGGAACCAGTGGCTGAAGCTAAGAAAACTGAGAACCTTGTGTTCTACACAACCCTTTCTAATCAAGTATCTGACAACACTCAAAATTGGGTAATTGATAGTGGTTCATCCAGACACATCACAGGGTTCAGAGAACACCTAGACTCCATGACTGAAAAGTTTGATGAAGAAGTAACCATCGGGGATGATTCTGCATACCCTGTAAAAGGGGTTGGAACATGCTCTATCAAGTTGAAATCTGGGATTTCTCTACAACTCACTAGAGTCCTATTTGTACCTGGAATTAAGAGAAATCTTATATCCATCTCTACCCTTGAAGACAATGGCTACAGAGTTACATTTATGGATGGTAAAGTTCTAGTATGGCCTAAAAACTCAACTATCAAGAAAGCACATACTATAGGCATAAGACAAGGGTACCTTTACAAACTTTGCACTGAGGTTAAACAAGCCCTTACCCTTGACACTATTGATTCAAATGAAATTTGGCATAGAAGACTAGGTCACCTTCATTTCCATGCCCTACCTTCTATGGAAAAACTTGTTACAGGCTTACCCAAGCTAAAACTATCTCATGAGGGAACTTGTAAAGGTTGTGCCCTAGGAAAGAATACTAAAGGATCCTTCCAGAACAGCCTAAGTAAAACCCTTAATGTATTAGAACCGGTTCACTCTGATCTTTGTGGACCCATGTTTGTACCTTCTAAAGCAGGATTTCTATACTATGTTATATTTGTAGATGACTTCTCTAGGAAAACCTGGATCTATTTCCTTAAATGCAAAGAGTCAATAGAAATCCTCAAAAGGTTCGAAGAGTTTAAAGCCCTCACTGAAAACTTCTCCGGAAAGAAAATAAAAACCTTAAGGACAGACAATGGAAAAGAATATACCTCTGAGATCTTTAAAGAATTCTGCATGAGTGCCAGAATTAAGAGGGAATTCACTGTCGCCTACAATCCTCAACAGAATGGGGTTGCTAAGAGAAAAAATAGAACCATTGTAGAAGCTGCTAAAGCAATGTTGCTAGACCAAAACATTGAAACATCTTTCTGGGCAGAAGCCTCTCGGACTACTGTCTATATCCAAAATAGATGTCCTCATTCTCATCTTGATAACAAAACTCCTGAAGAAGCCTTTACCGGCATAAAACCTGACATTAGCCATCTTAGGATTTTTGGCTGCCCTGTCTATATTCATGTACCCAAAGAGAAGAGATCCAAACTAGAACCTTCTGGAAAGAAGGGAGTATTTGTGGGTTATAGTGAAACCTCCAAAACTTACAGAATATTCATACTCGGGCAAAAACAAATTGAGTTGAGCAGAGATGTCATCTTCAAAGAAGACATTGCATTCAAGAGGGCAAGAAGTACAAGTGAAACAGAAACCTATTTCCCTAGGATACCTGAAATGGAACCTGCTCCTGAGATTCAGAGGGAGCATCCTGAGGAAATGCCACTTGAACCTCCTACCACTTCAAATGAGGACACAAATGACATTGGCAGAAAGAGAACACTTTGGGCAAGGAAGATGATCAAAGAAGCAGAGGATCATGCAGCACCTAAAGGAACATTCAAAGAGAGTAAAAGACCCAAACATTTCTCTAGCTATGTTGCCCTAATGAACAACATCATAAACTCTGAACCTGCCAGTGTTACAGAAGCCTTCAGACATCAAGCTTGGAAGGATGCAATGACAGAGGAGTACCAGTCCATACTAAAGAATGATGTATGGGACATAGTGCCTAGACCAAAAGAGAAATCTATTGTTTCTTCTAAATGGCTCTTCAAAATCAAGCATGCTACTGATGGCAGTATAGAAAAACATAAAGCAAGTTTCGTGGTTAGGGGTTTTTCTCAAAAGGAAGGCATTGATTATGAAGAAACATTTGCACCTGTTGCCCGTTATACATCAGTAAGAGCAGTATTAGCCATTGCAACAGCTAAAGGATGGAAGATCCATCAAATGGATGTGAAAACTGCCTTCCTAAATGGAACCATTGAAGAAGAAGTCTATCTGGAACAGCCTGAAGGTTTTGTGATACATAAATCTAACTCACATGTGTGCAGGCTCAAGAAAGCTCTCTATGGACTTAAACAGGCTCCCAGGGTCTGGTATGAAAGAATTGACAGCTATCTCTTGGGATTAGGATTTTCCAAGAATGATGCTGACTCCAATCTATACTTCAAGGTAATCAAAGGTGATATGCTTATAATTATTTTATATGTTGATGACCTGCTAATAACAAGAGAAGATCACCTCATTGCTCAAGGGAAACAAGATCTAATCTCTGAATTTGACATGAAAGACTTGGGTATTCTTCACTACTTCCTCGGTTTGAAAGTATGGCAGAAATCAGAAGGTATTATACTAAATCAAGGGAAGTATACTATTGACATTATGAAAAGATTTGGAATGTTGGACTGTAGACCGATGTCTACACCCATGGAAACCAACCTTCACAAATTGAAAGAAGCAGCAGCAGAATCCAAATGTGCAGATCCAACCCTTTACAGACAGATGATTGGATCCTTGATGTATCTAGTTAACACCAGACCTGATATTTGGTATGCTGTAAATGCCCTCAGCCAGTTCATGTGTGAACCCAAGGAAATTCACTTGATGGCTGCAAACATATTTTTAGATATCTTCAAGGCACCATTGGATATGGTCTTCATTACAAGAATGATCCACTAGATCTACATGGGTACTCTGATTCAGATTGGGCTAGAAGTGTAACTGATCGAAAAAGCACATCAGGATGCTGTTTTAGTTTGGGATCAGCTATGATCTCCTGGATTTGCAGAAAACAATCGTCAGTTGCACAGAGCTCAACAGAAGCTAAATATATTGCAGCCTCAATGGGAGCAAGAGAAGTAGTGTGGCTTCGTAAATTGATTGTGGGACTCTTTGGTGAACCCTTGAATCCTACGATTATTCATTGTGATAATCAAAGTTGTATAAAACTCTTTGTGAATCCTGTCTTTCATGACAGATCTAAACACATTGAGATCCCTTATCATTATGTAAGAGATATGGTGGAAAGGAAAGTGATTCAGTTGGAGTATATTAGTACAAATGATCAAACTGCAGACATTCTCACCAGGCCTCTCTCCCGGATCAAGGTAGAGCACTTCAAGAAGAAACTTGGTATGGTTGAAATGTAATTTGTTATTTATGTTTAAATACAAATTGTTTATAAATTGTACTAATATATAAAGATGTTTAATGTGTAAACTCTTTTGTCATGTGTGTGACTCCATGACTTTATGGGCCTACTCCCCCTGTGTGCATTATCGAAAGGTGACGATCTTTCTGATAATGAACACTTGTATTTGACATTGTAAAGTGACGACTCTACAATGATGAACTATCATGATAGATATCATGTGACTTGATATCTGTGGACATGTCATGATAGTATCTCTTGGACACCTTGATGGATATCATGAGACTTGATATCTGAAGGTCATTGTGATCCGTAAGAGATAATCATGGTGGATGATTATATCCGTGGATATGCCATGAATTATGGTAGACATCATGTGACTTGATGTCAGTGCACATACCATAATGAAGATGTGTTATGGAGAATGTCATGTGACTTGACACTTTCAGAAGCATATCATATCTTCTGATATCACGAGTTAGGTGATATCACTTTTGGAAGTTATTCTTCCTAGTTAAAGAGGGAGTGTTGAAATAATGAAGATGTGTTATGGAGAATGTCATGTGACTTGACACTTTCAGAAGCATATCATATCTTCTGATATCACTTTTGGAAGTTATTCTTCCTAGTTAAAGAGGGAGTGTTGAAATAATGAAGATGTGTTATGAAGAATGTCATGTGACTTGACAACTTTGAGAAAACATATCATATCACGTGTGAAGGTGATATCTTAACTTATTTGATTTGAAATATCTTCCCTAGCTAAGAGGGAGTGTTAATGGATGATAGCTTCAGTCAGATATGAATGACAATGATGCAAGTATCATTGTCATTCATAAGTGATCGAAATTATCATTCATGTTATGATATTTCTAAAGGAAACATTTAAAATCGAAATTATAAGCATTCATATAAATTAGATCATTCCCGTGATATTATATTCTGCATTCATGTGAAATCGGAATTATCTTATGTCATCCACCATCATATAGAAGATTATATATGTGTGAGTATATACATAACAAATGGTAATAAGAGTTGTTATAAACCGCATCCTAAGGGACGCGTCCCATGAGTGGACGTGCCTCCACTCGTGGAGACACGTCCTCTCATGAGGCGCACCTCTTAGGGGGCGGACTTCTCACCTATTTATGGCGGTACCTCATTCGATATGCAAACATAGAAATCGGACAATGTTCTGCAATCAGCACATTCAATAAAAGCAATTCATTTTTGGAAATCGAAAATCTGAACATAGAGGATAAATATTATTTGTCTTAGGAAGTTTCTCATACAGTTTTCTTGACTTCACTTCAATCTTAATATTGTATTAGGATCCCTTTAGTGAACAGATTTGATTACATTTACACATTGTAATAAATTCGGCCATGTGCTGGGCCTAAGTTGTAAGCAGATTTCTGCTCTTGTTCTTCATCTATATAAGAGAAATATTTGCGGGATTTTTCTCCCTCAGGCTGGAGGGTTTTCCCAAGATATCTTCTTGTGTTTATTGTCTTATGTGTTGCAATTTTCTGAGTGCTTTCAGTTGTTATATCTGATCATTAAAACACTAATAGTTTAAAATGATCAAATTTACTCTAGTTTATCGCACTCCTTTGAAACTAAGTGTGTTGATAATAAAATGAATATAGAGTTCATTATTCCTTTTATAATATCATCTTGTACATAGAGAATGAATTGAAATATATGTGTAGTAATCTTTTAGTCTATTTATCTCTCTTAGTCTTAGTCATGTCTTGGTTCTGAGTTGAAAAGATGAAAATCTTGCACATATAGTGATCTACCTATCTATCTAGTGTTTCCTTAATGATGCCTTTATTTGTTGAAAGATAAAGTGAACTAATGTTCTGTCATGTTAGACTTAGGTTCATTCTCTCTTGTACTTGTACATTAATAACTATGTAATGGTTAGATGAATCTATTGTGATTATGTTAGTTTCATGCATTTGCTGTTTATATAGAAAAGTGATAAACCATGCTAATTTCTTATTAACTTTACTTTTCTTAGTAGAAATGTTGTTAATTAAGGTTAATGAATCATTCATTTATAGTTACTTTTCTATGTTGCTTTTAGAGCATAGTGAAAGGCACAAATGCTTATGCACTAAGTTAGGGTGAAACCCTATCTCCCCTATCTAATTACCTTAGGGTTTAGTCTGACCTGTGTTACCATCACTACGCATACCCTTGTGTGAGTTGTCTCATTTGAGTTAAGTCTTCCACGTATGTTTGTATAAATGTGTTGCATTGTGATGTGTACCACCTTTCATGGATCAAGGTGATTGCAACTCTACTTGTGTGTGTCTAAATATATCTTCCATCCGTGTAGTGTTGTTTGCGTGACAACAACACTAGAGCATTTGAGTGCATTGCACCCAAGTTAGTGTTGCAATTGTTAACACAAAACAATTGTTAGCCTTGTTTTCATCCATTTTGTCCTTGGTAAAATTTAGGCATTACAAATACAACTATGCATGTTCTATCACATATTTCCTCTATTGTCTCTTTGGATTTTTAGATATAATCCACTAATTTGGGTGTGTAGGTGCCCCAGTACATGTTTATATTGTGTGTAGTCATGTCTCTTTTGTTTGCACTACATGGGATAAAGAATCAGTAAATAATAGCTACAACCAAAGTCACCGTGTTCGAATTCGAGTTCGGCAACATTGAAGTTCGAAATGAAATTCGACAAGGAAAAAAATCAAAAAGTAAAAAATTTGGTTAAATTCGCCTTATATAATTTTGATTTTTTTTAAATATAAATAATATACTTAAAATATATTAATATAATAATATGTTAAAATATATTAATAAAGATAAATAAAAAATAAATATATTTAAAAATATAATTTAAATTTATTTTATTTTTTGATACATAAGACGCGGCAAAGCTGCATATATTAATTTGAGAACAAAAAATTACATCATTTGGCCCACCATGATCCTGGGTTGAACCAGTCCTACATTACATGCCGTTTACATTCAAAACACAATATACCAAAAATTCCTTATCTACAAGCTAAGACGCATTTCCACCCCTCTGGTTCTGGTGACAATCTCATGGCACAAGCAAAATTCCAACCATCCACCCATACCGGCCTTCAATCTTCTTCGTCATAGAAACCGGTGGTCTCCACCAAGTCAACAAACTCCTGACACCACTGCATCCCCACTACTGCGTCCAGACCTAGCCTTTTGCACAGAAAGTTGAAACCAATTGTTGCCCAGTGCCTATGGCGTTCCAATCTTTCCCCGTCCCCGTCCATGATAAAGGGATGCCATACCACCTCCACGCCCTGCAAGAACATCCTGTCGATGTCATCTGGTAGCGGAATCCCCACTTCCAGCTACGCCACCACTACCACATCAACATAATCAAAAAATATAATTTTAATTTTAAATGTTATTAATATATAAATAATAATAAACACAAAGCAAAATAAATAATAAATATGTTGAAAAAAATAATTTAAATTTTAAATATTATTAATATATAAATAATAAATAAATTAAATTATATATTAAATACTAAATTAATATAGTAAAAGTTTAATTTATTTATTTTAAAATATTAAATTTTAACATTGTGAACAAAAAACAAAAATAAATTACAAATGGACATTAAATTAAATTTTAGGTTTTTTCATGAAAGGCTTTTAATTTTGTTATTAAATTTTAGGCTTTTCACGAAAGCCCTTTCCATACTACTCCTTGATGAAGCCACAAGCGTGCTTGATGCAAAGTCTAAGAAAATTGTACAAGATGCCTTGGATCGGATGGTGAAGTCTAGGACGACAATCGTTGTCGTGCAAAGGCTTTCCATTATCGCCATCATCGACGACAAAAAAGTGGTCGAACAGGGCTCCCACAAGCACAGTCACAGTCGGGGTTTCGTTATTGATGGAGGCCATCCGCCAAGCTCCGTTTTTCTAAATATGTTTTATTTAAAAAATCCATGCCATTTACTCAAACGAATATAGGCGAATCTCAACGAATTTTTAATCCTATTTTGAAGTCCGTCGAATTTCGAATCTCATGGTTGAAATTCAATGAATGGCAGTGACTTAGGCTACAATTCATGCATACTGCAAGTAAATTTCATAAAGAACGACAGTCCAAGCCAAGAGTCTAATGCATACTTTGAGCTTCTGGATTTTACAAGGTTACAAACATGTGTGAAACTCAACATCAAGTTGAATGGGTATATCAGCAATTTTGGTTTTGCTATAATGTCAAAAACAATAAAATTATAAAGCTGAAATCCAGTCAATGTATATATGTGACCGACCTCAATATTCCTTAACCTTTATTATAAAAGGTTCCAAAAGATATGCATCCTTTAAAATATAGTACAAACCTGGTTGGGGAGAGCTATGAAGATATGAGGAGACAACGCCAGTTGTAGAAGACAAAGCAAAACCTCTCCTAAGTTTCACATTCTCTCCCATGATAGCAGCAACTTCCATGAGTGCACTTTGAACAGTTGTCTCCCCAGATAATTTAGGATGATCCAATTTTATTTTCATTTCCTACAATAAGACACAATCATGTTACAAACAATAAATTAGTCCACTGAATTTCTCAGGTGCTGCATTCTAAATATTTTTGTCTTGGAACATACTTCTCAAATAAGGCATTACTTCCCAACTCAAACAACAAACTGGTATGAATATTCAACTTAATTCTTAAAGTGAATGATAGAAAACTCAAAAATTTCACATTGGACTAATATTAGACCATTAATAATATTTTTTGTTGTACAGAAGAATGGTGTGTACAAAACAGTGATTCAACAGCTTCTGTCCACCACAGACGGCCATTAATACATTGCAATCTTAATATCCCTGAACAACCAAATATAAACTCTAGCGTCCACTTTCTGATCAGTCTACAGCTAAGTGAAATAGAAATAATACATGTCTAAAGTGATAAAGCTACAAACCAATATGAATTCAAGAGTCTCAATATTTGTCAATGATTATCCAAAGCCATAAAGCTTCCTTGCCAAAGGGTGTCACTTCACTTTATGTCATGGCAATAGCCTGATATTTTTTAAAAGAGTAGCAGCAAGGCAGAGGAAGATTAAGTATACTGGCTATAACTTAAAGCTTATTGATGTACTTTGGTACTAAGGACACTATTTTGGGACATCTATAGGGGAATCTAGTGCCCACAGATCTCATCCTCTTGGGATTTCATACAGAGATAATCTATTATCCTCTTACGTCTGAGTATCAGCATGACGCCATTGTTAAGTTTTCCTAGTCAAGGTAAAAAGGGGATCTGGATCATGATAAAAGTAGCAATAATTGGTCAATTATTCTCTCTCAGCAGGTGACATCTTTATGGGGAAGGTGTTATGAAGAGTTATACATCTCTAATCAAAAGGTAGCAAGTGAGCCTCTTGGATCTCAAAGAGTTAACTGTATCTTCCTCTGATCTTGTTATGGTACCCATAAATATAACCCAATTGAACAAGCAATCAAAGTTGCTCTGTTCAGGATAACAAAGGGCAAGCTTGACACTCAAAAAGAAAAGAAAAATCTAATTTAGGAGATAACATGCATAAGAGAGGCTGGAGGCATAAATTAAAACAGTGAGCCATCATGTAGCCAATATGCTGTTCTAGGTAATACATGACACCATTGATTTGAAACAAAAACCACATACTGGAAGTTCAACCCATTAGGCGCATAGATATGCCACTAAGACATCACCATGCAAGCCATGTGCCACAGTGGCCAGTAAAGGCCGTTACAAGGAAGTCCCCACCAGCTCAAATTAGAGGAAGAAGATTATGGAAGAGGTGCATCCCTTCCTCCTCTATGGGCAAACTGAATGCAATTTGCTAATTTTGATTCTTGAATAAGAACAAAATATGGATTTATGAGGAAAACATTTCTCCTCATCTCTCATTCAAAAATCCTTTTTTAAGCCTGAACATACAAATAACAGATCTGAAATTTGATTGCTAGAGGGGCAAGCAAATGAGTCGGGGGATCAGCAATTTGCACAAGGAGAGGTCTAAAACCCAGCAGCTTGCATGGGAAGAGTAGTAATTTAAACCTAAGAAGGTTTTCCAAGTGCCTTAAGATATTTTTTCCTGCACTTATTTGATTCAATTCTCAATTTACAGTCATGTGAAGGGAAACTTACATTGATGTGTCATTACAATTGAATTTATCCCTAGAAAGGGGACTGCCTGCTTCTGTGTTGATATGTTACCAGTTTCCTTATATAGGAATTTCTAGACAGATTAGCATTCCTCATTTTTTCCTGATAACTTCCACACGCTTTTACCATTTAATGTATATAAGATATCCCATTCCCCATGGCTAAACTATCCACTTACAAGGCACATCCTTTCAGTTCCTCAGCAGTCCAGATATTAACTTGTACAGTAGGACCAATAAGATTGGGTTCAATGAAAAAATTCCCTTGCAGGCAAACCCTACTATACTAACTTTAAAGCAAAAACCCAGTAACTCAACTTCAAATCTAAAGATAGGAAAGTTCTTTCAGTACAATCAGATAACTGGATCAGAAAAACATTAATTCCATCCTCCAAAGTTTTCCCTATACTTCCACATCCTTCCACCATGTCGGCAAGTGGAAGACCAAACAGTATAGTACCATGGTATAAGAAGCCCCAAAGTCATATTGTATGGAATCATATATAGGGCTTTTTGCCTCTACATATGCTGAAACAAATATACACTTTCCTTGTGATTCTGAATGAAATTGCATATCTTTGAACATCTTAATATTTAGTCTGGGGTATCTACTACTTAGCTTGAGAAGTGATTGCATTTGAGTTCCCAATCTTTGTAAAGAGTTTGAATTCATTATAAAAGCCAAGATTTTGTGATTCAGATATATCTACCTCTACCTTATTGTCTATACCATGCAACCATTAAAATCTCATTGCATTGGAGATTGTAACTGCACTATTTATCCATATGTTAAATTCGCAATGAACATGGTTTATACCTATTCTCATAAGAATATTCAGTGGCCCAAGACCAATTAACAAGCACACAGGTTCATGTCTCACATCATATCATGTTTAACCTGCATATACATATTTAAAATAGCTCATAGAATAGACCAAAATTTTGAAATGATTTCCCATATCAAATGAAAAGAAGAGATTGAATTGTAATTCATTTGTTTTGCCCCCAAAAGTCAAAATAAGGTAAAAACCCTCAATACAATACAAGAAATTGAATTCTTTGGCATAGCCTTACCTCTAAAACGTTTGGATTTATTGTCCCAGCTTGTGATAAATCTTTGGGTAAAGATTCCATGGTCAAAACAGATCTTGCAATAGATAGTGCCTGTCATTTCACAAATACATATCAATTTAAAGTGTTGGCAATACATTTGCAAAGATACCAAGAAAGGAAAAGCAAAGACCAAGAGAGAATATAGCAATAAGCAGCAATAAAAATATAGAAAATTTAACAGCCATGAGAAACAGTGTGAAAGAATAATATCCATCATAAACAGTTGAATATAATGAACTAGACAGTTAGACTGGACCCTTATCTAGCGCCAGTCTTAACCAGTAAATGATTAATCTGTCTCTTAATATCAATTACCTCAAAGTGAACAGCAATAACCTTGACCACTCGGTGGTCACATGGAACGAGCTCAAGTGGTAAAATCATGGAAACTTTCTTAATGGAGACCCATGTTCAAATCCCCAGGAGAAATGTCACATATGTACAAATGCTGAATGTTAATTGGGTAAACTATCACATCCAATTGTGGTGTACTCTAACAGAGGAGGTAAGTGCAAGTTCTAAGTAGATATAACAGAAAATATATCCCCGATCATGGCATCTAAGCCCAAGAGCACCCCACAAGGGGATATTATTTATTGACCAATCAGAAAAAATAAAACCTTGACAACTATATCAGATAGAATAAGAATAAAAAATTTAAAATATCGAGATAAAGAATGGAAAGATTGAATAATCATCATAGTTGCAAAAATATTTCGCAGGAACAAATCAGCAAACCAAAAGATAAAAAAGATTCAATTAATTGGGAAAAACTCGAGTTAAGGTTAGAGAAAATTGGGCTAGGATTAAGGTTAGACTTAAGAGTAACCCAAAATTTTAAAGAACTATGATTTTCCTGATAAATTCGCCAAAAACCAGTCAAAAACCAGGTTGACTGATTAAATTAAAACCTATGATTTTTAATGGATAAAAATTGGCATGGGGCATGAGTGAGATTAAACTGGATTAATTGGGATAAATCGGTGATTTCTGCTACTATGGAACAAAGCATTAAAAATGTAAATCATTATTGTTTTAAATAGCACCAACTGTACTTCTCCTTTGTTTTGCAATAAGCAGAACAATTAACATGTATTACTGGAAACTGACAAACATTTCAAGATCCTATTTATTGTTCTTACAAACATTGAAACCCGGATTTGTGCTAGCTGCTAAGCTTCTATCAGTTATTTGATTGAGATTTATTATCTGGTAAAGCCAATGAATTCAAAAGTACGGATAGAAAAGGCATACCAGATGCTGGAATATTTCATTCCTAGCAACAAAGTCAGTCTCGCAATTAATTTCAATAACAGCAGCTGTTTTCTCATCCTGAGCCAATGCCAACGTCCCTTCGGCAGCAATACGAGATGCCTTCTTGGATACACCTGCAATTCCTTTCTTCCTCAACTCTGTGTATGCAGCCTCTGCACCAATCCATTCCAAATACAAAGTAATCCTAAGAAAAGACCCATTGCAAAGATTTTACTATTTCATGTCAAAAAAAATGTTATTATTAAGAAGTGTTTTGTCTCATGATCGTAGCAGCACATTTGTTTATGCTATAGAAAGTGGACATATTGCAAAAAAGACCTAAGTTCAAAGCCCAATGGTCGTGCACCCATGCTGATGCAGCTTGATACAAATTAGCAAAGGCATTGATTCGGCAGTAAGCAATGGATCGTTTAACTGATGAAAAACACTTTGATGATTGCCAGTGAAATGTACATTCAAAAGTGAGATTCATGGAAGGTTGCCATCTTAGGTCATCCACCAGGATTTCAATCTTGGCGAAATCCCTGCTTATACAGTTTTGGAGGTACAGATATCTAGATGATAGCTGTGAAACAATAATAGATCAATCACATGCATTGATGTTAAAAAATTGTGAGATCCCTTGATGTGGTTACTAAACCCTTTGAGAAAATTAATGCCCAATAAACAGTTGAGTCTGCAGGTGCAGTGCAAGCCATCGGTAATTCTTCAATCAAATGAAAAACTTTTGGAAGTAGGTCTTGAATTTGAAAAAAAAAGATTTTTAGTCAAACCTGACCTCAAAAGAAAACAGTAAAATAAAATCTGGGCTGCAACTAAACAATTAAGCTGTGGTCAGTAATAAGGTGGGGCATTTATCACAATAGTCATCTCAGGTTCAAATTCTGGCATGCATGCGCAAGGGGTTGAGGTGTAACGGTTACGGAAAATACTTGTAAGAGGGCGACTCAGGTTGAAATCCCCCTCACTGCAATAAACCAGTCACTAACTATAGCAAACATGTGGCATGACTGTGGCATAAAGATTATGTAGCACACTAAGCAATGACAGATATTAAGAATGTGGTCCAGCCTTACCCTGTGCCATGTTAAAGGGCAGCCTATATCCTTACGGAACACTCACCAAGCTAAAAAGGAATCTAGTAAGCAGGGCCCCTAGCTAATGGAGCTTGTAAAAAATCAAAATGATGAATTACTTTACTTGCAGTGATCCAACAACCTGATTGAGGCGTGAAGTGTGTGTTAGCTTCTCAGCTAAGATGGAAGATGCCCCGGGGTAACCAATGGGCCCTTTATCCATTTCATAAGAAAAATGACCTGACCTAAAACTGGCACAGATGATTATCCTTGTGACAAGGTGTCGCTTTTCTCCTAAGATTCAAGCTTTTTTATTTTTGGAAACTAGCGGAATGATATAGAGGAAACTGGCCAGCATCGAGCCACTGTAAGTATCCATCTATAGAATCTATTGAGCATTTTTGCCTTTGACAGTGGTCTGTTTGCAGTGTCTTGATTTGCTAAATGTTTATGGATGAGGCTGCATAGCATGTTTCTGGAATTTAAACATGCTAAAACAGTCTGATCCAAAAAACATTTAGCAAATTTCTTTAACCATTTTGGGCCAAATGTCTTTTAAATGAATTGTTGCAATGGAATAGTGACCAGCAGTTGTGGCCTATATCACTACGTATCTTCCTACAAGCAAGGTACATATCTCTGATTCAAACAAACCAAATTAAGTCCTACGAGGTTTGTTAGAAGCAAACAGGCCACACAACAAACAATAGAGAGAGAGCGCTATCTCAACTGGCAGAACAACCCAGCATGACGCACATAATAATGGGATGGTTCTATGTTGGGGTCTTAGCAGGTCCATGGATTTGGAGTGTGATAGTAATAAGGTGCACTCGTAGAAATAACCTAGGTTCAAAACCCCCTGATCCCAATAAGGTAGCCCACAACTCCAGCGAACCAAGTTGTGGGCTATCGATTATGATATATTTGAGTGTGGCAATGCTTTCAAATGTTAAGAATGTAGTGCAAACTTATTGTCCTACACAACCGCGCCCCAGATTTACAAAACTGGATTAAATAAACAAAATATATGCATGAAAGGGTTTAGGAGGCATATGTACCCAGGTTCCAGTTGGAAGTAACTAGAGCAGCTTTGACATCCTTCATGGGTGCACTTGTTCTCTCTCTTAACTGCTTTATCAGATTCACTTGATCCGATACCTCAACCTCCACACTGTATCTTCTGCGCATGCTACCAAATTCAATGAAGCGTGATGTGGATGCGGATTGAACTGTGTCCCTGCTGATTCCGTTGCCATGCTTTGATTGATATAGATTGGATTGAAGCCCATATGAAGAATAATAACAGTGGGATATCTTGGACTGATTGAGGAAAAATGAGATGGGACGTTGGAATTTGCTTGCACAAGCCATTTTTCAAAGATTCTGACTACTGAAAACTATTGCAAGAGAGGATTATTCATGATATTGCTAAAGCTTCGAAAAGCAGCGCGTTCGAGGGAGGTGCAAATGCATTCATTCCTTCAGTTCTTACAAACAAAACAACAGGGAACCAATTTAATAGAAAACTTTGAAGAGTATATATATAAAAATGAAAAATAAATTATTTTAGATAAAGAATTGAACTGAGTAGGGGAGAAGACCCCGCCACAGCTAATTTTGTGCAATCATAGAATTCAAACTGTAAGTCCAATCGAATTTATTTTTTTTGGATTTTTTTTGCTCACGAGTTAAGAGCTTATAACTAAGACTTTGGCTTTTGAGCAATTCGGTAGAATGCGGAAGCGTTGGATATGCCTGCGGAGGTCAAAAAGACACCTTTTAAAAGTGTCGTCCGTTTGCCGCCACCTAATGTCTCAGTACCCCCAGCGATAACCACCAAAAATAATTTTAAAAAACACCTAAATGTGTCATTATTAATATTTAAATAAAACTATTATATCATTCAAATCCACTCAAAAGTCAATGGGTCTAATTCACGTTGGCACCTTAAAAAATTATTTTCGTGCCCATTAAAAATCACTCCTACATATTAATCTCATTACTTTAGCACCGGACACCAAACACATTACACCCCAATTAATCTTCATTTGGGGTCCGATTTAAACACATGACTAATGCTTTATTTGTGGGTATCCCATTATTTTCCATCATTTTACCGTGCACGCTCTCTGGAAGGTTCTCACAACGATGGAAGCGAACAGCGACTGCTCTCCACAGCTCCTGCAACTTCGCACACCTTGAGGTAACATCAAACATCATTCTCCTTTGAATATGCAAACAATGGTACTGGTTAATCATTTTCTTTTGCATCTTTCATAACCCATGAAGGGTTTATTCGATGATTGAAAAATTATTACTGCTTGTGTATGGAATAAATCATTCCTCTTACACGCGTTTTTATCGTATGCTGTTTGATTTTGTTGGGTCATGGTGTTAGTGTTTTACACATGGGTTTTTTTTGGGTTAAATTATTTCCTCTCCTCATTTTACCGCACGCTTTTAGCCTGGTAAAGTTGATTGTATCATGATTTTGTCTGCAAAAATGATAGGGGAATTTCGTGGGTTTGACTACATGTCTGCAAAAAATGATTTAATGGTCTGCATCGACCTTTTTATAAAAAACCCATGTGAATACGAGCATAAATCGGCAAACCCATTTAGTATACACCATTTTTGTGAAAACCCTTGCTTTGTTTTTCCAAATACAGATTTTTTTTAGGTTAAATGATTAAATACGACCTGGTAAAGTCAACTGTCTCATGATATCGTCTCAAGAAATGATGAGGAATTTTGTGGGTTTGACCACATGTCTGCAAAATAATATTTTTTGGTCTGCTTCGACCTTTTTATAAAAAATCCATGTCACAATGGGCAAAAATTGACAAACCCATTTAAAATACATATGTATTTGTGAAAACCCTTGCTTGGTTTTTTCCAAATTCGTGTGCTTAACGAATTTATCTCATGAAACCCTTGCCTAGAATATTTCGCATCTATCTGAAAACGCACTTTTGTATTCCTGCGAATGAGGAATTATTATTATGAAACCCTTGGTTAATTTCTTGTGCTCATTTCTGAAAACCCAAGTGTGTAATCGATCTACCTCTGTTAAAATTAATATCCTATTGCTATTGAATATAGCACAGCTTCTTTCATTTATTGTACAATGTGCTTTGTACATTCTACCTATAGTTATTTTCATGAGTTGTGCATTTAACATTTATATTTATGCACTATCTTTTTACTCTACTTTATAATTAAATGAAGGTCTTTTTTGTTGTCTTTACAAGATCTGCAAAATGAATTCTCCTAAGTTTTGCAACAATTCTTTCAACATTGTCATGGGTATATAACTCTATTTAAATACATTTCGTTTGCCTGTCCAATACAACAGACTAGCATTTGTTTATATTTTTATACTTTTCATTGCACATACAGTAGACCAGGATACATATATTTATCATTTTACATTATGTGTCTCTTGCTCATTCAACAAATCGATATATATATATATATATATATATATATCATTTGCCTATCCTTTGAGAATGCAAACAATGGTACTGGTTAATCATTTTCTTATGCATCTTATTGAATTTGTAAAATAATGTGTACAATGTTAATTATATATATATAAAACACACCTTATTGAATTTTTAAATGAATGTGTATAATGATATATAACACAACTTATTGAATTTGTACAATGACATATATATATAACATTGTACACATTCAATTACAAATTCAATAAGCTGTGTGTTTGAATTTGTAAATGAATGTGTGCAATGTTTTATATATAACATTCTACACATTCCTTTACAAATTCAATACGTTGTGTATTTGAATTTGTAAATGAATGTGTACAATGTATTATACATTCGTGTACAAATTATGTGTTTGTTGTCTCTTATTCATTGAGCAGATTGATATATATATGTTTGTATCCTTTAACTATCCTTTCAAAATGCAAACAATGGTATTGGTTAATCATTTTCTTCTGCATCTTTCACGACTCATGATGGGTTTATTCGATGATTGAAAAATTATTACTGCTTGTTTATGAAATAAATCATTCATTTTACACGCCTTTTCGCCATGTGTTGTTTGGTTTTGTTGGGTCATGGTGCTGATTTTTTTTCCCACATTGTATGTATGTATGTATGCACATGCATACATACATACATACATACATACATATATATGTATACATACATGTATGTATGTATGTATATATAAAGTTGTATGTCCGTGGTGTGAAGTAACAACAAACATCATTCTCCTTTCAAAGTGTATGTATGTATGTATGCACATACATATATATATATATATATGTATGTATATATATGTGTGTACATACATGGGGCATACATACATGTATGTATGCATGTGCATGTATGTATGTATATGTGTATACATACATGCACATACATGCATACATGTATGCATGTATGCACATACATATATATATACTTTCCATTGTCATGAGAACCTTCTAGAGAGAACACGTGATAAAATGATGGAAAAGTATGAGATACCCAAAAACAAACATTAGCCATATGCATTAATCCGACCCCAAATGAAGATTAATTGGGGTGTAATGTGTTTGGTGTCTGGTGCTAAAGTAAGGAGATTAACATGTAGGAGTGATTTTTAATGGGCGCCAAAATGATTTTATAAGGTGCTAACGTGAATTAGACCCATTGACTTTTGAGCGGATTTGAATAATATAATAGTTTTATTTAAATGTTAATAGTGACACATTTAGGTGTTTTTTTTGCTTTGCAATGTATATCAGTGATTTTCTGCAATGTATATGTATGTATATGTTTATATGAATACATGCATGTATGCTTGTGTTTCTATGAATGTTTACATGTATGCTTATGTTTGTATGACTGTATGCATGCATACAAACATGCAAAAAATCACAGATATATAAGGCTCCCCAAATAAACATCGAATCTAAATATAATGCAAAATTTAGTCATATCATCTCTAAAAACCTATGGAAGTGGCAACTACAAATTCAAATGCTATAACAAATTCAAATTTGAAACACAACAATCAAATTGAATGCATTCAATTGTCGGATTCAAATTTCTAAATAAAAGAGACAGTAGCCAGCGGCATTCACAATTAATCTCCTCCAGTAATATCCTCTCCATACTATAGACCATTGAATGGTGTCCTTTTCACATTCCTCATATATCCAACGTTGATGAGAAACAATGAATATAAGTTGAATAAATCTTGGTATACAATTCTATTAACATTTATATGTTTTTGCATATATTTATCTATTCCATATGGATCTTTTAATATGTTGAACTTGATTAGTTATGTGTTGTTGTACATGCATTATTTCAAATGTTGTATGATGTTTGTATGTTACTAGCCTCGGTTGTGACTACTCGTGTTGTAAATATTTTTTTGCAGGCACGGGAGAACAAGGAGAGGTGGTGCAACAATGTTCATGGTGCGCAGTTTGGTAAATGTGTTTGTCAACACACCAAATAATTAAAGATTTTTGTTCAAATGGCTATATGTTTCAATTATTTTTCTATATTGTTCACTAACTAGTATGTCTTTTTATTTATTTCAATAACTATTGTCCATGTTTGTTTGTTCTATTATATTTGTTTGTTGTGGCAGGCATGTAAAATGGCTAGGAGGTTGAAAAGAGCATGTCAAATTGCAAGATTACATTTCAAGTAAGTCTTTCAAGACTTTACTTTGGTTGTGACCTGGTAGACATAGTGTTCATTTATAATGCTCATTTTTCATATTCATTGTAAATTACATTTAAAGTTTACAATTAGATTGATTTCCAAGTGTAGGTGTTGAAAAATTTATAATTTCAAATAGATTAATTTTTGGATATGTTGCATATAGATGTATAGATATGTGTATGCATATACTTAGTTGTGTATACATACATACATACATATGTATGTATGTATGTATGTGTGTATATACATACATATATATATATATATATATATATATATACACACACAACTAGGAAGGTTGTAAAGAGCATGTCAAATTGAAAGATGACATTTCAAGTCAAGTCTTTCAAGAGTTTACTTTAGTTGTGACCTGGTAGACATTGTGTTCATTTATGATGCTCATTTTTCTTATTCATTGTAAACTTACACTTACAATTTACAATTAGATCGATTTCCACTTACACTTACAGTTACAATTCATGGATATGCTACATATAGATGTATAGTAATATATATATGTATGCATATACTTATTTGTGTATACATATATATATACACACACACACACACAACTATGTATATGCATACATATACAAATGTATATGTATGTGTGTATATATATATTTATATATGTACATAATTTTATGAATTTCAATTGCATACATTTCTTAATGTACATTTATATTTTCAACAATGTTAGTTAGATGAATACAACAAACACATATCCAACAAAATGATAGATGAATACAACCAACACAAAATCAATTTTGAATCACAAAAGCATAGATCATTAATTTGGACAGCTCCCAACACATGCCTAGGCTTAAATCAAATTTATTACACCATAAACATGATTAAGACAAAGTTGGAAAGAAGACAAGGAGTCTTTAGTCTTACAAAAAAGACACTGGCACACATCGAAGTAGATAAGTTGACAACAGACTACCATTCAGTTCTACAAAATTAGACACTAGTATCCCTTAGCTATCCAATACAACAGACTAGTATCCTTTGGCTATCCAATACAATAGACTAGCATTCGGTTTTATGAAAAACACTCTAGCACACTTCGAGGTCAAAAAGTTGACAACAAAAAATCATAATCAAACATCCACAGATCTGATTAAGAAGTGGTGTGTCTTTGGGGGTCAACTGACTCCACATCAATTGGAGAATATGTCAAGGACTACGGATTGTTTTGTATGGCACTTGCTATACAGGCAAGCAATGCATGATTTGCCTCTGGAGTGAGCCATAACTATGGAGAGCAGCCTTCAGAAGACCCGTTTTGTATGCTGCTAAGAGTTGCAAAGGCTGGAGCCAAAATGTTAACCATGTCCCTTAAAATTGGATGTTGACTTGGAAGAGGAGTTGTAGGAGTACTCTTACTTTTGTTTCTTTCTGCTCTTTCTGCATGCTTTTGGTTTTCCTTCAACTGTCGAGCAATCTTTGTTTGCTCCCTTTGAAGCTCCTTTTGATGTCGCTACCTCAACTTCTCCTCTGCATTTTTTTTTTTGCAGCACGCTTCAATCTTTTTGCCTCCCTCTATGCGAGGATTGCTTCTCTTTCTGCCTTTTTTTCAGCCATTTGCTCCCTTTTCCTTTGCTGCAATTCTTGGTTTCTTCGTTTTTGTGCCTCTTGTTCATTTAGCAAATTGAAGAAATCATTTGATGTCAAAATTTGAGACTGCCTATTAAGGCGTAGGACCCCATTGCGACCTGTATTAGATGATTGGTGCACCCTTTTCATTAGGAGTTGCAAAAAAATGCTTCTCTTGCCTGTTGGTCATTGATCATTGACTTGAGTGCACGACACATAGTCAACCTCTTCGTCACTTGAGTCATTACCTTCGACTCCATCCTCATCATCATTTTCAGCCTCCCAATTTCTCCCAGTTGTGAAGTAATGGATGACATCTTCAGGATCAACATCCGATGGTGAGGGCATGGACAACCCTTCATCCACTTGACTGAAATTGAGATGTACCCCTAGGTTCAAAGCTGCATCTTGAAATTCAGATGGCAGATTGAGACTCTTCATTTTTAGCTACCTAATTACATGATTGAACTACTAGTTCTTGTTCAATTTTTGTTGCCTCAATGTTTTCTGGGCAATATCCTTCTTCGTTTGTTGGATTTGGGGGAATGCTTGCAGAAAAGGTGTCCACAAACTGTCCAATTTGTTCCTCATTCCAACCTGCTATCTTCAAACAAGTCTCTGCTGCCATGAATTGTGCCTCATCATCAGCTGTATCACCTATGTTTCTACTCCCAATGTGGTTCCTTCCTCTTCAACCATGAAATCTTGGCTTGGCCCCATATCCAAGTCAAGTGCATGTTGATCTAATGGCCAAATTCTTGTTCTTCTAAAACCACTTGCAATGTTATTAGGAGTCAAAGCTTGTGCAAAAGCTTTGCTGGAAAATGTTGCCAACTCTACCCTTCCAATATCAAGTTGAGGATTTTCAAAGAGCCATATACTCCTTTGTTGTTTGAAATAGATCTTAAATGGTGAGAACACACTAACATCAAGGGGCTACAATTTGTGGTTGTAATGTGCTGGAAGTGTGAGCAGATCTATTCCCATAGTCTTTGCTTCTTTAATCGTTTTGAATGCCACATGGCTACCATGACCATCAAAGATGAGAAGTTGTCTGTTGGTTGGTGACACCCCTCCTGGGATATTTTTTGCAAAGTGTTTTAACCATTCCATAAATAATTCTTTGGTCATCCAAGCATGCTCTTGGATTGTCATGCATGCCCTTGGCTCACAGTTAACAATATAGTTTCTAATGTTCGTTTTGGACTTGAACAAATAGTAATCGGGTATAGCTTGACCTGCTACACTAACACAAGCGAGAACAGTGATCCATTTCTCTGCTTTTAGAAATTAATTGCGGAACACATTTCGTCCCTATTTTTGCAATAACTCTCATTGCACAGTTTTTGCCAACCTGCACACCTGTTTCATCACAGTTCCATATTTTGTTGGGCCCATAATTAAGTTTGCTATACAACTCCTCCAAGTTATCACAGAATGAAGAAACTATTTATGGGCGTAGCATTATAGCTTGATCTGTGTCCACTCCTTGAGGTGTTCAAATTGTTAGATCGAGATGCCTTTGATGAAAGTCAACCCACCATGACCTCCCTGGTATCCCATTTGTGAATGGGTTAGGCCTTGCTCCTACCATTTGGGCCACAATTGACTTAATCTGTGACACTTGAAGGCCATGGCTAATATTAGCCATATCTTTACACCACTGCACAATTTCAGCTTCTTCTTCGTCAGTTAGGACAATTCAGGGCCCCCTTCTTTTTCTGGATGTCACACCATTGAGCCATGCCCGCAAACTGTTAGGCGGGATTCCCCTTTTGATCGTTGAACCTCTGATTGACATTCGATTGTCCTCAACATCTGCAATGGCTTTTTCCACGTCATCCATAGACCAAGTTTTTGTGCACATACATGAGGTTGTCACATGGTCAGCAGGTGGCGGTTCCATTTCTACTTCAGTATTATGAACAACAGGTTCAAAACCATCATTTTCATTGGTTTGTTGTGCATTTTCATAAATAACTTCCTCGTTGATGTTCATTGCTAGCTCTTCATCAACAATATCTGGAACATTGAATGTCACTCCACAAGGTACTCTAATCAAGTGCCTCCCACTCGATCTTTTCCTCTTCTACCCCGATGCCATGATTGTCAGTGATCTTGTACATTGTAAGCCATAAAGTGTCAGAAAACTGTGATCCTGTACATATAATTAGACAAATATAATTACAAAGAAAATCACTGATATATAGTGCAAAATAGAAAACAGTGCTAAATGTGTCACTATTAACATTTAAATAAAACTATTATATCATTTAAATCCGCTCAAAATTCAATGGGTCTAATTCACGTTAGCACCTTATAAAATCATTTTGACGCCCATTAAAAATCACTCCTACATATTAATCTTCTTACTTTAGCACCAGACACCAAACACATTACACCCTAATTAATCTTCATTTGGGGTCGGATCAATGCATATGACTAATGTTTTTTTTTGGTATTTCATTATTTTCCATCAATGTTCAAAGCACATTGTACAAAAAATGAAAGAAGTTGTGATGTATTCAACAGCAATAGGATATTAATTTTAACAGAGGTAGATTGATTACACACTTGGGTATTCAGAAATGTGCACAAGAAAATTAACCAAGGGTTTCATAATAATAATTCCTCACTTGTAGGAATATAAAAGTGCATTTTTCAGATAGATGTGGAATATTCTAGGCAAGGGCTTCATGAGATTAATTCGTTAAGCACACGAATTTGGAAAAAACCAAGCAAAGGTTTTCACAAATACATATGTATTTTCAATGGGTTTATCGATTGTTGCCCATAGTGACATAGGTTTTTTTATAAAAAGGTCGAAGCAAACCAAAGAATATTATTTTGCAGACATGTGGTCAAACCCACTAAATTCCTCTATCATTTCTGCAGACAAAATCATGATATAATGGACTTTACCAACAAGTCGTGAGTGCATGGTAAAACAAGGAGAGGAAATCATTTAACCCAAAAAAAACCCTGTGTAAAACACCAACATACATATATATATATATATACATGCACACACACACACACACACACACACATATATATATATGTATGTATGTATGTATGTATGTATGTATGTACATACATACATACATACATACACTTTGAAAGGAGAATGATGTTTGTTGTTACCTCACACCATGGATAGACAACTTTATATATACATACATACAAACATATATATATATGTATGTGCATACATACATACATATATGTATACATATATATATATATATGTATGTGCATACACACATACATATATGTATGTATGTATGTATGTATGTATGTGCATGCATAGATACATACAATGTGGGAGAAAAAACTAGCACCATGACCCAACAAAATCAAACAACACATGGCGAAAAGGAGTGTAAAATGAATGATTTATTTCATAAACAAGTAGTAATAAATTTTCAATCATCGAAGAAACCCTTCATGGGTCATGAAAGATGTAGAAGAAAATGATTAACCAGTACCATTGTTTGCATTTTGAAAAGATAGTCAAAGGATACAAACATATATATCAATCTGCTCAATGAACAAGAGACAACAGACACATAATTTGTAAATGAATGTATAAAACATTGCACACATTCATTTACAAATTCAAACACACAGCTTAATTCATTTGTAAATTCAACAAGTTGTGTTATATATCATTATACACATTAATTTAAAAATTCAATAAGCTGTGTTATATATATATATATATATATATAAAACATTGTACACATTATTTTACAAATTCAATAAGATGCAGAAGAAAATGATTAACCAGTAGTATTGTTTGCATCTCAAAGGATAGGCAAATGATACACACATATATATCGATTTGTTGAATGAACAAGAGACACAAAATGTAAAATGACAAATATATGTATGCTAGCCTGCTATATGTGCAATGGAAAGTATAAAAATATAAACAAATGCTAGTATATTGTATTGGACAGCCAAAGCAAACGTATTTAAATAGAGTTATATACATATATATATATGTGTGTTTGTGTATGTAGTATTTGTATATATATATTTGTGTATATGTTTTTATACATAATACACATATATACACATATATTAAATGCATATATATATATATATACACACACATGTATATATGCACAAATATATATATATATATATATATATATATATATATATATATATATATATATATATATATATATATATATATATATATGTATATACATATTAAACCCTAATAAATGACCAACTTTGAGAAATGACCAAAAATAAACAAATATAAATACACATATGCAGAAATAAATGACAAATATAAACCCTGATATAAATGACAAATGACCAAAAACATACAAATATAAATACACGTATTTGTAAAAATAAATGACAAAAAAACAAAAAATGAACACAAAGCAAAGTAAAAACCGATCACCAAAAAAGACCTTTCATTTACTTATAAAGCAAAGTAAGAAGACATTGTATAAATGTAAATGTTAAATGCACAGTTCATGAAAGTAAGAAGACACTGCATAACTATAAATGTTAAATGCACAATTCATGAAAATAACTATAAGTAGAATGTATTAAGTACCAACCTAAAACTGCAGAGGAATGTGCAAAGGATGTCTGACGATGCTCTGAATTTTGCAGAGAATAAGTTGTCACAAATAACAATTGTGAATGACACTGGCTGATTTTCCCCTCTTATTTAGGAATTCAAATGTGGCAATTAAATGCAATCAATTTGGTTGTTGAGTTTGAAATTTGAATTTGTAGTTGCCAGTTACGTAGGTTTTTAGAGATGATATGACTGAATTCTGCATTATATTTGGATTTGATGTTTATTTGGGGAGCCTTACACCTGTATTTAATTGTGCAAGTACCTGTAGGAAATGAAGTAAATACATATATCTTCCAGGGAGTGTGTGGAAGACTGTGCATTTCAAATCCCATAGAGTTAATAGGAGATTGTGATTATGTCATATAAAGCACCATTAAGTGTGCATGTGTAATTGTAAATAAAAAATGTAACGAGGGATAAAGATTTGCAAGTAGGGGTATTTGTAACAGTAAATATTTAAATTAAATTGTAAATGAGCCTTTTTATGTGCAAGTTGACTTTTTTTATAAATGCAAAAACATGTTTAGTTGTCTATTGTGATTGGTGAGTTACTCATTGTGTTATGAGCAGCCATTGGTGTTGTTGTAAATTTTTTATTTGTTCAAATAAAGTTTTTTAATGGATCAAAGTTAAAAAAAATTGGGGGGGTGGAGTGAGCATGGAGGTGCCAGTTATTCAATGGGGGGCGGATACTAGGTCTTCTCCCCTATACTACTAAAAATATGTGTTTCAAATTTAAACAATAAAATAATCTTGAGCTGCAAATGCATTCATTCCTTCAGTTCCTCCCCAAAAAAACAACATGAACCAATTTAATTATGTGTATATATATGAATGAAAAATAAAGTAATTTAGATAAAGAATTTTGTATGTTATTAATTAGCATTTGCATTTAAAGGAGGTTCAAGGGTTACGTCAATAGAAAATTATATGTATGTTAATATGTCGGAGAGTACGTGTTTGTGCATGGGTGCGTATGGATGTCATGTGCTGCAAATTCTACTTGATGTGGCTAGATTAAACAATTAATAATAAGTGTTAAATAATGAAATGAAATAAACTTGGACAAATCTAGATTTTTTCCTTTAAAAAATTAAGTATTATCTGATTTTGAAATATTTGCATACAGATGTAAAACATAAAGCAATACAAATGAAAAAAGAAAGTTGTCATCAAATTGACAAAAAAGTAGTGCAAATCAAAATAGAATGTTCCCATCTAGTTGGAAAATCAATATTTATCTAAATTTTACGTGATAAGTAAGATTTTGGAGGCTTTCACCTAATATTTTGGAGGCTTTTACCATTAAATAGGAATTGGTTTACCATTAAACAACGGCTAAAGCTTGATTTTTCATGACTTAACAATGGTTTGTAGGTGTGCGACTTGTTTCAAGCTCAAATCTCACACTATATGTAGCCTATCGGCTAAAATAAGTGTTTTGAATTTAAAAAATAAAATAATATAGTATTTAGTTGTAAGTTTGATATTGATTTGGTTGTAATATAGGTTATTAATCAATTTGTTAAAATTATTAGAAATTTAAGACCTATCAAATGACTATGAACTGAGAAAATTGTTATTTATTGCTCTCGTTCACTTTGATGACTACGAAATAGACCTTTGCACTTGTAGATTTGAATATTTTGTTTAGATCTTAATTTCACTTGCAACTTTGTTGATTTTGTTATCAAGAAACTATTCACCTTGGTGTTTGCAATTTATGTCTAAAGAGGTGTGCAATCAATAAATATTATTTAGGAGTTTTTTATGCTAGGATTGTTCTCCTTTGGTCAAACTTAATTGATAATTCATTAATTTGGTGAAAGAGATCAAAGACAACAAGCATGTTTGCAATAATGCCTAAGAATATTGATATAAGTTGATGATGCAATGATGCTCCAATGTCTTAAGATGTCTCGATGGTTTGAAATGAGTTAGGGAATGTCCTTAAATACAATACCCCAACATACAAGTTAGAAAATTCCACGCTTAAGTCGTACATAATGGCTAGTTGGAGGCAACCAATGAAGACCCAATTTTAAAGAAGAATTTTTAAAGTTTAAGAGAATAGATCACTCTTTTTTCCTCGTGTCATAATTATATGCAATAAGAGCACCTAATCTAGTTGTGGTGGAAGAGATATATAATAACAAAGTGTGTCATAAAAAAGTGTGTTGCATTGTTTAAATTACATTCTAGGGTTTCTACACTTTGCATTAGTGAAAGTGCATATAGGTTGCATTTTTGCATCTTAAAACATTAAACATTTCTAAAATTTTGCATTTTCATTTTAGGTTTGCCTCATACAACACAGAAACCACCTACATCCATCACAATATTCTCCAAATTCTCAAAAAAATCACCAGGTGGACTAAGTCGCCCCCTTAGCCCCTTCAGGCCCCTGAAACTGCCTTTTACAGAGCTGAAAACCCTATTTTTAATCTTCTATTTTGTGCCATTAACTATCTGTATCAATTGGTTGTGTTTTTGCAGCATGCATTTCACTAAATTTAGCTCAAATTAGCTCATTTCATCCATTACACATTTTCAATTTGGCATTCCCAGGATTTCATTTTTAGATTATTGCATAGTGTAATCAGTAAATTACCTTGTTTGATATATGAAAAATTGCATTTTATTATAAGTCTTTCTATTGCACTTTCAAAATGTTAGTTTCAATTCTTTCCAAATTTGCAAAGAAAAAGTTAGTAACTAAACATGTCATTCATTCATTCAATGCATTCCCTAGTTATGAGAGTCCAAAGAATGAAAGCATTAACACTTGTTTTACACTTTCACTACCCCCTCCTATCTCTCCTATTTGTGAGGATGGTGTGTTAGAAGAGACTACAAACATAGACAATCATTATGATCATATTTTTCCTTCTCATGATACCTCTCCTTTTAGTGACGAAGGTATCTTGAAAAAAGAAGGTACAATCGTGGAGAATCATGAAGGTCTTGTTTTTTCTTCTCCTCATTCCCTTTGGGAAGATATTTTAGCACAAGAAAATGAAATCATAGACAACTTCCTAAACATCACCTTACCTAGACTCTATAACCATGCCAATGACAATTATCCCTCTCCTACTATCCACCCTCGATGCAAAGAAGATAGTTTAGTGTTAGAAGCTATCCTTATTGAGACTCATGGAAATATTCTTCCTCCTTTTCCTGATGCCCCTTCCATTTGGGAAGACCTCTTCGAACAAAAAATTCCTTCTCTTGCTATCTCCCCTATTTGTGATGAAGCTACTTCACCACTTCTAACCATAGACTGTGAGGAACCTATTACAAGCTCTCCTACTAGGGTGAATACTATGGCAAAAGAAAATGAGACTTTAGATGATCAACTAGAGCCTTCTCCTCCTCTCCCCACTATCCATACAAGAAAATCAAACCATTGATCCTTCCCTTATACACGATGAAGTTATTTTGGAAGAACCAACCCTTGAATGTCAACACTTCTAATTATATACTATGAGGAACCTATTACAAGCTCTCCTACTAGGGTGAATACTATGGCGAAAGAAAATGAGACTTTAGACAATCAACTAGAGCCTTCTCCTCCTCTCCCCAATATCCATACAAGAAAATCAAACCATTGATCCTTCCCTTATACATGATGAAGTTATTTTGGAAGAACCAACCCTTGAATTTCAACACTTGGTTTGTAGTTCTCTTAAAAACTCTCCTACTAGGGAAGGTATCATGGTTAAACTCCTTTCAAACAATAGACATGTGTCTTCCTTGGGTGATGATACTAGACTGCCCTTTCTTAGACATACATCAAACCAAGCCCGCCAAGGTTATGCATACGCAAGTTTCCATTAGATCCCCCTCGATCAATGAACCTCTTACATACCTCATGGGACGTCCTAAGAATCCTCTAATTCTTTACCCACCATCACACAAGCAACAAACTCCAAACAAACCCAAATTCATCCTGTACCCACCTAAGAGCAACACTTCACATCAACCAAGCTACAATGACATTACCCACATATATGACAAAGTCTATACCATCAAAGCTAACTTTTTCAAAACTTTGTTTACTCATCCACATAAATAACATTAGTTGTTTCTCCTTGCCGTGTAATAGTTGTAGGATCATAGCATACTCCTTATTGCATGTTTTACATCCCTTGCGAGGAGTAGCATACCATCATCCATTCCCAGCTCATATTTGTCCTGCACTAAGTGGGGGCAATGGGTTCAGTAGCCTTGTCCTTGTATGTCACTTGTCGTTGTCTCTTTTGACTAGTCGTTAACCTTTCATAAACATATAAGAGCAACCTTGGGATGTGGATGACATATCTTAAGTTGACTCACATGTGACATACTACCTTTTCATGACGCATCCTATCAGAAACATATGACTTGGCATAGGGCTTTCCAAGTTGGATCTCATGTGTTCTTTCCCTTATCCTTGGATACTTTAAAGAAATTGCTCACAATGATGGTGTAGCAACCGCTTTAAAGTGGGGGCATTCATAGACAAAATCTTTTTTACAAAATTTCATGGCGTGATTTTTCTTTCCTTGTGATGTGTCCTCTCTTTGGTGGTGTCATCGGGTTTGATGCCTTCCAAAGAGTGTACAATCAACTTAAGTGGCCTGATGCAAACGAGGCATCCTCTTTTGGAGACATTAGGCACAATGCTCCCTAAGAAGAAGACCTCACATGAACTAAGCAAAATCCCCTTCAACAAAATCTTTACATAATATTTTCAACAAGCATTTACAACAAAAGCATTGTGGTGCCTTATCAAAGTTATCAGCAGTGTAACTTTGGCATGGTTAGTATAATGGGAAGTCAACACACTGGCATGACTTTCTCACTAAACCATTTCTTTGGGCCTTCTCACTTGATGGACAGCCTAAAGCTTCGCCACCCCAAAGTGAGTACACATCTCTTTTTGGACAAACAACCTAGATCTAATCTAGAACTAGCTGGACAAATGATCAAAGCTTGATCCACCTTTTACCTTTTTACTTTCATTCATCTTTTCCCTTTAATCCTTGTCATCGCATGATCATGTATCTCGTGTTGCTATAAATCATTCACCCTTGAATGTGTCTTCTTACATGTATGTCGATTTGACTTAGAATCTTGAATCTTGGGGGCTTGACCACCTCCTTCATCTTTTTCATTCTTCACCATCTCCATGTGGCTACTTTAGTGTGAGTTTGAAGCAAGTTCATCCTCTCACTAAATTGGGGGCTAAATGTGTCACAAAAAAGTATAGCATTGACACTTTTCACTCATTTTGGGCCTTTCCTATGGATTTTGGACCTCTTTTTACCCCTTTCCAAGCCTTGTTTCAAAGTATTGTAAGGTGTTGTAACACATTTTTACACTTTCCTAAGCTTGTTATCACTAAATCAACCCTTTCTTATGATAAAATGGCCCCTTAATGCTCTTACAGGTCCAACTTAAGTGTGTTTCGGAGGAGAATACTGATTGTGATCCCTAAAATGTTCTACCCTATTCTAAGATGCAAAACCAACTAATGATGCACTAAAAGGAAAAACACAAGAAATGCACCTCAAGATTAGCTTAAGGAGTATTTATGCAAGAAAGATAAACAAAATAAGAAGATAAATTATTATACCTTTTGTGCTACTGATTTCCTTGGTTGGCCCTTGATTTTTGAGAGTTTGTGTGCTCCTTGGATGGCTATGGAGGTGAATAGATGCAAGATGCAAAATGTGATAAAATGCTAGTGGCTAAATGACTTGGTGGATTGGTGAAGAATGCTTGTAAATGACTAAAATGTTGCAAATAAAAAATTGGCAAGACTTTGGTAGAAAAAATCTTATTTTTTAAAATGAGAGGAAGGACGGGATATTTATAAAGGGATTTGAATTCTCTAGAGAATTCAACGGTTGAGATTAAACCAACAAGGTCAAGATAGAGGGCTATGGTGAGTTGAGGACTCACAAGCCCTCACATCTTGACATGTGGAATGTGAGATGGCTTAGGGTGAGATGATGTGGGAGTGAAGTGCAAGAAAAGTACATGATGTGGAGGAAGGACAAGTACCTTGGAAAAGGGATGATGTGACCTCTCAATGATCACATGGAGAAGAGGAGAATCTTGGGTGAATAAAAGTGAATTAAAAATTCACATGCTTGAGAGAGTTTAATGGATAAGAGAGGGTTTCCAAAGAGATGGGGATTTGCTACATGTGAGTGATGTGACAAGTCTAAAGCTCTATAAGTCTTTGGCACATGTGATGTGACAAGTCAAAGGTTTTAGAACTTGCATGGGGAAGAGAAGATTCCTTGGAAGGATAAAAGTGAATTAAAAATTCACATGGAGAACAGAAGATTCCTTGGAAAGATAAAAGTGAATTAAAAATTGACATGGGGAAGAGAGGAGTTTAGGATGAATAAATGTGAATTAAAATTTCACATGGGAAAGGGAGTCAATGCCAAAAAAGACAAGTGGAAAGATTATCTAAAAAAGGTATGTTAAATGTGGCTAATGACCTTGATTAAGGTTGTGCAAACACAATATTTGGATAATTAATGAGAGATTAGAAGCAAGTGGGAGATTATAAAGGATGTGACACTAATCTTGATTAAGTGGTGCACATCCTAATTATAGATTAATTTATTTAATGTAGATTAGATGAGGATTATGGAGGATGTGACAAGGAGAGAGAAGGTGAGAAATTAAAAATTGATTTTTAATCAAAAGTTTGACTAAATTAAATAAATTGTCCTATTTATTTAATTTAGAGAAGAAAAGGTGTAAGGTAAAGTATTTAATTTTTCAATTACCTACTTTAGGAACCTTAGGTAGAAAATGAAATAATGATTAAATAAATTATTTAATCATTATTAATGAAATAGATGAATAGAGTAGACGATTTTGACCATGTGGAAGTGGTCAAATTTAGATGTCTCCATTTTGCCCCTCTTTAAAGTACTATTGGAATAATAGTGTTTCGAACAAAAGAAAAAATGCAGATGACTCTATAGAGGAAGTAACCAGAAAATGATACCCCAGCGTGGGGAGGAGGACTTGAGCTTCCCAATTAGTGGGGAATGGATGAAGATACCCCAATCCTATAAAGGAATGACTATGGCAGGGAAAATAGATAAATGGGAAGGATATGCCCCCTTGAGAGGGCGACAGGGGAAAAAAGAGGGGTCCCAGACGACTTCTCGATAGAAAGAAATGGAGGGTATGGTTGGAAAGAGCACAAAAAAATAGGCAAAGTTTTTTTTGGAACAAAGTGAAACGGACAAACGGTTTGCAAATGGCAGCCCCAAGAAGGGAAGGGAAGAAACGTGTTGGAGACCTGCAGAGGGACCGATCCACCCCGGCATAGGGCGTATGCACCCCATAGTCAGGCGAGTCCGCCCTGACATGGGGTGAATCCGCCTCAGCACGGGGCGGATCTGCCCCGGGGCCGGGCAGGTCCGCCCCGCAGCCGAGGGTGGGTCCACCTCAGCGCAGGGCAGGTTCGCCCCACCATGGGGAGGGGCCGCCTCATGGCCGAGGGTGGATCCACCCCACCACTGAGCGGCACCACCGCACAGCCAAGGGCAGATCCGCCCCATGGTCAAGGGCGAATCTGCCCTGGCGTAGGGCGAGAGATTGATGAAGGAGGAAGGGAAGGGGGGAATTATGAAGATATGAAGATGATGATGTAAAGTGATGGATAAGAAAAGATGATAAGTGATGGGAGATAAAGGTGAGCACAAATGGATTCCAGGATAAATATGATGTTGCCCCAATCAAGCTACAAGCCAGGTTGGGCAGATGGTTGATGGAGTGTTGTGGATGAGGGAACTATATATCCCAGAACAACACATGGATAGGGAAGGATACATCTGGATGAGAATGAGGATGAGTGTTTTTGACAAGGGAAGGATACATCCCAAAACAATACCGAAGGATAGGGAAGGATTCATCCCGATGAGAGTGTTGATGATGAGGGAAGGATACATCCCAGAACAACACAAGGATAAGGAAGGGTACATCCCACTGATGATGATGATGATGAGGATGATTGGATCAAGGCTTGTAGTAAGGCTGGGAACAAGACCAAGAGTGCGATTAGATGGTGTGAATGGATGAGGATGGGGGAGACATGCAAGATGATGGAATGGAAACTGAAATGCAATCCTAATGCAATTTTCCATCTTTGGAGCACTGATTTTTGCTATAGCATAAGACACCAGATACCGTGGTATGTGGAACCAAGGCAGATTAGTGTTTAATGCATACACAAACGCAACAAACAAGAAGGTTATCCTAACACCCCAAAGTTGCGATGACTTTGGTCGGGCTAGGTATTGGGATAACCACAAGCACAGAAGGATGTCCCAGCGTAACATAAGACCACATGGGTCTTGGTGGGTACTACGTGGGACAACCAAGAAGACAAAAATAGATAAAAGAGAAAGATACACCCCTATGTTTACTAGTCAAAGCACACCATGATATGATGGATCAAGGCGACCATGACAAGTGATGATAGGGAGCTCAAATGATAAATAAAAGCCAAAAATATCAAAAGATCATAAACAATTTCAAACGTCCTTTGCCATAGGATCAAAAAGATGGATGGGGTTGATGCGGTCTGTTAGGAAGGATGCATCCTGTTGAGACCAAATATGGAGGATAGATTGGTTGATCGACATGACACAAGATATTTGAAATCGATTGAACTTCATGAGACTAATGACCTTTGTTTGTAAGCACCAGCTAGAATAGGGACATACTTGATGACATGACAAGATGACAGGATGACAAGACAAAAGGCAATAAAAACCCTAAAGACCTAGGGGCTCGAGGGTTGATTAAAATTAGCCTTGCCTATGTGAAAGCGCAAAGCCCTCGTAGTTCAATAAAAGACCATGGATAAAAGCGAAAAGAGGACAAGGGTGACCAATGATGGATGGCGAAAGACATGAAAGATACCCTAGGGGCAATTTAGCCTTGCCTACGGGAGAGCGCAGGGGCGACGTAGTTCAATACAAGGCCAAAGACAAACGATGGAGGATGACAAGACAGACAAAAGACAGAGCCCCGAGGGCAGATGAAATGATCGAACTTGCCTATGTGAAAGCGCAGGGGCAACATAGTTCAAAACAAGACCAACGACAGACAACAAATAGGGATGATGAGATGACCACGATAAATGGATAAAAGGATGGAGCTGATAGGATGAGGATTGGATAGGAAGACGGTTGATATGTGTAAGATATGTATGATGTGAAGCTCAGGGATGGGATAGGTATTCAGATCATTAGAATATGAATTGGGAAGGTGAGATGATGGATAGATGAGCGATGAAGATATGAGAAAGATGTGGGAAGTAAATAGGAATGACGAGAGGGAGGTAGCAAGGCATTGGACTGCATGGGGGTAGCCTATATGCAGATACCAATGACAAGGGATTATGAGATATGAGGAAAATAGAAGTAAATGGATGGATGGATAAAGATGGGGAGATAGAAAGATGCTAGGATAGGTGGATAGAGGGATAAGGAATTGGAAGGATGGAATGGATTAGTGGATGGATAAATGGATGGGAAGATAAGGATGAAAAGATGGAAAAGGACTAGTGGATGGGAGTATAGGAAGATAAGGATTTGGTAGATGGAAGGGATTACGGGATGGATAAATGGATGGGGAGGTAAGGATGGGCAAGAGGGGGAGATTGAGAGGATTACCTGGAGGGATGGATGGACGATGTCACCAAGAACTCTATTGCAAATAAGGAGATGCCCCAACTTTAGATGTGTCATGTAGGACGAGGCAAGAGGGATAGCAGGATGGGTGGATAAGGGAGTGAGATGGGCAATGGAAGATAGATAGAGGTGGATAGGATGCAGGGACAATGGAAGATAGATAGAGGTGGATAGGATGCATGGACAAGGGGAGATAGAGAGAGGTAGGTGAGGAATATGATAGTGTATGGATGAAGGGAATATATGCCAATAGATGTCCAAAGTATGTATATAGGTTTGCCCCTATCTTTATCAAGATCACAAGGAAGATGGAGGGGCTAGGATAAATGGGATAGGATGGATAGGATGCAGAAGATAGGTAGATGTAGGAAATGGAGGAAAGGAATGCTTAAGTGGAAGTTGCCCCCAATCGTGGAAGGAGACTAGATGGGGAATTAACGCATGACGCCTGTTTATCAGGTTTTCATAATGGTACTTATCTAAGGTGCTTGTTTGCCAAGTTTTCACCATTGGACGAGTGATTTTCTCTTCTTTTTTCTTTTTTTTTTCTCTTTTTTTGTATTTTTCTGATTATTTGGACTAGGATGTGGATGAAGATGGATAAAGATAGGGATATGGATATGCGGATTTAGAGGATAGTTGATAAGAATATGGATGAAGGACTCAAGCATCAAGTTCCATATGAGGTAATAAGAGCCCATGTGTAAAGTGACCATCGGATGTTGGTACAACCTTAGTAGGAGAAATGGATTATGCAAGAGGATGAATCAAAGGGATTGGATGGGGGAGATAGGGGGGGTAGTGGATGGGGTGTTGGAAAGTGTATGGATGGAATGATGGAGTGGATGTGTGATAGGGGAAGGTGTTCAGGACCAACATTGGCACATGTGGGGGATGTGAAATGAGAGGAGGGTTGATGGAGGGAGAATGTGGTAAGACTGGAGGTGTTGGGATAGTGAATTTTGGGACATAAGGACCCAAAAAAGATTTAGGAGATGGAGGATGTGAATTATGAGCTTTGGGAATAGCAACTTTGGATGTCATCATGGATTTTTCATTTGAAGGCATTGTCGCTTTTTTCTTTGGGATCCACATGGTGTTGATTTTTTCTTTGGTGGGCCTTTGTGGCCATTTGGATTGATTTGGATTTTGGATTCGATTTTCCTTTTTGTCAACATGTCTTGTGGAGGGGACATGGGGAGCTTTAGATTCATGTGGGTGTTTGGAATTATATATTTTGGCTTTGGCATCCAAAGTTCTTTTAGTAGCAATGGGATGGGTATGGGGAGATGGACAATGTGGAGAGGACGTGGATGGAGTGATAGAAGTAGGCATTTGATGAGGAAGTGTGGATGGAGGATGCGAGATAGCATGCATGTAGGTGTGTCATTGTTGATCGTGATTAGGAGTTATGAAGGTAGGATTTTTATGCTGTGTACGAGGGAGAGGGGGTGGATGAATGAAAGGATGAATAGGATAAGATGGAGGGGGTGATTTTGGGATATAAGGACCCAAAATAGACTATGTGGGGTTTGATGGAGGGCTATAGGAACCCATAGTAGATGGAGGGACATAAGGACCCAAAATGGATTTAAAGGATGAAGGAGGAAGATGGACGGTTGTTTTTAGGTAATATGATGGAGGAGGGTGGATGGTGGCAAATTACTTGGTAGAACGATGGAAAGTACCTCTTGTGCCTTTAGAAGAGGATCGTTTAGGATGTACGGAGATTTTACCAACATCTTTAGAGTGCGATTTTTGGGAGACATATCCAAGACCATGTTTGCCTGGATGTTCTTTGACTTGGATGGGCTCTAAAGTACCTTTCTCATGAAGGCCTAAACCTTTTCCTTGATAGTTCATGTTCTTGAGCATATGATCTAGGGTAGGATGCTTATTCTATTGGAAGCGTGATGCGAGCGCATTAGTAGGTGGAAGAGGTAGGGTGGTGCATACGCGTTGTTTTTCTTCTGTAAGAAGGCCACCATGGATAAGTGTAATGTGACCAAGGTGATACAAAAGTGGCGTTGGGATAGTAGGACTAGATGGAGATGAAGGATCATGCGATGGAGATGAGGGGATAGCAGCATAAGGAGGAATGAGTGATAAGGGATCGGGAGAGGGATTAGGGAAGATGATAGGATTTGGATTTTTGGTAGTGGATGATGAGGGCTCATGAGATGGAGTGGTTGGATCTTAAATGCAAAGGGGATCATGGGATGGAGTGAATGAACTAGTGTGATCTTGAGATGGGGTGGATGGGAGGATAGGATCATGACTTGGTTGAGGATAGGAATCCTGAGATGGGATGGATGGGGGATTATGATCTTGGGATGTAGTGGATGGGATGGTAGGATCTTGATTTGGAGGAGGGGATATGCTTGTATACTTTGGATCAAGCTCTTGGCATGACTCATCTTATGTGGGATGTATGATGATGGAAGAGTTTTGGAGGGACTCCTCAAATGGGGGAGATAGGAGGATGGAGGATTCATGAAGGTCATGTGATTGAAGTTTGTGAATATTAGGACTAGGAGGAGGGGATTGGATGTCTTCAATGGATTAGGTGGATCTAGTAGTAGAATATGGGGATTCAATGGATTCGATGGGTTTGATCGGCTCAACCATTTGGACGGTGTTAGGAATGGTGATGGGAGGGATAGGTGTAGGATGGAGGAGGGCCTCATCACTAGTGACAGTACATGATAGAGTGGGATGGCATGGTGTCTCTTTTTTCATGAGTCCTTGGGCGACATTTGGAAGGGATGTAGGATTAGATAGAGTGATGGGAATGGATGGAGGATCAGGGATGGATGGAGGATTAGGATTAAGATTGGTGGATTAGGATTAGACGTGGGGATGGGATTGGATGGAGGACTAGATGGAGGATTAGGATTAGGAATTGGTGGATTAGGGTTAGATGGGGGGATGGGAATGGATGGAGGATTAGGATTAGGGATTGGTGGATTAGGATTAGGCGCGGGGATGGGATTGGATGGAGGATTAGGATTAGGAATTGGTGGATTAGGGTTAGATGAGGGGATGGGAATCGATGGAGGACTAAGAGGAGATGGAGGATTAGGGTTAGGGATTGGAGGATTAGATGAGTGGATGAGTGGATGAGGATTATATGTAGAACTAGGAGGAGATGGAGGATTATGGTTAGGGATTGGAGGATTAGATGAGTGGATGGGTGGATAAGGATTATATGTAGAACTAGGAGGAGATGGAGGATTATGATTAGATGAGTGGATGGGACTAGATGGAGGACTAGGAGGAGATGGAGGATTAGGGTTAGGGATTGGAGGATTAGATGAGTGGATGGGACTAGATGGAGGACTAGGAGTGGTTGGAGGACTAGGTGAGTTATGTTTAGATGGAGGATTAAGATATAATGTAGTGAAAGGGAGAGTGATGTAGGAGGATGTGGATGTTGGATTAGATTGGGAAGATTGGGATGGTGAGTAATAGTAGGAAGATGTAGATGAAGGATTCAAATGGGGAGATGTGGAATTAATGTAAGGGTATTGGGATGGGGGATTATGATAGGAAGGTGTGGATATTGGATTAGAACAGGAAGATTGAGGTGGTGGACCACCATAGGAAGACATGTAAGGTGAGTTGGCATAGAAGGATAGGGATGATGGATTAGGATAAGGGGATTGAGATGGTGGATTAAGATAAGAGGAGTATTGGGATGGGGGATTGTGATAGGAATGTGTGAGTGTTGGATTAGGATGGGAAGATTGGGATGGGTGATTGAAGTAGAGATATTGGGATTGTTGATGATGATGAGGGTAAGAGGATGGTTGAGAGGGGGGACATGATGAATATGTCAATCGTGAGGATGTTGGATATCCCTTGTCAAGGGTAGCATAAGGACTATTAGTAGATGTAGATGAAGGCATGGTGGGATAGTTCGAAGGAGTAGTTGCATTTTGGGAGGTGGTTGGAGAGAGTTTTCTAGCAATGATAGCATCAAGGGGATCTATCTAACAATCTTCGTGATCAACAAGATTTTTGTTATCGTCATCAACGTAGTTAGGATTCCCCTTGACTACTACTATTGGTTGTGTGAGAGGGGGATAAAGATTTACGATGGATACAGATTAACAGGAAAAAATAGATGATAGATAGAGAACTAGGATGGATTGGAAGCTCATATGGGGATTGGATGAAAGTTCAGATTGGGATTGAATAAAATCTCATATTAGGATGATGGGATTAACGCTCAGATTAGAACTAGATTGGAGCTTAGATTGGGATTGGATCAGAGGATATGATAGGATAAGTTTGTTTTGTATTGGATGATTAATTAGGATTGGTTGATGGAAAGGGTCTTAACCCCAATTCAGAAATCACCCTAACTGACTTAATACATTGGTTGATCGGATTAAACTGGCTAAACCAATGATCACGACACTGAATCTGCCTTGAGATAGAAGGGGATTGATTTGGGCCAATGATGACTTTCAACACAAATCTGCCTCAAGATAGAAACAGATTGATTAGGTTGAAGACAATGATTGATATGTAGGATAACGATCAAACTTAATGCCTGGGTCAATTCAGGAGATAACTCCTAAAATAAGGTTTAAGGGATTTTGTGATGAAAGATGATGAATAATGAAAATTAAAGATGTCTTGATGGTTTTTATATGATGGGGGTGTTGTTGAAGTGATCCTTTTGGAAGAAAAACAACTCTTTAAGTTACACGGTAAGATGGTAGAATGGGTACCCCAAATTATGAAATGATCAATGAGAACGTGAGAAATGGACATTTAGAAAGGTTAAACGGAAGCTTGGAATCGCCAAATGGATGTTTGGATTGGTTAAATGAATGTTTGGTATGATCAAACGGTCAAACAGAGGGTTGAGGTGGTTAAACGGAGGCTTGGAATGGTCAAACGGGATGAAATTGTCTGTTCAAGAGGGCGTATCCGCCCTTCTGCAGTCAAAATAGTGAATCAAGGGGCAAATCCACCCCTCTGCAAAAAAATAGTGAACCAAGGGGGCAAATCCGCCCCTCTGTAGGAAAATAGTGGACCAAGGGGCAAATTCACCCCTCTACAAAAAAATAGTGGACCAAGGGGGCAAATTCACCCCTTGACAAAAAAATAGGAACTTGGTTTGGATGACAAAGATTATGGCAATGACTTGAAATGACTCAATGAGGCAAACTTATCGAGATTTACTAGTTTCTCACAAAAAGACACTTTAAACAAACACAATCTTATGATCAGTGTTAAGAGGTATGGCCAACAAAGGTCTTAATCTAGGATGCACAAGGTTTCTAAGGAGTCATCGATATACTCTCGCTAAGTGAGGTGCAAACCGTGAACACCATCCCGTCACAAGCGTGAGTCGAGAACCCCAACGAGATACTGAAGGGCTTGGACCAACTCTTCACATCTATTTAGGTATCACCCTAGCTTCGACGCTCCACCAGACACAACGTGATTGGATTGGAGTACAACTTTGGCTCTCCCCCCTTTTTATACCTCATCAGTACACGTGGTTGGGATCGTCCCTTGGGGTGATGAAATCCCCAAACAGATCTCTCTAAAAAGAAGGCACTAATCATTTCCAACTACTCCCCAGGTTCACACAAAGTGCAATGGGAAGGTGAAAACAGATTAATGCCCCCTTTGGGTAACACAAAAATAGGCACACCACTCAGTAAGTATTACTTCCTCCTAATTAAAATATGTGCCTAGATGAAAACAACAATAAAAGACTCTTAAAATCTGCATAAATTAACAGCCCTACAAACAAATGTTAGTTGTTTTATCCTTCATCTCTTGTGAATAACCACTAAATACTGCAAAGTATTAGTAAGAAATCCAACTACACCCACAAACAAGCAAAGTTAGGGGGTTAAAACTTCAAAACAACAAAAAAAAAAGCCAAAACCGAAGCTGAAATGCCTATTTTTACCTTCAAAAATGAGTTGTTTAGGGAAAATCCGCCCCTCTGCAGTGAAAAATGTTGGAACCACAGGGTAGATCCGCCCCTCTATAGTGAAAAATGTTGAAATAGCAGGGCAGGTCTGCCCTTTTGCAAAAAATTGTCAGAAACAGTGAAATAGCAGGGCAAGTCCGCCCCTCTGCAAAAAAATTGTCAGAAAAGTTGGAATAGGAGGGCAAGTCCACCCCTTTGTAGAAAAACTGTCAGAAAAGTTGGAACAGGAGGGAAAATCCGCCCCTTTGCAGAAAAACTGTCAGAAAAGTTGGAATAGGAGGGCAAGTCCGCCCCTCTGCAGAAAAAACTATCAAAAAAGTTGGAACAGGAGGGCAAATCCGCCCCTCTGCAGAAAAATTGTCAGAAAAGTTGGAATAGGAGGGCAAATCCACCCCTTTGCAGCACATGGAAGGGCAAGTCCACCCCTCTACGACCTGGACCTATAAACAAATTTAACAACAACAAACGTGAAATAAAGAGACCCGTTTGTGGGTCACATCGGGCGTGCCAGAAATGTGATCCCTCAAATTTTCTACCCTATTCTAAGATGCAAAACCAACTAATGATGCACTAAAAGGAAAAACACAAGAAATGCACCTCAAGATTAGCTTAAGGAGTATTTATGCAAGAAAGATAAACAAAATAAGAAGATAAATTATTATACCTTTTGTGCTGATGATTTCCTTGGTTGGCCCTTGATTTTTGAGAGTTTGTGTGCTCCTTGGATGGCTATGGAAGTGAATAGATGCAAGATGCAAAATGTGATAAAATGCTAGTGGCTAAATGACTTGGTGGATTGGTGAAGAATGCTTGTAAATGACTAAAATGTTGCAAATAAAAAATTGGCAAGACTTTGGTAGAAAAAATCTTATTTTTTAAAATGAGAGGAAGGACGGGATATTTATAAAGGGATTTGAATTCTCTAGAGAATTCAACGGTTGAGATTAAACCAACAAGGTCAAGATAGAGGGCTATGGTGAGTTGAGGACTCACAAGCCCTCACATCTTGACATGTGGAATGTGAGATGGCTTGGGATAAGATGATGTGGAAGTGAGGTGGAAGAAAGGTAAATGATGTGGAGGAAGGACAAGTACCTTGGAAAAAGGATGATGTGACCTCTCAATGATCACATGGGGAAGAGGAGAATCTTGGGTGAATAAAAGTAAATTAAAAATTCACATGATTGGGGAATCTTGTGGATAAGACAAGGTTCCAAAAGGAGAGGTGGAAAGTACCTTGAATAAAACAAGGTCCTTAAAAAGGTAGGATTCACCCACATGTGACTTGATGTGACAAGTCAAAGGTTCTAGAACTTGCATGGGGAAGAGAAGATTCCTTGGAGGAATAAAAGTGAATTAAAAATTCACATGGGGAAGAGAGGAGCCTTGGGTGAATAAATGTGAATTAAAAATTCACATGGGAAAGGGAGTCAAGGCCAAGAAAGGCAAGTGGAAAGGTTGACCAAAAAAGTTATGCTAAATGTGGCTAATGACCTTGATTAAGGTTGTGCAAACACAAGATTAGGATAATTAATGAGAGATTAGAAGCAAGTGGGAGATTATGGAGGATGTGACACTAATCTTGATTAAGTGGTGCACATCCTAATCATAGATTAATTTATTTAATCCAGATTGGATGAGGATTATGGAGGATGTGACAAGGAGAGAGAAGGGGAGGGATTAAAAATTGATTTTTAATCAAAACGTTAAGTGAATAATTTACATAAATTGTCTTATTTATTTAATTTAGAGAAGAAAAAGTTTAAGGTAAAGTATTTAATCATTCAGTTACATACTTTAGGAACTTTAGGCAGAAAATGAAATAATGATTAAATAAATTATTTAATCATTATTAATGAAATAGATGAATAGAGTAGACGACTTTGACCATGTGGAAGTGGTCAAATTTAGATGTCTACAATAATAATTCCCCACACTAAAGTTAGTGTAATTATAGACGTGAGATGGTAAAAGGATGCATGATATGGAAGGATATTGCATATAAGGGATATGGATGGTAGAGGAAGAAATGATTTCATTAATCTAAAGCACACATAGATATTTTAACTTTATTTATTTATCAATATTGAGGGAGGATGATTTTGATATGATGAGGGAGGTAGTATGAGAGATGCAATACAAAGGATATTGGATGATGTGGATAAGATGTGTGTTACCATAGTTTTTTTCTCATCTCAAAAATCTTACCAATCTATTCTAAATTTCGTTAAGTCTGAAAGTTATTGGTATTCTGGTCAGTTCTTGAAACTATGTCGATCTCCACTTAGGTTATTATAAACTTTGTTTTTACCAAAATTTCACTAAAAGTCCAGTCTTGTAAATGTTAAAAGGTGTCGATGTTTGGTATTGAATCACAAAATTTATGTGCTTTGTGTGGGGGTAAAGGAATGGGTCCTCTACAACTTTCTAGGGTTTCACCTAGAAGGAAGAGGGTTTTCTTTTAGCACCAGAGGCACCAAATCTTGGGATTCATTCAATGTTAAGGGCTGAATATGTAAGTGGGGTGTGCAAAGCTGCTGAAATGTGATATGCAAACCTAACTATTTTGACCTAAACTACTAGAATCTATGATGTTGGAAAACACATGTTGTAATACAATAGAAATGAGAGAAATATGAGTAAATTAACTTAACAGATCAAATAAGTGCACTTGGAAACCAATGTGGGATGAAGTAGATATTGTGGAAGTCACTAGAAATCTGGAAAATTAGGGCTTTGAGTTATCTAGGACACTTATGCCAAGTGGGGCGACCTAGTCCCTTTTCGAAGAAACTTCTCCGGAAGCCATTTCTATTAACTGGGTCCCCGAATCTGGAACTTTCAGTGTTAGAAAGATTCAGTGGGACTAGGTATCCATTATGGGTGACCTAGTCCCTTTATACTTTTTTGAGAAATTGAAAGTGGACACAGAGGCCTCTGGTCTATATTTTGCTTCTTCACGGGAATCCTGCTCCAAATCTACAAAATAACCTACAAAATAGAATATATGTGTTTGTAATGTGGGGTTTTCCTTGGTCAAACCCCTAGTTTGTATTCAAACTTGTAATATAATATAAAATATGCATAAAACCTAGCCCCAAGTGTGTCTAGAACTAGGAAAACCTGAAACAAAGCAAAACCATATTCTATTGTGCTACAATAAGATGTATGTAAGAGATTTGAAATGATGGAAGACTCTAACCCTAGAAACCCTACACCATTGCAAATGGATGTAATAAGGAATGAAAATGGGATGCAAACCTCAAATTTGCAAGTGGGTTGAAGGTAGAAGATGGAGGCACTTTGAAATAAGTCTTTAGGAATGATTTGGTGGCTAGTTGCACCTCCTCAACCTAGATTTCTCCATGAATCTCCATAGGAATCTATCTCCAACCCTAGTCAATGATTGATCTTGGATGTGAAGTGAGCTTGAAGACCTACAAAAATCCCTAGTTTTTTATGTAAAAGCTTCAACTTTTTCTGTGTGAGAGATGAATCTCCTTGAGGAAGATGTTTTGCACTTGGTTTTTGGAGTTGGATGTGAAAAAATGACCTAAACACAAGTATATATAAGCAACAAGACCTAATTGTCAGGAAATTTGACCTAAGAAGTCAACACCCATAGGGAATTTATGATAAAATATTCATTTTGCCACTTGAAACTTCAAAAATCCTCAAAAAGGACTAGGCCACAAACTTGGGTGACCTAGTCCCACTAAGGGATTTTGAAGTGCGAACGATACTTTTTGGGAGGTTTTGATATTGTTTGTCGGGGGTTGAATGATCCCTTGGGTATTACAGGCCTCCAAGTCAAAATTAACAACCTTAAGGGCCTATAAATTTTATTTTAGGGTGAAAATTAATGAAATGGGATCTAAAGTAGGACCAAAATGGGCACAAAATTGTCCTCTTCTTCAAAGGTATATAATTTTTGGACACACATTTAGCCCCCACTTTAGCATCCATATGGATCTATGTGCATATGTAAGATAAAGGACTCTTAAAAAAAAATGCACCTTCATTTTCATCAAAGGATACTCATTTAAAAGGTGGGAGAATGGAGGCCCCAATGTAGTTATCTGCAAAACCACAATGTTAGGAGCTGCATCTTGCAACAAAAATTCATTATAAGTCCTAGAAATCCTCTTATCTAATCCCTAAAGATCAAATTCGAGGGTAGATGTATGCCCCCCCTTGTTTCTGCTTGCTTTATGGAGGTGGAATCAAGGTAGCCATCTAACCATGTCGAATGAGAACATGCATATTAGAGGGAATTTCCAAGTACCATGCCTCATAGTGATAGGTGAATGATGATGTAGGGGATGGAAACATGATTTTGATGCAACAAAACACATCAAAAACAAAGATCACTAGCACTTAGAATGTTAATTTGAATGAAAAGAACACTAAAAAGGTTAACAAAGTGAAAAGGTACAATGTGCACATGTGTGTAAGAGTGAGATAGTTAAAAAAAAATGAAAAAGAGTAAACATACACTTAATTTCTCATTTACCTTTTTTAGCATTGAAGAGTGACAAGGAGAGAGTGAAAGAATGTCGAGTAGACATGATCTTACCGCCACTAGATTGGACGTATTGCGTGATCAGGTGGCAAGCGATAATCGCCAACATGAGGTAAGTTGATACTGGAGCCTTTTATTTGTGATTTTTCAATTATAGGATGAATTTAATGCTTATTTAGAGTATATTAAGACCCTGGAAAAAAAGTTTGCAAAGTGTCCATTTTTTTCGCAAAGAGTCCCTTTTGTTCGCAAAGTGTCTCTTTTGTTCGCAAAGTGTCCCTTTTCTTTGAAAAGTGTCCCAAAAGGGTTCTAAAGTGTCTGAGTCCATAGGAAAAGCACACTAGAACAACTTTAGCACACTTGCCTAATGAATTACAGTAAAATTGAACAAATTAGATGATTTAGATAGCATATTATGATAATTTGTATAGGTATCCACACGTTCACGACAACATTTAAGTGTGAGACAATTGAGCTTCCTCAGAGATCTAGCTCCAACCCTATTAGTAGCGGAGACAAAGCATTTATAGGCAGTGCATATCTATTGGGAATATCTTATGCCACTTGTGAGATACCATGATGCTATGCTGATGGTATTATGCGAGAGGTGGGATGCTGATACATGCACTTTTCACCTACCCACAGGTGAGATGACTATTGCATTAGAGGATTTCCATTGCATTCTTTGAGTCCCTATTTGGGGGGAGCACGTGCGGCTATAGAGGGGACAGTCCTTCCAAGAGTAGCGGGCAAACATGCAGTATTGCCTCGAGGGTCTCGTTCATGATGACAGAGTAGCAGGACATATAGATTTGATGATGTTAGTTTATTCACAAGCAGCATTGGTGAGATGCATTATGATGCACATAGTGGCATTGGTCCTCTTTCTAGATGGGTGAGCGACGCATCTGGAAGGTGGACTAGTAAATCTAGTACAAGGAATGGTCGAGCATCAGATGGTATATGCCTGGGGCCGATGCATTCTAGCACATGTGTACGATGACCTCAGTCGGTTTTTTTTTTGGGAGCTAGATAGCATGGTACACTGCACGCTCTTATAGGTATGGTGCTTAGAGTATATCACATGTACATGACTAGTTGGCTTCCCATATCTAACATCAATGGGCTATCCATGAACATTTGGGTATCCTTTGTGATGATTATGGCAGTACGATGATCTGCAATTTTGGAGAAGATTCAATCGACTAGATGGGGAGGATATCCTATGGAGGTCATACCAACTTTTTCTCTAGTGGTCAAATCATACTAGATAGTTGAGGAGATTATAGATGACCAGGTTCCTGGTAGGATGACATGATCACATAGTGCGACCATTCTACTATGATCAGGTTATGAGGTAGTTTGGATAGGTACATGTACCACCACAACCATGATCATCATTTAGGAGGTCTGTTTAGAGTGCTTGAAGGCCAAGGGAAATAGCATGATTAACACTAGATGATGTCATCAAGAGTGACTCAGACTATTTAGATCATGACCAACCACTTTTAGATGATGCAAATGATGTGGGAGCCACACGAGATGATGCAAAGTGGTGGTGAGTATCATGACCAAAGCTAGTGTTCCTGATGGATGAGCCAATGCGAGAGGCTCAACCTATGCCAAATGAAGGGGAGGAGAGGGAGAGAGAGGAAAGGGCCAAGGAGAAACGGTACAGGGCTACTGACATATTTACAGATATTATTGATGAGGATTATGATGAGGATGTAGACCCACATTATGATGGACAGGAGGGAGAGGATGAGGATGCGAAGCAAGATGAGGAGGAGGAGGAGAAAGTAGAGGAGCCACCCTTGAGTGAGGATGATGATTCTGTAGCTGAGGACCGATATGACTAGGGAGAGGTCTCGCTTGTTCATAGGAGTAGATCCTGGACAAAATTAGTAGCAGGTGCCAACATAGCCAAGGGGAGGTGAGCACATCATTTATGCCCCCTACACAAGATGAGGTGGACATTCCACCTTCCACCAAAGATATAGGTGATAATATTTAATTTTTGATAGATGTATTTGATGTGTTATTGAATGCATATATATTTATATGATGATGTGTTACTGATGAGAATCTTGTTTGATTTTTGCAAGGCCTATAGAGGGATGGTGAGAGTTCTTGCATGAGACAACCATAGAGATAGTGCCAATGACCTTTGACGGAGAGGAGATGGATACTGACTACGTGCCCCTACCGATCATGGAGCAAGAGCCAGAGACCCTGAGACCCTTCATGAGATTGCAGGCAGCCTATGAGGGCCTGAGGAGGCAGGTCTATCGAGTGAGAGCTCCACCACAGGCACAACCATCATGGCCTCCAACAGAGGTGGAGAGACTAGATAGAGAGTTGACACAGGTACGGGCAGAGAGGGACCAAATAGCAGGTGAGCATCGATTAGCACTTACACTGATGGGAGGGTTGGAGTACGCACTTAGAGTCAGTAGATCATGGTCACGATCGTGCATGACTGTCACCCAACATCCTACGACTGATGCAACATGAGTACCAAATCCCGAGGGATCTGGTAATCACAGTCCTTAGTGACACTATTTATTATGATGATATGTATAAAAGACTTTTGATATATGTATATATATGCATTTGTATTTTATATGGGGGAATTTAATTGTGTGGATGTTAAATGACAATGTGATTAATTAAATAGCCCTTGTTAGAGTATTTAATTAATGGCAACATGATTTAACAGAATGTATGTGAGGGAATTAGAACATATTTAGAAGGTATGTTAGATTAAACATTAAGATTAAATATGTTATTCACTTATCATTTTAAAAGAACATAACACATAAAAGGGGAAAAGGTTGAATAGTATGAAATCTAAAGTAATTTAAAAAATAAAATAAATTAAATAATCACTTTAGTGTTTGGGACACAAACATGATGATGTGTCAAGAACAAAGCAATGAGACAACCCATAGGATAGAATCCAATAGATTTAACAACACTTATTTCTAAATCATAGCATGCAAGAGGGGATTAGACATAATACCGACGCAAATGCATGACATTAATGGGATCTTGAAGGGGAGTGCCATAACGCTTGGTTAGGGTATAAGCACCATATCCATAATTGGAGTTAACCACATAGGGGCCAAGCCAATTAGGACTGACTTTAAATTTGTCGGTGTAATTGACGGTGGTGTTGCGTTGGCTTTCATATAAAATGAAATCACCTTTGGAAAAGGTATGAGGAATGACACCAACATCATGTTTTCATTGCAACTATTTAGCATAAGCTTAAAGATACTCGAGAGCATTGATGCGTTGTTCATCAAGCATTTCAAGTTGGTGTAGACGTTGTTATGCATAAGTGTCATTATCAATGAGAATTTGGAGAGCAATCCTCAATCTGGGGATTTCTAACTCTAAAGGGAGGATAGCCTCGGTACCATAAACAATGTTAAAAGGGGTATTTCCCATAGAAGAATGAACACTTGTGAAATATGCCTATAGTGCATATTGCAATTGTGTATGCCAATATTTCTGGTTTTGATTGACAGTCTTCCTAAGGATTTTCTCTAGGATTTTATTAGTACTTTCAGCTTGACTATTAGACTAAGGATAGTAAGGTTTGGAAAATCGATGTTGGATATGGAAGGTCTCAAGGAAATTCTTCACATCATTTTTCTTAAAGGGAGTACCATTATCTGAGACTAACGTAGAAGGAAGACCGAAGCGAGCTATAATGTGTTTCAATAAGAAATGACATATCACCTCAGCGGTTTTGGATCGAAGGGGAATGGCTTTGACCCACTTGGTGAAATAATCAGTAGTAATGATAATGAATGTATGTCCAACATAAGAAGGTGGGGATATTTTTCCAATTAGGTCCAAGCCCCACACAGAGAAAGGCCAGATAGGTATTTGGGAATGAAGCTCTGAAGAAAGAGCGTAGATCAAATGACTATGTTCCTGGCACTGATGACATCGCTGAACATATGCATATCAATATTTTTCCATGTTTTTCCAATAGTATCCCATGCGAAGGAGTTTTTGCACTAAGGAGTTTCCTCCAAAATGTCTGCCACAAGTACCAAAATGGGCTTGTTCAAGGGAAATATGAGTTTCAGAATCCTTGAGGCATTGTAGAAGGATGTCATCGAAGTATCTTTAGTACAATGTGTCAGCAAGGATGATATACTTAGTGGCCAATTTTTTGAGGCATTGGTGGGTATTTTTAGTGGTGGGTTTAGGAATGGTACCATCTTTTAGATAATTATAGACGGCATCATACCATTCGCACAGATTATTAAGAAATTTGGGACAGATATCAGTAGGTCTATAACTAATGGAGGGTGTCATAATGGGATGAATGGTAAAGATGATTTGGTCAGAAGGGTCGACATGAGATATAAGAGAGGCTACACTAGCCATTGCATCCACATGGCGATTGTCTTTGCGAGGGATGTTATCAATGGTAAAGGAGTCAAACTGGTCTAATAGATTAAGAATGTGATCCTTATATTGCGAGAGTTTATCATGTTTAGTTTGATAGAGACCGTTGATTTTTTTAATGACTAATTGTGAATCACCATAGATACTAATATTTTTAACCTGCATGAAAAGAGCAACACATAATCCAACGATTAATGCTTCATAATCAGCTATGTTATTCGTACATAGGAAATTGAGATGATAGGATAAGAGTATAGGCTTAGTAATAGGTGGAATTAAGATAACTCCAACACAAGAGCCTGTTCTACACTTCGATCCATCAAAGTATAATTCCCATGTAGGAAGATCTATAGTAAACACACTGTCATTAGGGAAAGAGTCATTGGTGGGTAACACTAATGGTGAAGGAGCATCAACTAAATGGTCGGTTAAGGCTTGACCTTTGATTGCTTTTTGAGCAATAAACTTGAGGTCAAACTCAGTTAACAACATGACCCATTTAGCAAGATGCCTTGAAAGATCTGTTTTATTGAAGATATATCTTAGAGGCTTAAAATTTGTTATCACGTGTACTTCAACATTGAGTAAGTAATGTCACAACTTACTAGTAGTGAATACAAGAGCCAGAAATTGTTTTTCAATTGTGGAATAATAAGTCTCATAATGAAGGAGTATTCTACTAATATAATAGTCATGATGCTCTTTACCAGTGGAATCCTTTTGAGCCAACAAGGCAACAAGAGCATGGGCAGAAGCAGTGATATAAAGGATGAAAGGTTGATTGGGTATAGTAGGCTGTAAAATAGGTGGAGTTATGAGGTATTCTTTCAAAATCTCGAAGACCTGTTTACAATCATTATTCCAATCAAAATTAACATCCTTTTTAAGGAGATGTGTAAAGCGTAATGTGTGATTGACTAGGCAAGCGACAAAATGACAAATGGCTTGTATACATCCTTGTAACATACACAATTGGGAATTTTTATGAGGTGGCATAATGATTATAGCATCAATTTTCTTTGTATCCACCTTTATGCCTCTATGAGATATGATAAACCCTAAAATTTTATCACTATCTACTCCAAAGACACACTTTTTAGGATTTAAGCGCATGTTATATTTACACAAACGCTCAAAAATTTGGTGGAGGACATTCACATTATCTTGGCGGGTTAAGGATTTAGCAAGAATATCATCAACATAGTCTTCTAAGATGTTGTGAATATAATCATGGAAGATTAAGGTCATTACTTGCTGATAAGTAGTGCCAACGTTCTTTAAACCAAAAGGCATCATAACCAAAAAAAAAAAGTACCCCAAGCAGATGTAAAATCCGTCTTGTATTGATCTTGTGGGTTCATGAAGATTTGGTTATATCCTAAAAAATCCATCCATAAAGGATAACAAAGAATTTCCAACAGTGGAATCCATGATCATATCAATGTTAGGAAGAGGAAAGTCATCTTTTAAAGAGGCCTTATTCAGGTCTCAAAAATCCATACATATCCTAACACGATTATCATGTTTGGCCACCACGACAATGTTTGAAATCCAAGGAGAATAATCAATGGAGTGAATAAAACTCTCGTCAAGGATTTTTTCAAGTTCTCCTTTAACATGCGAGGCTACTTTAGGATTCATTTTTTGAATCTTTTGGCAAACGGGCTTAGCATTTTCAGCAAGAACAATGTTATGGGTTACTATCTGGGGATCTATTCCTGGCATGCCAAAATATTTCTAGGAAAATAGGCCAGGAAAGGTATGAAGCAAGGTTGCAAGATCCTCTTGTTCTTCATCATGGGTATGTCAAGGGCATCTCATAAAGGGAGTGCATTAGATTTGGGAATTTCAGGATCATATGGTTCCAAGTTGGTGTGAAGTTCATTAATAGTACTAATGGTAGACTTAGAACTCAACATAGCACATGAGGCATGTCTCTTGGAGCGAGAAGTCTTATCCACAACACCTAACAATTGCTTTTAATCGTCATCGCCATGAACATAGGTGAAGAGGGGAGAATCCACATCAATAAATTTAGGGTGCTTAAGTGTAAGGGTGGTTTTTGATGTGCATGATATACTACTGATGTTGAAAGAGGGTCGTTGATTGGCTTTGGTAGCTTTAGAAAAGGAGAACCCTAGACTGGTCTTAGTTCCTTGTGTATTAGGTTCAATGGGGACATGGATGCCTTGCTCATGCTTGTCGCATCCTTTACTAGTGTAACCCAATCATTTCACAAGATCATAACCACATCCATAAAGTCTTTCCATTTCTTGTAGGTTAGGGGGTTGTTGATAATCTATCTCATCAATTTTTTTTGTATACGTGGCACATTCTTCCAAAAGAGATGAGGTAGATATGTGAGAAAGGTGTTCCTCTTGTTGGGTAGAGAGGACAATGAATTGTTTGTTTTGAGTATTCTCTTTGTGTGTGACACTATACTCACCCATAAAGGAAGGAGTGAATTATAAAGATCCCCAATTGTCACCAAGTAAATTAAACTTGGTTTTTTTTTTTGGGTTGGTCCTTCTCAGGGGGGGAAATATTAGAGGTAGGAATTAAGGTATGGAGAGGACTTGAGGTGCCCTTTTTCAGTTGCAAGAAACTCTCAGGTTCAGGATCGATGTCAATTTGATAAAATTTATTATTATAGACATATTTTATTTTAGGATGAAGGGTCAAGAGTACCAAATGCATCTCATGTATCCATGGTATTCCCAAGAGGAGATTATAGGAAAGATCATAGGGCATGACATGGATAGGAGTCTATAGCATAACCATTCCAACAATAATGGGTAAGGTGGTGACACCAAGAGGTTGCTTTGTAACATTATAAAATCCTCTAATGGATAAGGAATCATATTAGATTTGTGATCGATCCACTTGTAATCGATCAAGAGTATTCACACTGCACACATTTAGGGCAAAGCCATTATCAACAAGGGTTCTTTTGATACCTATTCGATCATATTGGGCTACAATCATAAAGGCTTCATTTTGTTTTCATCATTCTAATGGCTGTAGCTCATGTTGAGAGAAAGTAATATCCACATTAGTTGTGTTCATATCATGGAGGAGAGATTCCACATCACTAGTATTCATACCTGGAGGGACCACTATCTATTGCAATGTTGTTTGAAGCATTGAGTGATAGTTAGGGGAATTTTGAAGGAGACCCCAAAGAGATATTTTGGCGGGAATGTTTTTAATTTGTTCAAGAAAATCATACTCCCTAAGTTGTGAGTTAAAATGAGGAGCTACAGGTAAGATGGGGTTGGGTAATGGTAGGGAAGTGGAGGGAGATGGTTGTTGTGGATGTGGGTTATTACGAGTACAATGAGTGTGGGCAATAGTATCGTTTTGAGGAGGGTAAAGGGTAAACTCAGGTTGGGATGGGGTTGGAGGTTTAGGAGAAGGTGGGTAAAGAATGAATTGGGGTTGGATGATGTTGGAATCTTTTGTTTTAGTTTGGTCATCACAACAAACCATAGTGGATGAATTAGGGGAGATGAAATCATGGAGGACGTCATCTAACATACCCATATCATTGCAACTAAATAGTTTGGAAGACAAGGGTGTGGAAGTTGTAACTATATCATCACCAACCTTAGTGGATGAGGTGAGTGATAGGAAGCTTTGAAGAGCTTCATCTAACTTATCAAAATCATCACTATTGAAAGATTTAGATGAAATAGCATTCCTATAGTGAACAAGTGTGTGCATTGTATCATGTGAGTTGTCTATGTTCTTAGGTGTATGTTTCACAGAATCGACTTTGAAAGAACTAGGAAATAAAGCAGAAAATGAAACATGTAAAGCTTTAATGCTACTCATAAATGCCATTTTAAGCTAATAATAACCATATAACAAAGAAGAACAAAACTGAAACCAAGTGTGAACCCCAATCCTATTCCTACATAGACATGACAAACAAACACATTAGTTAGTTGATATGCAAGATAAAAGAAGGATTCCCCATGAAATCCATTCACAAATACTCAAAATAGGAAAAACAAGAACAAACATGAAATATAGATGAAATCCTAAATTAAGAAAATACAAACTCTTGATCCCATGGGGGAGGTGGTTCCAATTGGAGTGCTGAAATTGGCCCTTTCCCAACTCCTTTGTAAGCTCTTTGATGATTTGATGAGTGATTGATCCACTTTGTTGATGAACAAGATGAGTTCTTGAGAAAAACCGCAATAACCTAGCTAAGATCTTGCATTGAGGATGAAGTTGAGTAGAGTAAGTTTACTCAAGTTATGGATGTAGAATGAGAGGAAGAGTCTCTCATTTATAGATTTCAAATTGGAAGAATGAGAAAGATTTGAGCAATGTGGGACAAAAGACCAACCAATGAGAGAAGGCCACTTTTCCACATGTGATTGGAGGAGGAATGAACACATTTTGGTCAATGTGCATGATAAATGCTATGAGATTCAAATTTGAAATTTGAATGTGACATGTTGGAGGGAGAAAGAAATGGAGTTAATGTCACTTGGATCAATGCACAAGGACATGTACGATGAAGTGAATGCCTTGTTGGAAGTACCGATCCACTTGGATTTTGAATTCAAATTTGAAGGAATATTCCTCCTTTATTCCATGTTGAGAGAAAATAGGAAATTAAATAAATCAAAGTAATTGATTTAATGTGAAAGTTGCATTCTCTAGAGGATTTTAGTGATTGAGATTAAATTAATCAAGATTTGATTAATTTAATGAGAGGTTAGGTGATTTGACAATTTTGACTCAAATTTATGAGTTGATATAAATCAAGAATTGTGAAGAAAGATTTAATTAAATAAAGAGATTTTATTTATTTAATCAAAGAGGAATGATGATGTTAGATTAAATAGAACAAGGTTTAATTTATTCCATTTAATGGGATGACTTTAGAGATTAATTAAATAAAATGTATTGTTTAGTTAAATATAGATATAAGGTTAATTAAATTTAATTGATTAATTTAATCAACAAGGAAGAATGATTTAATTAGATAAATAATGATTTATTTAATTAAAGGTGATGACAAGCCAAGAAGTTGATTCCGGATGAAACGATGTTAGTGATCAGGACTAGGTGTGCTGGATCAATTTGTATATTTTCCATGTCTACATTTTCCCCCTCTTTGAAGCAATGTACTTGTTGCATTGATTCAAAGAATAAACTGTTGTGATCAAAGTTCAAATTTTTCTTGATTTTTCAGATGCCCCACTATTTCCCCAGTGAAAGGATTATGCTGATATATTGCCCCCTCGAGAGATCGAGCGGAAATGCTAATTTTCTGATCGATATCACGATAAAATGTGGAGTGGTTCTATTGATTAGAGGACGAAAGATAATTCTTTGATGTAGACAATTCTGATGATGTATAGACAGTCATCAGCCATGGGTAGCCTCGTGTATATTTTGAGATCTCATACCTACTTTAGATAGAAATTTTAGTAAAGATAGAAGAATAAGAAGAATAAGATGGATGGAAGAAGGATCCAAACAAGTTCACATTATTACCGATGATGATGATGATGTATTGCTTACCAGGAGTTGGGATTTTATAAGGGCCAATTACTTTATGTTTGATAACACACGTAGGTACGATGCATCAAGGTATAAAGAACCAGGATGGTGTTGTACCTAGTGTGATGGACTTTGACTCAAAAATCAGATGGGAGTATTCATGTTCACACTTGACATACAGAAACCTTGCTAGGACAGACCTAACAAAGCAAGTATTCGCCAAGTTATTTTATTCCAACAAGCACAACCGATAAAAAAGATAATGATCATTGCCCCATTCCTTTCTCTCTAAACCTGTTTTGTTTAGGCATCATTGAGAGGTCCTTGGAATGAGCACAAAATAAGATAAGTCAAAAAGACCAGATAAAGTAAACAAACAAGCTAATGTTCTTCATACTGCTAGCCAAGGCTAAACTACTGCGAGGTACTTGATGCTTATGTCCATTGTGGGAAGGATACATCCTAGGACATGTTGTGATCAAGGTTTTTGTGGAACTGATTGGGTAATAAGCTATTGATCTTCCGAGTTGACCAATTTGCTTGCTTACTGACCTAGACTTGAGACTTTTGAAAATTAGGGTGTTCACTTTGGAACCTGCTAGACTTGTTTCTAATTGCTTCACCAAAGGATGAAGATGGTGATGATTTATTAGGAATGATGATTATCGCGGGTGAAAGAGAGATGAGATGGATGCACCATTTTGGATTTTTCAAATGTTTTTGAGGCTATTTTTGTGTTTTTTGAGATTTTTCAATGTTTTTTTTTTTTTTTTGGTATTTTCGAGATTTATGAATGTTTTTGGATTTTGTGTCTCGGGGCCGAATAAGGATGGCCTTTCCTACATATAAGCTCAAAGATGATGTAGTTTAGATGAAAATTGACTTGAATGCATGATGAGATGGAAGGGCAATGGATGGGAAGATTGCGACGGACGCCTAAAGGACTGACCTAGGGTGTGAAATAGATGGGAAAAAAGAATTGCCATTGCGAGGATGCTTAAAGGATTGACCTAAATTTGAAATAGATGGGAAAACAGATTTCCATTGCGACAGATGCCTAAAGGAATGACTAAAATGTGAAAAAGATGGGCAAAAGGATTGCCATTGTGATGAACGCCTAAAAGACTGACCTAAAATGTGAAAAAGACGGGCAAACAGATTGCCATTGCGACAAATGCCTAAATGACTGACTGAAAATGTTCAAAGATCAACCTTGCCTACCTTCAAGCTCAGAGATGACATAGTTCAAACAACTTACCCTATTTTTGATTTTTTGACATGTTTTGAATGTTTTGGATATGTGATGATGTGATGATATCAATGCTCTATTTTGGGATTTTGTTGAAAACCAAGCTTAATGTTGATCGATCAGATTGATGGATTGATAGTTTGACTAAGTGTGTTAAGTCAAACAAAAGTGATAATGCACTTGTAAACTCTAGGAAGTTGCATTATCCTAGAGTAAACTCATACACAAGAGGGTGGTTTGACTAAGTGTGTTAAGTCAAACAAGGTGATAATTGATTGGATTCGATTGATCAAGATTGATGAAGCTTGATTTGGAACAAAATTATTTTGATGATTTTGACTGATATGGATTTTGGATTGATGTTCGATGAAAGATAAATCTTGATAAGGAACATCTTCTCATCAAAATATGCCATAGGCTAGTGATTTGGCTTTTGGCTCATAAATGTTTGACCAATTTGATTTCACGTTTGCCAATGTTCATATCACCAAATAAGTTGGAGGATATAGATCAAGATTTATTCTCAAAGCAAGATGCAAATATCTACCCCCAGTGTCTAGCAATGTATGGAATGCCATGGGTGGATTCTTGGATCGGTGTGTGGATGGATGGATATGGTAAACATGCAAAGGATGCCAAGGATTATCTTGTGATAAGATAAGGTGTTCGAATAGAGGAATTCTCATTTAGATAATGCTTCATGGCTCAGATAGCATTGGGTAGGATAGGATCAATGAAAATGACCCATGTCAAGATGTTTACCATAAGCAAGCAAAAAGTGTGCACCAAAATTTCATCAAGATCAAGATAAGGTAGATAGATGGTAATGGGTTGGATAAACAGTTCATGGATGAACGAATGATATGGCTGGAATGTTGGCTTTATCATGGATGGGATGAGATGCTTTCACTTGAACTAGTGCACACAGATGCTCGATTCTACACATGATGCCTATTTTCTAAGTTTTCATCATGGTACTTATCCAAAGCGCCACCGAAGTGGTTTTCACCAGAGGATGTTTTTTCTTTTTACTGTTTTCAATCCTTTTTTATTTTTTTTTATTTTTTATACTTTTTGATTTTTTTGTATTTTTCTGAAAGATTTTAAGCTCATGTTGAATCACTTGGTGATCCTAATGTAGATGCTTCTATCATAATGTGCCATTGATATCTTGATTGAAGAAGTTGCTTTTCCAAGACAGGTGCACTTGAATGCAACTTTTGAGATTCTTGATCTGCTTTGTTGATACGAAAGTTAACTTTGTCTTTGTGCACACATCGGGATAGAGTGCCTTTTGAATCCTTATGATGAACGGTTGTTGTCAACACATGGTGAATGCGAGAATTGGATATCATGCATGGAGGCGTGGAGGGAGTGTGTTTAGGAATAAAAGATGGATTGGTTGATAGTTCAGAACCTTTGATTCTCCAAACTTGGGAAGATGAGTAGTGATGGGTGGATACAAAAGTGTGCATGGAATTAGGACCAACAACTCAATATACTTTGTACATTGCTTTAGAAGCTTGCTTTTGTATTTGTGGACATCTTTGATGGATACTTTTCCCTTTTTTATTTTTCCCCATACTTTCTTTGACTGATGGAGTTTGATAGGGATAATCTTTCTTTGTATTCTTTAGTATCCAAGTGTATTTGATTTGTCCTTCGTGCTTCTTAGCTTCTTTTCCCTTGATAAAATTCTTCATGCATCGATTCAAATATTTATTTTGACGTTGGTTTCAATTTGTGGATGGGGTGATGGTGGATGAAGATTCATGACATGGCTGGTTGTAGTATTGGCATTGGTTTCATCATAAAGATTCTTCATGCTCCCTATATTGATATTTTCTTGAGACGAAGTTGCCCCAAGTTTTATAGAGGTATCACTGATATATTCATATCCCTTGATTGTCAAATAACCAAGGCCTTGATGCCTAGGATTGCCAATAATCTGCACTATTTCTAGGATACCCTATTCATGTAGGCCTAATCCTTTGCCTTGATAATTCATCCGTTGAAATATTTTATTTGCAATAGGATATGATCTACCTTGGAGACAAGGTGCTACTCCTTCTCTGCTCTGTGGTGGACTGTCAAAGGTGACAACTTCTTTATTGATGAGGCATCTTGCCCTAAGAAAGGTAAGTGATCCAAGTTTATAAGTGAGAAGATCCTATATCTTTGAGATAACCCCCTGATTGATCTATTTGGCTTGATCTTGTGAGATATCAGATTGTAATGCCTCTTTAAGAGGTGTTGATGATTGACTGTCCACATAAAAGTATTCCTCATGATTCATTTCACAAGATGTTTCTAATTCATGACTTCTGTAGGAGCCTTCTTCATGATCTATTTCTGCTATGTCTCCATAGGATGTTTCTGATTTGCAACTTTTGTAGAAGCCTTCTGATATGTCTACATATGATTACTCTGATTCATAACTTCTGTAGAAGTCTTCTTCATGATCCACGTTTGGTATGTCTTTATATTTTTCTATACTTTGATCATGTGTAAAAATGTTAAGAGTAGGAGACTCTTGTTCCTTGGTAATGATATCAAGAGTATGAGACTCTTGTTTTGAATGAAGATCATCTATGGGTCCATTCAAAGAATGAATGTCATGGGTAGATGGAGGAGTATGTGTTATGTGGATGTGATCATCTCGTATAGATAGGAGAGTGTCCATTATATCATTGTAGTAGCTTGGAGATACAAATTCTTCATCTCAAATAATTTCGGAATTGCTTTCGACATGCTTTGGATCAAGTCCTTGACATGGGTCAATTTCAAAGAATGGATTGCATTCTTGGATATCTTCATTAGGCATAGGAAGATTCTTAAATGTCATGAGGTCAAAGGATGTCCATATGTTTTGGAAAGGACCATTGCTAGACCTTGGTGAAAGATGTTGATTGTGCTTTGGAGTAAATTCTTGAGATATGTCCTCTAACTCATTAGCTGATGTAGAGACATTTTCAACATGATCATTGGTCAAAGGGTCTTGATCATCATTTTTAATGATTGTGGTGGGAATTTGTTGCAAGATCTGCTATGGGAGTAAGGCCTGTGTTTATTGCTGAGCCAACAATGCTTGTTGTTGGTCGTGTTGTTTTTGTGCCAACAATGCTTTTTGTTGGGGTTGTTGTTGTGCTACTTGTTGATACACTTGTTGATGGATTTATTGTAATTGTGCCTAGCATTGTACTTATGTCTGCCGAGCCTAGTGCTTGGCTTGAGCTTGAGCCTATGCTTGTTGGGCTACTTGAGCGGCTTGTGCAGCTTGTTGGTTTTGGAGCACCTTTTGATGAGCGACTTGTTGAGCGGCTTGCAACATGATGGAGAATGAATTTTACATGTTGTGTTTTGGAAGTGGTGGTGGTGGATTGGGAATGGTGTTGACCATTGTGATGAAAGGAACAGTCACATTGATTTCTATGGTTTGAGTGGTGAATGGTGTGATCGAGATGCTTGGTCCCTAAGACACTCGAGGAACAGTAGATGTGTTAATCGTTGGGGTTGCTTGGATGGATGCCATCTGTTGTTGCAATATCGATGGAGGGAGGATTTGATATGATTCTTTGAATTATGAAGGGGGTGTTGCTCGGATTTGGATGATTGATGGTTGGTAAAGGGAGAAGGCTCATGCCTTGATAATTTGGTTGATAGATTTGTAAGTTTTGATTTTGATTTAAATCTACCATAGGAAAAGATGTTCCAAAATTTAAATCTACCACAGGAAAAGATGTTCCAAGTGGGGCAACCTAGTCCCTTTTCAAGGAAACTGCTCCGTAAGCCATTTCTATCAATTGGGTCCTCGAATCTGCAACTTTCAATGTCAGAAAGCTTCAGCGAGACCAGGTCACCATTATGGGTGACCTAGTCCCTTTTTGCTTTTATGAGAAACCGAAAGTGGACACAGAGGCCTTTGGTCTATATTCTACTTCTTCACGAGAATATTCCTCCAAATTTGCAAAATAACTTGCAAAACATAATATATTTGTGTTTCTAATGTGGGGTTTGGCTTGGTCAAACCCCTAGTTTGTATTCAAACTTATAATGGAATAGAAAATCTACATAAACCCTAGCCCTAAGTGTGTCTAGAACTAGGAAAACCTGAAACAAAGAAAAACCCTATTCTATTGTGCTAGAATAAGATGTATGTAAAAGATTTTAAATGATGCAAGACTCTGTCGGGTAAAAATAATGTAATCAAATTTTCAATAGATTACGCTATCTAGATTTCAGCCACAACTATGTGAGATATAATCTCTCCTCTCAGAAAGGGGAGGCGCCCTTCTTACTGCTAATAGAAGCTATAGTAAAACTAACAAAATACTTACAAAATGTACACTACAATTATGAAATGGGGGGGTTGTGTTACATTCATACTTCTCTCTTTTTTCAGAGAAGACGTTTACAATGCTTCATGATTTGGAAAGTCCTAGATCTGCTAAATGAAACTTAACAAACAACAATAATGCCAATATCTCTATCTTGTCAAAGCAAAGCGTAGAGATACCAGATATGATTTATAATAATAACAAAAGAAAAAGGAAAAGGGAAAGCTCACGAAGGCACAAAGTCGTTCCGTAGCTTTTTCGATGTTGAATTTGTAGAAGTATCATTTGTCGTATTAGAAGCACAAAGTCTTCTTAGATACAACAATTCTCTGAACTGAATGAACGATTACAAGCACAAAGTCTTGTAGATCTTTCAACCAAAACATTCACATAAACAAATCCAAATAATAGATGTAACACAAAGTTTACATAAACTACTCGAAGCCCTTCAGATCTCATACACTAATCACCACCGATATAATCAAATCATAAGATAATCGATCCCAACACAAAGTCTGGTATGCAATCCTCTTCTTTATTGATTAGATCTAGATTCACAAAATTGAATACAAAGCTTCAATGTTTGTTTCAAAGGAGCAGCACTTCGTTGCAAAATATCAAAAGGTAACCATTACAATAGAAATCCCTCTTATTTATAGAAAAGAGGGAAGAGCAAATTTAGGAAATCAATTGAGCAAAAATAGGAAACCCTAATCTAACTGAGTGTAATTTATTTCTATGTAATTACATCTCATATTTTTGGTGTAATTACACTTTACAAAAAGACATTTAAGATGTCAAAAACTATTTACAATATGCAAGGTAAGGAACACTAGAGACAAAAATAAGACTATTGTTCTTTGCTCTGGGCGCGGAAGTCTTCATATTTCTTTGCAGTCTCCTGTAGGAAGGTTTCATCTGGCCCAATCGTATAATCTACAAGAGTGTGTATTTTGGTAACCATCTTCTTAGCAGATGAACAAATCTTCTTACACCTTTGTAGATGAGCTTTGAAGCAGTCAAGTGAGAGCCGTATATCACATACAGTATGCATGGTGTTCTTTGAAAAACCTTTATCATCCACCAGCTTCATGAAGGCCACTTTGAACACTTGAATTATCTCATTGAGAGGAAGAAAGGTGTGGTCATCATCAAGGAGATCACCCGGTAACTCTTCCATTCCATTTATCAGAAGAACCCGGTAACCTTCTACATCCTCTTGCACCTGGTGAATGTCATCAGCTAAAAACTTTAATACTTGTATTTTATGTTCGAGTGATTCCTTTACCTCCACATGTTTATCTTTATCAGGTATAACTCCATTCTTCACCAACTTGCTGAGCTTGGACTCTTTCATTTTCAACCATGATGATAAGGCCCTTTCCATTTCTTGTTGCTCCTTTGCAAGTGATTCTTGCTCTTTATTAAGCTCAATTTGAAGCTTGGCTATTTGTACTTTCTTCTCACTTGCTATGGTGATGACCTGCGATCCGTGATCTATGATTTCATCAATAAAATCATTCAACACTTTACCCTTGGCTGCAAGCTTCTTTGGCTTTTGTACAACTGGTTCTTCAACATTCACCAAGGTCATGGTTTGGGTATCACTAATTGAAGATCCCGCTATGTTTCTCAGAATGTTTGCATAGCGTTCAACCTTCTCTTTATATAGATTCTTGGCCTGTTCCATCTTGTCAAGCCTCCCTGCAAGGGCATCTAGTACTACTTGGGCGTCTGCTTTAGCACTTTCATTAGTTACCTTCCCAAGTTGTATCCTTTGCACAGTATAATCTTCCATACTCACATCGCCCTCTTGTTGTGAAGGAAAACCTACTTCAACGAACTTCTCGCCAGCTTTATCAACATGGAGTCTTGACAGAACCTTAGCCTTCTTCTTTTCCTTGATCTTGGGCGGAGGTATTTCTTCCAGGTCCAGCTCATCAGGGGAGATCATCTGCTTCTTGCGCTTAGGGACCTGTGACACCAACCAAGGAGGGAAGGAAGAAGCATATATGTCTCTTGGTACTGCTAATTCCTGAGTTGTTGGGGCTCCTTGAGAAATAGTTGAGATAGTAACTATGGGTGTTGTGGTAGTCATTATAGGCCCAGTTGTTTGCACGCCAAGCTGACTCTGCAAAGATTCATCCATGAATCTGTTAAATTCAGCCTCCGAAGAAATGTCAAAAGACGAGGATGACAAACTAGGGATAGAAACCAGCGAACTGGATAGAACATTGATAGTTTGTGTCCGGACAACTGTAGAAGAAACCGACACAGTTGATACTGCTGGTGGGGAAGAAATATTTTCTACTCCTGTAATTATGGTAGGAAGAGGAGAAGAAGGAATGGGAGGAACAGGAGTTTTAGGTGTTGAAGGAGTGTGAGGAAGGTGGACAGGGTCTGGTGAAGATACTGGGATTTCTTCAGTTTCATTTTGAAGAGGGGACAAAATCTGCTCATCCTGATTGAACTCTTCCTCTTGATATTCCTCAACCTCTTCATGAGATTGTCCTTCTTCTTCGTTTAATTCTGTTTCTCCAGACTCTTCATCTTCTAATTCTAACTCTGTATCTCCTCCTTCCTCATCTGAGGATAATTCCTCGGAAACAAGATCCTTCCCTTCTGCACGTGATGTGGTAGCTCTTGTTTCTCGTATTTCAGTGGTTTGTGGAGTATTCTTTCCCACAGTGAACTTGATCCTTGGCCCTTTTCGGGATGAAGAAGGAATCTCGCCCTGTTTATCTTTGGCGCGGGATTCTGGCCGTGGAATGGGTTTTTCTTTGGGAGGCTCACCTTCAGAATCTGTTTTGAAGGCTTTCATTTGATGGCCATGCTTATGAAGCCATTCTGTTGTGTTTTGTAGAATAGGGGCTAGGCTTTCCCTCACGTAAGTACATTCTTTCTTGGACCATTGTATTGGAGGTAAAGGCTTCCTAGCGATATTATCTTCATCATAGGCAGAATTTAGGAAGTCTCCTAGATCTATGAAATCTTCAGGCAAATCGGTCATATTGAGGGCCCTGATTTGTTCAACTATCAACTTGCAGAAATCCATCCTATGAATATCTTCTTCATCTCTACATTATGCCCATATGTCTTCAAAATGATAAACGTGGTTGTGACCTTTCTTGAGTTTTTTCTTTACATCTCTAAAGTCAAAGTCACGCCTGTACCTGTAGATCTTGATAGTCATTATATGCATTTCTATTGAAACATTCTTGGCCTTTTGTACACTTTTGATCGTATACCTACCAAAGGTTAGGGGAAATTTAAAACTTGGCTTATGTATCCTTTGTCGTTCTTTGTGCATAGAAATCAATTGCCTACACAACTCCATGAGGATCCATTTGTCTGAGGAGTACCTGGGAAGCATGTAAGGGCATCTAGTGAAACAACCTACTCTTATATAAGTAAAGGTTGGGAACTATAGAAAAGCACATCCAACCTTGTTGACTGCCTTGTAGGCTTCATCTGATATTCTTTCCTTCTCCAGAGTCGGGTCAAAAGTGAACAACAAAGGAGCAAAGAAAGCATTTGTAACTCTCCTGAAGTGGTGGAAGCTTTCCCTCAGGTTTAATTGGTAGTAGTAATCATATATAGGAGTAGAATGTCTGTTACCTTTGGTAGACAAACCTGGAAACTGTCTCATTACTGCAGCCGCATACACCAAAAAAGAAGTCATATAGAATTTTAGGGTGGTGGGTACCTTAATCAGCTACTCATGGATTTCATCGCTGATCTGAGTTCCCCAATCAATATGTACTTTCCTCCTTCTGATGATCTGGATGTATTCAAACATCCAATCTTGAAAATGAGAGGATTTCGGTAAGCCCTTGACTCTGCTTAACAGGGTGATCATGTCTCTCACATCCTCCTTGAAGTCACTTCGAGGAAGTCCCTTAGGCCATCTAGATACAGCATGTCTGAGAATCTTCAACCATTGTGTGTTAATCAATGTCTTTGCCCTGACTGAATCATTGTCGAATATCTCTTGAGCCTTCTAAATTGTGACGGGTGTATATTGTTCCATTTGTGGAACTTTGAAGACTATATCAAAAAATTCACCGTCAAGCCTCATCACAACCTGACCTACAGAATCTCTCACAGTTTTGTCTTCTTGGATATAGTGAGCGGCAACTTGAAGCACAAATTGAGTGTGATGAGCAGAAGTTGGGAAGGTGGATACCAGATGGAGATTGCTATGTACAATGGCCTTTAGATTTTCATCCCATGGCCTCTATTGAATCCTCTTTACGAAATCTTCTTGATCTTGATGACCGATCTCGGTATCCTTGATCTCATCTACTTTGGACAACACCACGGTTGGAGGGAAAACGCCTTGGTACTTATACTTCATCTTACCCTTTGCTTTAGGAGATGGTGGTGGCGTTTCAGTTGTCATTTAGGGGAGCTTAGACGGATGTTTTCTTACCTCCAAGGACCTCTTGATGAAACTTGGAAATTAACTGCAAGAATGATGGATCCACTGGTGTCAGGAAATACATGCCATATGGAGAAATGTGAAATGAGCAGGCGATATGGAGTCACTGTGATTTGGCCATATGGTGCGGAAAACGAGGTGTGAAATGCGAGGTGGAAGCGAAAATGAAGAAAACTAGTGTTTCAGAGTGTTAGGAAAAAATGCAAGTTTTGGTGCTCGGGCGGTGAAAATCACCGCTCTAGCACCAAAGAGTGAAGTGAAAAGACTAAGTGTTAGGGTGGCGAAAATCACCGCCCGAACACTTAAAGGGTTGGCATTGTCGGTGTCGTGGCGAGGATTTTCACCGCCCTAGCACTAGGATGCTGAAGTTCGATGAGTGCCATGGCGGTGAAAATCACCGCCCAGACACTTGGGTATTCTGATGAGTGGGTGTCATGGCGGGGATTTTCACCGCCAAGACACCTCGATACTACTTGGCGTTTCACGTGACGTCAACGAATTTCTTCGCCCAAACACCCAAGGTTGGAAAGATAACACACGACAGGGTTTCACATTATGTGTGGCGAGACTGACGCAAAGGTAAGGAACTGAGAAAGGAAAAAGACCAAACGAAGGGATGATGAACCAAAAATGTCCAAAACAATCGAGGAATGAAAAGCATTTGAGAAAAACAATTAAACAGAAATGAAGAAGAGAACATACCTCGAATGGTGGATGATTGACAAAGACGACAAGAGCGAAAATCTGCGAACTAGAGGAGGCAAACAAGATTCAATCTTGTGGGAGGCAACCTAGGATAGTGCTGGAGCGACAGGAGGAGAGGAGTCATAAACGAAATGCGAAAATAACTCATAATATGAGTTAAAAACCTAAAAAATACCCTAAAACCCGCGCATTAAATGCGGAGTACAAAACTCAACATAAATAGCAATTAGGTGCTCGGGCGGTGAAAATCACCGCTCGAGCACCAAGGTTAAAAAAAGGCTAGGTGCAAC
>CM021106.1:541318750-541403705 GCA_007115665.2 Sequoiadendron giganteum | reverse complement strand
AAATGCTATGGAGAAGCTAAAATGCTGCAAATGACAATTTGACAAGAGTTTGGTAGCAAAAGACTTCCTCCTTCTTTTTTGAGAGAAATGAGAGGCTATTTATAGGACAATTTGAATTCTTTGGAGAATTCAACGGTTGAGATTAATCCAACAAAGCCAAGATGAAGGGCTATGGTGAGTTGAGGACTCATAAGCCCTCACATCTTGACATGTGGAATGTGAGATGGCCTAGGGTGAGATGATGTGGGAGTGAGGTGGAAGAGAGGTACATGAGGTGGAGGAAGAACATGTACCTTGTAGGTACCTTGGGGGATGAGAAGATTCTTTGGAGGAATAAAAGTGAATTAAAAATTCACAATGATTGGAAGAATCTAGTGGATAAGAGATGGTTTCCAAAAAGGTGGGGATTTGCCACATGTGAATGATGTGACAAGTCCAAGGTTCTAGAAGACTTTGGCACATGTGATGTGACAAGTCAAAGGTTCTAGAACTTGCATGGGGATAGGGAAAACCTTGGAAAGATAAAAGTGAATTAAAAATTCACATGGGGAAGAGGGGAGCCTTGGGTGAATAAAAAGGAATTAAAAATTCCTCGGGAGATGGGGAGAGTTGACCAAGGTACTGATTAGGCTTAACTGATCAGTAATTAGAAGATAATTAGTGGTTAATAAGGATTAGAAGCCAACTTGAAAAATTTGGAGGATGTGACACATCCTAATCAAGGATTAGGCATGTGCACATCTCTAATGAAGAGATTAAGAGTTTGATTAAGATTAAGTGAAGGATGTGACATGTGAAGAATTTAAATAAATGTCATATTTATTTAATTCATTTTATGAAAGGGGAATGAAAGGGGTAAGGTATTTAATTATTTAACTAGATACCTTAGGAATTAGAGGAACTTTAGAGGTATTAATTAAATAATAGTGTTATTGTTTAATTAATGCGGATAACGGGATATTTAGACGAAAAAGGGGTAAATTTGGACAAATGAAGTGTCCAAATTTAGGTGTCTACATTTTGCCCCTCTTTGATATGGTGTTACAAAGTATCATCATTTCAAAGAATATTAAAACATAGAACCTAGAAGAAGATGGTTAGATTTTAAAAGATGCCTCAGTCATTCAAAGGAGTGACTTAGGAAGGAAAAAGAAAATTTGAAGATTAGGGATTGAGGATGCCCCCTCGAGAGGACATGCGAGTTCAAGAGAACATGGGTGTGCTCTCGAAATGGATGAGATGATGATGTAAAGTGATGGATAAGAAAGGAGGATAACAAATGGGAGATGAAGGTGAGCACAAATGGATTCTAGGACAAATATGAGGTTGCCCCAATCAAGCTACAAGCCAGGTTGGGCGGATGGTTGATGGAGTGTTGTGGATGATGGAAGGATATATCCTAGAACAACACAAGGATAGGGAAGGATACATCCTGATGAGGATGAGGATGAGTGTTGTTAATGAGGGGAGGATACATCCCAAAACAACACCAAAGGATAGGGAAGGATTCATCCCGATGAGAGTGTTGTTGATGAGGGAAGGATACATCCCAGAGAAACACAAGGATAGGGAAGGATATATCCCACAAATGATAATGATGATGATGATGATTGGATCAAGGCTTGTAGCAAGGCTAAGAACAAGACCAAGAGTGTGATTAGATTATTTGAATGGATGAGGATGGAGGAGACATGCAAGATGATGGAATGGAAAAGGAAATGCAATCCTAATACAATTTGCCATCTTTGGAGCACTGATTTTTGCTATAGCATAAGACACCGGGTGTCAGGGAAAGTAAACCAAGATGAATTAGTGTCTAATGCATACACAAACACAACAAACAAGAAGGCTATTCCAACACCCCAAAGTTGCGATGACTTTGGTCGGGCTAGGTATTGGAATAACCATAAGCACAAAAGGATGCCCCAGCATAACACAAGACCTCGAGGATCTTGGTGGGTACTACGTGGGACAACCAAGAAGACAAAAATAGAAAAAAGATCAATATACGCCCCTATGTTTACTAGTCAAATCACACCATGATATGATGGATCAAGGCGACCATGACAAATGAAGATAGGGAGCTCAAATGCTAAACAAAAGCCAAAAGCATCAAAAGATTAGAATCAATTTTAAACGTCATTTTCCATAGGATCAAGAGGATGGATGGGGTTGATGTGGTCTGTTAGGAAGGATACATCCTGTTGAGACAAAAGATGGAGGATTATGATGGGTTGATCAACATGATGCTGGATACCAGAAATTGATTGGATCTCATGATATGAATAACCTTGTTCTATAAGCACCAGCTAGGATAGGGACATACTTGATGACATGACAAGATGATAGGACGACAAGACGACAAGGCACAAGACAAAAAAACCCTAAAGACCTAGGGGCTTGAGGGTTGATCAAAGATCAACCTTGCCTACATGAAAGCACAGAGCCCTTGTAGTTTGATGAAAGACCATGGATAAAAGCGGAAAAAGGACAATGAAGATCTCGATGGATGATGAAGACCAGATGGAAAAACGCCCAGGGGGTAGATCAAATGATCGACCTTGCCTACGTGAAAGTGCAGGGGCAAGGTAGTTCGACACAAGGCCAAAGACAAATGATGAAAGATGACAAGAGAGATAAAAGATAGAACCCTGAGGGTGGATCAAATGATCGACCTTGCCTATGTAGTTCGACACAACGTAGTTGGACACAAGACCAAAGACAAACAATGAGATGACCATGATGAGAAGATAAATGAAGGATGTTGATATGATGAGCCAGGATAGGTCGTGTGGATGGGATGATGGATATGTGTAGGATGTGCGTTATGCGAAGCTCAGGGATGGGATAGTGATCTAGATTATTAAAAGATGAATTAGGAGGATGAGAGGATGGATGGATGAGGGACGAAAAGTGAGGAGATAGTAGAATGGATGGCATTGGACTGTGTGGGGGTAGCCTGTAGCTAGATACCAATGACAAGGGATTATGAGAGGGGAGGAAAATAGAGATAAATGGATGGATTGATAAATATGGGGAAATAGAAAGATGTTAGGATAGGTAGATAGAGGGATAAGGATTGGGGAAGATGGATAGGAAGATAAGGATAGGGATATGGGTGGGATGTTTAGATAGAGGGATGGGTAGATAACGATGGAAGGACGAAAAAGGGCTAGTGGATGAGAGTATAGGAAGATAAGGATTTGGTAGATGGAGGATATAAGGATGGGAGGGATGGGGTGATGAAAAGGATTACATGGAGGGATGAATGGACGATGTCGCCAAAGACTCTATCGCAAATAAGGAGATGCCCCCACTCTAGATGTGTCATATGTAACGAGCCAAGAGGGGTAGCAAGATGGGTGGAAGGGATATGGGGGTTGACATGATGGATATATGATGAAGGTAGATGGATGTAGATAATAAGTATGGATCAAAAAAGTAGATGGGGAGGATAAGGAAAATGATAATGGATGAGGGGAAATATGCCAAGAGATGTCCAAAGCATGTATATATATGTGCCCCTATCTTTATAAAAATCACAAGGAAGATGGAGGGACTGGGATATGAATGGGAGATGATGGGTAAGATGTGGAAGATAGACAGATGTAGGAGATGGAGGAAAGGAATGCGTAGGTGGAAGTTGCCCCCAATTGTGGAAGGAAATTAGATGGGGGATTCATGCATGACGCCTGTTTGCCAGGTTTTCATCATGTTACTTATCCAAGGCACTTGTTTGCCAAGTTTTCACCATTGCACAAATGATTTTCTCTTTAATTTTTGCTCTTTTATTTTTTATCTTTTTTTATGTTTTGAGTTTTTGGACTTTTTGGACTAGGATACAGGTGAAGATGGATGAGGATATGGATTCAAAAGACATATGATAAAGTGGATGGATGAAGGACTTAAGCATCAAGTTCCAGATGAGGTAAAGAAGAGCCCATGTGTAAAGTGGCCATTGGATGTTGGTACAACCTTATTAGAATGGATGGATTATGCAAGGGGATGGATTAAAGGGATTTGATGGGGGGGATATGGGGGATAGTGGATGGGATACTTAAAGGTGTATGGATGGAATGATGGAGTAGATGTGTGATGGGGGAAGGTCTTCAGGACCAACATTGGCACATGTGGTGGATGTGAAATGAGAGGAGGGTTGATGGTTGGAGAATGTGGCGATAATGGAGGTATTGGGATAGTGAATTTTGGGACATAAGGACCCAAAAAAGATTTAGGAGATGGAGGATGTGAATTATGAGCTTTGGGAATAGCAACTTTGGATGTCATCATGGATTTTTCATTTGAAGGCATTGTCGCTTTTTTCTTTGGGATCCACATGGTGTTGATTTTTTCTTTGGTGGGCCTTTGTGGCCATTTGGATTGATTTGGATTTTGGATTCGATTTTCCTTTTTGTCAACATGTCTTGTGGAGGGGACATGGGGAGCTTTAGATTCATGTGGGTGTTTGGAATTATATATTTTGGCTTTGGCATCCAAAGTTCTTTTAGTAGCAATGGGATGGGTATGGGGAGATGGACAATGTGGAGAGGACGTGGATGGAGTGATAGAAGTAGGCATTTGATGAGGAAGTGTGGATGGAGGATGCGAGATAGCATGCATGTAGGTGTGTCATTGTTGATCGTGATTAGGAGTTATGAAGGTAGGATTTTTATGCTGTGTACGAGGGAGAGGGGGTGGATGAATGAAAGGATGAATAGGATAAGATGGAGGGGGTGATTTTGGGATATAAGGACCCAAAATAGACTATGTGGGGTTTGATGGAGGGCTATAGGAACCCATAGTAGATGGAGGGACATAAGGACCCAAAATGGATTTAAAGGATGAAGGAGGAAGATGGACGGTTGTTTTTAGGTAATATGATGGAGGAGGGTGGATGGTGGCAAATTACTTGGTAGAACGATGGAAAGTACCTCTTGTGCCTTTAGAAGAGGATCGTTTAGGATGTACGGAGATTTTACCAACATCTTTAGAGTGCGATTTTTGGGAGACATATCCAAGACCATGTTTGCCTGGATGTTCTTTGACTTGGATGGGCTCTAAAGTACCTTTCTCATGAAGGCCTAAACCTTTTCCTTGATAGTTCATGTTCTTGAGCATATGATCTAGGGTAGGATGCTTATTCTATTGGAAGCGTGATGCGAGCGCATTAGTAGGTGGAAGAGGTAGGGTGGTGCATACGCGTTGTTTTTCTTCTGTAAGAAGGCCACCATGGATAAGTGTAATGTGACCAAGGTGATACAAAAGTGGCGTTGGGATAGTAGGACTAGATGGAGATGAAGGATCATGCGATGGAGATGAGGGGATAGCAGCATAAGGAGGAATGAGTGATAAGGGATCGGGAGAGGGATTAGGGAAGATGATAGGATTTGGATTTTTGGTAGTGGATGATGAGGGCTCATGAGATGGAGTGGTTGGATCTTAAATGCAAAGGGGATCATGGGATGGAGTGAATGAACTAGTGTGATCTTGAGATGGGGTGGATGGGAGGATAGGATCATGACTTGGTTGAGGATAGGAATCCTGAGATGGGATGGATGGGGGATTATGATCTTGGGATGTAGTGGATGGGATGGTAGGATCTTGATTTGGAGGAGGGGATATGCTTGTATACTTTGGATCAAGCTCTTGGCATGACTCATCTTATGTGGGATGTATGATGATGGAAGAGTTTTGGAGGGACTCCTCAAATGGGGGAGATAGGAGGATGGAGGATTCATGAAGGTCATGTGATTGAAGTTTGTGAATATTAGGACTAGGAGGAGGGGATTGGATGTCTTCAATGGATTAGGTGGATCTAGTAGTAGAATATGGGGATTCAATGGATTCGATGGGTTTGATCGGCTCAACCATTTGGACGGTGTTAGGAATGGTGATGGGAGGGATAGGTGTAGGATGGAGGAGGGCCTCATCACTAGTGACAGTACATGATAGAGTGGGATGGCATGGTGTCTCTTTTTTCATGAGTCCTTGGGCGACATTTGGAAGGGATGTAGGATTAGATAGAGTGATGGGAATGGATGGAGGATCAGGGATGGATGGAGGATTAGGATTAAGATTGGTGGATTAGGATTAGACGTGGGGATGGGATTGGATGGAGGACTAGATGGAGGATTAGGATTAGGAATTGGTGGATTAGGGTTAGATGGGGGGATGGGAATGGATGGAGGATTAGGATTAGGGATTGGTGGATTAGGATTAGGCGCGGGGATGGGATTGGATGGAGGATTAGGATTAGGAATTGGTGGATTAGGGTTAGATGAGGGGATGGGAATCGATGGAGGACTAAGAGGAGATGGAGGATTAGGGTTAGGGATTGGAGGATTAGATGAGTGGATGAGTGGATGAGGATTATATGTAGAACTAGGAGGAGATGGAGGATTATGGTTAGGGATTGGAGGATTAGATGAGTGGATGGGTGGATAAGGATTATATGTAGAACTAGGAGGAGATGGAGGATTATGATTAGATGAGTGGATGGGACTAGATGGAGGACTAGGAGGAGATGGAGGATTAGGGTTAGGGATTGGAGGATTAGATGAGTGGATGGGACTAGATGGAGGACTAGGAGTGGTTGGAGGACTAGGTGAGTTATGTTTAGATGGAGGATTAAGATATAATGTAGTGAAAGGGAGAGTGATGTAGGAGGATGTGGATGTTGGATTAGATTGGGAAGATTGGGATGGTGAGTAATAGTAGGAAGATGTAGATGAAGGATTCAAATGGGGAGATGTGGAATTAATGTAAGGGTATTGGGATGGGGGATTATGATAGGAAGGTGTGGATATTGGATTAGAACAGGAAGATTGAGGTGGTGGACCACCATAGGAAGACATGTAAGGTGAGTTGGCATAGAAGGATAGGGATGATGGATTAGGATAAGGGGATTGAGATGGTGGATTAAGATAAGAGGAGTATTGGGATGGGGGATTGTGATAGGAATGTGTGAGTGTTGGATTAGGATGGGAAGATTGGGATGGGTGATTGAAGTAGAGATATTGGGATTGTTGATGATGATGAGGGTAAGAGGATGGTTGAGAGGGGGGACATGATGAATATGTCAATCGTGAGGATGTTGGATATCCCTTGTCAAGGGTAGCATAAGGACTATTAGTAGATGTAGATGAAGGCATGGTGGGATAGTTCGAAGGAGTAGTTGCATTTTGGGAGGTGGTTGGAGAGAGTTTTCTAGCAATGATAGCATCAAGGGGATCTATCTAACAATCTTCGTGATCAACAAGATTTTTGTTATCGTCATCAACGTAGTTAGGATTCCCCTTGACTACTACTATTGGTTGTGTGAGAGGGGGATAAAGATTTACGATGGATACAGATTAACAGGAAAAAATAGATGATAGATAGAGAACTAGGATGGATTGGAAGCTCATATGGGGATTGGATGAAAGTTCAGATTGGGATTGAATAAAATCTCATATTAGGATGATGGGATTAACGCTCAGATTAGAACTAGATTGGAGCTTAGATTGGGATTGGATCAGAGGATATGATAGGATAAGTTTGTTTTGTATTGGATGATTAATTAGGATTGGTTGATGGAAAGGGTCTTAACCCCAATTCAGAAATCACCCTAACTGACTTAATACATTGGTTGATCGGATTAAACTGGCTAAACCAATGATCACGACACTGAATCTGCCTTGAGATAGAAGGGGATTGATTTGGGCCAATGATGACTTTCAACACAAATCTGCCTCAAGATAGAAACAGATTGATTAGGTTGAAGACAATGATTGATATGTAGGATAACGATCAAACTTAATGCCTGGGTCAATTCAGGAGATAACTCCTAAAATAAGGTTTAAGGGATTTTGTGATGAAAGATGATGAATAATGAAAATTAAAGATGTCTTGATGGTTTTTATATGATGGGGGTGTTGTTGAAGTGATCCTTTTGGAAGAAAAACAACTCTTTAAGTTACACGGTAAGATGGTAGAATGGGTACCCCAAATTATGAAATGATCAATGAGAACGTGAGAAATGGACATTTAGAAAGGTTAAACGGAAGCTTGGAATCGCCAAATGGATGTTTGGATTGGTTAAATGAATGTTTGGTATGATCAAACGGTCAAACAGAGGGTTGAGGTGGTTAAACGGAGGCTTGGAATGGTCAAACGGGATGAAATTGTCTGTTCAAGAGGGCGTATCCGCCCTTCTGCAGTCAAAATAGTGAATCAAGGGGCAAATCCACCCCTCTGCAAAAAAATAGTGAACCAAGGGGGCAAATCCGCCCCTCTGTAGGAAAATAGTGGACCAAGGGGCAAATTCACCCCTCTACAAAAAAATAGTGGACCAAGGGGGCAAATTCACCCCTTGACAAAAAAATAGGAACTTGGTTTGGATGACAAAGATTATGGCAATGACTTGAAATGACTCAATGAGGCAAACTTATCGAGATTTACTAGTTTCTCACAAAAAGACACTTTAAACAAACACAATCTTATGATCAGTGTTAAGAGGTATGGCCAACAAAGGTCTTAATCTAGGATGCACAAGGTTTCTAAGGAGTCATCGATATACTCTCGCTAAGTGAGGTGCAAACCGTGAACACCATCCCGTCACAAGCGTGAGTCGAGAACCCCAACGAGATACTGAAGGGCTTGGACCAACTCTTCACATCTATTTAGGTATCACCCTAGCTTCGACGCTCCACCAGACACAACGTGATTGGATTGGAGTACAACTTTGGCTCTCCCCCCTTTTTATACCTCATCAGTACACGTGGTTGGGATCGTCCCTTGGGGTGATGAAATCCCCAAACAGATCTCTCTAAAAAGAAGGCACTAATCATTTCCAACTACTCCCCAGGTTCACACAAAGTGCAATGGGAAGGTGAAAACAGATTAATGCCCCCTTTGGGTAACACAAAAATAGGCACACCACTCAGTAAGTATTACTTCCTCCTAATTAAAATATGTGCCTAGATGAAAACAACAATAAAAGACTCTTAAAATCTGCATAAATTAACAGCCCTACAAACAAATGTTAGTTGTTTTATCCTTCATCTCTTGTGAATAACCACTAAATACTGCAAAGTATTAGTAAGAAATCCAACTACACCCACAAACAAGCAAAGTTAGGGGGTTAAAACTTCAAAACAACAAAAAAAAAAGCCAAAACCGAAGCTGAAATGCCTATTTTTACCTTCAAAAATGAGTTGTTTAGGGAAAATCCGCCCCTCTGCAGTGAAAAATGTTGGAACCACAGGGTAGATCCGCCCCTCTATAGTGAAAAATGTTGAAATAGCAGGGCAGGTCTGCCCTTTTGCAAAAAATTGTCAGAAACAGTGAAATAGCAGGGCAAGTCCGCCCCTCTGCAAAAAAATTGTCAGAAAAGTTGGAATAGGAGGGCAAGTCCACCCCTTTGTAGAAAAACTGTCAGAAAAGTTGGAACAGGAGGGAAAATCCGCCCCTTTGCAGAAAAACTGTCAGAAAAGTTGGAATAGGAGGGCAAGTCCGCCCCTCTGCAGAAAAAACTATCAAAAAAGTTGGAACAGGAGGGCAAATCCGCCCCTCTGCAGAAAAATTGTCAGAAAAGTTGGAATAGGAGGGCAAATCCACCCCTTTGCAGCACATGGAAGGGCAAGTCCACCCCTCTACGACCTGGACCTATAAACAAATTTAACAACAACAAACGTGAAATAAAGAGACCCGTTTGTGGGTCACATCGGGCGTGCCAGAAATGTGATCCCTCAAATTTTCTACCCTATTCTAAGATGCAAAACCAACTAATGATGCACTAAAAGGAAAAACACAAGAAATGCACCTCAAGATTAGCTTAAGGAGTATTTATGCAAGAAAGATAAACAAAATAAGAAGATAAATTATTATACCTTTTGTGCTGATGATTTCCTTGGTTGGCCCTTGATTTTTGAGAGTTTGTGTGCTCCTTGGATGGCTATGGAAGTGAATAGATGCAAGATGCAAAATGTGATAAAATGCTAGTGGCTAAATGACTTGGTGGATTGGTGAAGAATGCTTGTAAATGACTAAAATGTTGCAAATAAAAAATTGGCAAGACTTTGGTAGAAAAAATCTTATTTTTTAAAATGAGAGGAAGGACGGGATATTTATAAAGGGATTTGAATTCTCTAGAGAATTCAACGGTTGAGATTAAACCAACAAGGTCAAGATAGAGGGCTATGGTGAGTTGAGGACTCACAAGCCCTCACATCTTGACATGTGGAATGTGAGATGGCTTAGGGTGAGATGATGTGGGAGTGAAGTGCAAGAAAAGTACATGATGTGGAGGAAGGACAAGTACCTTGGAAAAGGGATGATGTGACCTCTCAATGATCACATGGGGAAAAGGAGAATATTGGGTGAATAAAAGTGAATTAAAAATTCACATGCTTGAGAGAGTTTAATGGATAAGAGAGGGTTTCCAAAGAAATGGGGATTTGCCACATGTGAGTGATGTGACAAGTCTAAAGTTCTACAAGTCTTTGGCACATGTGATGTGACAAGTCAAAGGTTTTAGAACTTGCATGGAGAAGAGAAGATTCCTTGGAAGGATAAAAGTGAATTAAAAATTCACATGGAGAAGAGAAGATTCCCTAGAAGGATAAAAGTGAATTAAAAATTGACATGGGGAAGAGAGGAGTTTAGGATGAATAAATGTGAATTAAAAATTCACATGGGAAAGGGAGTCAATGCCAAAAAAGACAAATGGAAAGATTATCTAAAAAAAGTATGTTAAATGTGGCTAATGACCTTGATTAAAGTTGTGCAAACACAAGATTAAGATAATAAATGAGAGATTAGAAGCAAGTGGGAGATTATGGAGGATGTGACACTAATCTTGATTAAGTGGTGCACATCCTAATCATAGATTAATCTATTTAATCCAGATTAGATGAGGATTATGGAGGATGTGACAAGGAGAGAGAAGGTGAGGAATTAAAAATTGATTTTTAATCAAAAGGTTAAGTGACTAAATTAAATAAATTGTCCTATTTATTTAATTTAGAGAAAAAAAGGTGTAAAGTAAAGTATTTAATTATTCAATTACATACTTTAGGAACCTTAAGCAGAAAATAAAATAATCACATTTTAAATCCCGACAACCACTCAAAATTGCCCAGGTGGACTAAGTCGCCACCTTGGGCGACTTAGTCCCATGTGGCATAGAAATCAAATTTAATCTTAAATTCTTACTGGATTTTCTCCTAAACCCTAAGGTCGGCATGTGATGTGTTATTTTCAGGGAATTAGGGCACAACATGTATAAATAAGGGTTTTTCCCTCATTTTCAACCCAAATCTAGCAAGCAACCTATCTTCCTCAATCATTCACTCATCTCTCATTTAACCTTTTTCTCAAGCAAGCTAGGGTTTTGCATTCTAAGTCATCAAGACATCTTTTTGAAGCATTAAAGGGTTGAAACTTCAACCATTGTTGCAACAACTTAGGATCGTCATCATGGCAAGGTATTAACTCCATTTGTTCATGCTTCACTACATTTCTATCTTCATTTGGTTTAATTACTCAAAAGGGGTTTGACCAAGGCAAACCCCTATGCCTTAACATCCAACATTTATTTCTCTCTTTGTGTGATTTGCAGGTCTTATTTGTAGGTTTGTCAAAGAGTAGGTTTAGAAGTGTTGTCATCGAAGTGTCAAAGCCTTCAAGGTTGCAAAAACCTTAATTGGAGCTTGGAGAAAACCTACAGGCCAAGTTCTGCAGTTCTAGATCCAGGAAATTACCAGGAGTAGAAGTGCAAAATGAGGACTACACATTCCCCCTTCGAATCTTTTGAAAAATGAAAAATGACACTTCCCCCAGTTGTGGTGACTTAGTCCCATTGTGCAAGTTTTTTAGAGATTTATGCAGATCCAGATACCCTTTTGGCTAAAACAAACCCCAATGCAGTTTTCCATAATTTGCCCTAAACTGGACTAAGCCGCTCAGATTGGCACAAGTGTCCCACTAGGCATAAAATTCAGATTTTGCAAAAAATTTGGGACATCTACAGTCTTCACTCCAGGCTTTGCCATTTTCTAGGTGTACTCTTTCAGTTTACCTTTTCTAGCTTGTTCTTTATTGCATTTAATCTATTCTTCTACATATCATTATGTGTTTTCAAACATAGTTTCATTTTCTAGTTTTTGCATTACTAGTTAGCTTCTTTTATCCATTTCCAACATTTAGACACACATCACACCCATTCACATCCCCTATTCCAAACCCCTAATCTTTGAATGTCAACATTAGCATTTTGGCCTACCTCTCTCCTTTTGGGTGAAAAACCCTAGAAGTGTTAGGGAGTCTTGTGGTGCCAAAATGTATGTTACACAAAGGTTTCCCTTGAATTGGTGGTTTCAGTATAGTGAATTAATCTTTCAATTGTTGAAATGCTTGCTAACATTTTTCATCCCCCACTTGAATGTGAAGTTCTTGTATAGGAGATGTGAGAAAGGGTGACACTTGTTTGTTATTTGGGTTATAAAATGTCAGATTGCTTTCAAAGTTTATCCTAGAGACTACATAATTGATTTAGACTAGTTGGTGGGAGCATTTGAACTATTGCTTTTACTTTTATTGGGTCAACTTCAATGCATCTGCAAGAAACAATGTACCCTAACAATTTTCTTGAAGTCACACCAAAAACACATCTCTTTGGATGTAACCTCGCTTAATATTTTTCTAGCCTATTAAAGATTTGTTCAAGTACATCCAAGTGACCTTTTCTTGTGACAAACTTTGTCAATAAGTCATCAACATAATTTTCCATGATGGTGTGAAATAGGTCATGAAATATTGTTATCATTGCTCTTTGGTATGTAGCTCCAACATTATTTAGGACAAAATGCATTACTTTTTAATAGTGCATTCCCCAAGGACATATGAAGACTATTTTGTGTTGATCCTCACATGCAATGAGTATTTGGTTGTATCTTGAAAAACCATCCATTAAGGAAATCATTTCATGATTAGCTATTAAGTGCATGTCTATATTAGGTAATGGGAAGTCATTTTTTTGGACAATCTTAGTTCAAATCCCTAAAATCAGTACATATGTGAATGCCTCAAATTATTTTGGTAAAAAGGAAAAGATTAGATACCCATTCTAGATAATCGATAGGCCAAATAAATCAAACATTTAGTAGCTTTTGAAGCTTAACTTTGACCAATAATTTTATTTGGGGATGCATCTTATGAATTTTTTGTTTCATTGGTTTTATACTTGGAAAAATTATTAAGTGATGAACTAGGCATGGCTACATAAGACAAGGCAAAGTTTATATTTCATTTATGGAAGAATGTTGTGAAGTCCTCTTTCTCTTGAGGTAATAGTGATGCTACAAAGAAAGTTATCTTTAAATTTTGTGTTGTACCAATATTTATTTCTTGTGAATCCTTCACCAATATTGTAGATTTCTCTTGATATTTGACAATGGTCAGAAGGTCAAATCCTCCATCCTTAGGTACCTCAGAGAGGTTTTCACCTTTAGATACATCCTTTCTTTTTACTTTTTCTAATATAATAGTGTCGCATTGTGGTTTTCACTAGAGGATCATCTTATTATTTTAAGGTCTTCACTTTTACGACTAAATGATTTGGCCTTCTCACCAAAGAATGCTTTGACATCAAGATATATAATGAAATAAATGTTGTGGTCTCTTAATGGTATATTGTCTTGAATCCTCATAAGTTATGCGATAAACTCATCATTTTTAAATGTGTCCAAAACAAGAGGTCCTTGTTGGTCCAAATCTATGAGTTGGGATAAACAAGTGGAAAGCCTTTAGATTTTGATGTGGAGATGAATGATATGGAGGATAAAGTAAAAATAAATCATTCTTGAAATTATTCAGCAATACACAATAAGGAGTCATCAAAGGTACCATTATTAGTAGTTTCAACAACAACAAAAAGTTTTGGCTACCTCACTAGGGGTGCACTAAGGGTTTGGAAACATAGTTTTCAATGTCGCATACCCAAACCCTTGATATTTTTGTCCTTTTATAAAATAAATGCGCTTTTCTATTCCTTTTTGTGAATTCCAATACCACCTTGATCTTTATATCTCATGTTCTTGATTACATGAAAGCCCTTGGTATACTTAGCAACTTGCAGGGTAGCTAGCTCTTCATCTTCTTTATACAACCATGTGGAGATATCTTATTCTATAATTTATTTATTCAATTCCCCCAATGTAAAATTGTTATGAATTCATATTTGATAACAATTGTAAATGTTTTTTGGATCTGTCGGGGCTTGTCATATGAATTTGGTGAAGATGGAAGTTGTCCCACATAGAAGGAGCCTTTCATGTCATATTCTCCACATCCTTTGGCATTGACTTGGACCTTGATCTCGTAAATGGGGATGTTCATAGTGGATGATGAAGAAAGGGTGGATGGGTTCACATCTGATGATGAAGATGAGGCTACATCATTATTAGGTACTCGGTGAGATATATGATATCTTCCCTCTATATTTTCTAGTATTCCAAAGGGTGAGAATCTCCATAAATAGTTACTTCAATATTATTGGAGGGGAATTTCAAGCACTAGTGGTATTTGGATAGTACAACCTAGATGGCATGTATCCATGGGTGGCCTAGGAGAGTTTTATATGGGAGATCTATTTCCAAGACTTGATAGGTAGTGTCTTTTACGGTGGGGCCAACTTGGATGGGAAACTTTATTATTCCTTCATATTCACACTTAGTATCACCGTATGCTTTTATAGTGATACTTTTTTGTGCATTTATGTTACCATCAAAATATCCCAACTATTTTATTAATTTGAGAGTGCAAACATTCAAGCCTACTCCACCATCTATCACGACTCTTTCAATTTTATGTTTGTGGATGAAGACTTCTATGTATAGAGCTTGATTATGGAATGTGGTGGATGGGAGGTCCTTTTTAGTGAATACCAAATGATGGAGGGGTGATGTGTCTTACCATGGCCTAAAATTGATCAATATTTATGTTAGTAGGTACAAAAGACTTTTAGAGTGATTTTTCAAGGATCTCCTTATGCAAGAGAGATATACGAAGAAGTTCAAAAATGGAGATTTAGGTAGGTTTTTTCTTAAGTGATCCTAAAGGTATTAAGATGAAGGATGGGGCATGGATTGAGCTCCTTAAAGAGTTAATTTAACACAACATGTGGTGACTACACATTTATGAGTTTTTATTATAATGGATATGGTGACAATTTGGGCATTGGTTTCTTCTATATGACCAACAATGGAATTGTATGAATAATTAACATTGTTGTATTTATTTCCCTTGTTGGGGGTGTTTCCCTTTCCATGGTTAGGGATTGGATCCTTGCAGATGCTAAGATTATTAATGGATGAACTATTGGAAAAATCTTCAATGTTAATGTTGCCTTGGTCAATAAGATCCTGAATGAGGTTTTTCAATTTCATACAATTAGGTGTCTTGTTCCCTTTGACCCTATGCTATTCAGAATATTCATTTTCTTTGTATCGTGTGGGTTTGAACAGTTGTTCTTCATATTGTCTACCTTCAAGTAGTTTGATAAGGTTGGACTAGACCAATTTTATTAAGGAAGATTCAATTGGCTCCGTAGGAGAGTGCATTTTCATCTTGGGGTGGTGTTTTTCCTAGGTGGCCCTCCTGAAAGGGCCACATTTTGATTGTTTGGTTGCAAGTTTGATGATGTTGTATGTTTTAGACAACTTTTGCATCTATCACACCATCATTGACAATGTTTTTATTTTTCGCCCATAGGCAAGGTTTGTCATTAAATTATGAATCAGTGTCTTTATTTTTGTTGCAAATTTTGACAAGACCCTTAGAAATGAGGGACTTTTTTATAGTTATCCTTTTTCTAAGATTTCATCAAATATATTGGCAAATGAAAGCCCATCTTTTTATTTAGATTTTGTGCACAAGTTGTCTTTCAAGGATAGGCCATGGGGATATGATTGTCATGTCCCTCCATCTTTGTAAAAAGGCACTGACTTAAGAAGTAACAACCTACCTAGAAAGGATAGCCATTTGTGAGTCCAATGGTTCACTTTCATCCAAAACTTATCTATAATAATTTGTCAAGAACTACTAGGAAGGGCACTAGAAGAGATAGGAATGTTGAGATACATCAAAGGTAATTGGCTAATCTGTAATCTCATAATACGAGCAATGCATTATTGGATAAGCACAGGAGTATTAAAAAAGAAAATGGAGAGGATTTACCCTCGTTGATTTATTAACCAGAAGCTGTAAGGTAGATGTCCAACACCCTACCCAAATTCATAGCCTCTCTAACCTTGACCATACCCATCAGAGTAGTATCATCCATAAATTGCAGGTGCAACTAAGGCAGAAGACCATTACCCCACTGGCATTCCTAAATAAGACCTTGATTAACATGGCTATTAATCACTCTCCCCAAGCCTTCGGCCAAAAGAATAAAAAGATAAGGAGAAAGGGGATCAACTTGTCTAAGGCCTTTGGAAGCCTTAAAATGGGAAGACAAATCCCCATTAACCAAAATCGAGAAAGAAGTGAAAGTGACAACTCATTATCCACATAACCCACTCCTCAACAAATCCAAAAGCAAGAAGCACCTTCCACGGGAAAGACCGTTCAACTTGATCATAGGCTTTAGCCATATCAAGCTTGATGAACATAGCTTTTTCCTTGGAAGCCGCCATGGAATGGATAGCTTTAGCAGCTATAACCACTCCATCCAAGATTTTCCTATCCACCACAAAGCCCCCCTGTTCCTTTGAAATCAGCTTACCAATCCACCGCTTCAATCTTCCAGCCAACAACTTAGATAGAATCTTGTAGACCATATTACAAAGGGAAATGGACCTAAACATATCCAGCCTATCAGCCCCATCACATTTGGGGATGAGAGCGACAAAATTAGAGTTCATAGCCCTTAGTATTTGTTTGTTCCTTTGGGATTCCTGCACCACCTCTAATAAATCTAATTTTATAATGTCCCTAAATTCTTGAAAAAAAACAATAGGGAGTCCATCTGGACCCAGGGCTTTCGCCTTCTTCATTTGAAAAATAGTAGCTTCCAACTCCTCCAAGGTAACACAACGCAACAAATATTCATTTCCAAAGAAATAAGATCAAGAATACAAGACAAGACATGATTCTCTTCGGCCCACTCTTCAAGATAATCCTCACTAAACAAAGCAACAAAGTACCAAGAAGCTTCGCTGGAAATATCTCCTTGAGAGGACAAATGCTCACCACTGAAATTCACAAGGTAAGGGATGGAATTTCCATGTCTCCTAGCCTTAACAAAATATGTTGTTGTCTCCTTCTTGTAACCAATCTACACAAACCTTTTATTTCTAATAAATCTCCTCCCACAACTCACACTCCTCTAGAGCTTTTAGAGCTCGCACCTCTACCAAAAGGGACTCCTCAAAAAGGCCAAACTCACTAATCTCATGAGTAATAGCATCTAAAATGTCCTGAGAAACAACCTTAGCATGGAAGATGATGTTGCCAAAACAATTCCCATTCCACCTATTGAGTTGATACTTCACATATTGTAATTACTTAACAAAAGAAAACATTGTGGTGCCATAAGCAAGTTTGCTACGATGCCACCAATCAACCATATACTCCTACAGAGAGGGCTCATGCAATTGCATAATTTGAAACTTAAAAGTGGGTGACTGAGCAACATGAGCAAGAGAAGTAGAAAGCTTAATTGGCCAATGATCAAAACCCCTCCAATCAAGAATCTCAAAACTAGTCGAACAAGACCCACCAATCTAGAAATAGGAAACCAATAATCTGTCTAGCCTCTTGGAAATACAATCCTTATTGCATCATCTATTATTTCGTGTATTGACCATTACAAGGTCTAATATCAACAAGATTTAGAAAATAAATATTATCCCAAAGAAGAAAAGCAGAAGGCTCCAACCTCAACACTCCTCCCCACTTATCTTGCAGATCAATAATAGCAATAAAGTCACTAATGATAATCCAAGGGTATAGAGGTGAAAAACTTCGAATAAACTAAAGATGAGACCAAAGGTGTATCTTACTTGACATATCTGTGGGAGCATAGATATTAGAAAGAAAAACAATTTCCCCAATCTCCAAACTCGAGGCAACCACAAAAATAGAATATTTACATGACATTAACCAAAGGGGACAAATCTTCAAAGAATTCCACAAGCATACTAATCCCCCAACATTACCTTGAGCACCAATACATTGACAATGCCCACACCACCAAAGTTTAGGCATAAAACGAAACATACTCTCAACTGAAAGTTTAGTTTCCTAGATGAATAACATATCGAGAGAATGACTTCTGACTAAATCATGAACAAATTTTTATCGAGGGCCACTGTTCAAGCCCCTTAAATTCCATGAGAGAATAATTATTTTTGAGGGTTAGAAAAATGAGAATCAATACTCTTAATAGATCTTGACTCCACCAACGTCTCTCCCATCATCTAAATTTTCTCCAAATCCAAGTCTTTCTCCCAGCTTTGGAGGGCTTCTTAAGAGCCCCTTAGGATTTTTTACGGTGCAGCCCAAAGAAGGAGAAGCTTTATTTCCTTTTTCTGAATCATACACCATCTTCTCAAAAGGAAGAGTTTTTCACCTCAAACTTTTCCATAGCTAAAAAAGCCTCAAGAACCGCTGAATCCACCAAAATAAGATTAGTATCCATTTGAAATAAACCACCTTCCTGAGTATTCTAAAGATTGTCAGAAATAACACCCTCTTGAACCACCTCCAAGACACCTTGGTCCAAATCCATCATACTCAAATTCACCTCCTGTTGGCTAAGGTCATCCAACACATCTGAGCGATTAAAAGTGTCCCCTTCCTGCCTCTCCTTATTAGTTCTCTTTTGTCCACGATTCCTATTACGGAGCTTAACCAGAGTAAAACCCTCATTATCTGCAACTTCACCAGGAATAGGAGCCTTGCCTCTGTCAACCTTTGGAGGATTGCGGGGAGGCTACATAGGTCGAGACTCTTAAGATCTGGACCTAGGGAATCTTCACTACAAATGACCATATTCATGGCACAACCGACATCGAAAAGGAAGAGTCTCATAATCTAATTTTTTGCATCTAAGAACACATACCCACACAAATTTCCATAGATTTTGGAAGAGGGTTACTCAAATGAATCTCAACACAAATGCGAGCAAAAGTCATTACCTTTCTATCTTGTGTTTACTGAGAGGGATCCACCGGTTTCCCCAGAAGTAGAGTAGCCATTTGTAGGATGTCATTATGCCAATATTCAAATAAAAACCAAGGGAGGTGCACCCAAATAGGAACATGGTTTGGGAGCTCCTTAGATGGGTTAAAATCAATGTGCCAAGGTTTGATGAACAAACCAATCTGGTTGTGAAAATAAGGCCCTCCTTTGAAAAATCTATTGCGATCAACCATGCAGTTAAAAATGACCATAAAATAGCTATTTACCAACAACATCTCTTCCATTTTCCTCTTCAAATTCCAAGTCCGCTAAGCCAATGACTCCAAAAATGGGAGTGAGACACACATTTCCATAAATTTACATATCAAGGCATGATTTGAAAAGTACTCAACATCCTCAACAATTGATTCTAGTTGAATCACCAAAACAAGCCTATCCTGGATCCTCTCTAGGAATCTGTTAATTTTGGGGATTTGAGGGCCTCTAGACGGAGTAAACCATCCCACCCTTGAATCACTATACAAGAAGTTACTCTCAACAACCCTCTTTGAGGTAGTTGGTGACTTCACACCAAAAGAAGCACAAAAATCCGTAGCAGGCTTAAACACAAAAGTTTCATCTAAACCCATAGCCAAAAATAAGAAAAGGTGAAAAGAAGACAAAGAGGAGACAAAAAAACTCCTTATACCTCCTCGTAGCCCTGCACCAAACACCTACCGAACAACAAAATCAAAGAAAAAGAATGAACGATCTCCAAATGCCTACTGCAAAAGGAGACTCCCCAAGCTTAAATCTTTGCCTCCACGCTTGGTATCGACCCCCTTGAGCATGCACTAATCAATATGCACACATGTAGGTCATGCTAGTTAATGGTCGCGGGCCTACAACACCATCATGCGCCCAACCAACGCCATCCTTTCGATATTATCTTCGTTAGCATTGAGATGATTATCTTGGATAACACTTATGAAATTTTATGGTTGCATTTTTTAGGTTGTTACATAACACTCCTCCATTTAATACAAAAAGTATATATTCCCACATAGGTAACACATGTCAACATATAGAGCAAATCAAAAGAAATAAGTGTCCACATATAACTAGTAATACTATAGAAGTCGTAGGCTACACTTATAAATTCAAGATTCCAAACCTCAATCTCCTAGGTATTTTACATTTCTTCCAAGGTCCCAATCTCCAATATTTCAAATATTTTATGGGGTGCCTAGACACTACCCACTGTAGACAAATTATTTTTATTGTAGGTGTATGTTATAGAGGATGAGAGTGCAACAATATAAGACATCTTCAAATTCGAATGTTAGGAACACAATTGTATGAACACAATAGTGCCAAAGAGGACAATAATACATGTTATCACACCCTAAAAACAGAAAATTCAATATTTAAAAAAACAAAGATCTTAATGTTGGTTTTAGATTCCCCCTCTTAATTCATACAATATAAAACAAACAACAAAATTGCACTAAACCTTAAAATGTCTATGCCCTTTTAAACCCTCTCATCCCTACTCTATTTAAATTATAATTTAAAATATTAAATGTTTTATTACGTCGAAGGCGTGTCCCTATCTGAGCTTTCAGAGCTCAATTTGTCAATCAACGGTTTATAAGCACTGAGAGGGCCTGGTTGATAGTGTGGTAAAATGCAGCCGTAGATTGTTTAAAACAGGTAGATCAAATCATTCCTCGCGTCCATCACCGTTGGTTTGTAACTCCTCGTCAGCGTTGCTCTTCACTTAAACTACTACTCCACTGAAGGAACTTGCGCCTGTTTGAATGTAACTCCTCATCAAATAGATCATCACCGTTTCTGCAAACTGGGAGACCCTCGTAAAAAACAAAAGGGATCAAAGTGATCGTAGTTGTTGAATTGTTTTGCCCAGCTTTTTCTCATTTTTATTGTAGTTATTAAGTTCTCGCACGTATGATGGAACGCCTTCATCAAATCAAACTGCAAGTTGCACCATAATAGTAGTGAGTTGGTTGTTAATACAAGATGACAACTACAAGAAATTTCATATGATGTTTTCACAAATTAATTCAGATTTGGCATGCCTTTAAAATCCCTGAGGTTTTAGCTTGACACACCTACAAGCATTTTCAATATTTATGACCATCATGGCAGAGTAGATAATGTGGAGCCCGTGGCTACTTGGTGTTTTAAATGGAAGCATTAGTATGAGTTGGAGAATGAGTAATGATGCATTTACTCACAATTGTTTCAATCTACTCACCTTTCGGCATCAGTTAGTTAAGAACGATGAATACTGGAGCTTGAAGGCATGGCAAATACTGGTCATTTTGGGTATATGATTACCATTGTTGTTGATTTCATTTCAATGTTGGAAGACTTGGGAATTGATTATTGGGTTAGTGCTCCCAGATTTTGTAGCATAATCAACAACATTGGTTGTGTCCTCCTTTAGCGGTGAAGCAAATTCTCTCAAGTCGAATGGCGTCTGCATGTATTAAAAAATACCCACATGTAAAAGACTGGGTTTGGTGGCCCTACCACTTTTACATTTCACCTCTTTCTTTTTTATTTATTTTCAATGAATGTGAAATCACAGAAAATGCTTCGATTTTTAACCTTGAGTTTAATGGTTAAGTTTTAGTGCTTGGCAGATGTGCATAGCTACATCTTATAATCCTTCTTATGTTCATAAGTAATATAGTATTTTGCACTTCCCTATTGTATTTAGAATCAATGGATTTATTTTTTTAATAAATAATAGATGATAGAGCCCTCTATTGAGTTGAAATATTTCAATATATTACAAGGAGAGAGCATTTGTGGGCTAATTTCTAGCCATAAAATTTACATTGGCAACAACTGTTTGAAAACTCAGCTTTGTTGGGGCCAAGGTAAAAGTGGCACTTGCAGTTTAGAAACTATTCTTCCTATTATTGCTTTCAAACTACTAACATTTTATCAATGGTGGGTTATAGATGCACTAGACATGTGGAATATGAAAGGCTTTATAGTAGAATATAGTACAAATGGTATCCAATGTGCTAAGTTACATTGGCTTTTTGTATTTTTTAGTGGATGATTTGATATGCATTTAAAATCGCATTTCCTCTTACCATTTATATACATTTTGATCTATTTTCTTGTTTAATTAATATAATTGGTGAAAAAATTATTTACAAAGGCTTTTGTATTTTGGTTTATGTTTCCTTTGTAATTTACCATGTATTTTTGGCCCTTTATAAATCTATCATGTGTTTTTTGGTTGACATAACTTTATTATTTAATTGCCCTTTTGAGTTTTGTGCAGATCCTACAATTCATCAAAGGAACATTTTCTTGCTTATAGTTTTTGTACAATCTTTAATTTGAAAGATGGGTTATGGTGTTAGCAATGGTGGTTGTCAAATCCCCTTGGGTTACCTGTTTGGTAGTGATAAACCAACAAAGGTAGCTCCTACCCATGGACAACATGTACAAAATGCAGCACCTTTGACCAATGACACTGCAAGGCCTTCTAAACCTTAGGGAAATTTGTCCTGCAAGGACTTCAAAGCCTTAGGAAAATGGACCAGAACTTCCTGTAGGAGTGCAATTACATAGCACAAATACTAACAACTATTTTTGAGCAGGACAGAATGGTGGCAACTTCATCGCGGTGAGTAAGCCTATCTTTAGGATTATCTCTTTCCTTATGTCTATATTTTTAATATATGCTAATATGGCTTCATGTCATTTGATGCTTGGCAGGATCAGTCCTCAACAAAAGTCCAGCCTGCTCTTGGTGGTGGTTTGTCACATTGGATTTCGTGATTTATCTAAAATTTGTTTTAGACATGTAGGCTAGATTGAATCTTTTCTAAGGATAATCTTCTTTGACAAACAATTGCTATTTTATCAATTAAAGTCTGACTTATATATTTTATGCCTATGTTTTTAGTTGAACTAGAAACCATTTATTTCTAAAGCAGAAACTCATTTGGAAATTGTTATAACAATGTTTGGAATTACGATCGTTATAATTTGAAATTTGAATGTAGATCTTTGTTGCATTATTGTAATTGAATGTGCAAAAAATCCTTATGATTTGAAATTTGAATGTAGATTTTTTATTGCACAATTGTAACTGAATGCATCAAACATTACTTTTGATATGAAATTTAGTAGTGGTCTTTGTTGAATAATTTTAATTGAATGTAACATTCTTAAAATTTAAATCCACATCTACATGTGTACACACACACATTGGGTCCTATGGTTAGTTCAGACTAGCTTTTTGGTAGAAAACATTGTAAGTTTGGTTTCTAAATACACATTTAATTGATAGGATTTCACATTGATACAACACATACACATTTAAGTTATAGTATACTTATCTTTAGTTCAAGGCTTGAAAGGATTTTGTGCAAATCTTATCTTAAAGAGGTCACTCTTTCCCCTCTATCTCTCCCTCTTTCTATCCCTATCTCTCCCTCTCTCTTTATTGCAAACATAACATGATCCTGTTGGTAATAGAGCCCAATTATCTTCCTCATTCAAAAGTTTTGTTTTAGTCATGCTTGGATCCATATAAAAAGATGCATAGTTGATTTGAGGCTATCACTTCTCCATTTAGACCTTTGTTGCTTAAAGAACATCATTTGCTAAATGACTTATCAATTGATCTCATGTTTTGCAAAATGTTAAAAATATAGATCATTTTTTCTTAATTGACCTTCCACACCTCTTCGACGTACCCATTGCACACCAAGATGCAATTCATAGTTATCTACTTTCATTCTAAATTAATAAAAAGGTGGTCTATATTTTTCCATCGACAATATACATTATGCAAATAGGGTGGCAGGATTACTGAACTTGATCGTTGAGAATACTTCACAATTAAATGCGGTTGAAGCATAGTAGTACTAACTTAGCAATCCTTAACCTTTAGGAGCACCACCTAGATTCACAATTAGATTTTAAATTGTTTTTTAAATAATTTTTTAATATGGACAAGGACTTGTCCGGGACCATTGTTTCAGTGGGGTTGGAAGAAAATACTAAATAATTCGCGTAAGGTATAAGCTGCAATTCTATCCTCTCAGCTAAACAGCCCCCAAAAATCCATCCAGGCAAAGCCATTTTTCAGAGAGTGGAAATGGGTGCTAATGTTGAAGATCTCCAATCTAAAGCAGAGCTTGACGTCATTCTTAGCCAAGGAAAACCTGTAATTTTACACTTTTGGGCAGAATGGTGCGATGCCTCCAAGCAGATGGATCAAGTCTTTTCCCATCTCTGCACAGATACCCCTTACGCCAAATTCCTAAGGGTTAGTTTCTATGCACCCATTTTTTTAACTGCTAAATAATATCAGTTTTGTCAACTGTAGGGTTTATACAGTTCTGTGAAATTTTATTTATTCATTTTTGCTACATAGGTTGAAGCTGAACAGCAACCAGAGATTTCAGAGGCGTACTCTGTCTCGGCGGTTCCATTTTTCGTCTTTTTAAAGGTCAGTCAAAATTGCATTGAACCCTAGATCTTTATAACTAAGAAATGTTGTTTTTTATATTTCTCTATCTTCAAATCAGAGTTTCTGAATTCTTTTGGGATTGAAAGAATTTTGCATCTTGCAAATTTAGACAAATTCTAGTTGTTTTTTTATGAGTCAAACCCTAATTATCCTTTTCTTTGAACCAAACCCTAATCGTCATTTTTATTGGAATCAAACCCCGGTGTACCTTATAAGTTCGAAGCAAATCCTAGTTTTGTTTTGTTGGAGCCGAACCCTAGTTTTGCTTAGTTGAGTGATTTACGCCAAGTCCTAGTTGTCTTTTGTTTGGGTTAAATTTGTTTGAAACGTCAGTTTCTAAAGCCAAATTACATTTGTTTATTCTCTGAGCCAAATCATAATTATCTGTTATCCTGGTTCAGACTGTGCCAGACTCTAGTTATCTCTTTATTAGCCAGGCCCTTCGGCAGAAACCTATCTGTATATAAGCTATACTCCTATATTTAGTTGCCTGTTTATAACATACTTGACATATACATACATACATACATACACGTAAGTATATATACATATGTGCATAGATACATATATTGATAATCAAATCATTAGGTGTGGTGTGTTATTTATAATAAATATAATGATTTGGTTATCATTTTATTAATTTTATGAACATTAATATTATTAAAACATATATTATAATATTTAATTATCTAGCTAAATACATAACATTTATTATTATCTATTTTTAAAACTATACATTTTTAAAAATAAAAAACAAAACATAAAAGATATCTTAGTCTTAAATTAATTACCGGTTCAGATTTGGGTAAGCCAACATTTAAAAAAAATTATTTGGGGTTGGGTTTATTTGTACAAAAAACATTAAAAAAATTGTAAAATAATGTACATATTTGCAACCTAAAAACATGAATGAAGTTCAGAATACCACATGACATGCATACACTAAACAAAATCACTATAAAAACTAAAAGTACTATTTTAGTGTCAATTTTTCAAACTCAAATGTCATGATAGATTTTCATTATTCAGTATTAAAACAATAAAATCAGCAATCAGTGTCATATGGGTCTTCATAAAGATCATCATCATCATTGTCATTGACATTAGATGGTGCAGGTAGATTAGAAGAACCACAATGAGTGCCATTGTCAGTCACACTAGAAGTGAGCTGGCCATCAGACTCCAAAAGTGAAGATTGTTGGGAAGTGGAAGCATCCAAGTTAGTATGGTTTGGCTCTACACCCACATTTTTCTTGCCCCTTCCTCGTAGTCATTTTGTATGTGAGAAAGAAGATACAAGCTAGAATGCATGTGTTGGCTCTGAAAATTGCAGGCCCTTTCCCTTAGTGCAGTTACTCAAAGTGAAACAAGGGGAACAAGAGGTCTTAGATGGAGAATAAGATACATCAACAAAGAGAGGGTGGGTTTGGGCCAATGCATAGGATTAGGGTAAATCCTCATCTTCTTTAGGCTATGCGATGCCTTGGGTGGGTACTCTTGTGAGGCCTTGACACAAGACAATTAAAGAGAAATATAGAGATAGGTACAAGGCTATGATTACCATGTCCTAATGGAAATTAGGAATAAGACTATTAGATCTCACTAACAACAATTATAGACAAGCATGCATATGTACCCAAGGATATAAACCAATTGCATTTCTTAAATTGAATACCCTTTTCTCTTCTTATACCCATGCATCTTGCATCTTACCATTTGACACAAGCTTGCTAATGTTATAAATTGTTGAAGCAATGGGCTATGTGATAATCAAGATTCTTGAGTGCAAAAACTTCTCAACATGTCATTCATGTATGAACCCCTTAAGATATACCCAAAGTTGTAAAAATGGTTTGTACAAGTAGGCAAAGTACGAATTGAAACAAGCAAAAGGAAAATATGTTAAATAAGAAAGATTGGATCCAAAGCTAATCGATTGGTGTCAAATCCATTGGGAAACAGAGTCGCAACATGTAAGAAAGAAAGACATCCATATGGGATTGCAATTGAATCATAAAGACAAGGAAACATTACACATCACACATACTTAGTAATCTTGAGTAGTTCAACAATATCCCACATGCAATAAAAAAAGACCATTACAAAATAATTTGCAATGAATTATAATGTCGTGACATCAATCCATAGTGCATTACACCAAGCCAATAAATGTGGCAAGAGGAGATCCACAACTAGGTTCTTTGAGCCCCTTGAAATGTTGCCACCTACCATAGAGACATGCGATCATGCAACTACCTGAACCAACTACAACTTAGACAAAGAGATCTTTCTCTTAACATGCTACATGTACATTGATTGATCCCCTAGAATAAACCCTTAGCAATCGGGACTAAAATTGGCTTAGAGACCAACCTTTAACAAATCAAGTAGGCATGCATGTATAGCACAACATCATCCAAATGATCGTGAGAGAACAAGGAGGGAATTCAAATGTGTGTCCTGTTAGCAGCAAGAAACCTATTTGACCTTGATTATTGTGAGCTAGCAAGGACAACCAACAACACAACTAGAACCAGCCATCAATCCAATCCAGTGGTAAATGCAATACCAGATTGAGGAAGAGAAGAATTTGAAAAGGGATATCTAGCCATAATCACACATAGGCTAGAGATGAACATTTGAATTATGCCTTGCAGTGTTAGAATTGCATAATGGCCCAAGGACCAATGTCAAAGCCAACCATAAATTTAATATTTCAAATGCATTTGAGAAGTGTGGGATGGGATAGGGTAGCTGGGAATGACTTAGTGTTGGGGGGGTAGGTAAGACATTTGAACTTTGGTTGAATACACTTCGTCCATGTGGAGCTAGGATAGATTGGATGGTGAATGAGATGTGGAAGGCAATTTGATCACACTATGATGAAGAAACATGAAACCATAAGCAACCAAAAGTTCAAATTACAACAAAAACATTAACATGTCACCACAACAACATGCCGATTCATTGCAAAGATATGTATGACTATTAAAGCACACACGGTCATATCATAAGAAGCTAGGCAACTGTCATGCCCCCAAAATTACAACACTAAAAACCCTAACGTTGAAATACAAATGAATAACAATATAAATATCAAAATATAAATATAAGCATTAGCAATTTAATATTATTATAATTATAATTATCAAATATAACAAAATAAATATTAACAATTTGATATTATTATAATTAAATTCATTATGATATAATAATATAATAATATAATTATATATATATATCAAAGGCAGATTATTAAGGAGGGAACCAAAAGTCATAAAGCAGTGATTGTTAATAAGGCAAGCAGCGATTCATTTTTTAAAAGCAGTGATGTATTAAGGAGGCTGCATTACAAGAAGGCAGCGATTAATTACAAGAATAATAATTATCAAAGGGGAGTGATAGAATAACGGGAGGTCATTACTTTCCAAAGACACCTCTCCACTCAGCCGTAAAGGTATAAATGGAATCACACTCAGCAAAAGATGGGGAGGGATAATTAGGAAATAGGAAAATCAATCAGAAGTCTGCAAAAAGCAGCAGATTAGAAATGAAATGTAAAATATATCAAAAAGATCAGATCTGGATATTGATAGTAGTTACAGCAGAAGTAATTGATCAACAGCATAGCCTCTTATATATATGCAGCAGATTCAATTAAAATAATAACATAATCAATTCCTGTGGTACACAGAGATAGTTGTTTTATGCTTATTTATCAGATAAATGTAGATGTGTATATATACATATAATAGTACCAATTAAACACTGATATAATGTTGTATTATGTGTCAATGTAGCATATATTTACTGATATTATGAACAGCGATATGATTCTGATTTGGCAATAATTGGTCATGAAGGGATGAGGAAGGAATGCAAGGAGGGGGGATTGTGAATGATTCCTCACTAGGTATAGGACCACATGAGGCCAAGGAGGATAAGGTCCTATCCTTGGGCCTAGAGTTGAGGATCAATGACACCCTATTGCAGCCCCCCTACTATCCCCACTTGAATCAATTGTTGAAGTAAATAAAAAGGGATCTTCAATCATAAGAGGAGGGTTTGGCGTGATGGAGGGGAACGGTGTAGAGCCCTCACTAGGTACACCACCTCATGATGATGGTTAAGGACCATCGGTTAAGGACCACATGAGGCCATAGAGGATAAGATCCTGTTGTTGGGCTCTTGATAGAGGATATTGGGGCACCTCATCATGTCCTCTACCACAATCCTCATTATGGTTGAGTCCACATAGTCATTGGGTTATAATGATATATATATAATCTCTCTTGGACCTAGAATTAAATGTATTTCATGGATTATGTCTGTCATATTTATCTAATGTGGTTGTAGGTTTCCATAACCAGATTTACATCATCTCAATTTTAAGAAGGGAATTATATCTTTAACTATAATCTGCTATTGGTTTAATTTGGAATTGTGATTTCAGGGCAAAGTATAAAATGATCCCAAAAGGGGACATTACAGCAACACTCTCAACCAATATACAACGAAAAAACATCACCAATTGAAAAATGACCAGCGTGAGGAAAGAAAACACTACAAAGGTCACAAAGCACCATTGTGGGTACTGCACTTGCACCATGAGAGGGACATGTTATCGAATCACTAAAATATATTGCAAACCTCTAAGATATTCATGAGAAACATACACGGACAAGGGATAGCATTGCATAGGTGATAGAAGTTGGTGTAAGAACAAACTTGGTCACTGCAAAGGTGAAGTGACACTTATGTTGCAATTACAACATACAAGCTGAGAACCCATTGCAACAGCCATAAACAAGTCATGTGATGCCACACACACAAACCATGGAGCAAGTCATGAAGACACGATGCACTAGAAGACCCAAGATATAATGGCTGCAACATCAAAGGGAAAACATGCTCAACTCCAACATTGCTGCAAAAGATTATGAGATCACATGGAGGTAGCCACAACAAAAAGATTACACTTATAGGCTCATGCATAGTCACTACACTCCAAGAGAAACCAACACACATGGGGAGATCCACCTCACAGGGAACATTAAAGGCAAATAGTTTAAGCATAATCCCTTTGTGGTGAGGATAAACAAATTAGGACCACATGTCATATTAATAGCATGGAAAGTAGGTGATAAGGAATTGCAATCAAGGCAATATGGGGCATTGCAACATAGAAGGGAGTACAACAAGGCATATGAAAACAGGTAGGGATAGCAGAACAATCCATTGGGAAGCACAAAAGAGAAATAATGCATTTCTATAATTTGCAGTGAGGAGAACATACAAGAGATGACTTGAAAAAGGGCTGAACACAACACCTACTTTGATTATGAAATTTGGGTGCAGGCCAACATTATGTACACTAACTCTACCTTTTTGATTCCAACCGGTTGCGTTTATTGAGAGGATGAAATAGCATGTACTCCAATTTCGCTTAGATGAAGATAAATTGGCAACCTATTGAGGCAAAGTTAGAGAGAGAAGAGTTATAAAATTATAAATGAAACTTAAAATTTGAAAATAAAAATGAGTGCAAATTTATAGTTTTAGATAAAAAGTAAAAATTTTGCAATAAATTTTTTATTGCAAGAGGTTGTAGGTGTTATAATATTTGGCCATGGAGGTACCACCAATTGTGAGCATCCTCCTTATACTTGCAACAAAGAGTGGAAACACTTTGACCATTAGAATGTATAATATCAACAAATTCATTCGTGACTACATCGTCTAAATTAGGATTAGGGAAGAGTCTAAGCGAAGGCTAGCATGTACCCTTTTCTAACTTCCAAATTTCTATATGGTGCAATCCTTATAGGCAAAGAAAGGATCTCAACATTGTAATATTTTGGAGTCAATGCAAAGCTAATAAGGTGGGGTGTGGTTGTCATTTTGTTCCATCTCTCAACAAGAATTATTTGCATTTGTTTGAAGAAAGTTTCTTTAGGATCTTGCTCTTTCTCATTTATAATGGTTTTCATTTTCTCAATCATCAACTTGATGCCATCATATATCTCTCCTAAAAATGGCCTATCCATGTCAATACAGTGGATCATAATCAAGATGGGTTTAGGGAAACTAAGAAAATATTCCACATAATCCCACCAAGTGTCATTTGCTTAATATTTATTGCCCTCTCATAGTTGGACTGCCTCCATATGGACCAAAGTTGGCTGATATATTGGAAAGTACCTCTTTAACCTTCAGAAGTCATCTGAAAATGATTTTGTTCAGAGGCAAATTGGGTTTCAACAAACTATTCAAAAAAATAAAATATAAAAATAAAGACATAGGAGAGATGATACTCAAGTAAAATAAATAAATTACTAAAGTGAAACATAAAATTGTTTATGTTCACTTACCTTCAAGTTTTCAACAACTCCAATTACAAATTTGATCCCAGTATGCCCTTCGACGTAGTGGATTGTGATAAACATTTGGATGTCTTCAACTTAACAAACATTTGGTTGATTCAATCAATTTTGTTAAGTGGACAAGACAAGGTGTCCAAAAAATGTGTGAATAATGTGCCTTAACCGATGTTCCAACTGCTCTGTAATTATTTGCTTTATTTATAATGATTTGGACAATATTATTAGGCCACTTCCTTAATAGCTTCTACGAGGGTGTTAGCAATTAAGTGTGCATTTTTTGTTTACTCCTCACAATCCACAACTTTTAAAAAAATTTGCCCCTATAGAGGACTCCACAATCACATTGATCAAGGATTGATTTTATTAGTTTTCAGAATGCTACGATTCTATTACATTGTTCAATAATACAAATACAATTTTATAGGACTTGCATCTCCTATATTATAGGAGACCTATAATCACTCCTTTACATAGTCACTCAGGAAATAAAACCATAACACTCTCGGGTACTAGCAAACTAAAACAAACTAACAAATGGTTATTGTATGTATCCTAAAGACACACTAACAAGCCTAGATACACGAGAATGGTGTAATATTCCTAACCCCTCGTTATTACATCATTCTGCAAACAAGGATAGGTGGACTAACAACACTCGATGAACATGTTTATTAGTTGATAAAAAACACATGGTATGAGTAGGAACATACACATCTACTTGTGATAAACAATAGTGGAACTTGCCTGACTATGCTTCTTTAGTAGGATTGACCTTATTGGACTTTATCCAAGGATAGGGGCAAACACATCTACCCAAGGAATGAAGGATAGGGACAAACACATCTATCTAACATGCTTGACTCAAGCCCTTTTCATAGAGAATAATTCAATACATAGTATGAACGAGAGTAGCGCATCTCCATTTATCAAGGGTAGTAGTGTTTTCCTGAGCTAGATACTACCCCAAAATTTTAGAGTGGGTTCAAGAATTATGCCTGGAGCACCTGTACCTGGTCTCCTGAACTGTGATTTTATGTGAGCTTCCTCAGCAACAGAGTTTGTTTGAAGGGGTAGGCCACAAACACTACTAGTAACCAGTGGCCTTTGATCTTCCTTGGAACCACTATCAGCCTGTGTCTTCCACCTCCCAGCAGGTGGTGGAGTTTACACAAACTTCTTGTTTCCTTCTTACTAACCCCATAATTAGGGAACCTGTCTGTTATTGAGTCAAACTGTAGTTGCCTATTTTTAGAGGTAATGAATAGATGTTTCTCTTTGAAAATGTGAGCCTTATTTCTTTTCTTTTTTTGATAAGTTAGTTGTGGGTTCTATTGGAGCCCAAACCTATCAGAGAATAACATGTACACGGGTTTCGGGATTCAGATGGAGAACAAAATTCAGCTTACATAAAAGCACTACACTTTCTGGATGGACACACCAACTGGTGCAAAAATTAAAACCCAAAGGGAGACTAAATTTATGTGCAGTACCATCTTTAGCAACCACTAAGACCCCTGGGCCGACATAATCCTGGTTAGCAGCTCTAATAAGTAATAAACCCTGTTGGCAACAATGAGGGAGGAGAGTAAATGCTAGAAATCTCTAAATGGTTATTTCTTAGAATGACCTCAAGATTATCTATGTACTGAGCAATGTCTTAGCAAAATAGTGCCACATCATCACATTTATAGAATGGAGCAGAAGAATGCATTGCCAATGCACCACCTCCAGCTCCACCCATCCATGTCTCCTCCCAATCTGATCTATTGTCCATGAGCATAGTAGCTGCTGCAGGAGAGAGGGCATGCAAAATCCATTCAAGAAACACATCATTAGTTGCACACACTTCAATTTGGCAGCAAAATCCTCCACTATTGATGCCCTTGAGTGTTTGGCACCTGCATTTCTTGTAATGTCCCCTTCTCAAACCTGATCGTGCATATGACCGTTGGCCTTTTTTTTGGAAACCCGAAGGCTAGTCGGAAGGTTAAATTAGGGTTTCCTATTTTTGAGGAGGTCTTGGCTCTGAGATGGTGGATTCAATGGCGGATTCCTTCTGGGTTTTCAGAGGGCTTCGTAGCAGTATGTTCATTTCGGCATTCAGAGCATTTTCTGGAATTTACTATTTTTAGTAAATTCTATTTTTGGCAGTACACAGGTTGGTCTCAGGTAGTTGACTTTCCCCTTCAGTTGTCTCAAGTGGCGTATTCAGTTTCGGGCTTCAGAATGCAGTTTTGGAGAGTTGAACTCATTTCACTTAAAAATAACATTATAATTTAAATGTTATTTTATCACCTTGGCCTAGTCAAATAACTTAATGTTATTTTAAAAGGTGGACTTGAAGGGTGGCGCCATCATTGAGGTTATATTAAAATTATATTGAATTTATCAAGTCAAAACTAAGCCTTAAGGAGGACGCATTTATTTAAGTGAGAAATTTAATGAAGTCAAAATTAAAGATGCTTGGAAAAGGACGCCATTTCTTGGGATTAGGGTTTTGACTTTGGAAAAGAAGTTAGGGTTTCCAGGAAGGTCCACAGAAGCTTATAAAAGACAGCCTTGGGTTCTCATTTGAGGATCTTATGTTTTATAATATTGTTATGCTGCCGGAATGGCTTTGGGATTGCTTCGAGGAATGAATGCCTCCTAGCTTGGCTCTTCTTCTTGCTTGAAAGATAGCAACTAGTTGAGAGATAGTTTGTAATAGGTTTATCTTGCATTTCAGTTGAGTATCTTGCATTTTTGGAGTTCTAGATTTGCATTTCAGTCTCATTTTGAAGTTGCTGAAGTCAAGCTGAATCTGTAGTTTCACTCATAAATCTGAAAATAAAAATACAGTCGTTCTGGGTATTGATTCATTGAGTTTCCTTGATAGGGGCGACCCTTCTTGCAAAGATTCAGATTTTAATATTGAGTGTTTATTTTTTAAAAGCAAAATCGCTTCTCTCTATTGGCCGCACCATTCTGGTCTGCCTGGCAAATGTTTAGAAAAAAGAATACTTCGATTTGTTAGCTGTTTCTTGGTCTAGTCCTCATTTCCATCATTATAGCTTTCGTTTGCATCAGGTCTCATGTCATTCTGGCAAGTATTGAGTGAGTTGTGAGCATTTTAGTGGATTCTAGGGTTGCTGGTTATGCATATTACGTTGCTGTTTTGTTATATCAGTCTTGAGTAATCTGTATTTTGGTGAAGAGTTGTATCTGGAAGGTCATAATTAACCTTGGAATGATCATATCTATTATTGCAGCAGTGGAGAGCTTCTAATCTTGTTTATTGCAGGCATCTTCTGATATTTTGTAAGCTGAACAGTAGTACTGTCAGCATTTCTCTTAATCTTACTTTACATTCTGAAGCTGCATTGTATTTCTGTATATCTCCGCCATATGGTCGCCTCATTTCCACTCTGGAATTGGGTAGCACATACTTGGTGTTGAGTTTACTTTCAGCATAGTTAGCATCTCCGTCATATGGTAGCTCCCATTCCATCTTGGTTTGGAAAGCACATTCTTGACGTTGAGTTCCTTTCTGTATTTAGAGAAGAAGATCCTCTGACCATATGCTCGCCATCATCGGCGCCATCCTTGGTTAGAGTTGCTTTTTGCATAAGCAGTTTAATTCAGATCCTCTGACCAATGCTCACACCTTGCCCACATCGGGATCCTGGTGTACATTCTGGTTAGAGTTGCTTTCTGCACATTTTGGTTTATCTTCTAACCTTAACGGGTGCATTGTTTGAAATCTGTTAATTGAAAAATAAAAAAAAAATTGGTTTGGAATATTTCAGTGGTATCAGAGCCAAGATCTTGCCATCCTGTGAACAATCCGTCTATGAGTGACAGAGAAAAGAGGTACTTTGCAAGAGAAGACAAGAAGGTTGGAAAACAGTTCCAGCTTTATCAACCTCCAGAAGGTCAGACAGCTTCAGGAACCTTGAGGGCTCATTTGGAGTCTTCTCAGGAAACAGACATGGCAGAAGGTGAGAGGTCAGTTGGGGGTAACGAGAGGATTACCAACAACAGAGATGACAGTGGAAAAGGGAGAGATGGGAGAGAAAGATCCATGAGTCCAGGAAAGAGATTTGAAAGAAAGATGGATGCCTTGATGGACATGGTATCTTTCATGATGGGGAAAGTGGGCCAGAACACCACTCCACAGAACAACTCAGGGCATAGAGGGGAGCATAGTGCTTCCAACCAGCATGATGAGCATGCAGCTCGGACGGTGTCAAACAACACTTACATTTCCTCCAGGCCGTTCAAACCCACCTTTTTGGCACCTGTAAACAATCAGCCAGATCCTGAAGAGAATGCTTCATTCGTGGAGCAGTTGAGACTGGGTCGTGCAGAGTATGATTCTCTACCTGTCGACATCAGGATGGATATGTCCTATAACGATTTCATGGATCATAAAAGGAAAAACAAAGGACAAGGGAGACACTATGATCAAAGAAGACCAACAAATCAAGGAGACTTGTACCAAGCTGTCAACAAGGTGACACTTCCACACTTTGACGGGAGTGATTCCAGTTCAGCCCGAGCTTGGATTCAGAAGCTGGATAACTATCTAGCTCTCAGACCTATGGCAGAAGAAGAAGCGATCAAGTTCGCTACGCTACACCTTGATGGGGTGGCGCACGAGTGGTGGTACCATGGCTTAATTACTCTGGGTCATCGGTCTATCACAACTTATGAGGAGTTCACTACCAGGCTCATTGAGAGGTTCGAGAAGAAGGATCCAGAAGTGCATTTTAGGGAGTTGGCACAGTTGAGACAGTATGGCACTGTTGAAGCCTACATAGCTGAGTTTCAAAGACTTTCAGTTATGGTCACTGGAATTACAGAAAGAAGATTAGTGATCCTATTCACTGAAGGATTGATGGAGCCACTCAAGGGTTGGATCAAAGCTTTTGATCCACCGTCCTTACAAGAAGCAATGAAAAAAGCTAGAAACATGGAGTGGGCTGCTCCCAAAGCAAAGTTTCCTTCCAAACCAGCCTTTCACAAAGGGGATAGAGGGAAAAAGTTTCATCAAAAGCCTCACCATAAGGAGTTTAAACCACAGAAACCCCATGGCTCAAGATTGGATCCAGAGACTATCAATGAACTCCGAAGGAAGGGGTTATGTTTCCGTTGTAGGGAAAAATGGTCCCAAGATCATGTGTGCCCAAAGGGTGCTAAAATTCATCAAATTGAGTTCTATACAGCTGATGAAAGCAATTCTGATTTTTCTGATCAGCAAGCTGATTTTGAGGACAGCGATGAAGAAAATACCCCAGAAGAGTCTGAAGGTGAAAAAGAAAGTGGTGGTACATTGGCTCAACTTTCGAGCTTCCAAAAGAATGAGTCCTTTAAAGTTCGTGGGATGATCAAAGGGCAACGTATTGTTGCTTTAATTGACACTGGAGCAACACATAACTTCATAGATGAAGTTGTGGTGGCAAAGAAAGGATTGCAAACAGAAGACTTTGAAGGGTTCAAAGTTATGGTTGCGGATGGGTTTCACATCTCATGCACCAAGAGGATTCCGAACATGTCAATGCAATTGGGCAATTACGAAGTCAAGGATGACTTCTACGTGGTCAATATTGGAGATACGGATGCTGTCCTTGGCATTCAATGGCTGCGATCTCTTGGAGAGATCTCTCTAAATCTGCAAACTATGGAGTTGAAATTTCAATCCGATGGAAAGAAGGTGGTGTTGAGAGGGATGTCAAATGGTGGCCCTCGGATTGTGTCATTCAAGAGGATGGCGAAGTTGATACGTCATGATCAAGTGGAGTGGGCTGCGGAGTGCATGATTCTTCCAGCTAGTCCCGCTGAAACGAAAATAGAGCATCCTCCAGATATTCAGTCTTTACTCACCAAGAAGAGTAAAGTGTTTGCTGATTTACCCCCGGGACCTCCTCCTGATCGAGGTTCAGAACACATCATAGAGCTCAAAGAAGGAGCTAAACCGGTGATCACAACTCCATATCGGTATCCGAAGAGACAAAAGGATGAGATCGAGAAGAATATTCGGGAACTTTTGGAGATGGGTTTCATACGCCCAAGCAAGAGCCCTTTTGCATCTGCAGTGGTTCTTGTGAAAAAGAAGGATGGTACCATGCGCATGTGCGTGGACTATCGTGCTTTGAACCAAAGCACAATAAAAAATAGATACCCCATTCCCAGGATAGATGAGCTCATTGATGAGCTACATGGGGCTAAGTTCTTTTCGAAGATTGATCTGAGGTCGGGTTACCATCAGATACGAATGAGGGGATCAGATGTGGAAAAGACAGCTTTCAGATGTCACTATGGACATTTTGAATTCTTAGTCATGCCATTTGGGTTGACTAACGCTCCGGCCACCTTTCAGTCTTGCATGAACCGTGTCTTTCAGAATCAGTTACGAAGGTTTGTGCTGATATTTTTTGATGATATTCTGATCTACAGCAAGACTTGGGAGGATCACCTCAAGCACTTGGAGGATGTGCTTAGTATCATGGAATCTGAGAGCTTATTTGCCAAAGCTTCCAAATGTGAATTTGGAATGGTGGAGTTACTGTACCTTGGCCACATAATCAGTGCTGAGGGAGTAAAGGTGGATCCGGAAAAAATCAAAGCAGTAGTTGATTGGCCACCTCCTGAGAGCTTGACCCAGTTGAAAGGTTTTCTGGGTCTTTGTGGATTTTATCGGAGATTCGTAAAGGGGTATTCACAGAATGCTGCTCCCCTTACTGATCTCACCAAAAAGGGAGCCTTTGCTTGGTCAGAAAAGGCTCAAATTGTGTTTGATAAATTCAAGAAGATCATGAGTTCGTGTCCAGTCTTGGCTATCCCGGATTTCTCCAAGCCATTCGAGCTGCAATGTGATGCTTCAGGTGAAGGAGTGGGGGCTGTCCTGATGCAAGACAAACACCCTATCGTGTTTGAAAGTAGAAAGTTACGGGGTGTGGAGAGGACATACTCAATCTATGATAAAGAAATGCTTGCTATTATGCATGCATTAGCCAAGTTCAGGCAGTACTTGGTGGGGAATAAATTCGTAGTTAAGACCGACCACAATAGCCTCAAGCATTTTATGCACCAGAAGGATTTAAATGAGAGGCAACAGAAATGGGTGAGTAAGCTTCAAGCTTACGACTTTGACATTGAATATGTCAAAGGAAAAAATAATGTCGTGGCCGATGCTCTCTCCAGAAGGCCTCATCTGAGCTCATTGTGTGAGCTTACTGCAGATTGGAGGGACATGTTGCTTGCTGATTATGCCAAAAATCAGTTTGCAACCAGCATTCTGGAAGGTACTTTCCATGATGAAAAGTACCAGGTGGTTGAGGGATTGATTCAGTATAAGGGAAGAATCTTTCTGGTGGCTGATTCTAAGCTCAAGAAGAAGATTCTTTTGAATTTTCATGACATTCCAGTTGCTGGTCACCAAGGTTTTTTCAAGACCTATAGGCAGATCCGAGAAAGGTTTTCTTGGAAAGGTTTGAAGAGAGAGGTTCAACGCTACATTCAGGAATGTCCTGTTTGTCAAGCAAATAAAAATGAGCATACATTGCCAGCCGGTTTGCTGCAACCACTTCCAATTCCCAATCAAAAATGGGAAAACATTTCAATGGATTTCATCACTGGGTTGCCCAAGGCCCAAGGGAAGGATTGCATCTACGTGGTAGTTGACAGATTAACCAAGTTTGCTCATTTCTTTGCCATTACCAGCACTTTTTCTGCAGCCCAAGTTGCAGATTTGTTTTTTCGAGAAGTGTTTAGGCTTCATGGGTTGCCAAAGAATATTGTAAGTGATAGGGACAGCAAGTTCCTAAGTACCTTTTGGCAAGAAGTTTTCAGAATGAGTGGTACTGTGCTCACTCCAAGCACGAGTTATCACCCCCAAACTGATGGGCAGACAGAAGTGGTGAACAAGTGGTTGGAAGGCTACTTGAGAAATTATGTGTCAGAACAGCAGAAAGCTTGGGTTAAGTGGCTGCATATAGGCGAGTACTGCTACAACTCTACCTTTCATATGTCAATCAAGATGTCGCCTTTCTTGGCACTTTACGGATATGAAGCACCCAGTTTTGCAGACTTGGTGTTTGGTGACAGCAAAGCACCTTTAGCCAAGGATTTGTTGCAGCATAGTCAAGACATAATGAGATCCTTGAAGGATAATTTGCAGATTGCGCAAAATCAGCAGAAGTTGTATGCTGATCAGAGGCGTGTTGAGCGTTCGTTTGAGGTTGGGGATATGGTCTATCTTCGTTTACAACCTTATAGACAGTCTACTCTCAAGAAGAGTGGAGCTGAGAAGCTCAAACCTCGCTTCTATGGGCCATTTAGGGTCATCAGAAAGGTTGGGGCAGTAGCTTATGAATTAGAGCTACCTTCAGATAGCAGAGTGCATAACGTCTTCCACGTGTCCCGCCTCAAGAAGGCACTTGGACAAAATGTGGTTGCTTCTTCACAGTTGCCACCGTTGGATGAAGAAGGACAGTTGGTTCTAGTTCCCGAGGAGATACTTGATGTCAGAGAACGTTCCTTGAGGAATAGAACTATCAGAGAATGTTTGGTAAAGTGGAAGAACCTGCCTATGGAGGATGCCACTTGGGAAAGTGATGAGATATTGCAGCATCCTAGTTTGCGATTGCTTGAGGACAAGCAATCTTGGGGAGGGCGGACTGTAATGTCCCCTTCTCAAACCTGATCGTGCATATGACCGTTGGCCTTTTTTCTGGAAACCCGAAGGCTAGTCGGAAGGTTAAATTAGGGTTTCCTATTTTTGAGGAGGTCTTGGCTCTGAGATGGTGGATTCAATGGCGGATTCCTTCTGGGTTTTCAGAGGGCTTCGTAGCAGTATGTTCATTTCGGCATTCAGAGCATTTTCTGGAATTTACTATTTTTAGTAAATTCTATTTTTGGCAGTACACAGGTTGGTCTCAGGTAGTTGACTTTCCCCTTCAGTTGTCTCAAGTGGCGTATTCAGTTTCGGGCTTCAGAATGCAGTTTTGGAGAGTTGAACTCATTTCACTTAAAAATAACATTATAATTTAAATGTTATTTTATCACCTTGGCCTAGTCAAATAACTTAATGTTATTTTAAAAGGTGGACTTGAAGGGTGGCGCCATCATTGAGGTTATATTAAAATTATATTGAATTTATCAAGTCAAAACTAAGCCTTAAGGAGGACGCATTTATTTAAGTGAGAAATTTAATGAAGTCAAAATTAAAGATGCTTGGAAAAGGACGCCATTTCTTGGGATTAGGGTTTTGACTTTGGAAAAGAAGTTAGGGTTTCCAGGAAGGTCCACAGAAGCTTATAAAAGACAGCCTTGGGTTCTCATTTGAGGATCTTATGTTTTATAATATTGTTATGCTGCCGGAATGGCTTTGGGATTGCTTCGAGGAATGAATGCCTCCTAGCTTGGCTCTTCTTCTTGCTTGAAAGATAGCAACTAGTTGAGAGATAGTTTGTAATAGGTTTATCTTGCATTTCAGTTGAGTATCTTGCATTTTTGGAGTTCTAGATTTGCATTTCAGTCTCATTTTGAAGTTGCTGAAGTCAAGCTGAATCTGTAGTTTCACTCATAAATCTGAAAATAAAAATACAGTCGTTCTGGGTATTGATTCATTGAGTTTCCTTGATAGGGGCGACCCTTCTTGCAAAGATTCAGATTTTAATATTGAGTGTTTATTTTTTAAAAGCAAAATCGCTTCTCTCTATTGGCCGCACCATTCTGGTCTGCCTGGCAAATGTTTAGAAAAAAGAATACTTCGATTTGTTAGTTGTTTCTTGGTCTAGTCCTCATTTCCATCATTATAGCTTTCGTTTGCATCAGGTCTCATGTCATTCTGGCAAGTATTGAGTGAGTTGTGAGCATTTTAGTGGATTCTAGGGTTGCTGGTTATGCATATTACGTTGCTGTTTTGTTATATCAGTCTTGAGTAATCTGTATTTTGGTGAAGAGTTGTATCTGGAAGGTCATAATTAACCTTGGAATGATCATATCTATTACTGCAGCAGTGGAGAGCTTCTAATCTTGTTTATTGCAGGCATCTTCTGATATTTTGTAAGCTGAACAGTAGTACTGTCAGCATTTCTCTTAATCTTACTTTACATTCTGAAGCTGCATTGTATTTCTGTATATCTCCGCCATATGGTCGCCTCATTTCCACTCTGGAATTGGGTAGCACATACTTGGTGTTGAGTTTACTTTCAGCATAGTTAGCATCTCCGTCATATGGTAGCTCCCATTCCATCTTGGTTTGGAAAGCACATTCTTGACGTTGAGTTCCTTTCTGTATTTAGAGAAGAAGATCCTCTGACCATATGCTCGCCATCATCGGCGCCATCCTTGGTTAGAGTTGCTTTTTGCATAAGCAGTTTAATTCAGATCCTCTGACCAATGCTCACACCTTGCCCACATCGGGATCCTGGTGTACATTCTGGTTAGAGTTGCTTTCTGCACGTTTTGGTTTATCTTCTAACCTTAACGGGTGCATTGTTTGAAATCTGTTAATTGAAAAATAAAAATAAAAATTGGTTTGGAATATTTCATTTCTCCACCCACCTCACCAAGTACATCTTTGACAAATGTTAGGGAAGAAAAATGTTTGATCTGAAATATGCACTTCAGTCAATAATCGGTTACAGGACCGTAATAAGCATTCTCGACCTCTCTTAACATGCGGCATCATGAGAGAACAAATACAGCTTCCAGGCTACATGAAAATCTGCATAGAGGCAAACAAAACTGTGAGGAAAAAGAACCCAAGCACCAGAATTTAGAGCTTTTTGTACAAATCTCACACCTCATCACCATAATGGGAGTGCATGTAAGAAGAACACCACAGACAAGAAATAAATTGGAGAGCATATGGTGGCATAATAAACATAATGCGTCAACAAGGCATAACAAATAATCACTTTGAATGCATATGGAAATTAGGAGGATGATTTGCAGTACCATTGGATTCTATGTGTCAATGTTGGAGGTTAATCTCATTGAAGCTGGCACCTACCAGCTTAGCGTCCTCTATTAAGCTCCCTAGTTTCCAGTCTTTACAATTCTATTTAATGGAACACTGAATAATTACAAGATAGTTTTCTTTAACTTCCAATCCCCTACTACCCATGGATTTTGTCATTTTCAATCCTTATAGCAGAGCTAAAGCTTCCTCATTATTAGATTTGGCACCAAGGAAATATGATCCTTCTTTTATAAAGGAGCCTAAGTAGAGTGAATAACCACTACCTCTCCCGCAAGTCTAGGATTACCTTTGGCTGCCCCATTAAAATTCAACTTTAAAAAACCATCCTTAGAAGACCAATGTCTTGCTAGTGGATAATTTTTATTCTTCACAACAACCCCAAAAATGGGGGATCTGAGCCTTATTTATTATGCATCACTTAATTTAGAGTCAATCGTAATTGAAGAGGGTTGGTAATTAAACTAAACTTTGGTATTAAAGTAGGTTAAGCTCAAGTGGTATATCATCAGGACTTTTGTAGTGGAGACCCATGTTCAAATCCCCAAGTGACATGTTACATGTTCATATGTACAAATATTGATCTTTAATTGGCCAAACTATTGCATTCAATTTATTACAGATGCAGAGCAGATGGGATTACTGAATAATCGAATCATTGTATTCACATCAAAGAGTAACTAAATACAAACAATAAGAGAGATCCGATAATCACGGAGGAGTGATTATAGATAGAACTGAAAGAAAACAAATCAACATAATAGAGATGCATTAATCTAGGAATAGACATAGGCATAGACAAGCATACACCCACATCTTTCTATTGAAATCATCAACAAAAAGCAAAAAATACTTGGATACAGTGATGGAAGGCGTGTGCATTGGACCACATACATCAGCGTGGACCATGGAAGCCCGCCATGAATCACCATCGGAGAAAGGATTTCGATGTTGCTTTCCAGCCTGACACGCCTTGCAAACTCCTTGAGTTTGAGTCTGAATCACAGGTAGACCACCAACGAGATCATCTCGTGATAATTGAGAGAGATAGTTCATGTTCAGGTGCCCATAACGTTGATGCCAGAGACTGCTGATAGAAGTGCTCCTGACTGCCATAGCGTGCTCTTGAGAATCACCAGAATCAGTAAGTTTGTAAAGACCATGATCCTCAAGTCCTTGAATGACTGTAGTCTACGTCTCTCTGTCAACAATATTGCATGAATGTATACTGAAGACGATGTCCAACTGAGGAGAGTGAGACATAATTTGACTTACTGAAAGTAAGTTTACTCCATGTTGGGTACAAAGTATACATCGAGAAATATCAAATTTCTCCCACCAGACTGAACTTGAACGTTGCCCTTGCTGACAACAGTATACTCTTCGCCTCCTCCAAAGATAACTGAATCTCTGAAAGGCGTGTACTTAATGAACCAATCCCGACGATGTGTGAAATGGCGTGAAGCACCAGAGTCAATGTACCAAGCATAAGTGTTTATAGAATTTGTAGGACGCTTTGCCATGAATGCAAAGAAGGCAGACTCCTTCTGCTCAGTGTGCTCTGCCACATGTGCTTTCGGTCGAGACTCTCCTTGCTTGCCTTGTTTAGAGGCCAAGCGTTTCTGACAATCCTTCTTCATATAGCCAAACTTGTGACAATAGTTGCACTGAATATTCTTCGACTTCAAAGAATCTGAAGATGGCCCTTGATTGTGTTGCTGAAAGGACGAAGGCTTGCCCTTATTCTTTTGAAATGTCTTTGCAGGGAATGCCTGCACTGAAGAGGATGAAGTGGCACTAGTACCAAACTGTTGTTTCCAACGGTCCTGTTGTAGAAGTTTATTGCAGAGATCTGGTAACATCAAGTCAACATTAATCGCCGTAATGTTGAGTGTCTCAATAAAGTGCTCATACGGATGTGGTAAACTCTTCAGAGTGATCACCACCATATCTTCTTCCTCCATCTTCCGACCAATAGCCTCGAGCTGATCTTGAATGTTCTTGATCCTGGTCAAGTGTGCCTGTAGAGGTGTATTCTCATCCATGACGATGGAAAACAACATGTTCTTCAGAAAGAATGCACGACTCTTGTCGGAAGTCTCATGAAGATCTTTTAGAAGATCCCAAATCTCCTTCGCTGATTTACCTGAAGGAACCTGAGGTAATTGGCCATCAATGACTAATAACTTGATGAGCATAAAGGCTTCCCGATTCTGCTCATCAAACTTCACCTGATCCTTATCAACTATGACAGGTCGTATCATAGTGCCCAAAACAATCTAGTCAAGACATCGATACTCAAATATCGTCATCATACATTGCTTCCATGTGTTGTAGTTGCGACTGTTGAACTTCTGACTGTTGTCCAACATGATGTTGGTCAAAGAGGTCAGATTCACGCTTTTCGAGGCATGAAAAATGAAGATGACTCAAGTAGATAGATGGCACAAAATTCGAGACAACACACATTGAATCCAGGAGAAAATCTGAACACAGATTTTGAGGCACTAGCAGTTGGTGAACGAAATTTCTAGGTTGTTGGAAAATATTAGAAAATATTGATGGCACGAATTCCAAGGTCACACAAAGAAGGCAAAGAATATATTGAAAATTGAGAGTAGTGGGGCCCACCACAGCAGAGCTATAAACTGTTCAGAAAAGACAAATATGGTTGGAAAAGACAAAACAGATGGTCCAACTTCAAATCCGTTGATCACAGGCAAAAACGAGAGCAAAAGTAAAAACGGCTTTACCAGGTTCTCCACGCACAAGAAACACAAAGCCGGCTCTTGATGCTCGCACTATGCAAGACGAAAGTTTATCAAGACCAGAAACAAACCAGATAAGACAATTTGAATAGATGCGTCTACAACAAATGCCCACACAGACACCCAACTAGAATAGACGGAGATGAAACTCACGGCAAGGAGGTAGACGGAGATAATTGCGCACACACAGACAAAAAAAAACACCGACTCGTATTCCATACACACTCACAAGAATGATGAATGTCGATTGTTATGGAGATCGTGTGAGAAAAACAAGCACTCGAGAAATTGAGATTTCGTCCAAAAACGTGAGCATAGACGAACGACCAAATAGCCAAGAACTCCGACTACAACTCAAAACGACTGGAACTCCATGTCCGCATACAGGAACCACCTCGCAAACACACACATGGGAAGACACGCAAAGGAATCACGATCAAACACACGCGCTTAGGGAGAGATTTTTCACAAACATGATGAGACGCAATCACAGGATGCGCACGAGATGACACACGACCAACATAGACCCGATTACCTTTGAGTTCGAGTGCTCACAGAAAAAAAATTCACCAGATCGATTACCGTCGCTCTGATACCATATTACAGATGCAAAGCAGATGGGATTACTGAATAATTGAATCATTGTATTCACATCAAAGAGAAACTAAATACAAACAATAAGAGAGATCTGATAATCACGGAGTGATTATAGATAGAACTGAAAGAAAACAAATCAACATAATAGAGATGCATTAATCTAGGAATAGACGTAGGCATAGACAGGCATAGACGTGTGTTCTAATACAATTCTGGGTGTGGTGTACCCCAATTCTGTGTGTGGTGGAACCCAATGGATGAGGCCAGGTGCAAGTTTTGGGTGCTTTTGATGGAAGGTTACCCCTTGGTTGTGGCATCGAAATTTACCAATTGAAAAAAATCAAATTCAGTTATTTTCTCCTCGACTCTTCTTACCAGAATTTTGACGAGAGAAAAGGGCCCATTTTTGCCATCTAGAGCTTAATTTTAGTCAATGTTTTTTTGGTTATATAGATTCATACCTCAGGTTTTCCACATTGATATTATTAAAAATCGAGCTTTATGGTTAATAGAGTGAAACATTTAGTATTGATTATAGGGGTGTATAAGCAAATTGAATTTGATTGACACTTTTGATATAGATTCCTTTTAGAGCTAATAGGCTGTAAAACTTGTCATTGCGTTAAGGGTTGCATAAGCATATTTCACCATCTGCTGTTTTATGCTTAATAAGAATTCGTATGTGCATGATCAGGTTTTCCACATTGATATTATTAAAAATTGAGCTTTATGGTTAATAGAGTGAAACTGTGAAACATTTAGTATTGATTATAGGGGCGTGTAAGCAAATTGAATTTTATTGACGGTTTTGATATAGATTCCTTTTAGAGCTAATAGGCTGTAAAATTTGTCATTGCGTTAAGAGTTGCATAAGCATATTTCAACATCTGCTGTTTTATGCTTAATAGGAATTTGTACGTGCATGTTCAGATAAAATGTCTATTACAAATTAAATTAAACTGTGGGAGAAATTCTATTATGTTAACCTGTTTTGTTTTGGTGAGATTCAATAAAAGAAGGAAAAAACAGTGCTTTTCTCATGCATAAATTGAATTTTATCGTGACTTTTGTGGTCATATAGATTGCTTAGTTAATTTTTTCTATATCAATATCCATAACGAGACCATTTCACTTTGTATATGCATGAGATGATTTTCTACAAAGCCTTTTTCAGATGCATTTTTGCCAAGGTTTTAGTCGAACTGCAGAATCCATTTATATATGGATTTTGTTACTATGATATCAAGGATAATAAAGACATCCTAATGTTTAATGCCTATGGGAGAAAATATTCAGAAAAATTATGCCTTGACTGCTGTAGTTGCATGTTTGGTTATGATTAAATTGCTTTCCCAGTTATCAAGTTATAACTTATGACTGTTTTTCTGGAATATTAGCACCCTCATACATGCTAATGTTTGCAGGATGGGAAAGTTGTAGATACACTGGAGGGTGCAAATCCATCAGAATTAGCCAACAAAGTGGCCAAGGTCTCTGGTTCCATAGACACTGTTGAGACAGCTACTCCTGCTAGTCTTGGAATGTCTGCTAGTTCGACAGTTATTGAGACAGTGAAACAAATATATAAATCACCCCAGACTGCTAAAACTGATATAGTGTCTGGTGATGCAGTTAAGAGCAAACTGCAACAACTTGTGAATTCCAAACCTGTCATGTTGTTTATGAAAGGGACCCCTGAGCAGCCACAATGTGGATTTAGCAGAAAGGTTGTGGATGTTTTGAAAGCAGAGGGTGTGGAATATGGCAGCTTTGATATTCTAAGTGACAAACAAGTGCGGGAGGGCTTGAAGGCATTTTCTAACTGGCCAACCTTTCCACAACTGTATTGTAAGGGTGAGCTGCTTGGAGGCTGTGATATCACCCTTGAACTGCATGAAAGCGGGGAACTGAAGCAAATATTTAAAGACCATGGCTTGCTCTCAACTGTTATCAAGTCCGGTGGATTAATTGCAAAAGCGACTACTGCTGAACCTAAACCTGATACTGTTATCTCAGAGTCTGTCAATGGTGGTATAGCGGACTCAACTGGTATAAGTGAATCATTAAGTTCTCGACTAGCGAGTATCATCAACTCCAACCCAATCATGTTATTTATGAAGGGCACTCCTGAAGAGCCACGCTGTGGTTTCAGTCGAAAGGCTGTTGAAATTCTTAGAGAGGAAGAACTAGAATTTGGGAGCTTCAACATTCTGACTGATGAAGAGGTAAGGCAAGGTCTTAAAACATATTCTAACTGGTCCAGCTATCCACAGTTATACATAAAAAGTGAGCTTATTGGTGGATCGGATATCATGATAGAGATGCACAAAAGTGGAGAGCTGAAGAATATTGCCTTGGAGAAAGGAGTGCTGCCCAAAGAGTCACTTGATGACCGGTTGAAAAAACTAGTCAATTCTTCTCCTGTCATGCTCTTCATGAAAGGCACACCAGATGCCCCTCGATGTGGCTTCAGCTCGAAGGTTGTAAATGCTTTGAATGAAGAGGGTTTAGACTTCGGTTCTTTTGACATTTTGAGTGATGAAGAAGTCAGACAAGGCCTGAAGACCTATTCCAATTGGCCAACTTTTCCACAATTATATCACAAAGGTGAGCTTTTTGGGGGATGCGACATTGTACTGGAAATGCACAAGGCGGGAGAGCTAAAATCATCCTTGACAGAATAGAACCAAAGTTGTAAAAGTAGATAAAAATTCATAAATACAAGCTTATCTGGTTGTTGACTTTTGGTTTCTTGGTACTATTGTTGTATGGATTACTCCTTTATTGGGTTTGCCAGAGAGGGAGTAGGAATTCCAGGAATGGTGAGTCAAGTTCTTGTATTGGTAAAGAAATTATATACTCTTATTTTATGTTGAACAGTTTCTGCGACTCTTTGTTGTATATATAATGCTAAATAATGGTAATCTAGGTACAAAAGAAGACAAATAAATTATTGCTTTCTTAGTTTCTTCTTACATCTTTGGCTCATAAGACCTTGTTCTTGACTGCATAGCTTTTAAGTTATTCCATGAATAACTTGTTGTGGGAGCGGTATCGATGAGGGAATAGCTTGTGCTTGTCTCGGTTGCTTGTTATTGCTTGTTATTCCTTGTTATATGTAATAGTAACAGTATGATAACTTGGTTGTTGTGATACATTAGTTGCATGGTTTCATTGGGTTATTTGTCTTGCAAATTCAAGATATGACCTAGAGGTTTTGGTTTGTTTTGAGGTGGTCTTATGATAAGCACAGGTTTGTTTTGGACTTGAGGTTGCTTTGTAGGTGGGTAACTGATAAGTTGAGGTGTGATTGCATTAATTTTTGCTTTCTTAGTGTTTTCTTTACATCTTTGGCTCATAAGACCTTGTTCTTGACTGCATAGCTTTTAAGTTGCCGCTGTTGTGTTAATTGGGTCTCTTTCAATATTGAATTTCATATTTCATGGCTATATTAGGACAGATGCTATTTTGGGCATTTTTGAGCAAATGACATGCAAATCTTATTAAGATATTGTCTCATGTCTTGTTATTGTTGAGCTTGAACTGTTTGCACTCATGTTTGTCAGAGTTTCTTTCCTTGGAATGAAATGGAGAGGAGCAGGCTGCCGTGCATGTTTGTACCTTGTCCAATATTTACTACAGTAACATTGTCCAATTTGCTACAGTAATTAATGGAAGAAAAATATTTGCATGAAAAAGTGAAACTATTGAAACTTTATTAAACTACAAGTTGTTTACTGCATGCCCATTATGTGGTCAAGACTCTGAATTAGATTTGGTAAGTCTATGGTTTTCAGATGCTTATTGTTTTTGATATACCAAAAGATATGTGACCTGCACTAAAAACAATAATCAAGCAAACCTAGTTCCAAGATTGTATGAAACTGCAATGTGAGGGTGGATGTGAATGCTAAAGAATGCGGTGTAAGAATGTTGACACAGCAATCAAAATGTCAAACAGCATTTTAACTGGCCAAACTTTAATATTTTACAACTGCAGGCAGAACAATTTTTTTGGTCAAGAGGATAAGCATCCTGAATTACGTCGTAATCTGTTGGTATTGGGAGTTCAAATCACAGGTGCATGAATAATAATCTCATTTGGTTTAGTGCTGAGATTGAGAGGTATCCATTTCACCAAAGTTGCTTGGGGTATGATCTCAGCCTTGTTTATTTAGAGTGTTAGGGCCTTTGCATTCAGCAAGACTTAATCCTTGGTGTGTTTTTTGTGAACTATTCTATTTCACCCATAGATCATAAGCTACAAAACTATAGAACAATTTATTATTAGAACAATTTTGGTTTTAGACATGTAACTCTTTTACGGATATATTTGATTTTTCTCTTTCATTTTAAACCCAAGGAAACCCTTTTACTATTTGGAATCTGTGTGAAGAACACCCTTTGGTTTTTGCATTGGTATTTCCTGACAATTTTAACAGGCATCAAACCCCTAGGATATTATGTGTAGTGTTGGCTATGAAATGTAGGGCTTTTACAAAACAGCCCTATATTTAAAATGGCTTCTCACGTTTGAGTTCTCTCTTTTTGTGCCATCTCCTTTTTATTTATTTTCTTCACAAATAACATTACAACACATAAAAGTAATTTTTGTTCAATTCTATGTGTTGCAGAATATCAACTAAAATTGAAGTTTTGTACGTCTTTAATACGTTGAAGGTTTTTAGGGGATGCCATTGAATTTATGGCGGGGAGTACTCAGTTTTTGTCATTGTTTTTCCTTTCACGGAGTTAATTTTTTCAGAAAAAATGGAATAATTGGCATGAGGTCTTTTCGATTGCGAGAAACTTCAGTAGTTAATTGAATCTATCTTCTTTTATTTTCTTATCAAGAATAGGAAGATTACTTGGTCCAGGACCACTGTATTCCCACTTTGGGAAATATATTGCCAAGAATCTTTTTATCACATTTTTAAAGAATTTGAGTCAAGTGTTTTCGGTCAGTCTTCTTCAATGTTAAAGGAAGCTTCATAGAAGGGCAATATTTTGGTTAATTTTTTACGCCTGTAACTTCCCTTTGCTAAGCTTCTTTTGCAATGTTGCTGATACTGAATTTGAGTTTCTCAATGGGGGTAGTTGTAATTCTGTTTGGTGTTCTTTGTGGATGTTGGTAGCATAAATAGTATTTAGGTTCAATGCATGTTTTACGTTGTTGCCTATTTTATATTGCTGGAACAATATTTGTATTAGATGCCTTTCGTTTTACATTATTGTGACAACATTTCTTTCATGCTGTGATTTGCAATGTTGACTATAGATCAGCCATACTAGTCACTTACTATCGTCTTTTCCAACTCTATCCTATTAACATTATATTTAGGTAATGAATGCAAAATAATTCATTGATCAGTTTTTGCTCTTTAGATAATTAAGGATTTATGACAGGATTCTAGAGTTTGTTTTGTAAGACCTTAAAATAGAACTTTGGTCATGGTGATGCAAATATGCCAAATTACCCACAAGAACTGACAAAAACTTTGGAAGTTCTTGTCACAAGACATTAAGATATTCGAAAGGTGGGTATTTATTGTGTATTGGAATTTATAATTATTGCAACTTCTAGAGAATTATAAAACATTCCTTACTATGAACTATTAACTCTTTATTATAAAGATCAATTATTTATAATATATTTAGAAATATCTGAAAAAGGTATAATAGAGAAAAACAACCGAAAGTGAGATTTTGCAAACACAAAATATGAAGAAATAATAGAATATAGAAGCGTAGAAGAATATCTTATTAGACAAATATATTTGTAATCTTCACAAAACTAGTAACTTTTTCATATATCCTTTGAAGCTCAAAAATAAAATTTTACATACTCCATCTATTTGCTTGGGTTGCAAGGAAGAATTGGGGAAGGGAACATCTACTATATTGCTTTGCACCAACTCTTTGATTCAATTGCACCCTTTTTAAGTTCATCAATTAGAATATATTGAATGTCCTCGTGCTCATCACATTCATAGTGTCCCATTTACTTTGAAAGCCCACAACATTATTATCAATCTTATTGAATTGCTAATATATTTCTTACATTGAAACATTTGTTGCATCCATCCTTTAAGTCAAGTCAAACAAGTGAGCAATTATAGCTTCCAATTGAGTGTCCATTCTCAATGTCATTTTTTAGAAGGTTGGCAATTTAGAAAATTCTCTTTGTTTTGCTAAGGATTGGAGAAGGCCGTTGTACCATCCAAGTAATATCTTGGTATAATTGTGCTTCTACCACACCCATAGATGATATAACAACATGATTGCAATGCACTAGAGTAACATGATCATGCATAGGTGTGTAAGACCAAGACAACTTACAGGAGGAGGCAGCATTGCCATGAAATTTTCATATTAGCATTGGGAAATCAAAAAATCCTACAATGACCAAAATACAAATGCTACCAGCTCTAATAGTAATTACATTGGCCCAAGTAGAGAGTTGTCCAAAAAAATGGAAGGAATTAACATCAATACTCTACAAGACTTTTTCTTTCCCCCATTTTCATTGTTATCCTCATTTAATTTTAGATTAATTTGTTTGTCAAACCAAGGCAGCGTATGTGGCTATTTGCAATATAAGCATATTGAATGTCATATAATTGAATAAAGAAAATTTAAAGATTGATGTCAATTGATGCTAAAATTGAATTATAGATTTTGAAATAAATCTTTAACTAATTGATCGAAAGAAAATAACTCTTAACTATTTAAAAAAGATTTCTTTTAGATGATTGAAAAGCCTGAAAACAATTCTTAAACACACTACATAAAATAATTCTAAACTATGAAAGGAATTTCAGTTAAAAAGATCAATTGAAGTAGAGTTGAATGAAATGATAAATAACACAATTATATCACACATCTTTCGGTTTGTGTGGGCCCTTCCTCCACCTTTGGAGGGAGATCAATTATCTAATCAATGCTATCAACTTTTTAAAAATAGAGTCTTCATTGATTACTTCAAAGGAAAATCCATCTTGAAAATAAAATGTATGCTATTGCTTTTTAAAAACTTCTAAACTATGTTGTAACTAATTTTTAATATCTATTATCTAGCTGCATACATATTTATTAGCATTGTGTTCTTGCTAAATTAAGGGTTATACTTGTTGGGTTTTGAAACAACATTCATTATTCTAGATCTTTTCTCTATCTTCAAGTCCAAGGTTTTATCATATAGAAGGGAAAAACATGATCATCGACAGACTTAGGGTGGTTAGAGGTCAATTCTAAGAGTGGGTTATCTCTCCTACGTTTTGAGCTCAATTTAGACATAAGAGGTTGTTCCTAGGGGTATACTTTAATAGGTGTTGAGATCAAAGAAAATGGACAACAAAAAATGACAACAGATAGATCAAATTGCACACTTGACCCCAAAATTTTGTCAGTAGGTCAAGTAAGACTACTTGTATTAACCCCTATGTAACTTATCATACACCTTGAATATGTACCTGTAAATATCAATAGTTCTAATCCCCTAAGGTTGTTTCATTAATCATCTCTTACACAACGAGTGAGTGCAAGCATGTATGTTTAGGTTCTTTATTTATATAGAGTTTTGGTTCGCTCATAATGTTTCCTTGGTTAGTAATAATGAACCTTAAACAACATACTAATCGTAATCTAAACCTGCATCTAGCAAGAACATAAATATTGTTTAGATCTAAAATGTATGATCCCAAACCTATGAAGATCGATGCCTAATTCATTGGGTAACAACATTATAACAACACAGAGAAAAAGGAGTATCAAACACAACATCAATGGAACTAGGTTTACCCATGGAAACTAAAGGTTATATTTTAATAAAGAACACGCTTAATAATCCATGATCAGAATTACAACCCATATGTATTAAGCAGTGTTACCCCAAGATTTCGAGACGGGGACGACAGGGGATGGTGGGACGAGTCCCGAAGTCCCTGATTTTTCAAGCCAATTTTGGGGACGGCTAGGGGACGGTTATTTAAAATATATAGGAAATTTTTAAATATTCATATGAAAACATGGATAAAGCATGCATATATACATTATAAAAACTTAGCATATAATATTTGTGTTAAGAATTCATTGTCAATACTCAATATGCATTCAAAATTCAAAATTCATTGTCAATATGCATGTGATATTAAACAATAACATACAAGTTATAAACATATAACAAAATGCCCAAAGGCAAAATTGCTGCCATATAGTTTTTTTTTTCAATTATAATATGAAAATCAAAATAAAAAATGCATAGTACATTGTTGCCATCCCCTAGCCGTCCCTTATCCCTGGGACGTTTCCAGGACGGGGATGGGGTGATTAAGACCAGGGGACGCGTCTCCGGATAACATTGGTATTAAGAGAGCGATTATTAGAAACATATTTAATACATTAGGTGTTGTCACACATGCTCTAGACCCTAAATACATTTGTGCTAGCAAATGTGGCAAATGAAAATATCAATCATGATTATGGCATTTTCTTGAATTGTTGTAAACTATCATGAAGACATTCGTCATAGAAGAAGTGTATATAATAAAACCTTATGTTGTTACATATCTTATCTTTTCATTTACAATTACAACCAATGTTTGAAAACCTTAGAGAGGCGTGTAGACAAAATTGGTTCAACGACCAACCCTTGAATGTTGAACTCCTTGGTATATATATATATGTTGTTTAGGCATGTGGCTCGCACAAGGGAGCCTTGCCAAGATGAAAATGTTGAAGGTCCACAAAAACCAATCATTTGCAATTCATTGAAAGTGTGTGAAAATCGTAAAAAAATCTTTGAAAATGTTGTAGGAAATGAGGAAATGTAACAGATGCAAAATTGCATTATATTGATGGCACCTCAAGACATGGATTTATATGGTCAATGCAAGTTCACACAATTCGTAAAGGACACCACCCAATGATGGTGTGCATACATTGTCATGAAACCCTAGTCACAACAATAAATTAGACCATGGGTCGTTCCATTCCTTTTCATTACTCTTGAATAAAAATGATTTTTGGGTGCTTACCAACCACTTTTGACAGTTGTAGAGCCTTATTGGTTGCATTAGTGGCTTTTAGGACCGTTCGTGGCATAGGTGGGAGTTGGTGTGAAAAATTGTGGGAGTTCTAGAGTTTAGAGGTTGGGGGTGATAAATAATTCACACCATTGGGGGATGATGGAGGAGGAGGGAAGTTCAAATGAGGGAGTCCGGAAATAATGAGCAATGGAGAATGTCAAGGATGGGGGATGAGAAAAGAGTTATACCACTAAGGTCTGAAGGGAAGGGGAAGTAAGAAGGTTCATCTTTGACAAAGGAAGATAATGGGGAAATGTTAGGGTTCAGGGTTACCTTGTGATAGGTATTAGGATAAGGAGAAGTTTGAAAATTTTCCTTTGAAAGTGAAATTTTGGGTCAACATGGGGGAATCGGAGTTGGATGGAAACACATGTAAGTCTAAACTCTAAAAGAGACAATTGTAGCCTAGGCATGAGCAATGTTTGATATATTTTTTATTTCAGCAATGGAGTCCAAAGGTCTAATAGAGTAAAGGGAAGCAGACTTAGGTGGGAAGGCATGATGGGTAGGAAGGTCTTACATATTGAGAGGAATACATCGAATTTAGGGGAAGCGGTGAAGCATGCTTGGTGGGGAAACTTTGACACCTTCAACACTTAGCACAAACTTAAACATTTCAACGTGCAACCCAAAAACTTAAACATGCCTTGGGAATTTGAGAATTGCAACACATATAACCACATGGAGAAAATAGATAACACAAATGCAAATTTTGACCTACGAAGACCTATGTTAGATTCTTTAGATTAGTTATAGATGGGGGCCAAGCATAGTCAAAACACTCAAAAAAGAATGAAACTCAAGCTAAATTTTGGGGGCAAAATTAAGTCCCAACAATACTAAAACACAATTGCTATAAAGTGCCTATTACAATTGCATGTCTCCAAGATTTGAGAGTTATGATAAGAATTTATTATAATAATTATGCATTTTTCTTACACTATTGCATGCTAATTCTTATTTCCTAATTATAATATAAACTATATATTATGCCTCTTGTCGCTCAATGAAATGAACTATGTGTCTAAAGGGATAGGCATGGGAGTTGTTGATTTATTTTTGTTGTGTGTTATTACATGTTGGTGACGATTGTTATACTTTGGTGCAATTTCATTATTTGCATGTACTCTAGAGTTTAATGTATTAATTGGTTGGATTCATAGTGTTATTTAATTTGTAAAAAGGTAGAAAAAATTACCTCAACACAATCTCCAGAGTTGAGTCTTTGCTATCTTTTTGTAGTCAATATTTCTCTAGAGCTTTGTAACTATATTATTTTCACCAAAAAGATCTCCAAAAGGGTCTTGCATAGGAAAAAAATCATCTTTAAGGAACATAAGTTAGATTATAACAACATTTCAAAAACCATTTACTTGCAACAATACACTTAGTAGAAATCTCATATTCTAATTTAAACTAGCTAGATTCTTTTAGTATAATCCTATATCCACACTTAAGAAGGCTTATTGAAGGGAAAAGGGATTTCTTTGGACAAATAGAAATGCTTTATGACTCATCATCTACCCTAGGCTTAAGGATTTGCAATTTCTCTTGCAGTTGAGTCCATTCTCCTATTATTCATTTATTCAAAAATCTAATTGCAATTGTTTTCCTTTTGGTAAGTGGGCTAATTCCTTTTGATTGGTGTTGGAATTCCCTTGGAAAGTATCTACTTGTTGAGACTATTAATTGAAATTTAGTTGTTCCTCAAAATCTTGTCACAAGGGTGTAGAGCGAGGATAAGAGGTAGATGAAATATCACCACCACCCATTAATTCTCATGTTTTTCCACATCACTTTGGAAACAACCTTAGCTCTTCATAGTGACCACCTTAGGTTTGTTAGTGATATCACTTCTCTTTTCCTTAAGGATTCGATTAACCCTTCCCACCTTTATATATAGGTTGTTTGGGCATCTTTGTAGGATAATGTTATAGATGTCTAAAAATCATTACTGCAACTTTGAAGGTTCTCAAGATATATCTCTAACAAGGTTATACAAAAACTATAAAAAATTCTTGTGCAAAACCCCCCAGAATGTGGATGTTCTTGCCTCATATAAAGGCTTGTTGTTATTTCTAAGTTTGCATACCCTTAAATCCTTTGCGCCTAAGCTTCCTAATTATGTAGGAGAGAAATAAAAGCTATTAGTTGTACTTCCCTTATAAACATATTTATGAAAGGCAATGTGTTCTAGCATAACAAATTCGCAAAGAAAGAATTCACACAACATATTATGAGTCTATTATGTTATTTTTATATACTTGCATAAATTTAATTCCATTTGCAAGGTCAACTAATAGTCCACATGAGACCCTTAATAGTCTCCATATAAAAAAAAATGATCTTTTAGAAACATGCATAAGCTGGTGAGGGTTTCCTACATGCCAATACAACTTCTAATATTCTGCCAACACTGAGAAGTCTTGATTCCAATTGCTAATTTTGTTTCTTTAGATTGGATGCTTCCTTAATAAGCTTAGTAACAATGTTTGCATTTGTGAGGAAGTAACACCTCTTAATTTAGTTATGTAATGCTTGAGGTATATTGAATTGAAAGGGAGTGATTTGTAGAGGATTTGTTTGTATATATGCATTTGGTTTCTCAAGTCCAAGTAATTCATGCATGTCTTCGTCTAGATCAACTATCTTGTTAGCTGCTGGAGTCAATTTTACCTCATCCCCACGAGTCTTTTCTAGAAATACGATAATAGATGAGACAAAGTCTTGAGATATACTTCTTGATACATCTCTTGCTTCCCTTAAATTAATTTCTAAATTAGAAATTATTTCATTTTTGAAAGAAATGATTATTGCCTTTTCTTCAATTTCCTCTATCATAGTTTTGATGAGATCACTTATATCTAACAACATTTGTTTTAAAACTCTATTTCTTACTTTTGTTCTTGTATTATAATGTCAACTTTTGACAACTGAAGTACCTACTTCGCTTGCTAGTCTTATGAAAGAATGATTGGTTGGCCCCCTTTACTTTCTCTCATTTTGTTCTTTCTCTTACTCTATTATTGGAGTTTTCCCTTTGCTTGGGCTTCTATGAATTTGAGGAGAGGAAGATAGTGCCACTTCTTCCTCAATGGATTGCTCTAAAACCCCCACAATGGGAACATCTTCACTTAACTTTTGAGGAAGCTTTTGTTGTTGAAACTTATCCTTTATTTTTGCCATGTTCACTTGTTATTGATCAATGCTATTTTGTGATAGCATTAAATTTTTCTCTGGCTCCTTCAAATTGGTAGGATTTGTGTATCCATTTGTATCTCTCCCCCTCCATCCTCCCTATCAATGTCTAACAGTATTATACATATGTTTCAAAGTGGTCTTAATTTGTGTTTTAGGAATGGAGGTTTCTCCTAAGGGCATATGATTTGTATGTGACAGTTCCTCTATAGTGGTAGATTTCTCTGGAGCCACCAAAGTGGTTTTGAAATGGAATTCTAGAGTCTTCTTGTTGCTCCAACTCTTCTTTTTAGATTGCTTAGGAGATATTCTATCAACTATCATTTTGGTGTCTTGTTTCTTCATTTTGTGGGTGTTGTATTCCTAGATTTAGAATAAAAAACATGAAGTAACAACAAATTTAAGAATCTTGTTCCAAATCAAGAATATCTCAGATAGAGAGAATGGAGACAAAAGGATAATGCATCTCAAAACAAAAATGTACTAAACCTCCATTATTATTTGGATATGCTTTGTAATGTTAAAATATAAGTGCTCAAATAGATAGCATGTACCTACAAATATATTATTTGTGTACATGGAAATGAAGGATGAAGGGGTTGATTTATAGAATTTTGGATGGGAATGTGAACGATGGAGATTCAATCTTAACATATGACAAATTAAATGAGAAGAGTGGTTAATCCTCATTGACTAAGAATAGTCAAATGAGTTACTAGTAGGCGAGTATAATGATCTTTATATTTTATTTATTTTGGGTAAATAGTGTGCATGGGATAAAAAGTAGAGGAGGAAAAATGGGGGGTTATAATTTGGAAAATTAACTTTATTTGTTTATTGGAAGTCGAAAATATATAATTATGATTATCTGGGAATTGATACATGGATGATAAAATGGATTTTATTTCTTTTGACATAAAATGGAAATAGATTTAATTATTTTATATTATTTAATGTATATGTGATGAAAAAATGAGAGGGAGAATTCAGAAGGGGACTAGGAAATGTGAATAGGTTGCAACTAAGATGTGACATGTTGTTTAATGTTAGGCGATGTTAGGAGACAATTAAAAACAATTGTCTACTTTTTGCCCCGCTTTGAAATAGCATTATGAAATAATGGTGTTTCAAAGAAAGTAGATATAGACACTTGGTGAGAAAATGGGAACATGCCCTAGACATTGGGATTTTAATTTTAGGATTGATTGAATGATTTAGGGATGCCCCCTCGAGATGACATGTGGGGCTGAAGAACACATGTGTGCTCTTGAAATGGATGGAAGAAAGACTAGATGGTTACGAATGAGTGGAAAAGATAAAGCTAGATAGGTTTAGTGATGGATGATGTGAGAAAGGTGGAGAATATTATACATGTCATGAATCTTGATTTTGAGCAACCTATTGTTTGTTCTAACACATGATAGAATGCACCATGATATGCAGAACCCTGATGACATTTTTCCATGTGTTGTAGGATGAACCCAAAGAAAAAATAAGTCACAAGGAAGCATTTGACAAATGATACCATGATATGGAAGACCATGATGTTGTTTGTTGTAAAATTCCTCAAGGACCAACACAAAATAAGAGAAAGCACTAAAAAATCAAGCAAGAAAATAAATGAGAAAACTAGGAAACAAGAAAAATAAGGAAATGAAATTTCCCCTAACCTAGCCAAAAATTGAAGATCAATTGAAGACAAAGAAAGTGATATTAGATTGAAAATGATATGCATCAATGATAAAAATTTATGCCTCTAGACAACAATGTATGCAAGGGAGGTTGATTGGGAATGATATATCCCATTAAAAATTGTGATGATATGCTCAAGTTAGTTTTTAGTATGTTGAGTTACAAGGGTCCTCTTCAATTGTTGAACCATGTCTTTGATTGTTTGCTATAGATAGACTTGTAGTTGATGACTACATTGTTATAAGGATTGGGATTTGGATGTTTTAATTAGATAGTGTTATTTAGGTTGCACAAGTATAAGTGTATTGAAGCATCAATGCATCACCTAAGAGTTCTTGGGGATATCAAGATGGTTTTTTTCCAAAGCATGAATCGATGCTTCTACCAAACCATGGTCAAGGTCAAAGTGGGAAGGCTACTAAGAAGATGATGGGAACTTGTGAAGGGTGGGTAGGTAATTGGTGAACAACTAGAGGTAGACAAAACAAAATTGTCCCCAAGTGTAAGGTTCACGCAAAAAATAGATAACATGTTTACACATGACTGTAGTTAGGGTAAAAATTTAGGGAAAATGCATAAACAAATTATAATGAAACCCTAACAATGCACAATGAAGGATGAGATAACATGAAAATCAAAATAATAAATTCAAATGCAAACCGATTTCCATGCTAAACTTGATTGATCTCCATTGCTCTTCTCAACCTTGCATGAATGCAAGATTTCAAAGGATTGTTGATGGAGGAATGTTGGTTACTCACTGTTGCAACAACATAATGATAGGATGCAAATGATAGAAGAAAAATAGATAGATGAAAGATGATGGATGAAAGATAGTAGAGATAATTCGACATAGTAAGGGTACTTGAAAGCTCATCCATACAAATGGCTTGGTTGTGGGTTAATTTATAGGTGAAGATGGGAGGATGAAGGGATAAAACTTTCCTTTTTGTGAGCGGTAGTGGAATTAGAAAGTTGATTGTGCAACTTGGGAGAAGAAATGGAAGGTGGATCAAGTTAACTAAAGAGGAGAATGGAAAGAGGATCGAGTTAACTTACAAGATGATTTAGAAAGTGATGAAGTATCTTGAGAGATGATTTAGAAAGTAAATCAAGTCATTTAGGGAAATAATTTAAATAATTTAGAATTATTTAAATTATAAGAGATGTGAGAGGATAAGGATTAATTTAAATAAATATTTAATTTATTTAAATTATTTGGGGAATGTGGAATGGGTTAAAGGATAAATGGATTAATTAATTGGCTAGAGATTAAATAATAGGGATGATGAAAGGGGCTATGTGAGGTTTAGAATAAAATGTGTTGTAAGATGTCAAAAATGATGTCAAAAGTGAATGCCACAAGATTTGGTCAATTTTAGGTGACTACATTTTGCCCCTCTTTGAGATGATGTTTAAGATGATGAGATTTGTGTCGAGTAACACCATTTCAAAGAAGTTAAGGTACAAGTAAAATAAAACGGATGATGAAAGAAAGATAGGATAATGATGATGATGGGATGATAATGCCCCCTCGAGAGGATAGGTGGGTTGAACAAACATGAGTATGCTCTCGAAATGGATGAAATGATAAAAGATGGATAATATGTTATGATACAAGAAAGTGAGCAATCATGGTGTTTGATATAGCACTAGACGTTATGCACCAAGGTATAAGGACCAAGGTGATGATGTGTCTCGTGCCCCAGAGTAATATAACCTTGTCTAAATGTATGAGGAAGTAAACTTAGAGCATTAAAGTTCTAATGCACAAAAGGTATGGTATGACCTTAGATGCAAAGGATAGTGCAAAAAACTATTCCAACATACACAAGATATGAATATTAGTTGGAATGATACGGATTTGATGCAAATGCAAGATAAAAATGATAACACACACAAGCAAGCAAGCATGCACAAATGATACAAAAACAAACAAGGTATTGCCCCTGTCAAGCTATAAACCAATGATTAATTGATTGATTGATGATGATGATGATAGTATTGTGAGTGTGGGGAATGATATATCCCTAGATCAACGCAAGGATGGTTGATTGATTGATTTTGTTTACAACAAGATTACGATCAAGACCAAAGGATATGATTGGATAATTTGACAAGATTGATTGACTTGATTGGTATGGTTTTAAGGATTGATTTGCATTTGCATTAATTGCTTGGAATGATTGATTTGACTGAAGAATATAATTGATTGATGATTGGATTGATGAAGAAATGATTTGATTTTATTGCTTAGGTTTTTGATGAATATTTGGGTTTTTTTGGATTTTTCAAATGTTGATTTTTTTTGGATTTTGGGAATATTTGATTTTTTAGGACCTTTTTATGACTTTTAAGGATTTTTTCAGGACTTTTTTTTGAAATGTTTTGAGATGTCAATGGATGACAATTTGGGTAGCCTTTGTGCTAGATACCAATGACAAGGGAAAACCAAGTCTAGGTGCAAGGAGATAAACGAGATTGATAGATGAAAGGGTGGGTGATAGGATAAGGGGTAGAAGGCTCATGATAGATGGATCGATAAAAAGAATAGGTCATAGTGAATGGAATGGATGTATGCATCATAAGAGAGCAAGGATGTGATCTCCAAAGACTATGTCGCATAGGAATAACATGCCTCATTCTAGGTACAATACTTAGGATTTTTATGACAATGCTTAGAACAATAGGATAGTGACAGGCTTTGTTTGGAAGGATGAGGTATATCAAAAGATATCCAAAGCATGTTTCAACATTTTTCCCCCTATTTTTATCAAGATCAAAAGGAGGAAGAGAGGATGAATGGACTCAATATGATAAGTATATGGGTATGATGAGCAAGGATGATAAGATAGGAGATGGTAATATAGGACATGATAGGATAAAAATGATATAATAGGATGAGACAACGTGCCCCCAAGTGTAAGTGACATAGAAGATCAACCTACAAATGATGCCTATTTGCCAAATTTTCATCATGGTACTTATCTAGGGTGCTTGTTTACCAGGTTTTCAATGTTGGATGAAGGAATTTCTCTTTACTTTTTTTAATTTTTTTCCTTTTTTTTGTTCTATAGTTTTTTTTTTTTGAATAGGAGAAGGGGAATATGGATAGGAGGGAATCAAGTGTCTAGTTCCATGAAAGGTGATAGTCCCGCTAGATGGATGTCGTCGCATGGACCATGCCAAATGTTATTATGCTCATAGATGTTGGTAAGGGATGACATGAAAAGGAGATGGAGTAGGTAGATGATGGATTATGATGTGGATTATGTAGGGAATATGGTGGATTATGATGCAGATTATGTAGGACTTATGCAAAAGATGAATGGGAGGCTTAGCCAAAAACATGGACCATAGGAAGGTGATGGGGAAGATATGTAGGATATTGGATGAAAGATGATGAGATGGAGGTATGTGGAGTTGTTGTGAAATGGGAGGGAACCATGACCAATGGTTGCACACATCGTGATAAATATTGAAGATTTTGATTTGGAGGTGGTGTAAACATAACCCCTTTCATCATCCCTATTATTTAATCTCTAGCCAATTAATTAAATAAATTATATTTATTTAATTAATCCATTTATCTCTTGAGTATCTAGTGTAGCCAACCTATATGCTCTTAACCCATACTTAGTAGTGATAATGTAAGGGCCCAATCAATTAGGTTGAAATTTTCCTCTTTTCACAATCCTAATTTGTGTTTCTTTAATACTCTTTCAAGATAAGATCACTAATTTATAATGATCTATATATGTTGTGTTTATTATAAATTCTATGAAGCTATTTTGATATGCTTGTAGAGGATTTAGAACACAAAGCATTTTCTTATCAAGAAGCTTAAGTTCATGAAAATGTGCAGTCCTGTACTCTACAATGTCAATTAAATTATATAGGGAGATGCACGAAGAAGGTAACATGATCTCAACTGGTAAGCCAAATTTGGTACTAAAGATGAGGGAATAAGGGGTTGCCCTTGTGGGTGTGCGAGCACTCATTTGATGAGCCCATAAGGCATGATATCTTTGAAGATGTCGATGTTGACCTATATTGTTAACAATCTTTTATATTTATTTTTATCAATTTTTTATTAGATGCTTCAACCTTGCCATTACCTTGGGGGTAATAGGGGGTGGACAATCTATGCTAATGTGGAATTTTATTACAGACAACTTTGACTTCTTGATTTTTGAAGGATTTTCCATTACCATTATATTGATGGTAGACATGATGCTATAACAAAAAATGAGGTGATTTAGGATGAACTTGAAAATTTGGGCACTAGTTACATAAATGAGAGAAATGGCTTTAACCAATTTATTGAAATATTTAGTAGCAACAAACATATGTTTATGGTCATATGAAGAATAAGGATTAATCTTACTACTGAGATAAAACATGAAGAAGGGCCATATAAGTGTAATGGGTTACAAATTTTGAGAAGGATCATGAATGAGATTGCCATGTTTTTGATAGGTCACACATTTGTGAACATACATATAAATGTCATTTTCTATGGTTGGCCAATAATCTTGTTCAAAGGATTTTTTTTTAAGACCATGCCACTAGTATTCACCCCACAAATATCATCATGGATTTCTTTGATAAAAAAGGTGGCCTTATTTGAGTTTAAACAACATAATAGGGTCCTATCATAGCCTCTATGATATAAGGTGTTGCCAAGGAGTATGAAATGAGAGGCTTTGCGGATAAAGGTTTTATGTTGGTTATGTAATAAGTTGGATGGCAAGGTTTGGTCATAAAGATAAGTGTAAATATTGTGATATCGGTGGGTGTTGGGACCAACAATTTCACACACCATATCAACTTCTAGTACATCATATGCTAGGATCAACAATTATTGAACCGATAATTGATATTGCAGAGTATTTGTATCCATTGTTAAAAGGGAACCAATAATAGCCATAGCATTTGCAAATTTTTAATTGATACATGAAACATGCTCAAATTGATTGCAGGTGAAATATTGCTTAAAGTTGTCAACCATTCACTTGTGAGGGATAATATACTTTTCTACAATATTCATCATTAACTTGTTTTAAATTATCAAATGGGAATCACCATAGACTTGCAAGTGATTAATGTTTCATTGTATTTCTGATTTCAAACTTAAGATGTGTGCTTCATATTATGCTATATTATTTGTAAAAGGGAATCTAATTTTGAAAGCTTTTGGTATCAAATCACTTTGTGTTGTGAGAAATGTGATTTGTGTCTTTGAGCCATGAGGTGTAGGAGGCATCAAAATACAATTTTTATGTGGGTGATTCTTTGAGAAAGAGGATGGATTCATTTGGAAATTCTATTATTAAATGTTAGTGATTTTGACAAAGATGCATTTGGCAACTAATCTACAAGAGCTTGGCCTTTTATTTCCTTTTCACTTGTATTCAATGTCAAATTCACTATGCAATGTAACATGCCATTTGTTCAATGAAAGTAAATTCCCTAAGTTTAACTTTCAAGTAAATGACTATGTCCAAACTCAACGCAATAATTTTTTCTTCTATTTCAAAGACTAAATGCACATTTGAAATTGAACATATTTCAACTTTCCATTTGCAATATTATTGAAAATTATAATCTTTTCATTACATTTCAAATCTCAAGATAACATTTCTTGCATTACAACTTCCATAAAAATGGATATAAGATAACATAAATAGCTTCACAAGCTTCATAAGCATTAGTAACAAATGGTCTAGGAAATCCCCTACAAATCTCGACCGCCAATTGATGAGGAGAAGCATCACTCAAGCGCTTTTCCGCCAACCACAGACTCAAATGCGGTCCTCACACATCTGTCACACATGGCTAGATGGCCCTACCCTTTGATGAAGAGATTGGTTGGTAAAAACCCATAACAAATAGCCTTACTGAGCCTATTGTTGTGCCCTAGAATCCAAAACCTAATCATACAACAACTACACCTACAAGTATGAAAATCTTGAACTAAAATGTCTATACTAGACATAGTGAACCTTGATAGTGTAAACAATGGCTACTTACACTACTTTGGCCAAAGTTCCATATAAAAAGTCATCTCTTCACCCACTATCTAGCTTGATTTGGTTAATGATCATTCATGTACTATGCATAGGCAATTCCCTTGTTAAGACAATCTTTAACCCCAGGAACAACCTATCTTTTTTTACCATATACTACATATAGATGATTCCCTTCTTAAGGTAATCTTTATCCCCAAGAACATCCTACGTTTATAACCTTCCTACTAAGTAAATGTAGTTCACAAAAGCTACTTTCATTATAGAACAATCTAGTTCTAAGGTATTCATTGAACTCTCTATAGTTCGACATACATAGTAACTTAATTTGAATAACAACAAAAGCTACACTAGGTTCATCTTTCCCTAGTATATAAAACTAAGAATACAATCACTCCTTATTATGGAGTATATACAAACACTCAAGCAAGTACATAAGAGGTAAAATATAAAAAGACTCTTTCAATAACATATTCTTTCCTAACTAGAATATAAATGCTCTTTCCATGCAATACATCAACAAATTTCAACCTTTCAAAAACATATAAAATGGAAGAGGGTGGAATAGCATGCCTGTAAATGCTTAATCCCAAAAGTAATAAACTAACTTGCAAGCTCAATCCACTCCAAGACTCCTCAGTATTTCACTCAAACCACATAGAAAATACTCACAAACTCTCACTAATCTCTCCTTTCAAATGGCTCTCAGCTCACTCAAGAGTATCTCGAAATAAAAACAACAAAATGAAGCTGGATAGTGCGTCCTAAATGAAGTGATCTACACCCCTATTTATACAAAATTAAGAGACTTCTTTGCCTATTAACAAGCTAAGTTTATTGACACTTCTTAAATGCAAGGTTCAACTCAACATTTTACTTCAATTGGTGGCAAAATTCTAAAACAATACTCATCATATTATAATAACAAATCGACTAAATCAGAGACAACAAGAGTTCATCTGAGAAATGCAAGGTGAAAGGGAAACATGTCGACTTCTATTTTGCTAGCAAAAGCATGAGTTTTTCTACCTTTCACTCGATCTATCTTTGCTGAAGATTACACAGTAGTTCTAGACTTCTTATTCATAAAGCAAATTCATATTTGGCGCCACCTCTTTCTTTCATTGTATGTTTTGGTGTTGTAGTTTCATAGTCTAAGTCAGTGATTTAAATCCATTCAAAATATATTTTAAACTGTTGACTGAGTCTTTATACATAATGTGTTATAATAGTAGGTTGGTCAACTCTTTATTGGTAACTTCTAGCATTGCACATAGCGCATATTACATGTTGCAATAACATTTATTCTTAGTGTGCTATATATTGTATGCACTTTATTCACATTATAAATATTGCTTGGTTTAAAACCCGTGTTTTGTGTTTAAACATTACACTTTATCAATATATATATATATATATATCAACTTTCATAATATATAAATATATATCATTCAATATTTCAAATGCATACATCTAGTTTATCCTTTTACAAATAAAGCCATATGCATATATATTTATATACATACATGTATTGATATGATCAATATGTGTGTATATGTATATATGCATATATCCATATATTCATTCACTTATACAAACAATATTATATATTATAACTCATCGATATATATATATACATATCGTATTATCCACTCGATATTCTCATCCCCATGAGCAATCCATCCATGAGCACACGTAGGTACGTCTACCTACGTCTACTCATGTACGCATTAACTCATGTGTATGGGTTTACTGTCGACATGTACATGTATACATATATATACATACCATGTATATATCTTATCGTTTTAAACAAGAACATTTAAGAAAGTACTCACATCTACAAAGGAACTCAACATCATCACAAACAAGGTCATTCTCATATAATCACAATTCGAGCACAATAACCACTAAGGAATGACTTACGGGTTTCCCAAACTGTGACTCAACTGGACCAATCTATATGTGTGTGTGTGAAAATCTTAGTTAGGCTTCGTTTAAGGGTTAACTAATCAATCACTTCTCCTGAGTGATACTTCCCCTCCTTCTGGAGGCTTGATCCCTATATCTGCATCCAACTTAGAACATTGCAATGGTAGTTAGATGTTCATAAAATGATCATTTGCGTATATATTCTTTTCATAAGAAAAATATCAAATAATCATTGTTCATAACATTTAATCATAATCATTAAATCAACTGAACTTATTTTCTTCACTTTTCAAATAATGCATGTAACCAAAGTGCAAACACACATGTTTCTTAATCAGAAATACAAACACATTCATTTATTCACTATTTTAACCTATCATAGTAATAGTAAATATGTGAATGCACAACGAGGTGTAACATGCAACATGACCCACTTTGATATTCTTCTTGTAAGAGTTGTCTTAGATAAGAGGTATTTGAGAGGATCAATTTTAGCAACAAGTTATGCTTTGTTATTGAGCATGTAATGTTGCAACATTTTGGGATGGAAAAATGACAATTAAACATGCTTTTTCCATGATGGAGCAATTAAATTCATGAGCAACCTTAGTCCTACTTAGGTAATAAATAGATTTTTCTTTGCCTTGATCATCATGTTGAGCTAAGAGAGCTCCTATGATAATTTGGGTGGTTGAAATATATAACAACAAAGGTTTTCCTGAAATAGGTGAAACAAGCATTGGGGGATTCACAAGATACTGTTTGAGGAAATCAAATGCTTTTTGATATTGCTCATCCCAATGGAATAATGTATTTTTTCAACAAGTGTGAAATGGTTGACATATATCAACAAGTTATGAAATGAATCTACAAATAGCTTGGAGTTTGCCTTGTAGACTACACAATTCCTTAAGATAACTAGGAGGCATCTCTATAATTGCTTTGAATTTAGCTAGATCTACCTCAATTTCCAATAAATGTACTAAATTTATGCAATCTTTGACATCATTCTCCATAATTGTACTAAAATGTGAATGCTGAAACAAGTCTACACACTATTAAAGCATACAAGGAAACTATTTTTGGCATATTTTGTAGTCATAAATACAATTATAGACATGTATGCAAAGGTAGAAGTGTATATGAGATGCTAAATTGTTCAAAAAAATTAAGATTTATAGAAATAAATGTTGGACTTGTTAAACAAAATAGGATCACTTTTATCAGCTAAATATGGTCCCCAAAGATTATTATATCATAATCTAAGATGACAAGTATGGAGGATAGATACTAGTAATTTGAAATGTCCCTTCCTAGATTTTTAGTAAAAATAATAAATTTTCAACAAACAACAATCCTCCCAAACATTATCTAAATAGCAACAATTTAGTTATACTCAAACAACATGAATGAAACTAGCTAGTCAACATATGAACTTGCACAGAATGAATAGAACTACATCAACACATTATATTGTTTTGAATAAGATCTCTATAACAATAGACTATTATTTCAACCGATACAATAAAAGCAAGAACAACTACACATTTGCGACAATAATGCTCACAAAGAGACATCCCTGCAAATCCTTGATGCTCCAATGCACTCCTTGAGTGAGAGTGTTCTCAAAGAACCAAAGGGTTTTTGTCCATTGATCACAATCTCCTATGAGTTTTCATCCACAAAAGATAACTTGAACGCAAAGTGTGAAGAATATATAATAACATGGATCCTACATTTGGAATGTTTTCTAGTTTTATATGCTACACACCCAAAAGAACAAACTAGTCAGCCTAATCCTTAATTGGCACCAAGGCCCAAGTTTGAGTTCTACATGCTATATCACAGGTTGACCTTAATGGGTCCTTTACATGCTATAGCGCAGATCGACCTTATAGGCCTTATAGACTTTTTTGTTAGAGGTTCAGAGTTTCTTCTTCCTTTTGAATTGGCATGGTCAGGTGGTATCTTTGAACCCTAATCTCCAATAGCTCTTTTGCATGCATTGGGCAACAACCTCAAGATCCCCAACCTCTAATAGTTCTTTGGCATGTGTCGAGTAGCAACCCCGATCCCCGACCTTCGACAACTCCTTGGCATGCATCGAGCAACAACCTCAATCCCCAAGCTCCGATGAATCCTTAAGCAAACAATCTTTTATCTATTTTTGAAAAAGGGACATGACATAATTCATCACAAGGGAAAGCACTCACTAAGCTAGGATCACTAACTAATTGAAAATAATTTCCTTTCTGAAAGTTTACTTTCCTTGGTCATATTGTTATTTGGGGGCCTTATGCAATCAATTAGATCATATCATGTTCAATGTAAAAAACTAGAGGCAAACATAGGCAAAATCAACATGTTCAACATCAAAACTGGAGGGACAAAGAGATAGTATAACAACAATATAGTATGCTAAACATGTTCATTGCCCAAAACTAGAGGCAAACAAAACTATTTTATTTGTAATGGACAAGGAAGTAATAGATGGAGAAAGGTGTTACTTGTCAAAGGCATTACCACACAATAGAAGCATCAACAAATTTGGAAGCCAACGGAATAACAACCAACATTTTATTCAATAGAGTTAATGTTAGCTCTTTATCCTTTGAATCCTCACAACATATCTATGCATGTGAAAGGAGTGACCTTGCCCCTGCTAATGTCCCTATCATGAATACCAATTAAGAGAGCATCTCAAACTCTCAATATGAGATAAAAATGACATATGCAATATGAGAATATGGTGTGCTCTACATAGAAATCTTCAATTATAGTTACAATGACTTGCTCCTAGGCATTTGATACATCTCACATTAAATTCACACTAGAACAATCTAAAAACATATACAAAAGTGAAGCCTTAGTTGCTAAACAAAACATTAGTGAACTTTAAAAACCTACAAAAAAGGTTAATGGAAACAAAACAAGGATTGTCGGATGTCCCATTGGTCATTCTAGAGATTCATTTGTAGATTTGGAATAAAAAATAAAAACAAAATTAAGAATCTTATTCTAAATCAAGAAATGCCTCAAATAGAGTGGATGAAGACAAAAATATCACAAATCAAAACAAAAATTGCACCAAACCTCTATGATTATTTGATGTGTTCTATAATGTTAAAATGTAGGTGCTCAAATTGACATGTACTTAGAAATAGATTGTTTGTGTATATAAAAATGAAGGATGAAGGGGTTGATTTTAAGATTTTGGATGGGAATGTGAATTATGGAGATTCAATCTCAATAGATGGTCGAGATTGAATGAGAGGAGCGGGGAATCCTCATTGACTAAGAATAGTTAGAGGAGTTACTAGTAGGTCAGGACAACTATCTATATTATTTATTTATTTTGAATAAATAGGTGTGCATGGGATAAAAGTAGTGGAGGAATAATGGTGGGTTACAATTTGGAATATTGACTTTATTTATTATTGGAAATGTATAATGGATAACTTACTATTTGGAAATATGGATAAATAGATAAAACAACATATTTTAAATTGTTTATTTGGAAATGGAAATTTATGGAGATTTTATTTATTTTGGCATAAGATGAAAATGAAGTCAATTATTTATAGATTCTTTAATTTATATGTGATGGGAAATGAAAGGGGGCATTCAAAAGGGGACTAGGAAATGGGAGTAGGTTGTGACTAGGATGTGACATGGTGTTATAATGTTAGGTGACATGAGAAGATGGTTAAAAATAAGTGTCCACAAGTGTCATCCAAGAATGCTTTCCATTTAACTTCACCATTAGCTTGCCTTATAAAATGGTGCTTGAAGATGAAGTATATGAGTCCATAATGTTTTAAGGAATCCATATCCTTTTGGTACCTTTTTTCTATAGGTTGTATAGAAGCAAGTAGGAAATCTAACAAATTGACCTTGTATTATTCATTATGGATTTCTTATATGTGGTGGATCAATATTTTCATAATAGGACTTCGAATAGTCCCAAATTGTCCATCAAAAGTAAAATACTTTGTTACCCACACAACCATAGTCCTCTATGGTTTTGGGAGGCTGAATTTGACAATGCCTTTATGATCTTTCTTATTTCCAATTATTAGTTTTGACATTGGTTCTCTTTGTTTAAGAAGAATTTTAATTAATTCAACATATGAAGTTCTAGAGTGGAATAATTCCTCACCTAAATTTGGAAGGCCATAAATGCGGTTGATGATGCTAGAGATTTCAATCTTTATGCTTTTTACTTTTGAATGGTCCCAAAGATTCTGCATGGATTCCTTTATAATGTCTCCTTTGTGGCCTTCATTTTTTGTAAAGAATTCTAGCCACTTTACTGCTTTCAAAATGTTTGCAATCGCTTAGTTTTTTAGAAGCAATTTTGTGGAGTCTAGATCAAACTTACTTTTGTGTCCCATCTATGTATATGAGGTTTGAGAACAAAATTGCAAAGAAGACTGGAAATCCAAAGGTAGGATGATTTAAAAAAAAGTTAATACAAATCAATAAATAAGGAAAACAACCAAAGCCTCAAGGAAATGGTAGAAACACCTTGTTTTAGTTGAGTTAAGAGTCCATGATAAGTGGATGAAAAATGTATTAATAGACCTAGGGGTAGATGAAAACATCATACTTATGAGAGTTTGCGATAAATTAGGGAAACCTATCTTATATGATACCTTGTACAACATCATGTTGGCAAATGGGTCATCATTGTGAACCATAGGGACTTACAAGAATATATAGGTAAATTTATTAGGGATAAAGATAAAGGTAGATTTTGAGGTAATAGAAATGAAAGAACCTTTTGACGCATTCAATGACTTACTAAATTTGGAATTGTTTGTTAATTGCTATGGAATATTTGACCCCCCAAAAGGAAGAGTTTATATTTCATGGTAACGATAAGGTTTTATATATATAATTGTGCACAAATATGAGTGACACATATGTTGAGGAGATAATGCAAGAAGATGGTGTAGATGAAGATGGTGATTATAAGGGATTATTAGGGATGATTCTAAAAATATAAATAGTTAAAGATCATAATTTAGAAGGGGAAATTGAAATAGAAAGTGGCCACTATAGCACAAAGAGTGAGGATGTGATAGAAACATGGATTTTAAATGAACCAAAAACAAGAGTGTATATAGTCTTAGGAGGGTTAATAAAATAATTCAATAGAGTACTATAGAAGGAAAAGGTGTATCACAATAATTTGTGGAAAACATTGGTATAAAGGATGAAACTACTCCACAACCCCATATGTTTGATCTCATCGTTAAGGCGATTTATTGTACTAAACTACCTCATTATTTAGGAGTAGGTTGTCTTCTAAGCTACTTAGAAAGCATCAAATGAATATTTGAAAGGGAATACTTGAGAAGGGGAGCTTTATATGACACCTTGATATGTAATGCACCATGCTAGTGGCACAGGTATAAACCCAACATTCCAACATGGAAAGCACTAACTATACTCATTATAATAAGGTATTTTCTTGAAGAGGGAGACTTACAAATCACACAAAAATATTGAAGCATAATTGAACCAAGGATACATTTGAGAGATTATATTAGTGAAGCAATGCCACTCAAGATCAATGGACATGTCTACCTTTTACAACAAACTACCCTATAATGGACACACATATAATACAAGACATAATTGAACCAAGGATACATTTGAGAGATTATATTAGCATTGATGGATAGAGCTAGCATGTCTTGAGGACAAGACATGAGTTTATATAAGGAATGGTGTTGGTAAGATAGACCCATCCCACTCCCATTAGGATGAAAACCCAAAAGGGTGACCTAATCGAGGCTAATGGTGAAAAATTGCAAGGGTACCAATGAATGGTAGCATAAGAACAAACACCAAAAATGATACATCAAGGTAAAGACATCACACGACTACTGTAACACATATCCTAACCTACAATACATACAAAAAGGCATACACGCGGAGAGGGATGCATCCCTATATTTAACCCCACACACACACCTCACACATGATATGTAAGATATAACATAAGAGAAAAGAGAGTTAAGTGAATAACCAATGTATAGAGTATAATATGTAATATGCTGGAGAGAAACATAAAATAGAAGAATATAGAATGAAAGATATGAGATAGGATATAAAATTGAGAGAAATAGTGATAATTATATCGTATAAGGAGTGAATTAAGAGACTAATTATTGTACACAACAAGTTGATATGGTTAATATATAATGGTTTATGCTATATGATATTTGTATGAGATGAATGTGTATATTTTGATTTATTGGTTATGTATTTTACCACACCATTATTCAATCCACTGCATAAGTTCTAATCTATTTCTTCTCCTTTCCATTGGGGTAGAAATACAACATAAAAGAGCATAAGCACACAAAATTTAGTTTGTGTCCCCTCTTGTCAATATTATGCTTTGGTCCATATTAATTTATATGCATATGTTTTAGTTTTTTCTATATGTTTAAGGTTCTTTAGTATGTGTGTGTAAAATATATCATGAATAATAACAAACATGTTACCAAAGGTAATCAATGAACCCTGATAATGGAATGGAATATTGAAAAGATGAATCGATCACTAGGCCAAAGATCATATGTAACAAATGATTAAGAAACCTCATTGGTATCTACATTAGGTTGGATATATTAGGCTCTTTTCATTTTTTTGTTGGAGGGTTTTTATATGAATCCAAATAGGCTAAAACCTCTTTGGCTAAGAGCCAAGGATTGAGGGGTATCCATTTCACCAAAATCACCAAGGGCATGATCTTGACCTCGTCCATTATGATTTCAAGGCCTTGCACTCAACAAGACTTCATCCCTAGTGGGTTCATTTAGAATAATTTAACTTCACCAATAGACCAAGGGCTAATTGACACTATTTTCATTTTTCATTTTTATTCCTCTAACTATTGTGTCATTTCCTCAAGCTGATATTGTACCCCATGATACAATTTAGCCTCTTATGGTTTAATCAACCTATGTCATCCTTCTTTATTTATATCCTAGCTTGTGCACATGTTTGTATCTAGGACCATAAATTTGTTTACATGATAGTTTAGGAGGAGGTAGTGAATTGTTTGTAAATGTATCACATTCAAGATCACTTTCACAGACATGCCTCCTTTGCATCTTTGCATGACAAATTTTTATTCATAAATAGATGTACCTATATAAATAAATGGGATACCATAAAATTTAATATCAACTTGATAATCCCCAACACCATAAGGTGCATAGCCTAGTGGATCCACTCATCACCTTGTAGGGTGCTATAGTCATGGTCTAGAGGATGATTTAGTGTAATACAATCATTAGATTTACCCATTGGTTTACACTTGTTATATGTTTGGGGATCTATTAGTATGTGACAAAGCTTCCCCTCATGCCAAAATTGTACACATTAACACAATGTGAAAACCATGACTCTCATAGCATGTAACCATGGATGTACAAGGAGGATGCTATAAGTTAACTTGTCAATCATCACATGAAACATTGTATCTAATGTGTGTGGGTCAATAAAAAATTTGTGCTAGATTGAAAGAAAGCTAGCACCCATACAAGATCTAGGCATATTATCAAATACTCTCATAATAATGTCCAATGATTGTATCTTTGACATGTCTACTTGTAGTTGTCTTAAACAATCTTCAGTATATATGTTAAGGCTAGAGCCATTATCAACTAAAGAAAATTTAATAGTTTTCCACACTACACCATAATGTGTAAAGGTATTGCTTCCATGGTAGCACTATACTTACACAATAATGGCATGATAAATTGAAAGTGTAAATGGAATTCAATTGTGTGACTTTAAAATAAAAAATGGTGAGAAAAAATGGAAAATAAAAAATGCTAAAATAATAAAGAAATGTTTAACTATTACCTAAAGGTGAAATATGATGAAAAAAGAATTTTGAGGAGTTTATAAGGAAAAACCCACCACCATTTTGAGAAACCCAACAATTTTCATTAAAATGCATGTTAAATATGTTTTTAAAAATTTCCTAGTTTTTTATTTTATTTTATAGTTTTACCTAATTTATAATCTTGGTTTTGACTAGCATTGACTACTTTATTGAATAACCTTGGCAATCTCATTCTAACCATGGGGAAGGTGACAAGTCCTAGAAACTCACAGTTAATTGCATATTTTCGTCAAGTTTTGATACTATGATTACTTCTTTCAAAACCTTTTTAGGTGAGATATCATCATTATCAAATGATATAACGTGATGTTCCTTGTGGCCAATTGACTCTATCAAATATGTCACTAATTATGGAGTCTAGTATCATACCTCACTTAGATTTTCTCTAAGGTTTTTTGTTTTGTATCTCTAAAAAACATTTTATCCATGCTAGTGCTTATAAAGATATTTCAGCTTAACTATTGTGTAATTGTTAACTATGTCAAACTCCCTTTTTTTTATTAACTTGAGGTGTAGGAGGTAGGTTAAGCATATTAGATGGTAAAACTAGTGGTCATGAATTAATGTCTTGTTATCTTCCTAATCTTTGATGTATATGCCCCATTAAGTTATAACAACGTGAATTAGGGGTGATATGGAAGTAGGATAAATAAGACAACTAAGCTATGCTTATAGAAGATGAATTATGATTGAAAGGTAGTTCATGAGAAGTCATTTCTAAACTCATTCAATCCTCGTGAAAAATATGCAATGAAAGTATGAGCCAAGTTTGTAAAAGAAGTCTAGAGGAAACAAGATGAAAGCAACCTTGAATGTTGCAAAACTCTACCACTAGTATAATAAAAACTCACTAATTAACAAGATATCATAGTCTAAGTGTTCACATTTAGCAAATAAGAATGATCTCACTTGTAAGGAAGCATTGGTAGATCCATTGTAATCATCATGTAAAATTTATTTGCTAAGGTTCACAATATCATTGACACACAATGCAAAATAAGATAATGGAGTATCAATAAGGGACTTAAGAGAAATTAATGGAATGTGTGGTGATATTATAGAAATGATGCCATATGTTTCTATAAATTTAACATGAGATATAGAAGAATGGTCACTATACTCATCATTATGTATTGAAGAAGGGGATTAATTCAAAACATGGAAATCTATCGATTTAGGACTATCATGACATGTAAAGGATGTAGCATTTCAAAACATACTAATGTTATGTATAGGTGTCTATAATATCCCAACCAATATTTGTGCAATTTTTTGTTTTTTTGTAATGCAAAAATGATGCCCTAATTTTTTATTTTTAATTTCTGCTTAAACCCTTGAATGCTGATGTAATTTTTTGAGTTTTATAATGCATGAACAATAGCACATAATGCAACCAAAAGATAGGAAAACTTATAGTAGATAATAGTAACATTAAATCACCAACACAACATGATTAGATCCTTTAATATGAGCCAATAAATTTTTGATATAAACCTTTAGTCTGCTGCTACAAAATATGAATGCAAAGAACAAAGTAAAGTGGGCTCCAAACATGTGCCACAACATGAAAAATCCCCAATAATGCAAATTCCAAACTATCCCTAGCTGGGTGAAGTTGCTCCAGCCACAAACATGCAACTAAATGATGAAAAAACAACTCTAAAACCCTACCAAGGGGCGCGTTGGCCTGCTGGACTGATGTTAGGGATTTGCCACCCTAGAAAATCTGAAGTGGAACCTACAACTTGCACAATTCACCCCTTCAAACAGATCTCTAAATGCAGATGCAAAACTGACATGAACTAGCAATTATCTCCATTGAAGCACATATGAACCTCCATCATGAAGTTTGCCCTTGAAGAGGCTAGGGTTTCATCCAACTTCTTAATGCAATAGGGTTTTCATCCTACAACATATGTTGCTCAAAAGTATAGACCAAAGTAGTAGAAGAACAAATTTCCAATATGATGATGAAGTGCTCCACAAGATTTTTTATTTATACATGTTTCCCTCCTCTATGTTGGCTGACCTAGGAAAAATTGCTATTAATTTATGTTTTTTTCCTATCTCAAGGTCGACCTAGGAAAAATTACTATTAATTTCTTATTTTTCTCCCATCACAAGCCTGACTTGCTTTTCCTTAACTTGAGCCGACCTAGGAAAAGGGATTAAAAGAGGGGGCATTACAATCCTCCCTTTTTTAAATTGCTTGTCCTCAAGCAATGACAACATGCCACCACCTGGATCCCATAACGTCACCCTACCATATATATGAAAATCGTAAAGATGGGTGTACCCCATAGAGCCATCAACACCCACTAACTCTCCAACTTCGATAAATGCTTCATGGATGTGTAGGATGCCTCTCATAGGAGCATAGAAGAACACATCAACCCCTCTTATGTCATTGGTAGCAATCAGAGCAACAACTTCCCAACTATTTGTAGTGTCTTCAAGGGACTCAATCAATTCTTCATCCTTTGTTAGTTGTCGATTTCCAAGAGCTGGCCTGACATGAGTTTCTCCATGAAAATCACAAGCCTTAAGGTTGATCCTCTTGGCTATAATAACATGATAATTTGAAGATAAAGGACTATTGTCATACATCATAAAATCAGTCCTTACCTCATGCTCAAGTGCAGTGTCTTCCTCAAACTCCATCAACTCTCCTAGACCTATCATGTGCACATCAGAAATTCCCTTCTTTGGATTACAAATTAACCAATCAATGTGAACTCATTAACTTGGAGCAAGGAAATCAAATGTTTCTTGATCAACCTCTATGGAGCTTTCATATGTATGATCATCATCATTGTCCAAGTTACCTAAAACACAAATTGGTTCCATAGTAGCATTCATACCTCTGCATAGTTGATCAATCAATGCTGGTTTGGAAAATCCCGAAATAGCTTTTCCTTCATCCTTGTGGTCACCATGAAGACTTATGTGTTCTCCATTAGTAGGTGTAGTAGTTGACTCTTGCGTGTCCTCATTGGATGTCCCAAAATTTGTATCATCCCTCTCATAACCCACATCTATATCTCCATGTAGTTGATCATAGGAGGGCAATATTTGGACCACTTCAACATGCTTTCCTTCAAACCCTTGTTTATCTATGAGCTAATTAATGATTGTTGATTCACCCTTTCTCACACTAGAATAACCCTTATCATCAAATTTTTCCAAACATTGTTGATTATTGATATAAGGCTTGAATACTTCCATTGCACTCTTTCAGGGTGGAAAGCCTCTTCTTTTTGTTGGGCCCCTTTTTTCCGCTTGTGCTCCATGGTTGGTTCTTCATGTTTCCTGATTTCTATCTCAACGTCTCCTTGTAATTCCAAATTTTCCTTCATCAATCTTTCCTTCTATTTTCTATGAATGTCTTGAAGTGCTTGTCACAGGTGACAATGGACTTATAAGCAATACGTTCTTGCACATAATGACAGCAGGAAACCAACTTGCACTCACCTCTTCGTACAAGATCATCTTGTCATGCTTTGTTGAACATTTCAAGATTTCTAGGGTTGCTACAATATTTCTCGAGTAGATGTTTTTCAAGTCTGTTTCCTCTTTCTTTGGCAAGAACTTAGGTTTCCAACCCATGTCTCTTCTCCATGGATTCATTCCACAAATGGATCAATAGGATGGCAAGATCAAGGCTTTGATACCACTGAAATATCCCAACCAATATTTGTGTAATTTTTTATTTTTTTTGTAATGCAAAAATGATGCCTTAATTTTTGATTTTTAATTTTTGCTTAAACCCTTAAATGGTGATGTAATTTTCTGAGTTTTATAATGCATGAACAATAACACATAATGCAACCAAAATATAGGAAAACTTATAGCAGATAATAGTAACATTAAATCACCAACATGGCATGATTAGATCCTTTAATATGAGCTAATAAATGTGTGATATAAACCTCTAGTCTATTACTACAAAATATGAATGCAAAGTACAAAATAAAGTGGGCTCCAAAAATGTGTCATTGTAGAGGAAGCAGATCGATTGCTTAGGACCCCGGGTCACGAGAAGGTCTAGAATAATAGGTTGTTGTGATCTACCTCGAGCTAACAGGATGTTGTGGGAGAGTTTAAGGTTTAGAGGCTGAAAGGGAGAACAACCAGGTTGCTGCTATCCTTTAACAAGCCCAAATGTTTCAGGAAGTCAAGTGAGAAAGTTTCCAGAGTTTGGATTGTAACTTAGGCAACTCACTACCAAAGGATTACAACGCGGGACACATACGACAACATGACACATTGGCATCTCAGTGGGGCATTGGCATCTATACAGATATAAAGTGTAAAGTACATTCAAAGATTGAGGGAGACTTACTAGCGACCTAACAGGTGTATTTTGATGTAATTACAAAAACAAAGAATAGCGAAATAACAAAATATCAAGAAGAGAACTAAGACTAGGTCTAATTATGAAATGACAAATAAGGGTGAGGAAAGCACACCTTCCTACCCATGAGTTGATATCTTCAAGGTCTTCACTCGACGAACAACCTACACACAAGAACAAGAAAATGTTGGGGCTGTGTTTAGAGGACTGCCATAATTAGTCCCACGCTTTGGTGTTTCAAGATTTACATCAAGACAAAATCAAAGGTGATGATGTCAAGAACTCTCCTTGATTTAAGGTACATTTTTTCTGAACACAAAAAATGACATTGTAAGATGTCTCTTGACATAAAAATCCTTCTATTTAGCATTTATATCTTTTTACAATGAAAAATAATTATTTTATTTTATTAACATAATGATTTATTTATTATTAATGATAGTTCAAAAAACTTTTATATCTATTTTTAATTATATTATAATTTTTTGTTATCTAAAAGTTATACTAATTATAATAATAAATCATTTAATAATTTTATTTTATATTTTAATTAAAGAAAATTACAGTATTGAGATTTTATATGTTAAAATTATTTTAAAGAATAAAAAAAGAGTAGAGGGAGAAAGAAAATTGAAGCTTTTGGGTTAAAAAAACACAATTTAAATGCAAAGGGACACTATCACATGTTTTTCTCTAAGAGTGTAGCACTAGAGTTCAAAATGGGTACATGGTCAAGGATCAATATGGGGATATACAAAAGTAGTATGAATCTAGTTTAAATGATTGTAAGAGAATAAAATATCTTTTATATAAATCTAAGGTAATTAAATAAATGCACATAATCAATAGAAAAGTATTGGCTAGATTAGTTAAATTTAAGATAAATAATTGCAATAAATACATAAAAAATAAATGTGATGGATATTGGTATTTATGTCTAAAGCTTATGGTGCAAGAATGGTGTTGAATTTGTGAAAAATACATTAATAAAATCTAGATAAGAAATATGTTTCTTATTGTTTATACAAAATTAAAAATAGTATTAATTCTTTATCTTTGAGTTTTTTTGACAATGTAGAAACAAATTTGAAATATTTATATATTTAATTAATTTAATGTATCATTAAAATGTATTATAACTTGATGAATACATTTTGTTATAATTTGTAGGATGTCTCATCCAAGGTTAAATTTTGAAAACGAAAAGTGACAAAGAGAATATGCTTGAAATTATGAGACAACAACATGAACAAATGACTAATGCATAAAGAGAGGAAGTAAAAAGCCTTCAAAATGAAGTAAAAGATGATGAAAGTCACTTAAAACATTTCATTGAAGGATATTTGGATAGACCATATGCAATGGAAAGTGTTACACTTATAGATGCAACTAGATCTTGGACTTATAATCCCAAGTAGAGAAGAGATAACAAATGGGAAGCAACGAATATGGGAGCTATTGTGAGAGTGTTTCTAAGATATACCACCATACCTACACATCAATCAGAAAAATAGGTTGACTTTTGTTGGTCAAAATTATTGTTGTACAAGCCATTTCAAATATACAAAGATATCAGACTTGATGATACTATAATTATATCAAATTGGGACCCACTCAACTATATTCCATGACATTTGGAATGAAGGAATATTACAAATGAAATTGAAAATTTATAGATTTTGAAGATGAGGATGTTTTATTTAATGATCACAATACAATTGAACATGAGTGGAAGATTGTCTTAAGACTACAACGTAGACAAATTATGGATGTAATAAAAATAAATATGTTGGGTAGAAGTTATGTTATGATTGAATTTGATAATTACTTTGGAATGCCATTTGAAGATGCATCTTCAAATTCTATTTCAATTTCACCAATACAAAGGGGGCACACACGTCAATTGCCATTACAATTAGCTTGGGCATTGACAATCCACAAATTAGAAGGATTGACTCTTTCCAAGACAACATTGATATAAGACCGAGAGAAAGAGTAGGATTGACATTTGTTGTTATATCACATGCTAAATCTTTGGATGGACTTAAAATCTCATCACCATTTTCATATGTTTGTTATGATAAATGAAAACAAAGAAACAACTAACCAAAATGAGAGCTGAGGAAGAAAGACTTAAATCTTTGAAAATGTAATAATTTTATGTAATGTATACATTATTATATATTATACTTCTATTAAACTCTAATTACTTAGCATTGAGATTATATTTTTGGTTTGATATGAAATGTTTCATTCATTATCTTTTAATATATTGATTGTGCATTTGAAAAAATATGAAATGTTTAAAAAACTTTAATAGACGAGATTAATATGAAATGTCTCATTCATTATTTACAAAGAATTTAATAAGACGTTGATTGTGCATTTGAAAAAATATGAAATGCTTAAAAAAATATTAATAGATGAGAATAATATGAAAAGTCTCATTCATTATTTACAAAGGATAATAATACTTTATTCAAACACAAGAAAAAGATGTTAAATTAGCATTTTACATACTACACTATAGATGCTATTAGCATAGATATCTTAGATACATCTATCTAAAAGTCGTCGACAATATCAGTCTCAAGGCACCTCTTTATTCTTAATAACAACTTAAATATAAGTGTCTCATATCTCTCAATGTCTTTTAGATAGGCGTATCTAAAATATCTATGCTAGTAATATTATCTTGAATATTTTTTTAATGTAATTTAGAAACTTTCTTTTAGTTGTAATAATAAATTTAAGATTATCTTTTTTTTTGATTGGTAATTGCTTTTGACTGGAGCTTTGAACCAGTGAGGCCACATTCGGGGGACCTCATCCCCGGTAGTCTTCTCCTCTTCCTCCTCTACTCCTCCTCCTTGTTATTTCCACCTTTTCCTATCTCCCTCCTCCTTGCTCTGCTCCTCCTGCACCTCCTCCTTTCTCCTCTCCTTCTCACCTTCTCACTTCATCCTTCCTCCTTGCTCTGTCGCTCCTCCCGTACCTCTTCCTCTTCTTTTTCATCCTCGCTCCTTCTTCTCCACCACTCCACTATTTCTTCCAATCCTCCTGTAGCCTCCTATTCTCCTCCTCTCTGCCTCTTCCTCATCTCCTTCTCCCCTCCTCCTCCTTGCTCCTCTATTCCTTTTACTCCTCTCTCCCTTCACCTCCTTCTCCCTTCTACCACTCTACTCCACTTCGTTGCCACCTACAACCTTCGTGTCTCCCTACCACCTCCTACCTCCAAGCTTCTCCTCAAGCCGTCGCCATCTGTAGTCGCCGACCTCTGCCGGGTGCCTACATACCAACATTGATCGTCATTCTCCTGTGCACCTTCCTACCGCCTTTGGCTCCGCAACATCCTCTGACAACCTCCATCATCGATCGCTACTTCTTGCTTGTTGCTTCTTCCTGCCTTCTCTCCCTACCACCAACTTCTTCTCCTATCACTACCACGACTGCATCGAGCACACATGGGTCTCAAGCATGCTCGAACCCAAGACCTCCCATGTGAGAGGCTCGCAACTAACCGCTGCATTGTGGGGTCATCCTAAATTTAAGATTATCTTGAATATTTTTGACAATTCTTATTTAATCACTCAAAAAAATGAAATTTTTAGTCAATAAAATTGACTATAATTCATATTGAAAATATAATTATTGCATCTCACTTTAAAAAATCAAATATTTATTGAATAAAAAAAATTATGACTAATGATGATTATACAAACCAGTTAAAGAATACTGATTGCTTAAAGACAATACTAATAATCAAAATGAATATATCAAAATATATCTGAAGTGAGAATAAATATATCAAACAAAACTAAATGGATATTGACTTACTTCCACCATTACAAATACACGACCTCCTCTCATAACCCCATCCAGATGAACAGTTAAAGCTTCTTTTCAATTTCGGGAAAACACATTTTTTATGCGCACTTCCATATTTCCCAATTCGATCTATGCCAAGCTATAGCAACGATTCTCGCAATTTGCAGAAAGGCTATACAGGGAATTCGAAACAGAGATCCTATTCTTCCTACCCTGGTCTTTTCCGACAACAGAGAAATGCATTATGACAGGTAAGCATATTCTTCTTGAAAATATTCTTCCCCTTTGTTCCGCAATCTATATCTCAATAGTTTATGTTGTTTTAGTTTTCTTTTTGTTGTGCCCTGATGGGAAATCGATGCCGTTCTTGTTTGCAGCTAGGGTTTGAAAACTGAAATAATGCTAGGGTTTGAAAACGGTAAAAATCACTAGGGATTATAAGTGTTCGTCACTGAATCTAGAGGGAAATGGATTCAAATTTGGCGTCACAATCGCCTGATACATCGGATATAAGGCCGTCATTTCGTAAGCCGGTTAATGACGCCTCGCATCGCAAGTATCGCCGTCATTCTCCATTGTCTGGCTCTTCTTCGCCTTCATCAAGCGGTGAGTGTTTATTTATTTGCTATAAATTTGTTTTGTAAGGCGTGAATTCAGAATCGCATCCGAAGGTTTGAAATCAATAGTTTATGTATTTTGCTGTAGTTTATTCTCGTTGGTTTTTAATGTTTTGTGTGTTATTTGGCGTTTTCAAAGTTAAATTGAGGGTTTTGTGTTTTGCTACTAGAGTTTTTACAGCTTACAGAAAGGGGCTTAGAGTTTTTTGTTGGCGTTTTTGCCGTTTTTAAAGCTAAATTAAGGGAATTTTGTTGTGCTATTAGGGTTTTTTTAGCTTAGACAAATGGGCTTAAAGTTTTAAAACTCTATACATGGTTGAATTACGTGTAATTTTAAATGAAGTTGTGATTATATATGAATTTTTAAATCAATTGGTCAGGGTTTCTGTTACCGTTAAGTTGGCAGGATTGAATTATTTGCTTTTTCTGGATTCTCTATGTGATTGTTTTTCCTGGTTTTTCTACCTGCGGCTGTAACCCACCAACATTGAAGACTGGATTTAGCCCAAATGTAGGTAGCGAGGATTGAACCTTTGTCTTGCCATGAACAGCCGAGTCTCCACCAACTTTTCTAGCAGCCGTTTACAAAATTGAATTGAACTAATTGATTTCAGCCATAATGTGCCTGTTATTATATTAAGGCCACTTTATGATTGGCTTATTTTCATTACTAATTTGAAACCTTTAAAACCTTTGTTGGAGTGTTCTGTTTATATATCACAACACAGGCATATTTAGCTTAGATGCCTCAGTTGAGGGATACTGTGCTTAGATGCCTTGGCTGATGTATAGTAAGTTTAGATGTTACGACTGTGGTGTGTTAAGTTAATATGACTTGCCTGGGTGGAATCAAGCTTAGATGCTTTGAACAAGGGTTATCT
>CM021106.1:540809201-541318650 GCA_007115665.2 Sequoiadendron giganteum | reverse complement strand
TTTAATATATAATATATATCATGCCATTCAAGTTTGACTAATTGACATTCTAATATTTTTTGTTTTTATGGTGGTTTTGTTTATTATACAATATATGATCCTATGTGTGGTATTTTGGACTTAATTACTATTGTAAATATGTATATATTTTTTATTTTTACATGTTTTTGTATGGACAACCCGACCCCCAATTTTGTTTGATTGAATCCACGAACCGAACCCTCGAACCCGAACCTGAACCTGAACCCGAACCCGAACCCGAACCGGTAACTTAGTTTAAAGTATAACTTGTGCCTGAAAAATGAAACCGTCAAACCTCAGCAATCATGAACACTTGAAATGTCTGTAAAAAAAATGAAATGGCACTGGTTAGTAGTGACATACACAAGAATTGGAGTTGCTGAAAAATTAAGTTCTTTAAAAGGACATGTCATCTTGTTTCCATGTCTTCTGCTGTGTTAAATAGCCACTCTATATGTAATCCTGAAGTTTTTTAATGGAAAAAAAGACACTCAATAAATTGTTTACTAATTTTTACATTTGAAGCTGCTGGTGTTGTACTTGTTCTAAAATTGTTTTTTCACAAACTTATGATTCATAGTAGCTGTAATATCCCCAAATAGGATACTAAAAAAAAACAATAATCTCTGAAAACTAGGGCACAAATCTGATAACAAAAACTTTCACGAGCTAGGATATAAATCTGAAATTTATTTGCATTAAAATAGCTTCAAACAAACTCAGAATTTCTGATCATATTTCAGATCAGATTTACAACTGAAAGATAGAAAATTCTGATTATTACAATGCTCAGAAAAGTGACAATTTAAACCCTTATCACTGCCCAGAAATTTTCAGAATTAAATATCAGATATTTTCTTAAACGAAATGTGCAGATTTCATACCAAAAAGTTCCAGATTTGGGTCAGAATATTTTCTAACCCTAGCCGGCCATCCAAAAGTGATGCCGGGCTCCCAAAATGACCAACAATAAGTCTGACATTGATGCTATTCAACAACTGTCCATAGGAAACTCAGTAATGACTGATTTGCAGCAGTGAATGTTCACAAATCCAAGTAACCAGCACTGATATTTTCCTCAATTATTCTTGTAACCCAATTAAACAATGTGCTAGGGTTTCACAAACCGAAGTTCTTCCACCGAAGCACACTCTTTTGTCTAGGGAGAGCTCGTAAGTCTCACTGAAATCAGGGATACTTAAGGTTTTCAATCCTCAAGCCAAGTTGCAGCAACAATAAGCAGAAAACTTCATCACATCATGCCTCAAAATGAGCCTTTAGGGTGTTATATAACATCTCTTAACAAAATGATTTAATCTACACCCTCCATCATAACCTTTTTAATCCAAGGGTTCACAATAAAACCCTAAAATCTGTTCTTATCAGCTCCTAGAAGCTGGATGCCCCACTTAGGCACTTAGGCAATTTATCACATGTTTTTAAGATGTCACTTAAGTACATTAAAAAAGACCAAGTTAAGTCCCATGGCTAGGCATCACTTTAAGTTGCCTAAAAAGACATGCCCTACTTAAAATAACTTAAGTTGCATCAAAAGATGTGCACTCAACTTAAAATTAGAATTTAGAACAAGCCAAGAACTTGTCTTACCCAATGATGCTCTACATCCTCTTCCTCTTGGGTAAACCAAGGAAATGACAGCCAATCTACTGCTAATCATCTTGATTTGAGTTGGGGACATTACAGTGGCTTTTTTGATGGGGCCTTGGATAAACTAGACAATTGTTAACACAAAATGTCAAAGCAACTGAGTCATTAGAAAATTGGAAAATATGTTGTCAAACACTTTCCTAAATTATTATTGAAGCATACAAACTAATGCATTTTCAAAATCAACCAGAAGACATTCCACTTAGATAGGGATCCTTTTGGTATATTACAGGATTAAAGTTAGACATCAATAATGACTTGGACTTGATGATGACTAAATTACTAGAAATGGATGACACTTCTCAATTGGTAAAAATGCTTGCCAATAACTTGGAAACAAGTTGAGTACATGATGATGTAAGAGACCTATTTATAAGATGGTCGTCGTATTGAATCTTCTAGGTTCATGCACTCTTTCTTTTGGATTGGCATCTGTGAACAATTCTGGTTTATGTATATGCAATGTATTATGTACACACTCATCAATTTTTACCTTTGACACTAGCAGCTGAAACTTCTCTATGAACTTCAAGGGTTTCATTTAATTTATCGAGATTTTTTAAATTTTGGTAGTAAAAACTTAACAGGTCAGACTGGTGTGTAACAGTTAGTTTCTAATGATAAGCTATAATGTTAGCAAAAGTATGTGAAGCTATCTATTTTTTTAATCTGGTTGGACCTATTTTGCATCTAATTTAATGTTAATATTATCTATATAAGGCACTTTTATCTGCAATCTCATACATGTTTCATCTTGATATTGTATTGTTTTGCAATCCAAAATTTTGATGCCTAAAATTTTCACACAATAACTTTCCAGAAGCCTTCTTTCTAAAATAGGGATCGGGGAAGCCTTGAATCTCTTACCAAGGGGTTTGAAATTTTTAATCAGCTCTTTTCAGTAACTTTGTAACTAAATCTGAAAAAATTAGGTTGAAGTTTTGGAGTGGAGGTTTGATTCATTTGCATCCTTTGCAATTGCATGTAGTGATTTTCAGCTATGAAAATCAAATTTCATCATTTACATAAGTATACTGATAGATCTTGCCATGTTTGGCAATCTTAATTGGCACTTCCAAAATATTTTGGTCAGTTGGATACTGTTCATAAAAATTTAAAAGTAAAGAGTTCAGATAATATTTAAATTTGTTTTTGTCTCCCCTTTCATTAGCAACATAAATTTTTTCCTTCATTTACTGGTTTTCATCTCCTCCCATGCGTGTGTGTCCATGCCATCATAAAACTGAGGATTACCCTTGCCAAGATCTAATATTACCCCTTTCCCTGAGGCATAGAGTGTCGGTAAATAACTTACAAAATGTTCTAATTTTTTCTATTCTTGTTTTAAAATGTGATGTGTGTATGAAATGTTTTTCTTGGTATACAGAAAAGCAATTTTCATAAACTGAGACATGTCCCAGGAGAGCGTTGGCATACAGAACCTAATAAAATATAAAAGGATATTAAGAATGAATCTTAACTTTATAAACATGGAGTTACTCTTAGGAAAGTTTTATAAACACTTAAAAGTGCAGTTTATGTGAAATCATGTTTTTCTAATTATATTGGATTAAATGGTAATTGATCTTATAAACCTTGTTTTTTTTTTACTCTATATACTATAAAATGTTATTTCGTTTGTATATTAGTCCTAAATTTAAGCTAGAAATGTATAATTTCAGTTAAACTTAACAGGCATTAAATAAAGTTATAAAACCTAGTTTATATGAAACCAGTTTGTTGGTCTAATATTTATAAAGCATAACTTATTCTTAAAATATTTTAGATTAAAGTATATAATACTTTTAAAATGCCAATTGCTTTTTGACAAGACAATCAGTTCTCTTGTCACAGCTTGGTTACTTATGATGTTGCTTTAGTTAGAATATTAAGGGAACAGACAGACCAAGCAATTAAGCAAATATTTATTGCTGTATACTTTTTTCAGAAAGACATATTAATTTTCAACTGGATTGCAATTTCCATTGGTTCATCCCATTTTAAAAAGAAGATTGTCTGGAGAAGGGTTCAGTGTTGTAGTCTAGAGAAGAGGAAGCAATTGAATTGCATCAGTTCTTTTGTCACAGCTTAGTTACTGATAATGTTGCTTTAGTTAGAATATTAGGGAAACCGACATACCAAGTAATTAGGTAATTTTTGTTTGCCATATACCTTTTTCAGAAAGATATATTTATTTCAACTGGATTGCAATTTCCATTGGTTCATCCCATTTTAGAAAGAAGATAGTCTGGAGGAGGGTTCAGTGTTCATTCCCGAGAAGGAGAAGCAATTGAATTGTATAATGTCCATCCTGATAGAAAGGTAAGCTTTTTCCCAAAGAAGTGTTTTATTGCTCTAGTCTAGATTAGAGTTCAGTGTTTTAGTCCAGAGAAAGGGAAGCAATTGAATTATCTAATGTCTCTTTTTTTTTTTTTTTTATTGGTAAATCTGATGTCTCTTGTTGGCCATCATGATATAAGGTAAATTTTTCCCCAATGAGGTGTTTCAGCCTACTTTAGTTCCAATGTTTAAGAATTGTGTTTTTCTTCACAATGATTTGCAAGGACAGGACCCAATACTACCAAAAAATGTCTGTGGGCTCAATGAATCCCATCACCATACATAAAAAATTTTCAGAGCTAGTTTTGTTAGTCTGTTCATTTTAGGAAATCTGTTTGTTTCTGATCCCTTTCTCCTTGTTGTATGCAGTATAAGAATGGGTTGTGGTTGCTAGTTGAATCTTTAACAGTTGTATTTATAATTTCTTATTTGGTCTTTTAACAGGTGGCCTCAAGCATAAAAGGAGCATTAGTCCAGATGTTGCTCAGGGCTATCATAGTAAAGCAGCTGATGGTGCACGGAAGGAGAGGAGAATTGATGGAGAAAGAGATTCAGTTAGGGATTATGATCGCGGTCATGGTAGGAGAGGGAGTGACATACATAGCAATTCTGACAGGCATTCTTATGGTCGGAATCGTGATTACCATGGTAGATCAGATGAGTATTCTTACAATCGTAGGCATGGGGGCAATGATGACAGAGAGTATCAGAGGTACTCTTCTCGTTCAGGGCGTGAATCTAAAAGTGGTGCAAGGTCAGAATACTCAAGACGAGATGATGACTATGAGAAAGTGAGCAGGGATGATAGGTGGAATTCTGACAAAGGCACAAGGATCAAAGGTTTTGATGAAGCATCAAGGAAGAGGAAAGATATGGAAAAAGATAGAGACAAGGATGATGGAAACATGGACCGACATAAAAATTTGGATAGGGATGTTTGTATAGAGAAATCTAAAAATGGAGACAGGCACTTAATTGCTGACATGGATATAGAAGAGGAAAAGCCCAAGCAGAGAGATGAAATGGTGGATGTTGGTAGAGACAGGGGTAGGAACAGAGATGAAAGCAAAGAACATGCAAGAGACATAGGAGATAGAGGAGAACCAAAAAAAAGTCGCGATGATGTTAAAGGCCGAGGTAAAGATGATTCTGGAGACCGTGATGAATCTAGAAACAGAGCTAGAGATAGGCATAAGAACATTGAGAAGGATATTGACACACACAAAGATGATAAGGCGTTCCATAGGAAAAGAGACGATGTTAGGGAACGAGACCGATACAAGGAAAAATATTTCAGAGAATCCGATCGACATTCTAAAACTGAGGCCAAGGCTTCAAGTTTTTACAAGGATAGAGATGAAAAGGATCGAGATTGCTATCAGGATGGCGATGAAGGAAGTGCTAGAAAGGGACAAGAAAATGAACATGGAAGTGAGAAAATCTCCAGAAGTGTAAGAGATGGAAAACATCAATCTGATCTATATGATAAAGATGGCAGAAGACGTCAGCCCATCAGTGAGAGTAAGTATAAGAGTGAGGAGTTAAGGGGTTTGTTTGTTAGATTTTATTGTGAAGCATCTACAGGAAATATGGCTTATGTTGATTATAATATTTCAGATGCAGGGCAGATAGAAGGAAAGGGCACTCTATTGGTTGATGATAAGAAATCAGATAAAAGCACAAATAAATTGTCTGAAGCCCAAGGATTATCAGAATCAGCCAGCTCAATTGCAGCAGAGGCAGAGGTTGCTCATGATCTAAATGCTGCAAAGCTTGCTGCAATGAAAGCAGCTGAACTAGGTATGCTAAGATTACTTTTGATCCCAATCTTTGCCTTCTACAGGTTGCCCATTAATCTCAGATTAAATGTAACATTGCAAAGTGATTTGGCTGTTCTTTAAGATTTGGTGTCTGTTTAATTTTCTATTTGTCAAATTTACCCAGGACTTTCACCTGGCCTTGACTGTTGGAGTACACTACAGCTGGACTTGGTTGTGGTAATTAACCTGATCAACAGAAACAACTTATTCAACTTAGAGTCAATAGACCCAATTATTCAACTTAGATGTTGGTGGTCACATGGCAGATTAGATTATGGGTCTCCATAATAAGAACCCAATGACTTAACCAGTTGAGTTCAATCCCTACGACATATCAAAAATAAATACAATGAATAAGCTTATCAAATATTTAAAACCCATTTAGTAATATTTATTATATAATGTTTATGTCATATTTGAATTAGTACCGGCAAACCTAGGGCAGTGTATGCTGTTGTTTGTCTTGATGGATGAAAAGGGATATTTATGTAGTAGTCAATTTCTGCTCCTTTAACATTAAAACTATTTTCTCAAATGCTTTCCATGCTTCTGGGGGTTTCTTGATAAATGCGTACGTATGTCCTTAATCAACTCAAGAATATTTCTCAAAGTGGCATTATTTTAAGATACGAATTTCTCTTGAACGTGTTCTGAGGAAGGGAGGAGGGGAGGGATGGACTGACCATGCATTTAGTGACTTTAATTGTTGGGCAAAAAATCTCTTCTGTCTTCATCTGCCCTCTATGGTCTTGTACCTACTGGCTTAATCTCTTTAGCAGTTAAGCTCGATATATTTTTATACACCATTTGATAATGCTTGGAAGGTTGCTTAACATAATTCTAAAATTTAGGTGAGTACTCTGGTGTGTGAATTACCAAACCGTGGTTCTTTTTCAATAGGGAGGACTTAGAGGCCGTTTGAGTCAAATGATGTTATGGATCTAATTACAGTATTAATTGCGAAGGGTATCTCCTAGAGAGGCAAACTCTCAAATAGTTGCTTTCCTCTCACATGTTACTATCTATTCATATGCATAACCTATTAAGTATTAACTCTATTTTTGTATCTCAGATTCTGACATTTATATTTTATATTTTAATTTGTAACAATATTCTATATTTGTTGTGTGCCTAGCAGACAGCCCTACATGTGATAACCAGAGATTTTTGTTTGTGGCTTGTCGTTGTTGGATTGGTTATCAAGTTTCACCTAAAGTCAGAGACCGATTTTTTTTGAAGGGTTGTGGTTTCTACTTCTGGCTTATGGCAAAATTCAAACATTTCTTAATAAAGAACCACAAAATAAAAAAAAACATAAAGCAATAAAGAATTTTTAATATAAACATTGACTTGTAGGTCATTACAAAATCCTTAGCCTACCAAGAGGAAACATCATATATAATTTGTGAAGAAAAGAAAAAGATAGAAAAATCAAAATTAAAGAAGGAACATAACTTTGTTTTGTCTTCTGCCTACAATTCTTTTCTGTTCTCCCTCAAAACTTTATTTGGACAATTGCTTTGAAAAGAAGAAAATAAATTGCTTCATTCTCTAAATAATTGACGTTTTTCTTTATAAGCAGCTATAAAGCCTTTTTTGTTTAATAGGCAATAGACATTTTTTAAATCATCAGGGGCTGGAACTTATAGTTCCTGTTCAGAGTAATCAAAAACTTTTGAGAAAAAATTTACATCAAAATTATATCTTTAGATCAAAGTTTCAAATGATTATGTGATCATAAGAATAGTCTGAGGTGGTTTAGTTAAACTTAACGAAAGTTTGAGAAAATATATTAAAAATAATGGTCGGATACGTGAAGAATACATTAGGTGCCTACAACATACAAGTCAAAAGATTTTAGTAATAACACGTATGCTCTAGATAAAGACTTAAAGTAATTTAGAACTGAAGAAAAAGGAGAGCCTTTATCAGAAAGGGCAATAGTTATGCGAAAGTAGAAAGCTAAAGCAGAAAAGTAAAAACATGAATGATTTAATTGGTTGGGAAAATCATATAATTTTTTTTGCAAATAATAGTTTGATACCCAAATTTTCTGGTGTTGGAGACTTTGGAGTTTAGTGTCTTTTTATAAAAAGTGATAGAATTATAAGGTTTGCCTTTGTAATAAAGTCACTGCAGTGACTTAAGTGGTTTGTTAGATTGCTATTTTTAGTATTTAGAATCTAAGATAAGTCACATTTATGTTTTTCAGTTACATCGTCCAAACTCTATATAATGAGATGAACTTCATTGTAATTGTTACTCCAATATCTAATAGAATAATATTATGTTTGATTTTTTGCAACATGGTATAAGAACCCAGGGACATGTGTAAATTCAAGTCAGGAGGTCGTCAGAAGGAGTTTTAAGTTGCAGCAAATGATCAGGACCATTTTTATCAAAATCATAGGTAATTTTGATGTAGAGAAGCGTGGACTGGAAAAATAGTAAAAATTGTAGGCTTTTTTAGCAAATCATAGGCCAAAAATTTCTAGAAAATTGCTTGGGGATCTCAAAGTTGTGTGGAGAGATTTTTGTGAAAATGTGAAGTCATGGCATCTAGGGAATGCAAAATGTGTTTTTTTTTTAGCATTATGCAAGGGTTTACAAATATATAGTTGCGATTTTTTAGGGATTTTCACGAGTGCAGCGATTAGGGCATGAAGTTTTTTTTTTTTTGTTGTTCATGCTGTGGCAACAACATCAACACAATAATTTCTGATGGCTGCAAATAGATGTCATAAATTTTAGTCACAACTAGGGCATGCAGGCAATGCTGGAAACTTGTGTTTATTTCTATTTGAAATTACTAATTAGTAATTTCAATTTTTTTAAGTATGATTTTTTTTTAGGATTTAAAATTTTTTAAATTTTTTGTGGAAATAGAAATTCCATCAGATAAATTTTATAGCCTCAATTTTCACACCTAGAAAGTAAAAATCTAGATGCAATTGACGCACAAGAACCTATGGGGAATAGTAAATAGAAATGAGAAACCAAAGCCAATAAATATTGGATTGGCAGAATAGAGATGATAAAGCCAAAGCCATTATTGGCCATGCTCTATTCGATTTGAGTAACATAATATAGATTTGGCAAAATAATTTAAAGAAATCTAAGATAATTTAAATACAATATTTGGAGAAAAATCTGTTAATGCAATTTTTTTTTCTAAAGCTTTAATTTTTTCGAGTCAAGATGGTTGATAAAGTCACTATGTGTAGCCATATAAGCAATCTGAGATCTCTCCTTCAAAAGCTAGCAAAAGTCATTACTACAATGTCATGTCCCCTTTTTTGGATTAAAATGATTAATAATATTATTTAAGTTTGGCTGAATAATTGTCAATTCTAAGGGCAACTTAATAATATTATTACAATAAAAATAAAAAGGTGTTTTTCAACATTAGCACTAAAATAAAAGTGTTTTTTTAAACCCTTAAATATCAAAAGTATTTTTAATACTTGGAGGGAAAATAGAATTATAATAAAAAATAAAATAAATGGAGGGCCTGAAAAATGTTACTGTAAAATGAACACTTTTCCTCATCTCATAGGCATTTAAATTATCCTTTTACATCCATTTTTTACATTTGAGTAGTTTGTTCGATTTAGGGCATCCAAGGTAAAAATATCCTTGGTTTGTTTGGGGTTTGAGAGGATGAAAATCCTTGTTTCCCATTTTGGGTGATTCCATCCAGGGATCATGTTTGTGCTAATTTATTGAAGAGTTGAAGACACTTTCCAGCTTATTACTAGTGTTATAGCAATTTGTTGGAGATTTTGTTCTTTGGAGAATTTATGTTACTGTTACAGTGTTGGATGAAGATTTCAGCATTTTGAGGATTGCATATTTCTGCTACCGCGTTGCTATAGTGTTTTACCACCAGATCAGCATTTTGGGAGGCCACTACATTAAAGAGTTAGATCTAAAATTGCATTGCAGGTATTGAAGGCTGAATTTATTTTGGTGGCTGTTTTACCTTCTTTCCAACTGCTGTACCCCTTCAAAGGACATCTGTACAATGGTGTACCCTTTTGGAGGACTTCTTGATCATTTTGGGAAGCATTTAGAAATCACAATGAGATCTGTGTGGACTGTTGGAGGATTGATTACATGTATTTCTTAGTCATTTTCCAACCATCAATTCTTGCTCACTTGCCACCATACCATTCTAGTATTATGCTGTACCATTTCCAAGTTCATTTATTGCTATTCTGATGTTTCCAAAGGTACATACCAGATTTGTTGAGAATTAGTGTTCAAAATTGAAGAGGAACAGTGTTAGAGATTGCTCTATTCATTTGTTATTTGGAGTGGATCTAATGTACTTGAGTTCCTATCACTCATTTCCAGTCAAGTCTTGTAATTATATTTAATACAACAGGTAGAATTAATGTTCTAATGTGTATTCTAGATCATATCAAGTGTCTGCTTGTGTCTTTTGAAGTTGCCCGTATTTGCATTATTCCATGGGGGTTTGAGCTAATCTCTTAGATTATGTGGAATGTCATTCTTAATCACTTGTTTACTTGGAAAATTCATAAAAAAATCAAGATGTTTGGGAAATACTTAAAAGGGGACATCTCATTGGTATCAAAGTCGAGGTCTTGATATTGAACTCTACGGAGAGTGGTGGGTTGTAATGTCCTTGTTGCAATGGTGTAGATTCTTACTAGGCGTGTACCTAGGGTTGGGGCTGACCCATGATCAAGCAACCACGTGTTGATGAGGGGGTTTGCCTCTAGATGCTTTGGTGGTTCGAAAACCTCACCCTTAACGTCAATGGGTATCATTCACTAATAGTTTGGGCTTTTGGCATAGTGGTCTCTTACCTTGGTATCATTTGCTCTTCCCATAATTGCTTACCCGAAAGCAATTGCAAACCCAAATGATGAATCATGTTGTAATGCCCATAAAGTCTAGAGTTTGTACGTGTCAAATGAAACAACATCTGCCAAAAATCACCAAGCAAGCTTGGATGCTCAAATACCATTGCGCCAACACTATGAATCATTCTATAGTATCTGTATCTTGTTTTTGTCAAGTAGGATAACTTGGACCACCTAGTACAACATCTCCCTATTTCCATCTCCCTTAATAATTGTAGGAAATCCTTACAACTGAAGAAACAATCATTTTGTTTTTGTTGCACCTCTTGGTTCTACTCATGTGATGGGGAATTTGAGACACTCATTTGAGTTTCATGATACAACTTGTAAGCTCGTATGACTTCTTCAAAGAGATTGCAATGTAGACCTTGCAAAGTAGAGTTCAAATCACATTGTGTAAGGGCTGAATAAGCTAGAAAAGTCGCAATTCACCTGAAATCTTACCTAATTAAGCACCATGGTGGCTGTAATGATGATTCCCTTAAGTTGAAACCCCCCGTTAACTTCTATCATCAAGGATATTCCCTTAAATTGTGCCATATTGCAGCTGTTTATGGCTGATAGCAGCTGTTCCAACAACCTGCCAATGATATAACAACAGCGAGACTGATATTTCCTTGCAAAAATGAAAGATGTGAGCAGTGTAGGGGTTGAATAAGCTCTATCAGCAATTATGAATGGCAACCCTTCTTTTTCTATGATTAGAAATGCTTGTAAAACTAATTGTATTGAAGTGTTGTAGAGGCTGATATTAATGATGACAGCAGCATTGGAGCTTAAAGTTTGGTACATGGCGGTCCCAAGTATGTTCCCTCGTTCCTTGATTGGTAGGAGGTCATCAATATTCGACCTCCTCCATTCGTTTGAGTAAATCTTTGCACAACATCCAAGTTTGATGCCGCCTCACCATGCTTAAGCTGCACCACTATGATTTTTATGTGAACTTCTTCTTGAAGTCTCCATGCGATGCCTGTGACTGTCCCAATAGGATAACTGCTTTAACACCACTCCCTCCACCTTAAACTCCTTGGTAAAGAGATTCTGAAATAAGTATAACTAATGCATCCCAACGACTATACTCACCTCTTCTATATTATTGTTACAATGGCTACCTTGTACTCGAAAAATTCTTATCATGATATCCCAAGTTGTACCTTTTGACAAAAGGCATGCATCAGACTATATGTGAGCTGGAAAATGGTTATAACGGTCATATATTGTCTGGAATTTCTTCCTTGTCAGCAATACATTGGTTGGAATATTAGCACTTAGTGACCTCAATGGATGAGGCCTCCTATACTCAGCATTAAACAAAGAGATTTCCTTGACACTTGTAGATAGTTCATGATTTAGCACATCTTTGTGCATCTCGAGCTAGTCACATCCAACAAATGATGCCTTTCCTTCCTTGATTTCCTCACTATTTTGTTGACACATGCAATCATTAGAAGTCAACAAAACATATACTATCAAAGAACCTTTACCTTCAACTTGCATGTTGATTCCTTTCTATTCTTGCTGAATGATGTCTTGTGGTGCTGAATTTGATTGTTCTTTCTTTTGTTCCACCAATTCTTTCCTATACATTTGGAGATCCTTGTGGGTCTGATTTTGTTGAAATCTTCTCTTGGATGGGAATCTCATTCCCATGTTGCAAAAATATTCAATAGATGATATTACGGTAGAGAGTCCTATACTCATCATAACAAGCGGCGATGTTATCTATTGGTTGTATCTTCCTTTCAATCATAAGTGGTTCCTCTGATAAGAACACTGGTTGGGATTTTTTTGGGATTGATCTCTAGTTGAATTTGTTAATGCATAAAATTTCAGTATTGGCTTGGTAGTATTCATGTTTTGAAATGTTTGCAACATTTGTTCTAATTGGTTCATTTCCTATTGCTCTTACATCCAATTATCCGTCTCCTTCTTTCAGTTGGTTTTCAACTCTATCCACTTGGACGTGTCCAAAATGTTAGCCTTTAAGTTTTACCTTGTAGGCTAGCAAGATCAACACTCTAATACCAAGCTAGGCGACCACTATGACTAAAGATGGGATTGTTAGTGAATGGTGCCCATTGGCGTTAAGGGTAAGGTTTTCGTCCCATTAGAACGTTTAAAGGCGAACCCCATCGTGGACACGTGGTTGCCCAATGGATGGTGGGCCCTAGCCTGTGGGTACACACCTAGCGGGAATCTACACCACCGCAATAGGGACATTACATGTAGTGGGAAGGTATTTTGTAAAACAATTTGCCTCCTAAATTCAATGTCTCTCTTTACTCTTTGTTAGCTATCTTCTCAATTTCTAGAAGATATGAATTCGACTCTCCTAGCAAAAGTAAGTAGAATAGTTGCAGGAGATACAAAAGATGATCCTCAAATTGAGATAGCATTATACACAAGAAATAATTGTAGAGGATTAGATAAAGACAAAAGGGGGATTGAATGTTACTGTTGCAAGAAAATAGGTCACAACTTGGAACTATAGAATTCAAACCTATGAAATTCTCAAGGGAAACTCAAAGAAAAACCAATTGAAGCTAATGTAGCCATTGTTGAAGATCCTCTAGGTATTGGTAGTGATGAAAAATTTGTTGATGAAATTTATTTAGCTATTGTCCAAGGGGTTGAGCTTAATTGGTTAAAGCATTGAATTCTCATTGTGGAGACCCAAGTTCAAATACCAAAGGGACTTCTAATATGGAATTCTAAGTTGTGACTCGTGGTCTTCCATTGTTGGCTTCTAGTGTGGAGGTGGTTTCTAAACAAGTGGATTTCTTAGTTGTGACTCTTGGTCTTTCATAGATGGTTTTTAGTGTGGTTGCTCAAAAGGAGCTCTTTTGAGCTAGTACTAGCCTCATTGTTGTGCTCGCAAGAGCTTGTATTAGTTTCATGTTGATGCTCGTTTGAGGAAGCGATGTACTGTAGGTAAAACTTAACATAGATAGTTGCCTAGATAGTTTGGGAGTATGTGGATTGTGGGAATTATACCCTTTAGAGAGTTATAAGACAACTTGATGCAGCACTATGGATGTAGGTCAGCTTGGATTATTGTCCAATAATTCGGGAGATTTGTGATTTAGGAGTTTGGGGAGATGGTAATCTGAGAACTTGGGAATTCAGCTTACGAGCTACCCCTTTATGAGGTTTATAAGGCAGTTTGATGGAGTTCTACTCAGTCCTAAAGCTGTTTTCAAAGAAAAGCTTATGAATAACATATGGTTCTAAGTTTTTAGATTTTATTCATGGTGTCGGTATATTTTGTTTTTACTACAATAGGCCTTAAGAGGGGGCCTTTGAATAAGGCTTACTTTTGTAATAAAGGCACCATAGTGACTTAAGTGGTTTGTTAGTATTGCTAATTTTAGCATTTCGAAGCAGGACAAGTGTCATGTTTATGTTTGTTGGTTACATCATTCAAACTCCATATGAGGAGACAATCCTCATTGAAATCAGTGGTCCAATATCTGATAGAATAGTGTTGTGTTATATTTTTTGCAACAAAAAGACTACATATATCCTTTGTCTAATATGGTGTTATTTTAAAGGTATGCCATATGGATGGTGGGTTAGCCTCTAGATTGGACTTACAAAAATTTAACTAGGAATAAGTTAGATAAAAGTAGGCTTCAGACAGGCAAATGATGGGATTCAAAAATTAATCAATCAAATAAAAATCTGCCAAATATAATTGTTGGAAAAGATGAAGAGATTATGTGTGTATGAAATCATAATCAGTCCTTTTTAAATCAATTTAAATTTTAAACATCTAAAGCTCGAGAAGAAAATTTAGAGTTATAGAAATCAGACAAAGAAAATGAGCAGCCCTAACAACTTTTAAATTAATTTCTCCATTATCCGATTGATATACTTTTTTTGGATCTTCATTCTTTTTCCTTGCTGGTCAACTCCTCCCCCCTCTCCTTCCTCAGTGGGCATTTTTGTTGATGTTATAGCGGCGGGAGATATTTTTTCTCTCAACTTAAAATAATAAATGTTGCTCAAGGCAGGTCGGCCTTTTGATGAACAATACATATTTTATATTTTCTATATCTATTGGAGGCCGACCTAGATGAATGTCACTTTGCTTTGTATATATACAAGGTGAAGTTCATCCATTAAATAATCAATTGATTCTTATTCCAATTCACACCTTCAAGAAGAAGTTCGCATTTTAGCAGCAGATCGCCATCTTTAGAAGCAGATCAGATTGCAAGGAGTTTTATATTCAGTTGTGTCAAGAAGAGATTCTCATCATTTATTGTATCAAGTTCGCCCTTGAGAAGGGTCTGATTGTAAAGCAAATTTTTGGTCTTTTCATTCAATATATATAAGAGAGATATTTTGGCTGGGTTTTTCTCCCTCGAGGAGGGGGGTTTTCCCAAGGTATTTGTTGTGTTCTGTTGTTCATCTTTTTGTATGTCTGCTTATCTTCATTTCTGGTCTAAAACTAACATGGTATTAGAGCGGGTCTAAGAAAAGATCCGATCAGATTTGTTGAAGCAGTCAAGACAACTCTTCATCTAGGGCAGATCTTGAAAGCAAGTCGAATTTGTATCTGGCGCACTATTTGTTTAATGGATCTTCTTTGGCGTCATTCTTGGAAGGAGATGCTTGAAGTGTATAATTCTGGGCATGTCGATGAAGTATGGGCAGGGCAATATGGAGCCGTCAGAATAAGAGGCATCGGCCATTTGAAATTGTGAATGGGTAGTTCGATAAAGGAAAAGACATCATAGTTTATGCTGATTGAAATTAAGAAAGTCATGAATCTATATGTCCATATGGGTGATATTTGAAAGCGCCGATAATAATGCTCTCACATTTAATCACTGGCATTTATTAAAAGGGAAAAGCGTATAATCCTGTCGCCTATATGGAGCTTTTATGATCTTTCGAAGTCTATATGGGTGTCGCTGAACCATGGCGTAACGCTATGCAATGTCGGGAAAATGGAAATGTCAGGAATATGGAGTGAGTCAATAGCAGTTTTGGAAGACACTCAGAATCTTGATATCGGGATTACCACTTGCATCACTATCATCGCAATAGTAGCCTCGGGTTCTTATTTAGGAACGAACTGAAGCATCCTTATCGTGGACTATCAGAGTTATTCATATATGTATTTATTGGGGATCGCCTTCTTGTTTGGACACCACAAAATTTAGTCAAAGACTTGGCTAGTACCTATGAGTGCGTAGCTGCTCACGAGTGGCAACTAGGTTGAAGGCGTCTAAGTTTGGAATCTAGCAAGTTGATCGTCACTCATGGGTATAGGAGACACTCGAGCTTATCGATACACTCTGGCCGACTTCTAGTTAACTGACACCACCGAAAGGGCAGAGGTTAAGACTGTAATTCAGTTCGATAGTAGAAGAATCGTGTGCCAATATTCCCATGAAGGTGCCAATAGAAGCCTCTCTCTGATCTTCGATCGAGAGAGTCAATCCACGTTGTGACGGGATATGTGCAATCCATCTCTAGGTCATCGATACCATCAGGCTAACACATTTAGAAAGTCAAGATTGATCTGGTGCTTTATTAGGTCATCATTTTTTTACTATCCATCTCACCTATGCAATCATGACATCGTGTGGAATATCGACGAAAGGATCTCTGGTAGTCTGGGCATTGCGACGCACAACTCCTCATCAGTTTATGGGTGCGGGCTTAGTCTCTGAACTGGAATTTCGGTTGGTCACATCAATACCATTCTCTATGTGCATGGACTGTGATGGTGCCTTGATTCATTGAGAGGCCTAGTTCTATATTGAATATGCTGGTTGCATAATGTGCCTGAGAAATCTGAGTTGAGCAGATTGTCTTTTGTTGTGCTGTGAACAAAAAATGAGTAAGGACGAAAGAAAGATATATCAGAATTAACAAAGATAAGTTCTATTACCTCTTTAAATTATCTAATGATATTTGCTACATGCTTCATTTATATCAGGGGTAGTTTTTCTTTTATGAACTATTATTGATCTCTTTAAAATGCAGGTTGGATCGAGAAGCAAATGGATGATGAATTAATTATTTGAGATTGCTTAAGGGATTCAAAGGGAGGAAGAGCTTGAGGCATCCTATGAGGAAGTCATGCCGGTTGGAGAAATGAACAAACATGAAGACTCAACTTGCAGCAATGAGACTGAGTTGGTGGCACTTAACTTCACTGGAGACATCTCTCGATGGAACAACGTTGGGCCAAGCCTTGGATGGAGAGTTTGCATCAGCAAAGAAGATTGAGAAAGATGAAGACACTAAACAACAATGAACCTATACAGATTGTCATTGCGATCAATTACTTCGAAGAGAAGGAAATGACATTCAGAGGGAGTAAAATTCTGAGGATTCAAGGCTCGAGTTGAGAGCATGTCCAGGAAAAGGATCAAGGTTCTGAGATTAGTCAATGGAGGGGAGTTCACTTCCAGAGGATTTCTTTGCAATCTTTGAGGTAGGGATCAAGAGGGAGTTATGTGACTCACTAAGAAGAAGTGAAGGTTGTTGCGTTGCAAGGCCAAGTGCTAAGTCCTTGGAAGACCTCTTCAGTTATAGAGAACAAAATTGCACAAGATAGTCAATCATGATTTGACATTAGTAGCTCCGCAAACCTATTCAAAAGAGAGTGATTTGGGATGAGGTCGAGGAGGACAATCCTGAACTCTCTACAGTACCAGAGGTGTGCGCTAGAAACTATTTCTCTAAGGCAAGCGTTGCTGGCAATCTTGGACGAGGAGGTTAGAAGGTTGATGCAAGTACTTAGAGCTTCAGAGGGAGTCACATCATCATGAAGATTTGCTGTAATGTATATTTCTTTGAGACGGAGAAATATGAGGTGCGAGCCCTTGTTCATCTCTGAGATTGAGATGAGACGTCATGTTGAGAGACTCCATGATGACATCACGTTGAGAGACTTCGTGATGAACCCTTTGTACTTGTGTTTTTCCACACATGGGAGTAGCCATGGTGGAAGTCATGTTGAGAGATCCATGACGACATCACGTTAAGAGACTTCGTGATGGACACTTGTATGTGTGTTTCTTTCCACACATGGGAGTAGCCGTGGTGGATGTCATGTTGAGAGACTCCATGACAACATCACGTTGAGAGACTCTGTGATGGATTCTTGTACATCTCTGAGACCAAGATGTGGTTTGTCCACAATTGGGTGTAGCCATTGTGAATTTCATGTCGAGAGACTCCATGACGAGGATTACAGGAAAAATACTTCTCTAGCTAAGAGGGAGTGTTGATGTTATAGCGGCGGGAGATATTTTTTCTCTCAACTTAAAATAATAAATGTTGCTCAAGGCAGGTCGGCCTTTTGATGAACAATAAATATTTTATATTTTCCATTTCTATTGGAGGCCGACCTAGATGAAATGTCACTTTGCTTTGTATATATACAAGGTGAAGTTCATTTATTAAATAATCAATTGATTCTTATTCCAATTCAACACCTTCAAGAAGAAGTTCACATTTTAGCAATAGATCGCCATCTTTAGAAGCAAATCAGATTGCAAGGAGTTTTATATATAGTTGTGTCAAGAAGAGATTCTCATCATTTATTGTATCAAGTTCGCCCTTGAGAAGGGTCTGATTGTAAAGCAGATTTCTGCTCTTTTCATTCAATATATATAAGAGATATATTTTGGCTGGGTTTTTCTCCCTCGAGAAGGAGGGTTTTCCCAAGGTATTTGTTGTGTTCTGTTGTTCATCTTTTTGTATTTTTGCTTATCTTCATTTCTGTTGTTCATCTTTTAAACATCTAAAGTTCGAGAAGAAAATTTAGAGTTATAGAAATCAGACAAAGAAAATGAGCAGCTCTAACAACTTTTAAATTAATTTCTCCATTATCTGAGTGATATACTTTTCTTGGAACTTCATTCTTTTTCCTTGCTGGTCAACTCCTCCCCCCTCTCCTCCTTCATTGGGCATTTTAAATTTTTCTTTTTCGAAAAATCAATTTCAAACTATGCCGCCCTCCTTAGTTTCCTTTTCATTTAATTTATTAAACTCTGCACATGTATTAGACATTAGGCTGCACACCCTTCCATCTCCCTCTAATTTGGCGCTGATGAAAACAAAATGATTTATTTCCTATGAGTTTGTCTATTCCCTCCTCTTGGTTGCACGTGCCAATTTGGCCTTTGAAAATTACAAATTTTCTTATGCCTTTGGCTGCAATGTCCCATTTATTGGATCGATCCATATAGGCAGAGATTTCCTAATTACTGATCGATTAACTTGATCAATAACTCATTATTAGGGCTTTATATAGGCTAATTGATTGTTTGCTCATTATTGGCCGATAGCTTACTTGCTCCATTGATATGTATCAACTGCACATTTATTTGGAAATAATTATAGTTTAATAAAGGACACAAAAGATACAAATCGAAGACCACAATAGATAATGATCGGACTGTATGAAGTTTTGTTGCATAATAATATTGGGATTTGTTTTGAAGACTACCACACATTGAAAGGATGGACATCCTTGCTTTTATAGCCACCTTTATTCTCATTATACATGTTGTAAAGGGAAAAGACGTATATATGCCACCATTCGGGGATCTTACCTTGTGCAATGAAAAAGACAAAGAGGATACGATCGAATTATTGATTGATGCTATTCATGGCATATCAACTTGTATTTCTGCCATCGGTTTAGGGAGTTTGCAGATAATTATATCTGTCAAATTGAAAGGAAAGGCCGCATCAAATACCATACATCTGAGTTGAGGCATATCTTGGCAAGATTTAAAAGATCATATACGTCGTGCATGGGAAGTGAGTTTCCGAGAAGTGTATCGAAGAAGAAGTGGCAATATGGGAGTTGTCGATTACGTTATTATGATGATTGAAAGTTTAGGAATTGATACTCAAGATGAGGACAAATTTCAGGGATTTGACACAAGAGACAGTAGAAGTTGTAGTCAAAATCGAAGATCATTCTAAGTCACGTTCACCTCAAGATGTTGTGGAATTGTGTGGGCGTGAACTTTTGCACGAGTCCAGATCATCCATCAATTATCGTGATTTCTCAGCTATAAGCTTGCTCTTTAAATTCATTGAGCATTGTGGGGAAGAGATAGTCGCAGCTACATACAAAGCTTTTTGTCAAAATCCAGGATTTACAAAGTATGTTCACATTGCTTATGAGTTGAAGCTACACAAAGCTTCACACTTTTATCGATAATGTTGTGAAGTTGTGTTTTCCACAATAATCTGGTTTATGAAGGCCATAGGAGATGAAAAGATTATAATTTCAAGAGCAGCGCTTAAGACATGCAACAACTAATAATTCTACGAGCTTAACTAATTGGATCGCTTAACTAGAAGCATGTCCATTCGATTGGATATATCAATTCAAAGAGACGCACCCTCTTATGCAAGCATAAAAGATATAAATAATAATGAGAAATGAGGCAGGGAGGCATCAAATAGGTTTGCAGAAATATACATTTTAAAGACAAGCAAATCTAGTGCTCTAAGGACCCATGATTCTCTTGAGTAGGGATGCATGAATAATAAGCAAAATTCAGAAACAACACCTACGTTAAAAATTGTATGAATATAAGGATAATTTTAGCAACAACAATCTAAAGAGGTCTAACCTCTTACATATTCAAGGCATGATTTTTAAAGCCGAATTCTGAAACAACTATTATATTTACTTGTCAAATTAATCTTTGAATTTGATTTCATTATTAGAGTTTATTTCTTTTATAATCTGGAAACTTGGTTAACTTTGACAATATTGGATAACAACCTTTGTCAATCCAATAGGAAATCTACTGATCCGGAGCATGGTTCATTATAGTGGTATTAGAGCTAGTGAACCTGCCAGCCTTTGTGTAAATGCCAAAAACTTGATTAATCATGACAATAGAAGATACCAAACCATTGGCAAGAACACTCTATCAAGCAGGGAATAAACTTACTACAAGGGATGGTGTCTTGAACACACTTAAAAGGATGGAAGAATGTTTGATCCACATGAAGCAATCATTTGAAGTATTAGATATCAAACCATTGGCAAGAGGAAAAGGAAATACCAATCGTTGTATTGATGACATGGCACCAAACACAAGTAATAAGGTAATAAATAGATCACCCTTGGCAATAAAAGATGAATTCTTTGAAAGAGAAAACCATCTTGTGAGTAAAGATAATAATGAATGTTTTGAGGAAGAATTCTATCGCGCTAAGGATGAGATTGAAGAACTTAGAAAGAAGAACCAAAAACTTGAGATACTACTTCAAGAGTCAAATAAATCTAATGTAGAGTTAATATAAGGTCTTGAAGAATGTGAGAAGATAATTGTTGATCTAAACATAAAGTTTCAAGAAGAGTGTAGATCGAAGGCCAAAATATAAGAAGAATCTGAAAAGGTGATCATTGATTTGAAAGATCAAATAACAGAAGCAGAGTAAACAATCACCAATTTGAAGATTCAAATTGAAGAAGATTAAAGAATTGAAGAGGTAAGAATCCAATTGAAAGCAAAAGAAGAAAGTTGTGAAAGGTTAGAATGTGAAATTGTTTCTGTGAGGAAAGAATTGGAGAAGACAACCATCAAGTTGAACACAATTCTCAAGTTTGAAAAAAACACCGAAATCCTAGATGACATCATTAACGGGCAAAGGTCATCATCAAATAAAATAGGACTTGGCTATAAATAAAATCAAACATTCAAGGAAGATTCCAAAGAAACTCCTAAGAATACAAATGAGGGAAAGTTAAAAAGTCTCAAAGAGAATTTCAAAGGCCCTATTATAAATGAAGGTAACAAGCAAACAAAGACTCCTCCTAAAGTTGAGAAGGACAATTTCAAGAAGTGCTTTCCTTTGAGGCAAGTGCATACATACAGATTCAAGAGTACCTTTCATGGCTTTTGCTACTCATGCTACTTTGGACATAAGGTTAGAGAGTGTAGAACACAAGTGAGATAAAACAATAGGTGGAACAAAAATAGAAATCTTTATGGGAGGACAAGTAGAAACTATAACATATATTGTCCTCCAATAAATTATAAGGTTATATGCTATAAATGCAACAACTATGGACATATAGCACATCATTGCAGAAGTTGTATTATGGGACCTTCAAGACAAAACAAGAAGATAAAAATACTTGGCAAGCATAAGAGAGGACCGGTGAAAGTTTAGAAGAGGAAACTAAAGCAAGAGAAAGATAACAAACTTTAGAACAACAAACTTCATTATATGCACAAGGGATATCTCCTAGTTCATAAGGAGAAGCACAATTTCAAGGGAAGCTAAGTATGGCATTATTCTTTAGACCTAGGGAGACGATAATTTAAAAGATGAAGTATCACAAAATTTGAAGAGAAGAATCCACTTGTCTTGTATATTTGCATTTGATATTTACGCTAGAAAACACAATCATGTGTTGGCTAAAAGCAAAACAAATTGATGGGGGAAAGTTGGATGGTTGTGCTTATGTTCAATGTCACATTAAAGGTGTCCCTATTGATATAATGATGCCATAGAATACATGGATGTAAGTATGATGAGCATCCCTTCACCATTAATATCAAAGGAGAGTTACAACAAGGGAGAGTTATAGGAATAGGAAGAATGATGCCATTGATGTCAAGAGGAAGAATTATGAAAGGAATCTTCAAAAGAAACTTAAGCTTGAAGAGGAGCAAATTGCATCAAGATTCAAGGGAGTTAAGGTGTCATATGAGCAATCCAAATCTATAGGAAAGAGGGGTTACTATTTGAGTTAGAGATATTCCAGATTGGTGAAGATACTATCAAAGAGCCCAAAATCCCCATGCAAAAGGATAGCAAAAAGATGAATGACAATCATTTTGTTGTAGCAATTAGAAAACTAGAGGAAGGGAAGGAAGGTGAGAAGAATCTCAAAAAGAGATAAAAAAAGATGTTCTTTTTCATTCAATAGTCAATGATAGAGTTGAACATGCATAAGAAAGTAAGGGATAACTAAAACTTATGAAATTCAAGGAGATGATCCAAATTCTCTTGGAGAGCCATAGAGAAGATAACTTGAAAGACGAAGTATGAGAATGAACAATGATATCTATGAACACTTCTTTGCATCCCAGAGAGATAGAGACAAGTTAGAATATGAGAAGCAAAATAATTAAAATCAGAGTAATGCAACATCAACATGATGGTTCACTTCTAAGGCTGACTTGGAATGTTGGAATCATATTGCTTGAGGACAAGCAATTTTTGGATCGATCCATATAGGCAGAGATTTCCTAATTATTGATCGATTAATCTGATCAATAATTCATCATTAGGGCTTTATACAAGCTAATCGATTGTTTGCTCATTATTGGCCGATAGCTTACTTGCTCGGTCGATATGTATCAACCGCACATTTATTTGGAAATAATTGTAGTTTAATAAAGGACACGGAAGATACAAGATCATTTGTCGGGATTGGGAAGAATCGAAGACCACAACAAATAATGATCGGGCCGTATGAAGTATTGTTGCATAATAATATCAAGCTTTGTTTTGAAGACTACCGTGCATTGAAAGGATGGACATCCTTGCTTTTATACTGACCTTTATTCTCACTATACATGTTGTAAAGGGAAAAGACATATATATGCCGCCATCCGGGGATCTTACCTTTTGCGATGAAAAAGACAAAGAGGATACAAGCGAACTATTGTCCGATGCTATTCATGGCATATCAACTCATATTTCCGCCACCAGTTTAGGGAGTTTGTGGATTATCATATCTGCGAAATTGAAAGGAAAGTGTAATGTTCCCAAATTTGGAAAAGCCCTAAATCTGCCCTAATTTATCAATTTCAAATAATCAATTTGGGGTAGTGAATATCTATAACTTGATTAGGTCCCATAAGATAGAATTAGATAATATTTAGAAGATAATATCTTTTGATGCTCTCATTTGAATATGTAAAGAAAACAAGGAAAGTAAGATTAGTGATACAACTAATTGTTTAGGATCTGCAAATAGGTTAGTAAACATCTACAACAAGAAACAAATATCATATCATAAATATATTGGAATCTTTTAGGTTTCTAATTCATTCTTCCTGAAACAAAATGGTTTGATAGGGTGCCCAAGAAACCCTCTACCCTAGGCCCAAGAGCAATACACCCCTCTTGGCCCCATGTGACCTCTTGCCATCCATATGGGGTGGTGTGCCTAGTGAGGCGTCCTATCACCGTTCCCCTCATCAGAACCATTATTGCTCAATCAATCATCATGTTGGGAGGTTGAGGGTGCAACTACAGCAGGGTGTCCCGGAAATCACTCCTCCTAAGCCCAAGGGCAGCCTTACAAGCCCCCTTGGGCCACATGTGACAGGCCTCAGCCATCCACCATGGGGTGGTGTACTTAGAGGATGACCCCAACGCTGTTTCCCCTCCTCTTAGACCCTCAACTCCCTTATCACAACTGGTTACTACAGTCAGATTATCCCATAATGCAGTCGCATATTCTATCCTTGCATATTGGATCAGTGACACAGATCAGTAATATATCCATTATGTCATATTTAGCAATATATGATAACTCAGATTCATGCAAATATACAGAGCTGTTATGACCATAGTAAGATATTACATACTACAAGAATAATACACATAAATCTCATAATATATATCTGCATACCACAGTTAGACAAAGCCTATCAGAGGAATAAGAAAAATAAATATAAATAACCAAACACAAAATAACTATGAGACATACATAAATATATAGATACAATCTATTCATGTTTATATTAAAGAGTCATAATTACTTATAAGGCTCACTAATTTCTGCAAGCAGCATTATTTCATAATTGAATATATATATGTTTATAGAATGAGAATAATAAGTATTGACTGGCAAAATACATAATTGTATTCAATAATTATCATAGACTTTCCTATGATCTGCATACATCATAATGTGGTTATATATTATCTATATTTATATACTTATTTACATATTATCTATATTTATTACTTATTTACTAATTTACATATTATCTATATTTATTACTTATTTTCATATTAACTTATTATTTATTACATATTATCTGCATAAATCAGAATGTGGTTATATATCTTTATAGCACATACCTCTATTGGTAGTCCCTCACTTGAAATATGTTTTAGTATATTCCTTGCTTACTCCATGATCTGCTTATATCAGAATATCCTTCTTGAGTGATTCGGTATTCCCTTTATGCAGAATAGATTCATATATATATCCTTCTTTATTCATATATTGGTTAGACTGTGTTTTGGATATTCTGTTCTTTATTGCTCTCCTCCTTTATCCATCGATCAGAATATGCTTTTTGAGATTCTTTTCTTTATTCATTTTCCTTTCATCAATGCCCCTTTTTGACTTGGATTGATGTCCCTTTATGGGCCTGTCCTCAAGAGTCTTTCCTCACCTTTTGGCTAAGGACGTGTCCCTTATGCAGTTGCTGCCCCCCATAACTAACTTTGATTAGTTTTACAGATTGTAATCACTGTATAATCGCTGCCTCTAGGAATCGATTCATGAATCGGGTGTTGCATGTATCTTATATTTCTTACTTAAATAGATTTCGGTTTTTGTGATCTCTTTATTATAATATCTGTTTGTTAATTTTATGACAATTAAAATATGATTTTAATTAATATTATTAATGATAATTATAATTATAGTGATATCCCTTCAATGAAACATGATTATTATTTAAATTTGTTTCTTTCAAATTATCAATAATAAGTTGTAATATATATATTTAATTGTAATATGTTTATACATTATTTAACGATATTTAAGTTTCGATACTTACAAATAATATTTAGGATTCTAATATTTAAATGGTAATTATTTGTATTTATAATAATATTATCATGATAATTATAATGATGTTTATAATAATATTATCATGATATTTATAATAATATTATTATGATAATTATAATGATGTTTTAAGTGGCAATTACTTATTTTATATTTTGATATTTATTTGGTTTGGTTCTTTGTATTTCAATATCTCAAATTTAGCACTACGTTTTTGGGGACATGACAGAAAGGCTGCATCAAATACCATACATCTGAGTCGAGGCATATCATGGCAAGATATGAAAAGATCATATACACCGCGCAGGGGAAGTGAGTTTTCGTGAAGTGTATTGGAGAAGAAGTGGCAATATGGAAGTTGTCGATTACATTACTATGATGATTCAAAGTTTAAGAATTGATACTTGAGATGAGGACAAAATTCAGGGAGCCGACACAGGAGACATAGTAGAAGTTGTAGTCAAAATAAAAAATCAGTCTAAGTCATGTTCACCTCAAGATGTTGTGGAATGATGCAAGCGTGAACTTTTGCAAGAGTCCAGATCATCCATCAATTATTGTGATTTCTCAGCTATAAGCTCGCTCTTTAAATTCATCGAGCATTGTGAGGAAGAGATACTCACAGCTTTATACAGAGCTTTTTGTCAAAATCCAGGATTTACGAAGTATGTTCACATTGTTTAGGAGTTGAAGCTACACGAATCTTCACACTTTTACCGACAATGTTGTGAAGTTGTGTTTTGCACAATAATCTGGTTTATGAAGGCCATAGGAGACGAAAAGATTATAATTTCAAGAGCAATGCTTAAGACATGCAGCAATTAATAATTCTACAAGCTTAACTAATTGGACCACTTAACTGGAGGCGTGTCCATTCGAATGGATATATCAATTCAAAGAGACACACCCTCCTATGCAAGCATAAAAGAGATAAATAATATTGAGAAATGAGGCATCAAATAGTTTTGCAGAAATATACATTTTAAAGACAAGCAGATCTAGTGCTCTAAGGAGCCATGATTCTCTTGAGTAAGGATGCATGAATAATAAGTAAAATTTAGAAACAGTACCTACGTCAAAAATTGCATGAATATAGGGATAACTTCAGAAACAACAATCTAAAGAGGTCTAACCTCTTACATATTCAAAGCATGATTTTTAAAGCCTAAATCCGAAACAACTATTATATTTAATTATCAAATTAATCTTTGAGTCTGACTTCATTATCAGAGTTTATTTCTTTTATAATCTGGAAACTTTGTTTACTTTGATAATATTGGATGACAACCATTGTCAATCCAATAGTAAATAAATCGAAAATCTATTGACCTGGAGTACGGGTCATTACACTGGCTGCAACCTCCACATTTATCTTGAATTTAATGTTTCAAATTTTAAAATATTCAATCAAAATTTTCTCCTTCCTATATGAGACCTGCTTTTGTGTTCACAATAATTGTCTTACCTCCTTGCAAAAATACAAAATTATGGTTCATTTCATTGCCAAGAATGATCGAATTGAAAATATGATTCGAAATAAGACATTTTGTCAATTGAAAATGACAATAATGTCACTTCAATCTGCCTTCCAGACCAAAAGGAATCCAAAATTTATGCCAAACCAAAAATGAAAATCAAACTGCAACACAAATCAAACAGAAACATGTTTTGGTTGATGCGATTGCCGATCACCTGGGATTTTTCAGCATCACCAAATGATTTCATATTATTTTTTGCTTTCACCATGGTAATGCAAAATGGTCTCTTTGGCCTTATCCATGATCTTGTAGAGGATACCCATCGACATGCCGTCCCCATCTACCATACAAAAAACCTTGACCAAAGGTTCTATCACCTAAATAAATGAAAACAAATTTGAAATTATTACAAATTTTCCCATAAAAAACACCAAATAGATAGTGTTGTATAAAGTTTATGTTTGTATTTGCTACTTACTTTGATTAACTCCTCTCCATTTTTGATGTAAGTCATTGAAAACTGTTCTTGCAGTCTTCCTCAAACTTTTTTGGAAAATGGAGACTCCAACCAAGCATTAGACACAAACGTTTGCTTGAGATGAGGAATTGCGGCAAGAATGCTGTACAAAGTGAGGAAGTGGCTAGCAAATCGTGTCACTCTTGGTCACACAAGCTCCTTGCCACTTGTGTGCTTTCTCATCAAAGAACGGACTCAAGTATGGTTATAGATAAAGTTGGTAACTAGTTTAGCATTTTCAACCATACTTTTGACCCATCCAATCTTCCCAATGTCCTCTAACAACAAATCCAGCCAATATACAACACGAGGAGTCCAATAAATAGTGGAATGCCTCTCCATAATATGTCTCCTGGTTGTTACATATGCTGGTGTGTTGTTTGTGATGAGTTGGACAACATTCTCAACCACAACCTCGTGAATCACCCCGTCCAATAGATTGCTCAAAGTCTCAATGTTTTGACTTAAGGAACACCATTGTGCCATTAGAAACCACTAAAAAGTTAAGGAGAGTCCTATTTTGCCCATTTGTCCATCAATTTGATAAGATGTTGTAGCCTTTTTTTGCCATACTTTTTTTTGATCATCAACCACAAGTCGTGTATTTTTTATGGCTTCTTTTAGTAATGATCCACTCAATTCTTTAGCTATTGGAGTCATAAACCCCTTAGTAGCAATTGTTAATGCATTCATCAACCCTTCCCAATATGGGTTGTTCATCACTTTGAAGGGTAAATTATTGTAGTACCAAAAGTTTGCTGCTGCCATCTTAGCCTCATGGTGTTTTTCCTTATTCCAAGCGATACCTTCAAGTGAGGGTTGTGCCCTAATTTGGCTCTTTTTTTCCATTTATAAAACACATAAGTTTAGTGAAAGGAAGTGAAGCAAAAATGAATGCGAAAGAATTAAGCACATACACACATAATATGCTATTGGGTTGTTCTTGGGTTAATCGCACATTGTCTTAGAAATGTAAGACGAGTGAATATAAGGCATTGCATGCTCCAAAAGCTTTCCCAATGGGTAAAGAGGCTAGAAGGTGAAAAGCTCAAATCAATGGATTATATTCAACATTTTTCACCCCTATTAATAATTGTTTATTGGTGCTTGTTTGCTAAGTGGTTTGCCTCACTTTGAAATCAATACCAACATACATTAGCAAAAATGTCATTGGAGTAAATGGTCACTCATGGAGGTCAGGTTGTGATGGCTGAAAAACACACAAATTAAATCCCACAAAAATTAAAATTCTGACATTCATATTGATAAATTGCCCCTTGTTGACGGCAAGACAACAACAAATGCTGAAAGAAGGCAATGGGAAGTCAGTACAATTGTGTCGCTAATCCATAAACGAGGGAGGATATTCTTCTCATGTAGTCACCAACTTACAGAAATTGGATAGAGTGAATTATGGAAGCAATTAAAGTTGACTATTATTTGCACAATATTAAATTGCATTTAAGAACATGAAATAGAAAGAACAATCATCACGAGTAATGGGGCAACAAAATAACGTGGAGGAATTCGTTTTGGGTAAAAACTCCACCGAAATTGTGAGTCATAAGTACTCCAAATGGCTGCATGTTTAGCCAATCGTAGTGTATCAGAAGAGATCTTTTGTTCAATAGTTAGAACTTAGAGTATGCATGCTAAAATATAACTCAAGTAGAGTTATCCAATTATCTTTTCATCTACTTTACCTTCAACTGGCCGAATTTCAATCTTTACTTTCACTTTGAACAAAGTCTTGTTTGGAAGACATTTCTCTACCTTGTGCTCTTTCTCTCCTTCATTGGAATCTTGGTAGGACTTTCATAAAGCTTTTTGTTGTCTCCAAGGATTGGGAAAGACTTTTGATGGCACTCTTCGTCTTATGAAATTTTGTTTCTCAAATCTCTCCACCACTTATTTGATTCAATTTCTCTCGCCAAAGGCAATAGCTTCTTTCCACTTGAACTGGTTGTGGGTATGCACCTGCAGAAATAATCCAACACCAACCTCCCAAAAGAAATGAATGTGCTCTGATATCACTTGATCTGTAAACTGGTGAGGGTATTCCTCACACGTAGTCACTCACTTAACGTAAATTAGGGAGTGAATTATGGAAGCAATTAAAAAAATGACTATTACTTGCACAATATTGAATAGCAATAATAAGAAATAACAATCACTATGAATAATGGAGACATGAGAAGTAATGTGGATTAATCCCATGCGGGTAAAAACTCCACTAAAATTGTGAGTTGCACTCACTTAAGTACTCCAAATGGCTACAATACAAAAGATCACTGCCCATAGGCAGTCTAAGAATTCTCCCAAATAAATGAGAACTCTAGAAGGACCAATTTGCAAACCCTTAATGGACGCCCTTGCCCCAATACAGTCAAAATAGGAGAACAATGCTCACAAATAGCTTCCAATATAAGAGATACAAGACTCTACAAGTTCCATCTATGCTTAAGTCAAGCATGCACTGCATATATATAGAGTTTCAAAGCCTTAGAAAATTAAGAGAGATGTGTGACCTTTCATCTCATCTTCTGGAAATGGAAGAGATATTAGTGTAACCTTTCATTTTCCTTTTGTGACTTCTTATTTCCTCCTGATGGAAAAGGTGAAGGGATGTTCCTCTCTTCTTGGAAAGAGACAAATAGAGAAAAGAGGGAAAGACAAAGTGGGGTGTCCACTTCTCTTTGATGCTCTTTTTGTCCTCCGTCTGTTAGAAGCCATAACTTCTGCACAACAGGCTTGAAATGAAATGCTGTGTTGTTTTGAACTAGCATAATTTTTTGAGAGGAATCCAGGTATGCAAACATATTAAGGTTTTGATGCCATGAAGTATGAAAAACCAGATCCATTTTATGGTCAGTCACGAATTGTATTTATTAGTTGAGAGAACACAAGAGATCTCCATTTTGTTAAAGGATATTTTGGTTGGTTTAGTTAGGTAGGTGGACAATCATTGAAGGAGGCTTCTCTTTTATAAAATTGTCTTCTGTTAAGTCTGGCAGGATTAGACTTCATGCTACAAGACTCCTGAGAGAGGCATAAAAGGCTGTTGCAGACAATATATTTATGGTAATTTTCTTGGCATGAAACATATCATGGCTATTTGCATATCCTTTTAAGGAGGAACCCTACATGTCTACTATTCATAGAAAACTCTGTTTTTAGTATTTATCGAACCAATTCATCAGAATATTGAACAGTCACAACTAATTTGATTATGGTTGCATGTTCTTGATTATTTCTTGTTGCTCAATATGGTAATGCTAGCCTTCTAACCTGAGTCATTTTCTAGTCTGCAATTCTACTATCAGTAATCAAGAATGCAAACTCTTTTATGTCAATTTTAGTGGGAATACTGTTCATTGCCTGGAAATACAAACACTGGATTTTACGGTGTTGATTTCTAATTTAAATTGATTAATATTGATTCGATCTGTTTTGTTCAATCAAAATCAGCTAGCTTGAAATGGCATTTTCTTCCTACCTTTCCAAATATTGTGTGTTCGTCCTGTATCAATGTTAGGACTCCACTGGGTTTTCGAACTTCCACATTCTTTGTGTTTTCACTATAGTTCTCTGTTTTGTCCACCGCAGTGAATAAAAATCTTGGAGTGTCTGGATCCATGTCTGCAGATCAGAAAAAAAAGCTTCTGTGGGGAAGTAAAAAGGCTGCAGCACCTGTAGAGGTAGTTGAAATGTTTGTTTTGATTTTGATATTAGAAAATTTCAGAGTTCTTTTAGGCATCTATCTGATATGTTCTGGATGTATATGTGGGTTTCTAAAGCAGGCAGGTAGTAACTGCTGGGAGATGGCACATTTTGCCGACCCTGACCGTCAAGAAAAATTCAACAAACTCATGGTAATTTCCACTTCCATTATTAATTTTCAGTATTTTTGCTATCCAAAGTTGGAATGCATTTGAACATATCTTTACTTTTATCCAATTGGCCTTGTGGCTAGCATAATGCTTAATGTATCATTATAAAACTAGTCACAAGTTGCTGTTTTAGCAGTTCACATCTATGACCGTGTTTGTGGTGCAATCCTATTTCATGTTGTCATATTTTCTTTAAAATTGTTTGGATTTACCATCACTATACGTGCGCTAACACCTTTTCAGAGTCTGAGTGCTCCTTGCTACATATGGCCAATTGTAGGGTGTCAAGGGAGAATTGAAGATAGAAAAGAAGGTAGAAGAAAAAGATGGGCTGTTTGCTGCAGAGAAGCAAAAGGAATTGCAGCAGGACTTGGAAAAGCAGTTTACGGCAGGACTGAGGCGCCGAGATGGTCGGACTGTTGGATTAGGTTTATAGGCATTCTGGTTTGCGGTGTGCAGAGTGTTACTCTTCTTGATTATCTTTTGGGGAAGGTCATTACATATTTAGAATTCCCAATGATCTTGCAAGTACATTGGGCAGCCAGCAGTGATAACAATAGGCTTACAAAGCCCTTTTGCCTAACTTTTGCATGCCATTTGAAACTGTCAATCTTGAAAAAGTGTAGTAGTTTTAGTTGTAGAACACTGAGTTGGCACTATCTGGACCATGTTTCTATATTTTTGTTAACTATTGGAGTTACGGTCAACTGTATGCATCTATGTACATTTTTTGGCTGTAGCATGTTTTATTTTAGTTATTCATATTTTGGGTTCAGTTGATGTTTATTATGTTAAGTAGGATGCTTTTTTGGCTTGCTGGATCATAAAAGATGGGCTTAAGTATTGAATGTTTGAAGGCTGCCTCATCTTATGAGATCGTTCACTGAGTTTATGTTATTTGTGGTTGTCTTGACATCTTGCGAATCTAATAGTCGTGACATTTTTTATTTTGGTTTGTTAACTTTACTAATTCCCAGCATTCTGGGGATAGATCTATTTAGTGGCTCTGAACAAGAAAAAATATAGCTTGAGGAACACTTGCAAGAAAATTAAGACTTAATTCTATGATTACTTAACCTAAAACTTGTGAGACATAGTTTTCTGTTATTGCTTTGTTTTTAATTCTACAACACCTTAACAAAATACTCAAAAATCTTTTAATCATCAAATCTTCAAAATTTAGACATTGGCAATCGAGTGTGATTAAAAAATGTCAACAAAATCTCAGTTTTCTACCAGAAGCATTCAAAGTCATTTACTGAACTGTGGAAATATCATGGCCATAATCAGATGCTGAAGTTATGTTGTGCTGTTGACATGGTGATAATAGAGACATGAAGTTTTTGGTTTGTTAACTATGCCAATTCCCAGCATTCTGGGGTTCTCTATTGGATGTGAACAATCAAATTTGTGAACTACATAGGAGCTATCACGTTTTTTTGTTCTTGCTTTGTTTATAATTATTCGAGACCTTTACCTAAAATTGTTCTATCTTTAAATCTTTCGAGTCTTAAAATTTACCGACTTGATATCCCAAAAATAATTGTTGATCATCTACAAATATCTGTCTTCTGGCAGGGCAGACGAAGTGATGCAAAATAAAATGGGTTTGCAATTTTTGTGCTAGTTTGTAACCTCAATTCTTCTGAGATGTGAAACAAAATGTTAAATAAGCTCTACAGAAGATACTTATGCTGTCATTTCAGTATTTGGTGTGAGTAAATGTAGTATGCATCCATATGGTTCTTAGTACTACAGTATTTTTAATTATTCTGGCTGGAAAATGGAGTAACAGTTTCCTGTGGATGTATTACGAATGATAGCTATCTTCAACACTTGAGAGCCTGTAAGATGAAATTGCATATTCTAATTTACCTGAACATGCAGATACCCGTTAATTTGAATCCTGTAAGTGCAAGCAATACGTCTTTAACATGCCTACAGACAGTTTCTTCTGTTAGACAAGGTTTGCATCGATATCATTCCATATTTAGTAGTTTCATAGAAATGGTTGCATAGATATTTAATGCCATTTAAGTTCCCATGCCTAGCCTGTACATTTCGTCGCTCTGAAAGACGAGAGAATTAAAAAATTTCTCAAGGTTTCACGCACGGGCGGAACTCTTCAAAGCCTTATTCGAAACGGAGAGGTAGTAGCCAGGCATCTTAAATTTGCACCTCTCGAATTTCTAAATGATATGCTGAATTCTTGTGATTTTTTTTAACGTCTCTATAGGGGAGTCCAGTCGAAAGTCATTGTTAGGGTTTTGAGCATTGATCTTAAAGCACCCCCAAAAATTTTAAGACTAGGATAGGCATGTAGTATCACATGCCTTCTGTGTTACCATATGATTTGTGTTTTTTTGACGTGTCTTGTGGAAATGACCATCTTTTATTCGAAAATAAAGGAGGGGTTAAAATTTATTCAAACAAGAAGAAATACAAAGCCAGGACATCAACCAGCTCTATCAAATTCTAGCAAATGATCTAATTGTTGAGACAAACTTAGAGGTAATTGATTCTATCCACAATATTCCAGTTTTGCATGTGCTCAGAAGCCTATTTAGCCAGACAATCCGCAACACCATTCCACTCTTTAGGGATATGAGTGAAAGTAATAGAATCCAAAGTATCACACAAATTAAGAATCTGGTTAACCACCAACACTAACTTCCAACTAACAACTTTAGAATGTTGTCGAGTCAACAAATGCACCACCACTTGCGAATTGGATTCACAAATGAGTCTGCGCTAACCAAGCGCACAAGCACACTCCACAACATACAAAATAGCAAGAGCTTCCATCAAATTATTAGTATGATGACCTTTAGAAATAGAAAATATAAATTGAACAGTCCTCGAGCTATCCCTACCAACTCCACCAATGCCAGTAGGCCCAGGTTTTCCCTGTGAAGACCCATCTGAATTAAGTTTCAAATTGCCTTGTGGAGGACTTCACTTCCCCACCCTATTTATCTTCCGAAGAGGATGTTTGCATCTATTTCTCATGAGCTGACCATGCGAAGGAGGAAGATGGAGATGGTTGTAGCAAGTAACATCACCAGGATCCACAACCTCTGACATGTCACATTTAGTCGAAATAGTTTCCCCAAAAGAGTGGAGAATTTTCCACCACAAGTGATGGGCCCCCAACAACACATCTTGAAAAATCCGGTGATTCCTCTCCAACTAGATATGCCAAAGAATAAAAGAAGGGCCAAAAGCCCAAGCAACCTGAAGAAAAGAGGTTTTGATTGAGGTCCTACCCCAACGAACAAAAAACTCAGCCAAAGAAGAGACATGCCAACAAGTTTGATTCCACACATCCCACCAAAGGTGCCAAATATGTCTAGTGAAGGAACATTGGAAAAAGAGATGAGAGACACTCTCTTCACTATCACGACACAACACACACATCGAGTGGCTTGAAAACCACGCTTGCATAAATTATCCCAAGACACCGATTGTGGACCACCAACCACAAGAAAAAATTGCACTTGGGCCAAGAGAACTTGCACCAAACTTGCTTCCACCAAGAAACCTAAATGTCCCCAAAAGTTTGCTGCACCAACTCACCATAACTTGTAGACACAAAAAACTTCCCAGACAAATCACTGCTTGCCCAAGCCAAAATATCATTCCCAACCAAGGTAGTGCATTCATGAAACTCCGGAATTTGAGCCAGCTCAGCCCTATATTCCATAGTTCCCCTGGAGACCATTCATAAGGATGTTTCCAATGAAAACGAACAACCAACCCACAATTATGGCCAATCTTATAATGGTCAACAATGTCCCAGTCAGTTGAGCTAGCTCAGCCCTATATTCCACAGTTCCTCTGGAGACCATTCATAAGGATGTTTCCAGTGAAAACGAACAACCAACCCACAATTATGGCGAATTTTATAATGGTCAACAGTGTCCTAGTCAATAGCAGTAAAAATATCACAAAGGGGCTGAAGATGAGGATGAGTAGAAAGGATGGAAGGATGACCATCCCACAAATCCAACCAAAAAAGAGCTTGTTATCTCGAATGACAAAGCTAAAAGAGACCATTCTTAACCAATTGTGCCCCGAGTTTCAAAGTGTTCCAGATCATAGAGCCACTACCAACCAAAGGAAATCGGGGAACATCAAACACATTAACATCTTTAAAATACTTATGGGTGAGAATACGGGCCCAAAGCTGATTTTGGCAAGAACACCAATGTCAGTATAGCTTAGCAGCAAGAACTTGCCCATTCAAAATATCAGAACGCAGACCAAGACCACCCTCTTCCTTAGGTCTGCACATAGTTTCCCACTTAACAAGGCTCCATTTAGTAGTCGATAAATTACCATTCCAAAGAAATTGTTGAGAGAGGGCATCAAATTCCCGAAGAAAATTCATGGGAGTAGCCTGAACAAAACACCTATTGATAGGAAGAGCTTGAATAACAAACTTTGGGAGAGTCAAACGAGCAACAATAGATAAACAATGGTGAGTCCAATGGTTAACCTTTTGATGCAACTTGTCAAGCAAAATCTGCCAAGAAGACTTGGGATGTCTGCCAATAGTAAGAGGAATGCCCAAATAAACAAAGGAAAGAGACTCAATTTGAAACCGTAGGGTTTTAGCAATATGCCTTTGAATAGCCTGAGGAGTGTTAAAGAAGAAGATGGAGGATTTATGCTCATTAACTTTTTGACTTGAAGCAGCAAGGTAAATATCCAAGGCATGCCGAAAAAATTTAGCATCCCGAAGACGAGCTAAACCCATAAGAGAAGTGTCATCCACAAATTGGAGGTGTGAGAGCTGTGGCAAACCATTGCCCCATTGCCACCCATGAATCAAACCTTGAGAAGCACAAAACTCGAGAAAATGACCCAAACCCTCAGCCATAATATTAAATAGGTAAGGAGAGAAAGGATCCCCTTGGCGAAGGCCCCTGGAAGCACCAAAAGGCTCTGAAGGTTTTCCATTGACAATAACAAAGAAAGATGAAGTAACACAACTCATGGTCCAAAGCACCCATTTTGGATTAAAACCAAAAACTAGGAGAATTTTTTGAAGAAAACTTCATTTGACTCTGTCATAAGCCTTGGCCATGTCTAATTTGATGAACATAGATCGCTCCTTAGAAGTAGCCATAGAGTGAATAACCTCAGAAGCCACCACCACCCTATCCGAATTTTGTTTGCCAGCCACAAAGCCCCCTTGTTCTTTAGATATCACAACAAGAAGACAAGTTTTGAGCCTTGCAACAATCAATTTAGTGATAATTTTATACACCGCATTGCAAAGAGCAATAGGTTGAAAAATTTCAAGCTTATCAACACCGTCTTTTTAAGGAATGAGAACCAAGAAAGTAGAATTCAAGGCTCAAAGCATCTGCTTACTACGAAGAGATTCCCAAACAACCTCCAACAGACCCAGATTAATAATATCCCAAAACTCCTAAAAAATTTCAATAAGAAAACCATTCGGGCCAAGAGCTTTACCTTTGTTCATCCCAAACACAAACTCTTCTAACTCAGACATCGAAATCAAACGAATGAGAGAGTCATTCATCTCATTGGTGAACAGAGAGGGAATGCAAGAAAGGACCAAATTCTCCTCCTCAGTAGTAGGAGGGGAATCTTCAACAAAAAGAGCTGAATAACGCTGACGAGCTTCACGAGACATAGCCGATAGACGAAATTTGAAGTCCTTCAGAAGTAATTAGTGAAGAAATGAACCACTTGTTACCACGAGCCTAGACAAAATGATGAAAGAAAGTAGTATTCCTGTCCCCTTCCTGGAGCCAATCAATCCGAGCCTTATATTTCCAATAGATCTCCACACGAAGCTCCCACTCTTCCACATTACGTAGAGCCCGAGATTCTGCTCTTCCCAGAGCATCCAAAAAACTATTATCTCGAATTTGGCAAGTAATCACAACAAGACGATCCAGAGCATTCCTCTTCTTGAACTTAAGGTTACCAAAACAAAATGTATTCCATCTCTTAAGGTGATATTTGACATATTGAAGTTTCTTAAGAAAAAAATATGTAGCTGTGCCATAAGCAGGGCCTCCCTCTCTCCACCACTTAGTCACAAGATCATACAACGAAGAATCCCAAAGCCCCATTAGCTGAAATTTAAAAGGAGTATTCTTTGGAGCAGCAAAAGAAGAAGCATCAAATTTAATAGGCCAATGATCAAAACCTCTCAAATCTAGAATTTCAGAGCTAGAAACCAAGCCATTGCCAACCCAAAAACAGGAGACAAGAAACCTATCCAAGCATTCTGAGATCGTTTCCTCTCCACTCTGTCTATTATTCCAAGTGAAAATATCATTAGAGGGCTTAACATCCACTAGAGCAAGAGAATCCACTTAAGCTCGAAAAAGATCAGAAGCTGGACCTAACCTAGGCAAACCCCCACTTTTCTCCTCCAAACTCAACACAAAATTAAAATCACCACGTAAGATCCAAGGAAGATAAGGAGCACAAGAGTGGACATACTGAATATGTGCCCAAAGTTGGATTTTACCACGGATGTCAATAGGAGCATAAACATTAGTAACTAAAATAGTCTCACCAGAATCCAAAGCAGAAGTGACCATCGAGATAGAAGAATGACTAGAAATCCACCAAAGGGGAGAAATCTTGCACAAATCCCAAAAAAGAGCCAAGCCTCCAGAATTACCTTGAGAACCAATGCACTGACACTGACCAAAATTCCAGATATGAGAAGCATGCTGAAGCATAACATCCACATAAACCTTAGTCTCCTGAACACATAAAATATCCGTCGAATGAACTGCTACCAAATCATGAATAGCTTTTTGAGGAGAGGTGCTATTCAACCCCCTCACATTCCTGGAGGGAATAATCATGGAGGGGATTGAGAAAAGTGAGCGTCAATGGGTTTAACAAACCTTGATTCCACCGATAAATCTCCAGTAACCTTAATTTTTTCTACATTTGTCTTACGCCCTCTGGAAGAGTTGTTAGGAGGAACTTTCTTAAGGAGGCGTTGTTGCAACCCCAAGCCTTGAGAAGCCCCCTTACCCGTATTAGAAGCTAAAACCTCCTTAGCCAAATCAGCCAAAACAATATCATCTTACATAGGATCATTCAAGGTCACTTGTTGAGCCTGTGCTCCATGTATATCCTGACCTGTCTCTGGAACCAACACAACCTCCATACTCCCACCAGTAGCTGCAGGAGTGACACTCAGAGGAATCCCCTCCTCCAAGGCAACAATATCTAATACTTCAAATTTGTTAAAGCCCTCATCAACCTGACGATCCTTCAAAGTCCTCTTCTGACCCCGTCCTTTAGCCCTAGTTTTAACTGGCACAAAACCATCTTTATCCTTACCCAGATCCCCCTCCTTCATAGGATCTTTCCCCTTGCCTTGAGAACTCACACGTGGATTTGAAGGAGAAGGGGAATTAGTGGGACAAGTATCTTTATGAACCTTGGGGCAGTGCCTCTGAAGATGACCATACTTATGACAGATTCGACACTGAAAGGGAACAAATTCATAATCTAACTGCCGAATCCAAGATGAAGAGCCAAGACAAATTTCCAATGAGTTCGACAGGGGATTATTCAGATCAACCTCCATGTAGATTCGAGCAAAAGAAATCATCTTTTTGTCAGGGGTTTGTTGGGAAACTGCAACAAGCTTTCCTAGAAGAGCAACAATTCGTTGTAAAATATCTTCTCTCCAAAACTCCAGGGGAAGCCAAGATAATTGAACCCAAACAAGAACACAAGAAGGCAACTCTTCATCCAAATTAAAACCCATGTGCTAGGGTTTAATGAACAACCCAACATGATTGTAGAAATAAGGACCTCCTTCAAAGACTCGATTCCGATCAGACATATTGGAAAAAACAACCATAAAATAACTATTTGCGGCAAGCGTAAGATCTATATCGCCTTCAATCTATCACGAACGCCTGATCCAAGCTTCCAAAGTAGACAAAGGAACATGAATCTCGAGAAACTTACAAATGAGAGCATGTCGGTTCCAATACGAAACATCTTCCGTAACTGGCTTTGGAGAAATGACCAAAACTGGCCGATCTTGGCTCCGAGGCCAACAATCATTAACTTTCTTCATTTTCGAACCCTCACTCACATAATACATCTCTGTTCGTGGTACATGCATGTCCGAAGAAGAGCCAATATGAAGCTTATCATCGCCAACCACCACCGGGCTGGAAGACTTCGAAATCCCCGCCATGCATAAACCTTTCCCTAGAAAAACCACATAGGGAAAGCCAACAAACCAGAGCAAAGAACGAGAAGTCCAATCTCCACAATGCGTAGCCAAAGCAAGAACCAAGCACTGAAAATAGATAGAAGACGCCAAACCGCCAATCCCCACACGAAAGAATGAAAACACCAAGCAACCGCAAGCCAAAGAGGAAGCCCACATGGGCCAAGGAAGAAAACCAAGAATGTTTGCCAAAAAATAAATACCACCCCCCGAAATCGCAAGAAAAACCCACCCCCTTGTAACACGCAACTAGCAGAAGACACACCTAGGCAAGAAAAAGGCATGCACGCCTAGGCAACCACATGCAGGCTAGGCCTACACAGCCGCAAGCAGACGCCCCTATAGAGCCATCACAAAATTTTGTTCATCCTTGTCCAAAAATATAAATTTAATGATTTAAAAAAAAATGATCTTAACATGAGGCCTACTTTATGAAAGATACAAAATTTTCATTCAAATAACTTATTTATTGCAATTGGAGGTAGGAAAAAGGAGATGTCAAACACATCTATTTAAAAATTGGTGAGAGGTATCTTGATCTATTTTATTTACTTTAAATTATTTTATTTTACTTTAAAGTTATTTTATATGATCTATGTCGAGCCACAACTCATATAACCTTACATATCTAGGTAAATAACAAAAGCTTGGATGTTAGTCGTCTAGACTCCCTATCCACCTGACTTTGCTATTTCTTTGGGCTCCAAGTAGTTAGAGGTCTACAAAAATTTGGAGCTTTATAGTCAATGTATTCTATAGATTTATAGTGCAAGTAATTGCATAGGGGAGAGGGGCTAGTAGTTGTATAGGGTCCAATTGTTGTTATAGTACTTTTGCTTATAATATTCAATCTTATCACATTTATTTTAAAGAGGGATAAATACTTTTAATACTCAACAATTACATCCCAATGGAGTTTGAACCTTGATGTCAAGAAGAACAATACAACAACTTAACCATCACACCATGCCGCTATTGGCAATCTTACCACATATTTATACTATATATTGTAAATAAATAGTTTTCATATATAAATCAAAAGATAACCAAATGTTGGTCAAGATAGACCCAAACTTGAACACATAAGAACCTATGAATGTTAAACATATATTTTTTTCAAATAAAATATCATAACTATCCACTATAAGTGTGTCATTTATAAAATAAGATGTTCATGTAATAAAATAAGACATTCATTTAAAGAAGTATTGTTATCACAATGAAAAAATATAGTTCTTATGTATACAACTATTGGAGTACCAATGTATATGTATTAGAGTATTTCATATTAATAGTTTGTCCTATCACATATATAAAATGTGAGCACAATAAATACTTTGTATTTTTTGAAGGATTGCCAAAAAGTTTTTAGTGTTCAACTATTGGTCCATTTTTGTTGGATATAAATTGTATTTTAAATAATAATGTGTTTTTGAAATGGTAAGCAACATTTATAGGGTGTCGTACCTTTCTCAAAGAGCCCAAAGGGCCAAAGGAAAACATAGTTCAAAACAAAATTGAACTAAGGAACAAACAAAAACAACTGACTGACAGCTGTGGAAAACACAAGGAGATTAAGCAACCCCAGACACAAATGGGTCAAAAATGGCTCCATGAACCCGAGTCCAAGAAGCAAACACAGATTTCTTCTTCCGAAGAAAACCGAACTAGGGAGGCTCGGAATCAGGAATCGAAGAGAAAGGTGAGAGGAGCAGCTCCACCCCAGCCACCACAGGAGAAGAGCCACCAAGCAGCGAGGGAGTCAGCAGTGAGGCAACATAGATCAAATCAACTAACAGAACAATAGATGCTCCCAACAAAGGGTGGACAGGGTCTTACAAAGCAACGACAGCAGGGTCAGGCACAACAGTGTCAGCAGAATGGTCCAAAAGTGGCTCCTCGGAAGAGAGGTCTGGGAGAGGAGCAACAATAAGAGGGTCGACCTCCTCAGAAGAAACATCTGAAGAAGATCCTACCGTGAGGTGATCCAGGAGAGCATCCTTCCACCAAGTCGCAGCGCCCTTGCGGCGGGCATGAGGATAGGTAGAGGCTAAATGACCCACCAAAAAGCATCTCCTACACCGAAAGGGGAGACCCTCATAGTCCAAGAGCTTCTTCCACGACCTGTCCTCCACCAGCAAAACAACATCCCCAAGAAGAGGTTTGGAGATGTACAGATCAACTAACAACTGAATGACCGTAGTATGCCCAAACTCCCTAGTTGTGGAATCCACCATTAGGAAGTGACCAATGGTATTGCCAATGGCCTCGAAACATGATTCCTCCTAGAACTGAAGAGGAAGATTTGGCAGACGAACCCATACAGGTCTGGTGTTCAATGGATCTGTAAGGGGGTTGAAAGATTGAGACCAGGGCCTGATGGATAGAGCATGAATACCCCACATCCACCCCCTGTCCAGGACGCTGTTCCGCTCAAGAGGGGAGGCAAACATAGCAATAAAGAAAACTATAGCACTGGGGTAGAGCTCGATTTCTCCAACGACCAAAGACTTCTATGAACCCGAAACCCAATCGTGGAGATCTGGGAGGGAGGGCCACAGGCCATTGAATATGCAAACTACACCTTTTTTCGAATAATAGTCCTCATTTTCCACAATCTCCAGACCACAAACAACCACAGGAGAATCTCGGGCACAGGGTAGAGACCGGCAAGTAGGATGAGAACCTACCCTTGCAGCATCTGAGAAGGATCTAGCCATTCCTGAAGAACCCCCAGCAACAGGCAACCGAGGGGCTGGAACATAATGCCCAGCCACAGACGAATCCCCATTGCAGTTGCACCCACGGAGGTCCTGTACGCATTCCCTCCATCCAGCCCAACCACAGTCGACTTAGCAGACACCACATACGCAATCCTATGCGCGGACGGGGCAGGGAAAGTAGCAACACTTCCGACCACAACAGGCACGCCACCTCTAGGAAGCGTAGCAGCCAGAGGCGGAGTCTTAGTAGATGGAGGAGGAGTTGGATCTGTCAGAGCGGTTGCAAACACCACAAAGGCTTTCCTGCGCGTGCATGGGACAGGGAGAGGAGAGACGACGGAGCCCTTAGCGGGAGGGATCCCGCAGGACACCACACCAAACCCGACCACAACAGGCAGAGAAGCCGTTGCAGACGGAGGAGGAGGAGCCTTCAGAGCTAGAGGAGGAGCCATTGGAGCCTTCAGAGCCAGAGGAGGAGCCGTTGCAGAGCTCATTTCAAAAATCTAAAATATAGTATGTTAAATAATAATGTGTTATTTTTATAACAACAAATAATTTTTTTTGTGTTCAACTATTGGTCCATTTGTGTTGGATATAAAGGTTAGAGATAACAAAGATTTATGGTTACCAATATATATTTGGTCCATTTAGGTTGCATATAAATCATAATTTTAAATAAAAATATGGTATTCTACAAGCAACAAATGATATGTTTTTGTTCAACTATTAGGGGCACCATGATTGAGTTTTTGGTCTAATCTTTAAAAAGTCAAATATTGGATACTTGTCAATAGATGTGTTGATGTGGCAATTTGTGTGATGAGTCACACCTCCAAACTTTAGTTATAGATAGATAAGAGGCCAATCTACATTTAAAAAAGCAAAAAATCTATAATATTTCATGCAACCGTTACATGCTCACAAAATTAACCCGCATGTCCCCCAATAAAACATATATTTATGTCGAAGGTGTCCTTATATGAACTTTCCAAGTTCATTTTCTCCTTCAACGGTTGAAACGTAACAAGAGGGCCTGATTGACAATGAAACAAATCTCAGCCGTCCATCATTTTTCACCCTCCTGAAACTTAGTAATTATGTGGCATCGTAAGTAAGGCTTACTGACTGTGACTGCTAGTTAGGCGGGAGAGGGTTTTTAAAAAGTTACAACTTGATCTCAGTGATAATCGAGTCTTTCAATTATATCGTATCATCCGCCATGCAACTCTTCATGTACAACACCATACTATTAGATTTATGCTTAAGTTTGCTTTTTTAGTTGATAAACTGTACTTTCACCGCTTTGCTGCCAGCGCAGGGAATAATGCATGTAAATGCATGGTTAATCTTTTACATGTTCAGTCTATTTTTAGACACAACGATCTGTGTATTAGTGGAGTTCTTTCATTTATAGAAGCATGAATAAAGAGACTATATTTCAGCCTGCAAAATACAGAATCTTGTATTAATCTCAGTGCTTTGTTTTTTCCTCTCTTAATTGTTTTATCTCTTCTGTCATCATATGTTTATTAAAATGAAAATTACAGCTTAGATTTTAATAATGAGCACATTTAGATTTTAATAATGAGCATATTTAAGTTTTAAAACTACGACATTCTTTACTCTACGTAGTTAAATATAAATTAGCATAATTAATATATAATGTATAATTTATATAATTATAAATAAATTATAAATAATAATTATATTATTTATTATATATTTAATTTTTAACAAAATTATCAAAAACATGTATATTAGGTTTAAAAATTCTGACATTATATATATATATATAAATAATGTATATAAAAAAACAAAATTAACATAAATTATAGTCCTAATAACGAGCACATTTAAATTTTAACATTACGACATAATTAGTTAGTTTATATAATAAATAATTTGGCTTATAATATATAATGTTATATTATATAATAAATAATAAATATAATAGATTAATATAATAATGACATAAATAATACATATTTATATAATAATATAATAGTTAATAGATAAAATTTAAAATTAAATATAATAATATTATTCTATAATTTAAAAAATAAATAATAATATTAAAATCATTTTTTAAATGATCTATCAATTGATCTCATTTACTATACAAATGTGTGCAAAAAATAAGCCAATTTTTCTCTAATTGACCTTTTACACCTCTTTCGCGTACCCATTGCACAAAGTACCATAACTAATTATAGACATCAAATAAATTGCGATCTTAACCCTATATTTGTGATCTACCACCAAGAACTCTTCTCCCAACACCCACTTGAATAGGGGTATCCATATTTTTTCCATTGTTGGAAACTTAGCCACGAAAGAGAATGTGATGTTTTCCCAAAATAAAATGAATGAGTGTGAATGTGTGGAGAGCTCATGAGCCCGTCCGTTGGTGAAATTATTAACTCCAATGCATTCAGGGAATGATTAAATTACATGGCTTTGTTGATCACTGCCCGGGGGATGTATGTCCAAGTTATGATGAGGTGTCACAACTTCAGTTTGCTCAATGCCATCGACTGTTTGCCTCAATGTTAGCTTCACAATAAGTATGATTGACAATGTGGTCTTCAAACTTAGTTCATAAGGCAAGGGCCATTTCTAGTAAAGCCTTCAAGTCTCCACTATTTGCAATGGATTTCTCCTTATTGCATTTATCACTAAGTAGAGTACCCTTTAGTTTTGATTTTAGAAAGTCTTTGCTTCAAGTATATTTGCAAACCAAAGGATGCAAGCATTTAGTTCTACTTTGTTTGTTCTTTTAGACAATCTTTTTGAAGTTCTACAAAGAACCTTCTTCAACCAATCTTGAATTAGATAGTCAATATTGACGGTGCCAATATTCTCTCGACACTGTCGAAATTGAGCTTGAACCACCCATGTTGTGGTGGTTGCAATCTAGCCGCTTTGCGTTTTGTTAGGGACTCATTACCCCTAGCCCCCTTAGAGCACGTCTTCATGTGGCTGCTTAGCTTATTTTGGCTAGCAGCCACTGCTTAACTTATTTTGGCATTATTTGTGGAGCTGGTGGTCCCATGAAGAAATTTGTGGAGCCATGTGGCATTTGTGATATTATGCAGCTGCTGCTTATTTCCAGCCTCCCTTTTTTTTCGAACTTATTTTCAATTCTTAAGCAGCAGCTGCTTAAAAAGATTCCAAATTATCCTTTTCCTATAATAATTTTTTTTGGCATGGGAACACTCCATTTGCTAAACAGAAAACATGCTAAAGCAGCTGCATGCCGAGGTTGTTTTTAAGAATTACTTTATTTTCTTGTATTGTTTATGTGAAAAGGCATTTTTTTTTTGGATGTCAATTTTAGTTTTACTTTTGAAAAAATTACCATTCATATTTCTATAATTCTTTTTGTTTGTTTTTATTTTGAAGAGTGTAGTAAATATTGAATCTTACATGTTAATTTTCAAAAGTTAATTTCATAGTAAAACTAACACAACCATTTAAATTTCTAAGTCTAGCATGCGGATTTTATCTCTTTGAAAGATGAAAGACTACATACTCGTAAGATTCTTCAAGGTCTCAAAGAAGGGTGAATGAAAGTCTTATTAAAAAGGGAGAGGATTAAGTCGCCATGCATCTTAATTCTATGCCTCTCAAGCTTTTAAACAATAAGTTATCTTTAACATGCCTCTATAGATGAGTTTAAGACCATGAAGCTATTGTTTGGAGTTTTAGGGATCAATGACATAGCCACATCAGTTATGCGTTTGCCAAGGAGTGTGAAAAGACCCCAAAAAAGAGATATCAAGATGTGCATCTAGGCATATTGTATTATGATTCACTATTTTTTTGTTTGAGTTGTGAAAATAGATGGTTTTGTCCTTTTTTTGGTTGATACATCATTCTTAGGATGAACTTTTTTTCTTGTAACTCTCAAAATTTTGATCATTCAAAAATCAATTTCAATTCTTCAAAAACATGTCATCATTTTAAAAAAAATCATTACATGTAACCTATTTGATGATAAATCATAACTTTTGCATTCAAATAACTTATCTATAACAATTTTAATTGTTTTTTATGACTAAACATTTATTAATGTAACTACAAATATTTATCTTTTGAATTTTGTTTTTTTCTTTGAATAAATGAAATTTACATACAATAATGAAATTCCCTATACTTAATTTCCTGCAATGTGGTAGAGTAGGATAACCATATTGCTAGCAGAAACAACAGTCACTTTGAGTTGGCCTAATGGTGGAGAACTTGTACTCTTGAAAGAGAGGTCTCAAGTTCAAATCCTGCAGGGGGAAGGTATGTACACCTCCAAAAACAGATTGCCTGGTATTGTTGACTATAAAAAGACCTTTCCTTTAGAGTACAGATTTGAGAATATACTTGACTGTTTGTCATATTTTTTGGAGTCAATTTTCATTTGTCTAAGAGGGCATTTTTTTTTTTGGCGACTACTTGAATAATCACCCTATATTTTTATATTTATGGACGATAGTACTTTCTAATAGCCTTCTTGTGTTCAACTGAGCTATTAAGCCGAAACCCAAATGACTCAAAGAAGCCAGTCTGTCATGCTTTGGAAGCAGTAATGATTCATTGAAGAAAAAATAAACAATCCTCACCCAAAATATAATATGATTTGTAATTATGCAATTTTGAAGAATTAAGCTCCTATAAATTAACGTGCAATTTTGATTACTGTAGAATGTCAGAGATATTGACTGTAATTCAATAGACAATACCACTGGAGACAATTTTTAAGGGTTTTAAAGGTCTGGCAATGGCGGACTAGCCGGTTTCAAATATTAACGAGCCCTCTTTCCAAGTTAACTGCAATGTGTATTTGATTACCCTGATTTTTACAGAGCTCGACTAGCCATCAGGTCCCTTGTTTTAAGAAAATAATATTCATGAACATCCCTCATAAGTATAGCTTAAGATAAAGAAATATAGATGAATGGGTCTTGGAAAATGTGTATTAACTGTTCTTGAGTCAAAATAGTACTGAGATGGGCGACATTCTGAAAAAGTCCTAGTACTTCACCCTTGTAATCATCACTTAGGTGAAATGAGCGCGAAGTAGGGGAAAGGATCCATAGTTGAGCATGTTTCAATAGTTGTGATAGTAGTTGTTTGTATAATGTCTGATAGTTGTGACATGACTACCTCCGTTTAAACAAAATGTATTATTTTGATCTAAAAAGCAACCAATCATGTGATGCCACATCAACGCTCAACTACCCATGATGTGAATGCACAAGTATTGGTAGCACTTTCTTTTTGGGCCTTTTTGGACATTTTGACAAAAAGCATGCTGATGTGGCATCATATTTGATGTTATTTGATGTTGTGGCCTGAAATGAAAGTTATAAACAAGGGACTTGCCAAGTAAGCTGCTGTAAAAATTTGGGAGTGATTTGAAATTTCCACGTAGGATAATTAGAAGCCCGAAGTTAAGATGCACAACTATTAGGTCCTCTCCCCTAAACCATTCATGCTCATGAGAAATAATTTCATGTGAATGATTACTCAAAAATTTGAATCAATAAATTTAACTAAAAAATTACATAGTTAAATTATAAAAATCATAAATGAAAAATACCCTCTCCTTATCAATTTAAATCAAAATTTACGAAATTTGAAATTTTAAAACTTAATTTAATATATTCTTCCACTTTTTTTTTTCAATTTAATTATATAAAACCAACTCCTTGCTTCACACCCTCCCAAAACATAGGTAATGAAATCGATGTAAAAGTGAAGAAACAATTCAATAAAACCCTACAATTCATTTCAATGTAAACATTAAAATAAAAAGGCCCATCTTTCATATGCTAGAAAATTAAGGGAATGAAATCCTCATCCTTATATTCTCTTCCTTCAGTGATTGTCCATCCCAACAAAAATAGCTATGCTCCAAAATAGCTCAACCAAAATTAGGTGTTTCTCAAACAAAACTAATTAAAAAATATAATCGGTGAATACATTAATATACAAGAGATAGACAAGTGCACTTATAATTGATATATATGGTATGAAAACAACATTTTGAAAGTTGGCATGCACTGGATGGTATCTTAGGAGATCCCAAATTCATAAGAATAGGGGACAAAGTGAGCTTTGATGAGCTAAGGTTTGAGATTCAATAAATTAAAATATAAAGATAAGTTGTAAAGGCCAAAACCCAAAGTCACCATGTATATTATTCAAGTTTGATTTGTGTGTCACCACCATTATTATTCAATTAAGGTTTTGTGTTTTGTGCGCTTCTTGTCTTCACAACCCCTGACAATCCTCCCTGTTATTCTTCTCAACTGCACGAACACTAATTAATTAATGCACCTATGCAATTTTGTCCTCTACCCAAGTGCCTTTTCTTCTTCCTCCTCTCATGGCATCTTTCTTCTCAGATCTATAACAGTGGAGCCTTTATATACAGTTTTGGTTTAGACACAGTTTGAACAAAAGCCTTCAAATATGGGTTTTGTTTACATTAATCTTAGTAGTTGTTGATTGAATTCATTGAAAGATCTATAAATAGCAAAATTCAATCTGAAAAATGATAGATTTGTGCTGGCATGAGAGAGGGGGGTCTTCCATGAGATATTTTGAGAGAACTGCAAGTACAAATGGAGGTAATCACAAGGAATTCAAATGCTGGAGCTCATTCAGATCAATCTTATCACTCATGATCCCCTGCTGTGGATGCAGTCAGACACTGGGATCATGTATGGAAAACCCACTTGAAATGTTAACTCATGCCATGCCTTCCAAAGTTATAGGGACAATATTTGGGCACAGAAAAGGGCATGTCTACTTATGCATTCAAGAGGATCCTTTGCATCTTCCTCTCATGGTCTTAGAGTTCTCCACTCCAAGACCTCTTTTGGCCAAGGAGATGGAAGAAGACCAGCTTCACATTGTGCTAGAATGTGAAAAGACAAAGGAATTTGGTGGATCTCATCTCTACTCAGAGGCCTTGTGGACCATGTCTTGCAATGGAAGGAATGTTGGGTATGCTATACAGAAGTCAAACCAGCTTTGTTGTAATGATTTGAGGACCAAGGAGCTCATGATGAGTTTGAAAATGGGGGCAGGAATTTTGCCTGTCAATGAAGGGGAAGCAAGTCATGGAAATAATGGGGAGGATATAGTTTATATGAGAGCTTATTTTGAGAGAGTTGTTGTTTCAGCAGATTCACAAGCTTTTCATATGATCAATCCTGATAGCTCTTCTCAGCAAGAGCTAAGTATTTTCTTGGTGAGAGATTAGCTGGTTTCCAGGGTGGAAGGTATTGGGGTATAGAGGGTAAAACAAAATGACCAGAGTGATCTCACTGAGGATCACATCACGAGTTTGTAATTGAAACTTTCATTGCTCATGTCAGATATGAAAATAATGTGCATGTAGATACTTACACTGCTAGTATAGAACCTAGTAAGGTTGATACTTTGATTAGTATGAGTTTTAACAGACTAGATTGCAACATAAGTTAAATGGAAACTTAATCAAATGCTTGTATATCCCTATTCCATACAATAAATTGTTACATTTGGCCTGAGCTAAATTGACTATTTATTAAAGATAAGTCTTGAATGAGATTATGGGACTTACAATTATTTTTAATACTCAGTCATTCCAGACATGTTCCATCACATATCAGTTTCTGTCATGTGCAGTCAAATTTTAAAATATAATTTGAACCAATGATGTTCAGTACCATTATACAGAGTCTTTTAAAGCTCAAAGATCCCATAGTAATGGGTAGAACATGGATAAAAGTGTGTGAGTCTCACCAGGTCTGCACCATATTAAATAGTTGTTCAATATTATATTTGTGTTGTGCTCAAAAAGTTCAAAGTGACCTCTAAATTATATTTATATTGTTTAAGGTTTCTGGAATCAAGGAAGAAGTATACGTTAATATAATCTTTATTAACATGAAAGGTCTTTAGAGGTCACAGTTGAAATGTGGAATGTGTCATACCCAAAAAACTGTGACTTAAACATTTCATAATATTTTTAATTATTGAACAATATTTAAATTGCAAATATGTTGAAAAGTGTTTATCTAATAAAAATAAACTTATGTTTAAAACATAATTTTCATTACAATATCTAAATATTGATAAAGTTGTCAAAAATTAATATAAACAGAAATATTATTTGCATGTTACATATTCATCTGTATAGTTATGGATACATAAGATTATTGTATCTTTTGACAGTTACATTCACTTATTTATATTGCCATGATTAATCCTAAGGTAGTTGATTTGCGATTTGATTTATTTCAGTTGGTTGATGACATCTTCTTTTGCCTTCAGTGAAAGCTATAGTTGAGAAGGCGATAATGCAATTTGGAAAAGTATATTAGAGTAAAACCTTGAAATCAAAGTTTTCAATGAGTATAACAATTAAAAAACTAGCTAAACATTTGATGCTTCATTAATCTAAAATAACATGTTTAAAATTGAATTATCTACTACATTATCTTTTAAAACTAGTCCAAGTAAAACTTCTTTCCAACATAAATAATGACCCAAAAATGCAAGAAAATCTCTAAAAATAATAGACTAATGATTTTAAGTAAATATAGAATCCTAGAATATGTGTTTCATAGTCACATTCCAATGATGGAAAGGCCATTTAATTGGTTGAACAAGTAAACATTTTAAACTTTTGTCAACAAGTAGTTTGCAATGTAAAAGTTTTCAAACAAGCATTTGAGCATCTGCATCAACTTTAGGTTTCTAGATTTGTAAACTTAATTTAGCCTAGTACTTTTGGTTGAACTTGCACTTCTATTCAGTATTAAGACGAGGAACTAAAGACAACTTGGATAGAAGCAAGTGATATATTTGTTTTAAGGGGAAGAGTGAGAAGTCTCTATAAGAGAGTTAATGTCACTCCTTGAAGAAATTACATGGTGTTGGAGTGGATAATTTAATCAAGTTAGTAGGGACCAAAGATAGCACAATATTTACAATTTTCTTGGAATTAGTAGTTAGACCAAAACATTCTTTAATGACTTGCCAAGAGACCATTGTAATGGATATAAATCCCACATATTGTTGAACTATTGAACCCATTTCTTGAACAATTGATATGGTCTACGAAAGATGTTGATTAGATGTTTCTCGTGGTATTGAATATGCTTATTCCACCAAGAAGAAGAAGAAAAGATAAGACCATGTTGTAATGCAAACTCTTTCTAGTTTAAGAATCATCTCACTTGCTAAGTTAGGCTTTTGAAATGGACTGAATAGGAAAGGGGGATTTAATCAAAAGTATGGTGGAAGAAGAATATTGTCCAGCTAATATTCTGCCATTTCTCTTTATTGTGGTTATAGAAATTTTTTCGTATAATTTTTTTCACGGTTCATCACTTTTGATAGCTTTGGTAATCCATTTAGCAATTAGACACATTCCTTGGGTTTTGGGATCTATAATTCTTACTCCACCTTTTGACCTAGGTTAGATGGAATGAGACCAAGAAGTGACTCCAAAACTAAAAATACCATCCCACTTTGTCAAAAGAAATTGCTAGATCAATTTGCAAAATTCTTCACACCCTTTATTAGATGACTTTTGACAAGAAAAATACATGAGTGACAAGAAAGATTCTATTTGCCACTTTGAATTTCCTAGCAAAATAAAGAATTGTTTAACCCAATTAAATAAATTTATTAAAGCCTATTGAGGTACCATTTCCATATATTGATAAGAGATACCCCTAAACCAAATGGGATGCCAAAATATCAAGTTATTTCTCCATGTTTGATGTGTTTCTAGTCTTCTAGGATTCATTAAGGGATGGAACCAACTTGGGCCATTAAGAATTTTGTTTTGTGATGAGCTAGTTGAGATACTAACATAATAAAATAAATATCCAAAATGTTGGTGGTAATGTATAGTTCCCTTTCTACATTTTGTAGAAATAGTAAACTATCATTAGTAGAATGTGAATTAATAATAACATTGTTATGTGGAAGGGAGATGCCAAATATTGGTTGCAATTGATTGGCTCTTTGCAATAGAGAACCGATACATTAGTAGTAAGCATATAAGAAGGGTGCAAGAGGACAAACTTGTTTGATAGAGCATTGTAGAAGAAAATATTTAGATATTATGTTATTAACATTAAGCAAAAATTGAAAAATTTAATGACCATTTGGACATGAACAGATTAACTCAAACCATTGTATAATTTTGAGAATGAAATTCTAGAGGATTAGGTACCATAAACTTAGTCAAATTCTAGTTTGAATATCAAATCATTTTGATTCAATCACTAGTCCCATTCACTAGTTTCCTATCCTTGAACAAGAATATCAATAATATATTGTCCACCATTGAATCCTATTTGTTTTGATCTTGATATACCTCACACCACTAGTTTAATTCAAATAAGTAGAGCCTTGACATTAATTTTGTAAGAATTATTTACTAGTGTAATAAGGTGTTGACAAAAAATGGTGTCCTCATTTCTCCACTTAGAAAGAAGTTTGAGTAAAATTTTGTTGATGCTTAAGCCTAGAGATCTCTTTTCAAAATTATTTCAAGTAAGATTTATAAAAATATCTTTAATTTGTTTTGGAACTTAGTTTGCTAAAAATCCAAGGCAATCCGTCAATGCTTAGACTTTTATTAGGAGCCATATAAAAGAGGAGATAGTCAATCCCATCAAAAGAAAGGATTCAATCCAAAAAATGGCTATAACTAGGGTCAATTTCGTTAGGCATATAATATTTAACTTTCTCTTCAAAGGATTCTTATAAGTCCTCCAATTGAATCCACTTTTTTAAATTATTTGAGCATAGTTGTATTCTCCTGCACATTGTCTCAACATCAACATATCACAAATCAAATTGTTGACTTATGCATACACTTTACACCAAGATGTATTACACATAAAAAAAACTTTAGTAGAATAGTTTCACACATAGCTATGCAAGTATCAATCAAATAGTTTTGTGCAACTTAGTGGGATTTGTGCATAAATATGGGAGACAAAAAGTGGTCATTTTTTATTTGAAATAAACAATAACATGGTCATGTTATGGTTTGGTAGTGATAAGACTAAGGTTTAGTCACTACTATGCCTAAACATAATCACATATAACACAAGCGGGTTATGACATGTGCATATTATAATGTGTTCACATTTTTAATTGCATAAGCATTTTATACAATGTGTACACATTATATCTTGCTTTGGAAAATTCTAACCCTTAGTGTTGGATTTGTATTGGACATCCAACCCAAAGGGTTGGACCTACATGTGACACACCCAAATATGTCTTTTGTAGAAAATATACAAAACAAGTAAATATTGAGCTTGCTCTCCGTCAAGATTACATATTTTTTGATGTTTTATAAAAAAATCATGATGACATAAAGCTCTCTATTACCTTTCTAATTGTGCAATGTTCTATAAAATTTTAAAAATATGAATGTTTTCACTTTCAGTTTCTTTTGCTAATGTTTTTATTTTTTTTCCAAAAACCTATGCATAATGTTTTTGGTGTCATTTTTATCTACTCATCCAAATTTAGAATAAATTATATTTTTACATTTTAGATTTCATTCTATACACATTCAAAATACAAAATTTTGATTTTTGACTAGCTTTCTCAAAATTAAGGGGTAAGTATGCTCAATTTTTTGTTTTAGGATGTGTTCACTTCAAAAATTAGTAAGAAACAATATTATTAAAAAATAGTAAATAAATTAGGCATAAACTATGCAATGTTGGCTAAATTTTAATAAATGGATTTGTGAAATACTTAAAAAAGTCAACATTTTAGGCGGAGCACACTAGATGCTATGTTATATTTGTTTGACAAAAAACATGATGAATTTCTGTGCTTCCTCTATTTGACCCTCTTAATATCTACCATTTGAAAAAATAGTTTAGAAACTATATTTCTCATTCAAGATCGATTTTTACTACTAATTTTAAGAAAAAAACCATGTATTGTTACTTTTCTCCCATATTTATTTAAGTATGAGCAATGGATTTAATAGATTAAATATTAAAATTAAGATAATTTACAAGATGTAATGTTATTAAAATAGACGAAGGAATAGATTGAATAAACTTAGGGACAAAGAAAATGATGGGGATGTTGGATGTTGTGGTTGTGTTGCTGATATGTGGTTGTCATTGAAGTCAACACTATTAGCATTAATGATTCTGAAGGCTGTATATGTTGAGGATATTGAGAAAATTGTAATAAATATAATGTAGGCAACCAGTGAAGCTAAGAAGGTCAGAGTGATGAATTTTTTTGTACGTTGATGGTCATATGGAGTGCATTAAAAGGTTTGTCGGCGAGCCTATCTAGTATGTTGGCCAAAAGTTTCAAAGGTGTGCATCAAGAATTGAGAAAGTTATGAAGTTTTGTGTTCCTATAGTTATTCAGTTATTGTAGCAGGTGTTTCTGAAAGATGAGATTGCAATTCTGGTGGAGTGAGTTGTTGCGTACATTCTTGAGGTGTTCAGTGATGTTTCTAGATCATGCTCTATCAGTGTGGTACATCCACATTGATCAGCTTGTTCGTGATTGGAGATTTTTGCTTGTGTGCTTAAGGTTTTCATGTTCTTGGCCGACATGATGGTGGTAGCGTGTTGCAGATCCTTATAGATTAATCTTGTATTGTTTGGCATGTTTGAGGATGTTGATTTAGGTCCTCACTATGTTGTGACCGACTTAGGTTGGTGCACATTAAGATTTGTTCATGTATTAAGGCCAATAGTTGTAATTTATTCTTTATTTGTGGCTGACAGAGTTGTTGATGTAAATCCATGTAGCGGATATATAAGAGCGATTGTTTTCTCATTTTAAAGTATGCTCAGTGAATGTATGTGAAGTATATACAAGATATGTGTGAATAAAGATTAGATCATTTGAGTGCAGAGCAGAGTGTGAAGAAGTGTTTTTGTGCCTAACCGGAACTGTAATCAAGATTTTGTAGAAGATAATTTCTCATTTCAACCTCATCAGATGGATTTAATTTGATTGTCTTATGTAAGGTAGTGAGCCTTCCCTTTGAGCACTGAGCTCTAGGCAGTGTGCCTGAATGCGTGTGCATTCCCTATTCATTTCTTTCATTATACTTCTAACAGGGTATAATTTTATGGACTAACATCCACCATGGTTTTTCCCCTAACAGGGTTTCCACGTATAAAAAATTTGGTGTTCATGTGTCTCTGATGTGATGTTGTTTTATGCCTGCACTATTAATTATCAGATCTGAGATTAAAAGTTGTTTAAGGTTGAATAAGCTTAATTTATGTAACAACTGATTCACCCCCCTCTTAGTTGTCTGTCCTTTTTTTTCCAACAGGGGAGTTGTTCGCCGATGTGGGACCATGGCTTGTGATAGGTTGCGACTTGCATGTGCTTCTTCCGTCTTTTCATGTCAACTTTTCTTGTCTACGTCGGTGTTGGAGGCAGTTTCTGTGGGTGGGGGTCTATTCTGAGTTCTGGGCGGTGGGTTTTTTTGCTGCGTGGGGTTTTTGCTCTGCAATCTGTGGGAGTTTTCTGTTTCATATGCGGGTGGTGATCTGGGTGTTTGTAGATCCGGTTGTGGTTATAGGCTGGGTCTTCCTCTTTTTTCCTGTTGCATGGGGACTGGTGTGGGAGAAGGGTGTGGTTGGTGGGTGGTAGTGCGGTGAGGGGGCGTGGGTGGTGGAAGCGATGTGGTAGGGGGTTGGAGTGAGTGGAAACGGTGTGGGCTGTGTGTAGGGGTTCGGTGTGGGGATATGGTAGGGGATTCCAAAAGCTTGGTGATTGCTAGGCCAAAGCCATCTCAGGATTTTTTGGCAGCCATGCATGCACAAAAGATAATTTTTTCTTTTGTGGGTGAGAGCTCTAAGCTCAAGAAAGTGAATGGATGCTTGTCGTGGAGTCAAGATTGCCTTGTTAGTTATTTCTCCTGAATCAGTTCAGGAGGAAATATCTTATTGGAACCAACATGTTCTGATTTGTAAGTTCTTGGGTATTCATGTCCCTCTTTCGGCTTTAGAGTCCTTGATTCGTCAGACATGGCAAGTTGAAGGTGATTTTGATCTGTTGGTGGTTGCGAATGGCTATTTTATGGCTGATTTTTATTGCATCTTGGATCGTAATCGCATTTTTGAGGGAGGGTTGTATTTTTACAATCATGTTGGCTTGTTCATTAAGCCCTGGCATGGAAGTTTTAATGTGGTGGAGGATCTACCTACATGGGTCCATGTTTGGGTCCGTCTACCATGGCTGCCATTGGAGTTTTGGAGGGAGGATATTCTGCATCAAATTGCTGCTTTGTTGGGGAAGCCAACTGCCATTGCTCAAAATACTTTGGATAAAAAGGTATTCTCTTATGCTCGCATTTGTGTTGAAATTGATTTAAATAACCATTTGTCGGATTCTTTGGAAATTTGTATTGGCTCTGCCTCGTGGATTTAACAGTTAGATTATGAGTCCCTTCCTTTTCATTGTCGCTTTTGTCACGAGTATGGACACCTTCAGTGCCAATGTCCTCGGGCACCCAAAGCGGCGGGGGTTTCTTCTTCTCCTTCTTTTGGGCCTTTGGTGGATAAGGGGGATAAAGGAAAGGCGCCTGTGGTTGAGGGTCGGACTGATAAGGATGAATTTATTCCTGTTAAGTCAAGGGCTAAAGGGAGGGGTCAGAAGCGGCCCTATAAGGATAGACAGAGTGATTAGGGTTTCAATCATTTTGAGGTCCTGGATAATCAGGCTTTGGAGGAGGGGATTCTTGTTGAGATTTCTTTTGGGGCCACTAGTATGGATGTTGGGCGGGATACAGGGCAGGAGCAGGCGATTGTTGTTCAAAATATTTTTCTGGCTTTGGAGCAGGGGATTTCTGAGCCTCCTGGTGCCTCTACAGATGTTCAGGATGATATTGTATTAGCGGATTTAGCTAAGGAGTTGTTCTCTTCAGGTAAAGGTTGGGGATCGCCTCCTGCTTTGGGGGTGCTGCAATGCCCTCTCAAGAAGGGGCAGTTTGAAAATTCTTCTAAAGTTGGTCGTAAGAAGGATGCGGACAAGATTAAATCTACTGGGGATTTGTTGGTGGAATCCAGTTCTGTTAAGACCATTGTGGCCCACTTCTCTCAACCTTCCTCATGATTATTCTTTCATGGAATGTAAGGGGGTTGAATAGCACCTCCCATCAAAAGGCTATTCAGGATTTGATGGTTCATTCTCCAAATATCTTTTGTGTTCAGGAGACTACACTACGGGTGGACCTCATGCTTCAACATGTTCCTCGTATTTGGTTTTCTGGCTAGTGTCAGTGTAATTGTTCTAGGGGAAACTCTGGAGGTCTGGCTCTTTTCTGGGATCTTCGTAAGGTTGTTCCTCGTTGGTGGATTTCTAGCTAGTTTGCTATTTTTGTGGTGGCTTCAGTTTTGGAATCTAGTGAGACTATTTTGTTTAGTAATGTTTATGCTCTGATTGACATCCGCGGTAAAATCCAGCTTTGGGCTCATATCAGGTATGTTAGGTCTTGTGCACCTTTTTTTCCTTGGATCTTAGCTGGTGATTTCAATTCTATGTTGAGCTTGGAGGAGAAAAGAGGAGGGCTTCCTAGGCTTGGTCTTGGTTCAATTTGTTTTAGACTAATGTGGATTCTCTTGCTTTGGTTGATGTTAAACCCTCTAATGGAATATTCACTTGGAATAATAGACAAAGTGGGCCTGAAGCGATTTCTGAGCGGCTAGATCCATTCCTTGTCTCTAGTTCTTGGGTTAGAGGTAGCTTGGTGACTTGCTCTGCGATTCTTGATTGGTGTGGCTCTAATAATTGGCCAATTAATTTTTTTGCTTCAGCTTTTCCAAATCCAAAGAATCCACCTTTCAAATTTCAGCTTATGTGGCTGTGTGATTCTTCTTTGGGTGATCTTGATGCTCAATGGTGGCAGGATGGAGCCCCTGCATATGGTACAACTATGTATTCACTGGTTAAGAAGTTGTAATATGTCAAGTATCATCTTAAGCAATGGAATAGGGCGTGTTTTGGTAATTTTCAAGCCAGGAAAAGAGAAGTGCAGGATTGCCTTGTTGTCATTACTCGTCATATTCAAGATTTGGGATTCTCGGAGGCTCTTGGGCTTGCTAAGGCCTAGAATCTGAAATTGCTGGAGGAGTGGGAGCTTCGTGAGGAGATTTTTTGGAAACAAAAGGATAGGATTGATTGGCTTCAAGAGGGTGATAAGAATACTATTTTTTTCCATCATTTGGTGCAAGCTCATCGGAATAAGTGTTTTATTTCTTCTCTTGTTAATTCTGAGGGTATTTCGATCTCTTCGCAATAGGCTTTGTCTAGAGAGGCTCATCAGTTCTACTCTAATCTATTTACTGAGGACTCACTTCCTGTAGAGGCTGAGGAGAATATGGTCCTTGCTTGCATTCTTTCTTTGATCTCTAATGATTTGAATGCTTCTCTTATTCACCCGGTTACTTTGTCGGAAGTGGAGGAGGTTGTGTTTGGGATGAATAGGGGGAAAGCTCCTGGCCCTGATGGTTTCCCAGTAGAATTTTTCTAGGAGTTTTGGGATATTGTGAAGCTGTATTTGTTGGAGGTGGTTTGGGAGTCTCTTCGTAGCAAGTAGATGCTTCGTGCCCTGGATGCTACTTTTCTGGCTCTCATTCCTAAGAAGGAAGGTGCTGAAAGGCTTGATCTCTTTAGACCTATTGCACTCTGTAATGTGGTGTATAATATTATTACAAAATTGATTGTTGAGAGGCTTAAATCTTGTTTGCATGTGATCTTTATTGAGGAGCAAGGCAGCTTTGTGGCGGGTCGTCAAATTCTGGATGGGGTGGTGGTTGTGTCTAAGGTCATTCATTCCATGGCAACCTCTAAGGATAGGTCTATGTTTATCAAGTTGGATATGGCCAAAGCTTATGACAAATTTAAATGGACTTTTCTTCAAAATATTTTGTTGGCCTTTGGTTTTTCTTCTAATTGGGTGAGCTAGATTTTGAGCTGTGTGACTTCTTCCTCTTTTTCAGTTATTATGAATGGGGAGCCTTCAGAGATTTTTGGGGCTACTAGGGGCCTTCGTCAGGGGGATCCACTCTCTCCATATTTGTTTATTATAATGGCGGAGGGGTTGGGTCAATTTCTTAAATCTCGGGTTTCTCAAAGCTTGATTCATGGGTGGCAGTGGGGGTTGCGCTTGCCAATGCTTTCTCATCTCCAATTTGTTGATGACACCTCTCTTATGGGTTTGGCTCGTATTCAAGAGGTTGAATCCTTTAGGCAAGCTTTGGATATCTAACTTGCGGCTTCGGGCCATAAATTCAATTAGCAGAAGTCTTCTATCTTGTTCTTTAATACTCCTCAGGCTATCTAGCGACGGATTGCAGCTATTTTGCGGTTTCAAATCGAGTCCCTTCCTTTTGTCTATTTGGGTATTCCTCCTGCTATTGTTCGGCAACCTAGGTCGTCCTGGCAACTATTTCTTGATAATCTAAGGTGAAAGGTTACTCATTGGACTCATTGGTGGTTGTCTACATTTGCTAGAGTGACTCTTCTCAAGTCTGTTATCCAGGCCCTTCCCATCTACAGATGCTTTGTTCAAGTGGCTCCAATGTATTTCCTTAAGGAATTTGATGCTCTCTCACATCAATTTCTTTGGAGCGGTAATTTGTTGTCTTCAAAGTGGAGCCTTGTTAAGTGGGAATCTGTGTGTAGACCAAAGCAGGAGGGTGGTTTTGGTTTATGCTCTGCTATTTTGAACGGGAAAGTTCTTGATGCCAAGCTTTATTGGAATTGGTGTACCAATCAACACCAGTTATGGGATTGAATTCTCAACCATAAATATCTTCAGGGTGTTGCTTCTTTTGAGATTCCTTGCTATCCTCTAGAGGGAGTGGTTCTATGATTTGGCATACTTTGAAAGTGGGGACGTAGTTGATTAAGCATGTGCTTTTTTGGATCTGTCATTTGGGGTCATAGGCTCTTTTTTGGTCAGATTCTTGGGATGGTCACCCTCTTATTCTCTCTTCTTTTCCTCACCTCCAGTCCCTTTGTGATGTTTTTATTACGACTAGCTGGGATACCGTGGAGCATTATAAGGTGGTGCAACATTGTGGATCGGTTGTAAGTTTCCATTGGAAGCATCCTTCTGAGTGGCCACTTGGAGGGTCTAAGGGGGATAGGCGTGAGCTGTCCCAGCTTCTGGCTTCTTGTGCTTATAATTCTTTGAGGGGAACTGATGTCTTGGCTTGGGATGGTTCAGATTTGTTTGGAAAGTACTTCGTGTCTACTGGTTATAAGCAGTTGGGTAGGTAGTTGTTTGGGGACATTGAGGTCCCTTGGTGGAAGCAATTTTGGCACAAGTTGTCATGGCCCAAGTGCAATTTCTTCATGTGGTTAGTGGCTCAAAATTGGTGTCTTTATTGGGATAATTTATGTAAGCGTGGTTTCCAAGGCCCTTCTATGTGTGTTTTGTGTCGTGGTTGTGAAGAGAGTATCTCCCATCTCTTCTTCCAATGTTCCTATGCTAGGGATATTTTACATTTTTGGTGGAGGGTGTGGAATACGACATGATGGCATGTTTCCTCATTAGCAGAGTTTGTGGAATGGTGGCCCCTGTTTCTACCTCCTTTCTTCAAGTTGGTTGGGCTCTTGGCCCATCCCTTATTATCTAGAACCTATGGTTGGAGAGGAATAGGTGGATTTTTTAGGATACTATGTTGATGGCCCCTCACCTGTGGTGGAAAATTTTGCATTCTTTGGCAGAAACTATTATGGCTAAGTGTGATTTGACTATGCTGGTGGACCCTCATGATGTTGGTTGTTGTAATCGTCTTCATCTTTCTCCTCTGCAATGGCCACTCATGCACAGCAGATGTAGACATCCTACCCCAAAGGTGAATAGGGAAGGAAGATGGTCCCCTCCTCCTCAAGGAGTCCTAAAAATCAACTCGGATGGCTCTTCTCGTGGAAATCCGGATCATGCTTGCATTGGTGGTGTTGGTCAAGATAGCTTTGGATATGTTCAATTTATCTTCTTTATTTATAAGGGTCTTAATACTAATAATTTAATGGAGGCTCAAGCCATTTTTTTGGATGTGGAGCGGGGCAGTCAATTGGGATGGTGAAGGATCATATGTGAGTCTGACTCCTAGGTTGTGGTGAACTTGTTGAATAGGCGGAATTTAGATGATGTGAGTTGGAAGTTGGCTTTGATTGTTGAACAAATTCTCACTCTTTGTGCTTCTCTGGAGTAAATTACTTTCACTCATATTCCTAGAGAATGGAATGGTGTTGTTGATTGTTTGGCTAAATGGGCTTCTGATCATATTCATGATTGGAATCTAGTGGATCGGGGTCAACTACCCCCAGATTTGTCTCAACAGTTGGATCACTTGGTGGATCTTGATAGGGCTATATAATGCCCTTGCTTTGTAACCTTTTCTTGTTTTAATAAAAAATTACCCCTCCTTGATGTTTAATGTTATTAAAATAGACATGAATAACCAATGTAAAATACAACAAGTGATAATTTAGTAAGAATTAGATGAAGTAAATAATTAACATAGTAAATTGAGTAACACTGTTGAGAAAATGTGTCTCAACCTTGCAATTACATAAGTTACTGTTGATACATAAGGTGCTATTGATCCAATGACGACGGGGGGTGCGGGGGGGTTCGAGGGAAATGCCCCTGAAAGGAAAATTTATTTATATTTTATTATTGTAAATTTGGACCGTTCATCATTATATCTCATTATTGACAACCAATATTTTATTAGCTTGACTTGCCCTAGAAAGCAACCCTATTTTATGAGGGAATTGTATTACCTATGTGTATTGTGATGTATTTTGAGAGTCTGATAGCGGTCGTGTTGCCTCTGGATCTTTGGTTGGTGAAAATCTTGTGAGAAGCTTGTTTTGCAAGTATATTGTAATCTTTGTGATTTCTGAATTTAATATATTGGGTGGCTTTTGGAGTGTTGGGTTTTTCTCCTGAAAGGGTTTTCCCCATGTAAAACACTATGTTGTGGTATGCATGATATTTGTGTTTAAGTTTTTGTAACTGTTAAAGATCTATAAAAGTTTTGCATTATTCTCCTCTCAAGATTGGTGTAGGAAGTTGTTCCGCTACCTTAGCTTCCTTACAAACACATCCATATAATTTAATCAAATTAACATCAAAGTCATATAAATAATATTTCCAATATATTTTAGCATCAATGGTTTTTAATACTTATTTGAATTGCAACACTTAAAAATGCCACTCTCACCCTAGGAATATTTTAGTGGTATTGACCCTCACTATGGTGCACACTTGGAGGCTTGTGTAAAAAACAATTTATGCCTATTTGCATGAAAAGGTATCCTTGCTCACATTGTGCTTACTTGCACAAAGCTCTGGATAGGACAATCTCAGGTGTACCTTGTACCTCGAGTTGGACATTCCTATGTGCCCCTTTCTAATGCTCATGGACCATCAAATAATCTTATTCCTTGAGTGATCTCCATTCCCATTTCCAAATCTCACATAAAATGATTTATATAAGCTTTAAGGAGTGGTTTTTAAACCATCACACCGTTTCACAAAGGTTTCCTTTAATTAATATTTAATAAATATAATTATTCCTCCCTTGTAAAAGAGTTTTTATAAATACTCTTCATTATTCTCCATTTTAATCAAAGGATCACATTATCCTTTATTTTCTACCTCCTTGTAATTCTTTCATAACTTTATTTTCACTTTGGGGAAAAAGGTTCCTAACAAACTAGCCACCTTTTACCCCCTTTGGTCCCCCATTTTCATGCACAGGCCTACAACAAGATAGTTGCATACACACTCTTCAATCACTCCATGCAAATTTAGGAGTCTCTAGACATAAAATTCTATAAAAAATTCTCCAAGCTCTTTCTTTATCTCTCCAAATTGTGCACAACTTGCACATGTGTGCATTTACATCTACACTGATATAATTTTCTTAACTCCATACATGATTAACACCTAATGTGCTTACTCCACATGATCATGCCAACTAATTGGTACTATATAGATTGACATCTAGAAAAACCTTGTCCGCATGGAAAGTGTACCATGCATGCATAATACATGTCAACATATAGTAGAAGAATGAGCTAACAACCAATTATCTAAATACAACCTACTATACATTTTAAAAACTAGTATTCCTAGTAGTTGCCACTAATTTCGACTAGCTAAATTGGCAGGTTGTACTCTATGGTTTATCTAGAAAATTACATTATAAGCTTCTTCTCCTACTAGGTTATATAATTATGTATCATGCTCTTTTGATGAATTTATGACAATGTTCTTCACACTTTTATCATATCTTTGTTTCACCTTGGTCATTACATTATAAGAATGATTCCAAATATTGTTATTTCTATTTGAGGTATATCTAAATTATCTCAGATCCATGAATTCATCTACATGAAGATTATCCATTGATTCTCATAATAAAATTAAATCACTAGTATTAGAGAAAAAAATCTTCACCTCATATTGCTTGTCACTAGACACACTTGGCTAGGTTCTTAACATTTTAGCATTGTCATCCTTCTTTACACCATGCAATGCAAAGCCAAATATTTTTCTAGAAAAGGGACCCTCATTCATTATCCCTAGAATAAAATGATTATTCAAATCCAAAGAACCGACTCCTTTGCTATATAAAGAAATAATTGCAAGATATACAATTCACTCATGGACTTGTAGTTTATTTACCTTCTCCTCAATGGCCACATTATAGGAATAGACAAAAACATTTTCAACACATAAAACCTTTATCAAATTTTTTGTTTCATGCAATGTTTCCTTATGCTTGCTTCCACAACTATGGACAAAGACAGGGGAGAAAATTTTAAAATCTTCCTCACTTAGATTTACCAATGCATAATGGTGGATACTAGATTCAAAACTTCAATTGGATCACTCTTTCCATAAAGAAGACCTCTATATAATCATATTCATACCTTCTTGAATCAACATAGAAAAAGTATAGTTAGAGATGCTAATTATATGCAAGAAACTGCACCATAGCCCAAGCAACACTAATTAGTTGGAGGAAATATATATCCTCAATTATGTGCCTTTTAATTGTACACATTATATCATTGGTTATGCAATATATCTTTCAACATCCGCACACCTTCATATAGGAAATCAATGTTAGAAACCCTAGATCAGACATGCAAACCTAAACACCTTCCACAGAAGAGAAAACATAAAAAAGCAGAGCTTTGCATGCGAATGTGCAAAATGATTTATTTAGGAATTCAATATTACAATGAGATTATTTGCCTTATAAAGGCAGAGTATGCAACCCTAATGTTGACCTAAAATTAGCTCAACCTAAGTAAAGTTATGCAAGTGTAATTAAATATTAATTACACTAACAGACACCTTCCATAGAAGAGAAAACATAAAAAAGCAGAGCTTTCAATGTTAATGTGCAAAATGATATTATTCAGGAATTCAATATTACAATGAGATGATTTTCCTTATAAAGGCAAAGTATGCAACCCTAATGTTGACCTAAAATTAGCTCAGCCTAAGTAAAGTTATGCAAGTGTAATTAAATATTAATTACACTAACACCCCCCCATAAGTACAACTTAGGGAGACTAGATAAGCATGCACCTAAAACTGAGATGAATGCAAGAAATCATGAATGGGTCCCGGTAACAAGGCCTGATCAAGTACCCATGTACAAATGCAATAATAAGGTAGAGAAGGAAAACCCAGTGGGACAACCCCCCCTACAATGAGATGATTGCTGCAAAGAAGCATTGGAAGAACACTATGGAGTAACACTGGAACCGCAATCTGGCAAGCAAGGAAAGATACTTCTGTCTACAAGAAACCATATCGGAATCATAATAATGTAACAGCAGACCCGATGCCACAGAACACTCGAAAACACCAAACTGGAACAACCCTGGAATCCATAGAGCAACAATAGATGATATGATGATGACAGAATCTAGAAGCCGTGAATCTTGATGCCGATGTCAAAATTGAGACTGAAACTCTTCCATGGGAAAAAGTACCATACAGACTCGGGAACAATAACCACAAATTTAGTGGCCCTCAAACTGAGATGGATCCAATGTGGATCACTAACCATAGGCTCTCAATCTAAAGTGTGAACCAAAATGAATCTGGTATGTGTCAAGCTAAGAAAAAATATGGCCAAAAGAACTTAAGAAACCAGATTACAACCCATGCGAGTAGTCATCAAAACACAATGAAGATTATTATGCAAGAAACCCCCCTGATGGAACTTTATATCAGTTCGTTTATTACAATCCCTAATGACTGCAAAATGATATAATTCCTAAACATGCATAAATAGAAAATTAAAAAAGACCTCAGATCTATGTAGAGGACTGAACCAGCTTTCCAATGCCACAAGAATGGCGAAAAAAGGATCACTGAGTCAAAAGATATGCCCTCTGGAGTGAAAACAACAACATCTGAGTTCAAGGACCTGAAAAATAAATCTGGAAAAAAATATAGAAAAACTAAAACATTGAATAGATCGGCGCCAGAATCAGCTTTCCAATGGTATCTCGTTTACAAAAAATGGACACCGTACGCAAAAGTTATACCCGATTTCGTGAAAGTGCTCCAGAAAGGCCAATAAGGCTTGCAGGCAACCCAGGGGGCTAAAAAATTTTGGCCCCTGGTCCTGCATGCGACTAGGGGCTGGTGGATAGGGGGCTGGGGCAGAGCCCCTGGTCGCCCATATGACCTGCGCTACAGATTGAAGCCCTCAGGGGCTAGGGGGTAGCCCCCGATCATCCATATGACCGGGGCGGAGCGCAGAAGGGGCCTGACGGGGGCGGAGCTAGGACACTCGGTTCTCCATAGGACCCCGGGCTTGGCGGAGGGGGCTGAAGGTTGGGGCCTGCGGCTGGATGGGGGAGCCATCGGCGGCAGAGACGGACTGGTGGCTGCTCGACAGCAGACCCTTCTATACTGCAGGTGTCGGCATGATTCCCCAAAAACCACGTTTTTTAAAAAAAAAATCGAAAACCGCGCCTCGTGAAGAGTGTTGGGGAGGTCGTACGGCCTCCCTAGCAATTTTTTTTTTCCCTCCGAACCAACTTCGCCAAAATCGACGAAACGAAAGGCAATCTTAGGGTTTTTGGCCGCTGCGAACGCAATGGTGACCTCCGTTTCTGCTGAAAATGCTTCAAAAAAAGGGCGACCTCCAAAGCTTCCAAAAAATACCAAAACTAAAACCCTCACAGATCTGGCAAATCATGGCCAAAATATGCAAAATAAAAGCCAAACCTGACTTTTTCCAGCGCTCTGAATCCAATGGTGAAGCCCGATCTGATCCAAAATGCTGCATATATGAACTCAAGGCAAAAAATCCTCCAGGAACCCCGAACGAAATCTGCAATGGTTTTCTCCAAATTTTGAGAAGGGGTTGCATGTCAAGGATCTGATACCATGTTAGAAACCCTAGATCAGACATGCAAACCTAAACACCTTCCACATAAGAGAAAACATAAAAAAGCAGAGCTTTGCATGCGAATGTGCAAAATGATTTATTCAAGAATTCAATATTACAATGAGATGATTTGCCTTATAAAGGCAAAGTATGCAACCCTAATGTTGACCTAAAATTAGCTCAACCTAAGTAAATTTATGCAAGTGTAATTAAATATTAATTACACTAACAATCAACATATCAATGTATAGACTCACACAAACCATGATGTCCATAACAACCAACATAGGAAGATTCAAATGTTCCTAAGTGAACCATTCTCCCTTGTCAGTAATTTTTAGGTTCAAAAAATCTACATGTCAACCTTTGGTATTAAAATATAAGATACAAAAGGCTAACCTATATATCTTTGTACTCCTTGCAGTCCATGTCTTCTTAACATTTGAATCTTATAACTCTCATCAAGACTAGCACACAAAACCTTCACAACTTGACTTTGACATTGAGCTCTTGGAATTATTAAAATAGACTCACATCATGTTATACAACAACCATACTAAATAAAATTTCAACAACACCCAATGCCATCCTAGACAACACACTTTAATATTCTATGCTAGAATAAGCTAGTTCTTCAGTGGCGACATTATTTTAGATTATCTACACTCCACCACTCTACATTGCTTTGTATTCCAACATTAGCATATAGGGACTAGCTTCCCTCAACATGACAACATATGCTCATCTACAATCTCCCATTTTAGTATTGGAGCACAAGGACTAGCCTCCTTCAACATTTGTAAGAATGCATAGTTAGGACCATGGTTCAAAAAACAATAATTCTAGTACACTTTGGACCTTCACTTATTTATAGGTAGGAGTATGATTATTTTATATCTTCTTTGAATCCTAAAATTTGTAAAATATTTTTGGATTCAAATTTGTAAGTCATTAAAAAATGTGCATTACCAAGTTGCATACTACACACACTTTTTTTCCATTTATGTTCTTAGACTTGCAATCATTCTCTAGTGCAATGTTGATATCTCTCTACAATAAAGGAAAAAATGATCTATACACAATAACATGATAATTTAAAACAATTAGAAATTCCTTTGATAATCACTAATATAATTTATTTCTAAGTGTAGTTCTATGCAACTTAGTGTTAGGAAAAGGGTGTCTCAACCTTGCAATTATAAAAGGATACTATTTATAGTAATTTATATTTGAGCATGGATGGCTTTTATTTTTATTTTTTAAGTTGTGGAATGGCCAAATAAACATGTTGGTAAAGTTTCGATCCAAGGCCATGTATGGATTTCAAGATATTAAAGTTTTCACTTTTGAAAGTTTCAAAGTCAAATTTGAGGCACTTAGAGGCCATTTTTGGGCCTAAAAGTGGTCATAACCAACAAATTTGGTTATAGATTGATAGAGCACTTCACGATCTTTCAAATGATTCAAATAGTTTGTCAATCAAACTCCCAAATCAAAATTTATGGCCTATGAAAATTGGTTATCTTGAAATGAGAAATGTGAAAACGTGATGGATATAAAAAAGAGTTGTAAGGGGGAGTTACACATGTCGGTGTGTGTTTGGAAACATCATAGGGAATATTTAATTAGAGATAAGTTGGGTGCCACTTTTTGGGTGGTTTTAGCTCATGGTTTTGTAAATACCATTTGACAGTTTCATGTATTGTATCTCCTATATCTATTAGATACTTGAGATGGAGGTTGAGTGTGAGTGTCTTATAGATGTTGAGTTGCCTTCAGATCTCTAGTTGGTGCTACTCCTGGGAGAGTTTTCTCTACAAGTATATTGTAATCTTGTTGATTTATGAGTAATATATTGGGTAGCTTTGGAGAGTGTATTTATTCTCCTCAAAGGGTTTTCCCCACATAAATCACTATGTTGTGGTATGAATAATATTTATGTTTATTTTTATTTATTTTTTATAACTATTGTAAAGATCTAAAAAAATTTTGCATATAACCTTCATCTCAATATTATTTTAGGAATTTATTCTGCTACCTTATCCTCCTTACACTTATCTTTCTTGCACATGGAATCAACTATCACAATATTCCCTCTCACACACTTTTTCCAAGATGCATTACATATGAAGACGTCTAATATAATGGGTTCATACACATCTATGCATACCCCAATCAATCAATCAATTCTATGCAACTTAGTGTAAGACAACCATATCCACACTCTTTAGCCATGCAAAACAACTTCAATAGTTCACACATGAGATTTGATGAAAAATTCACCAAGATCCTTCTTTACCTCTTTTCTTGTGGATGACTTGGATGTGGGTAAATATTAATAAGCACCAATATGATTAGTTTGTCTCCATATGTGATCAACACCTAATATTTCCTAATCCACATTATTATGCTAGTTAAATAGCACCATATGGATCTAACATTTGGTACAAACCTTACCATATGGTAACCAATCCATATTAAAATTACACTTATCAACATATTATGGAAGGCTTTTCTAACAACCAATCATATAAATACAATCCAATATATATTTTGTAAACAAGTGTTCCTACTAGTTATATTAGTCAAATTAGTTAATATGGTACACTTGTACTCTATGGATTCTTTGATGAATCAAAAGGATGCTTCTCCCTATTTTTTTATAAGATCCCACTCTACTAGTATATTCTCTATAACCATGTATCACGCTCCTTTGATGAATACATGACAATATTGTTTATGCCTTTCTTATGTCTTTGTTTTGCCTTGGCCATGAAATTATAAAAAATCTTCCACATCTCAAGTTTTTCATTATAATTATATCTATGTTTATTGGATTGTCTACATGCAAAGTTTTTCTTTGATTCTTGGTCCAAAATTGGATTATTAAGGAGATTCCCATGAAAATATTAAAACAATGAAGCTATCTTAGAGATCCATGTGAAGTGCGCCTTGGTCATCAATTAGCGAGAATATTTTCTAGTTTTGATGTTTGTAATTCGAGTAGCCAAATAAGATTTTGAAGCCTCAATTTATATCCTTAATTTGTTACACCCCATTTCATAGTTACCGAGTTTCTTTTACCTTCATAAGTAAATATGATGGTATATATTAATTGTGACTTTAATATGTTTTTTAGATGAATGAAATACTAAAATAGGTATTAATATGTTATTGCTTTGAAGGAGTAATTATTTTTATATTAATGAAGTACAATGAAAGAATATGTATTGAAATTTGAATATTCTAATGTTTTATGATGCAAGTGAGTTCCATATGAACATTTAACTACCATTACAAATGTGCCAAGTTGGATGCAAGTATAGGTTCATGCCTTTGTAAGGGAGGGGAAGTATCACCTAGGAGAGGGATTTGGTCTGGAAACCCTTAACAAAGCCTAAATTGAACTCACACACACTCACATATAGAATGGTTAAGTTAAGTCTTAGTTTCAAATGTTGGTAAATCAATCCATAGAATTGTTTTTTCATGTGTTAGATAGGTTATGATCTCATTTGAGAATGTTTGGATTTGTGTTAAGTGCTTGGTGAAAGCTCTTTTCTTATATACTCTATATGTAATTGATTAGAAATATATACATAGAACGTATGTATATGTATACATATACATGTCGATGATAAGCCCATGTACATGAGTATACAAAGGTAGGCGTACCTCTTCATGCTCATGGATGGATTTCTCATTGGCATGAGGGTATCATATGGACAAATAGAAAGACACATAGACATATATATATATGGATATATACGTCAAATGTATATGTGACTATCAATAGGTTGGAAAATATATGCGGATGATTGTATAAGTAATGTATATATATGATATATGCATATATACACATATACACACATATTGACATACCTGTATGTAATTGACGTAATGAAACAACCATACACGTATATCAATACATGTATGTATATGTACATATGTATATAAGTATATACATATAATGATGTTTTTATGTATGAGCATGAAAATATGCATTCAGGTATTAAATGGTTTATTATTGTGATCGATATTAATGAATATCTATACATATACATACACACATATATACATATATATAAGTTTATATTCTTTATTAAGCACCCAAGTGAAAGTAACCATAGTGCTGATATGGTATAGCACATATATATAGGTATTAAAGCACTATTTAAACATGTGTGTATATGTATTTAAAACCCGCACCATGTAATATGAAACTCAACACATAAAATATAGTATGGATCAAAGCTTATGAACAATAGTGTGTAAAAAAGTGCATGATAAGTCAATATACAAGCATTTATTGAGTCGACACTTTTGCAAACTGCTGCGAGTAAAATAAAGAACAAGTCAGAGGTTTAAATGCTAGGATCAAAATAAGAATTTTTCCTTTGTGAGAGAACAACAACCAGAATAATAGGGAATGAGGCATTTTGGTGGTGCCAACTTGGGGATTGCATTAACCAAATATAATTCTATAGCTGCAAGTCGATTTGTTGTTGATAATCACGTGCTTAAATAAACCGGTCAAACCATTGCTGGCTCAATAAGAGGTCGATCTATTGTATGGGCTAAACATTGGAATCAAAATAAGACTTTTTCCTCTGTGAGAGAACAACCAAAATAATAAGGAATGAGGCATTTTGGTGGCGCCAATTGAGGATTTCATTAACCAAATATAATTCTATAGCTACAAGTCGATTTGTTGTTGATAATCATGTGCTTAAATAAACCGGTCAAACCATTACTGGCTCAATAAGAGGTCGATCTGTTGTTTAAATGGGTTGAGTAATTTCTTATATTGCTGCCACCTTCTTCTTGAATGAGATGAGTTGAATTTTGTTGCTGAGAGGTGTCAATTTGTTTATCTAACATATGGGCATCCTTGTCTCATATTTTTGTATAAATAGGTGAGCTATTTCTCTCATTTGTACATCGATCATACTTGCATTCTGTTGATTGTATATAAGAGATTCATTTTCGAGTTGAGAGGAAAACCGTGAGGTTAAAGTAAGAAAGTTATTGTGAGTTATTTCTTTGGTGGATTGGAGTATTGCAAAGAAGTTTAGCAAGCTGATATTGTAAAGGAACAAAGTAGAGAGCCAAGAGTCAATTGGATTAAAGCAATTAATAGGCATGAGATTCTATTCTCTTTATGTTTATCTATTTTGTGAAAGATAGAATGTCTTGTATGTTTTGTTTGGAAATGTATTGGATTGCTTGAAACAGAGTAATGATCTAATTTCTTATTGGAAAGGAAAAGAATCTAGTTGTTATGATTCCTTATGAGTGTTTGTTCATACTCCATATTAAGGAGTGAGTATTTCAATAGTATTATATACTAGGATTGATGAAAGCGTGAATAGCTTAAGGGAGTGGTTTGATACTCTTATATACCCTATATGGGAATTCAGATGATGATGTTTCTCTACATAGATAGTCTACACTACATGTATAACGTGAAATGTATCAATGTCATGAAGTGACTTGACACTCTTAGCTTACAATGCTAGGAAACCTTAGGAATGACAAGGTTTAGCAATACACCAATAGTGATAGTATGAAAGATATGATAGGAAGAGACGTCATAATGCTAATCCATACGTGAATGATCACTTGAACATTACTTTACTATTGAATGAAACCCTAGGTTGAGAGTAACCTATTTGGGTCGAGAAGTATTTTTGACTGAAGATTGAAACCGCAGGTTAAGAATTACCCACTAGGTTGGAATATTTAATTGATTACCCATTGGAAACAATAGGTTAGGAATAACCTACTTGGTTGGGTTGCTTATCTGACCTTTGGATGGAGCACCTAGGTTGATATTAACCTACATGATCGGGTTGATAGTTGATTGCTAAAATTATCTTGGGATTAAAGTAAACCAAGGTTGAGAGAAACCTATGTGATTAATTTGATCACTTGAATTTGTGAGTTACTATTTGGTTGGAGCCATAGGTGGGATTACTTTATCAAGTTGGGATTTCCACTTGATTGATATATACTCTTTACATGAAGTCATTTTATTGATGAAAATCTACTTTTTGATTAGTCTTTTATTGGTGAGATTACACACTCTTGAATAGGGTATTTTATTGTTGAGACTATATTTTTGAATGATTCATTTATTGATATGATTATCATTCTGAACAAGGCCATTTATTGTTGGAATCATGTTTTGAGCTAAGGTCATTTATTGATGAGATTGTACTTTGAAGAGAACCATTTATTGTTGTGATATATTCCCGAATGGAATTATTTATTGATGAATATATCTGATAAGATGAAGCTTATGTAGCTATACTAAGATTATGAAGCTAATATCGTAAGTTAGAACCATGAGAGCTCATAGGTTATTCCTAGGATTATAGTATCCAATGAAGGGATAACTTATGCATGGGAAATACCTAGTAGAAGTATCATTGTAAGTTTAAAGGGGAATAGGTTGTTCTTGGGGTTAAATATTACCTCATGAAGGAATTACCTAAGCTTAGTGTATAAATGATCTTCAAACAAATTGAGCTAGGGAAGTGTATGTGATCTAGGATGACTTTTTTTACATGAAAATTTGGCCAAATTAGTGTAATTTGCCACTGGTTACACTGTCAATTTCATTTTGTTCCTTTTGTGCATGCTAGTTTATGATTGTTATATAAGATAGGATGTATACAAGTTCAATTCATGTAGGGCACAACATTGAGCTCAGATAGGACATAGTTATGAGGTGATAAAAACAACTTCTTTGTTGAATGGAGGGCCATCTTACCATATGTGGTGGATGTGCGAGGGATCACATAAAATTCTATGGTTGGCGTAAAAGTGCTTGAGTGATGCTTCCCCTCTACAGTTGGCAGCCAAGGTTTGGGGATGTTTACACCAGTATTGGGGACAAATAGGATGCTTGCACCAGAGAAAGAGTACATCTAGAATGTATGCACCAATACGATGACATCTAGACCATTTTTACATCTATTGCCAAAGGAAGCTCAGAAGAGCTATGTATGTATCTTGTACCCATTAATATGGAAGGTTGTAATCATGAATATTTAACTTGAGTTTATTCAATATGAAATTTATATTATCTAAATATTTGTGAAATCACAATGAAATGCAATGGAAGTTTGGAGCAATATTTATTCCAAATGTGCATGTAATTTACTTTATGGAATATAAATTATTGCTATGTTATGGAATCATGGTTTATTCACTTAAAGTGAAAGCGTTGAAATTTTATTGAGTAGAACACCGGGGTTGTTACATAATCCAATTGAATATTTCTATTATTTTGGCTCATTGTCCTCTAGGTAACTGTCAATTTTATTTAACTAAGCTTCGACATAAACAATAGTAGATTGCACCATAGCATTGCTAGGTTTAGAGCCATGTATTTTACTAGCATACTCTAATTTCCCTTAAACAACTTTTTATATATGTTTATGTTTCTATGCTAATCTTTTACCAAAGGAGTGAAAATATTCAAGCACTAAGAGAGAAAAAATACCATCAATCCATAATTCCCCTTCTTGTGGCTTCGGAATGGAATTCCAAATTCTCACTATATTAGCAAGACAATCTTGATTTTTGTGTGTAGTGCTGATATTGAAAGAGAATTGAGAAGGTGAACGACTAGAATGAGAAATAGAGATGGTGGAAAGGATGGGAAAGTGATTAGAAAAGGTGATGGAATAATCTACATGTAAAACTATACTAGAGTGAGAAGGAACTAGAGAATGATGATGAGAGATATAATATTTATCCAACCTATTGAGTTTCCTATCCACTCTAGCCTTGCAAGTAGAAATTATGAATCAATGTTGAACATGACTTGAGAATCTATCATGTAGTGGATAAACCAAACCCGAGAAATTATGACAACTAATCCAACTTTTAAACTCATCTTGCTTGATTTTAATATGGTTATACCAACTGTGGTAACTATGATGCTCCACCATTTTAAAATATTCTCCTAAAATATAGTCATGTTAGGAATATTTTTATATATCCAATTCAAAGTGCAATTATTTGGCATTATTATAAGCATATGTGAAGAAAAATCCAAAAATTCATCCATTGGAAAAGGTAAGAGCTCAAACACAATTGTGAGAAGGTTCTTCACTCCTATCAATAAAATATTTGGATATCTCTGAGAGCATCCTACAATAGCTTGAATCCACTTTTTATCAAGAAGAGTATGTCGAGTTTCCATTTTTTGATAGAAATTTAACCATATATTTTTGAGTAGATTTGGCGAGGATGAAGGGATGGGTTTATCATCTATGTTTAACATCAAAAAGGAATTGGAAAGTAACACATGTTTTTAGGTATTTTTATTTCATTAATAGTATTTTAAGGTAATATTTATATTTGATGAACACTAAGGGATGAACAGGTAGGAAACAAATTGGGGGATCAAATGCATAAGGGGAAGGAGAAGGAGAATGGAAATAAGAAGGAGATGGTTAGTTATAAGAATAAGGAGAACCAAACGATTCTTTTATTTTCTTATCCATCCTCCATGAACACATCTTTGTAGAAGAAAGGTGTAATGATTTATGATGGAATAGGGTGATCCCACAATATTGGTTTACAATTTTTGGGCAAACTGGACACTAAACTAATTTTTTTTAACTAAATCTTCACTTTCGAGCTCCTATAGTGGCTAAACCGTGAGGAATTTGAAGATGATGCAAAGTAGTGATTTGTGATGTTTGTTCTATAGATTCTAAATATATTTTTTTCAATTTTTTTGGAATCATATTGCACTTCTTTTCCCATCTCCTTTGAAAACTAGTTTTTTTTTTTAAAACCAACATTTTAAAGGAGTGACGCTCACTGTATACAACATAAATTTTTTTATATGAAGGATAAAATTATAATTTATTCGAACTTAGATTTGTAACTACGATATCTAGCACTTTCATTTGGTTTCATAGTGTTTTATTAAATATGTTTTCCTTAATCAAGTTTCGAAGTCAAACCAATTGCAATTGAAACATAGGTGGACTGTATAAAACATAACTTTTTCTATATGTATCGAAATTCAAAAAAAAAATTAATGGATCAAGGACATCAATACCCAGCCTGAACATATTTTTTTAAATTTTATTTTGATAATTTTCTATTTTTCCACATGTGCAGAAAATAGAGCTTGATTTTTGGAAAAAAACCTATGTTTAATAAAACTTATAAAACACATACATAATAAAACCAAAACATATTAAAATTATATTCCTTGGATAGCTCGTTCCGAGGACTACCATGATCATTTCAAATAAATTTTAAATGAATTCATTTGATCCCCCAAAAGGTAAATCAAAAGTGATTTTTTATCAGCATTTTGACAGGTGTAAAGGAGACTCAGTTGTAGGTATGGTTTAAAACTAGTGGGGTTCTATCCAAGGGGGTTTGATCTAAGGTGGTTTGAACAAACCCTCTTCAATTGAAATCCTTAAAATGGAACTTATTAAGGCTTAAATCATTATATTTTCTAAAAATATATGATTTCAACAAAAATTAGAATCTTTGAGAAATTGTAAACCAGCTTTGTTGGATCACCCAATAAGTTTTATGATGAAAGGTGGACAAGTGGGTAAAGGTTTGGATTGTATGGGTGGTATTAATGAGACTTTATGATAAGAATATTTAGCTTTAATTGTGCTACTCACCTTGCATGTCCTAGGGTATAACTATTTATAGATAGTTAACTATGTATGCATGTCTAATATTCATAGAGGAAAAAATAGAACACTCATGTGAGGGTGGGGACACATGTAATTATTCTCTAGGGGGACTTGGAAATATTGTAATAATGAGATATTGATTAGGGGGTTATAAAATACAATTGTAAGATCATTTTTCATTATTAGTTTAAATATAGATGTAATTGGTGCTTCATTAGGGAGTGCTTGGGAGTTACATATGACAAATCATCATGGAAGTCAAATATTCTTAGGAAGGAGTTACATTCTAAATTTGGAGGTCACTCTCTTTTAGCAAGCACTGAGAATTCTTACTATGTTTTTTGGTTACATTTTTTTGGCCCATGGTATTATTTTACAATGGTTTTTAATCCCTCAAATATATATATTGAGGGATTGAGAAGGAGACATGATGCATTATATTTTTAAGGTAGTGCTACCAAATTCTCTCCATGGTTGAAGAGTGTTGATCTCCTTTTTATTTTGATAGAAAATTGGACTCTGATAATGTATTGTAACCTCTTATTGTTGAAATACATTGGGTGTGCTTTGGGGGCTATAATTTTTCTAGGGTATATACGTGCCACTCTTCTTCTCTAGTTTCTTCTACATGCTAGAATACTATTGAAATTCCCTTAGATTGGACATGTTTATTTCTCTCCTTGTAGGGCCAATGTGGAAAATATTTGCATGTTTAATCTCTACAATGTTTCTTGAGTTTTTTAATAATGGTTTATAGGAATATTTTTCCTATAAGAGAGGATTGAAGAATATATTGATTTAAATAGGTTGACTGGGGAGAAAAAAACAAGGTTGAGAGAGTTTAGTTTCTCTAATAGGACAATCATATATCAAGTGTCATTTTTCAGAAAGAAAAAAATATTCTTGTTTAAATAGACTAGATTGTTCCATTTTGAAAGTATGACTTATTAACTTGATGTTCTCCAATGAATGGTGTTTCAAATCAAGTTCTACACAAACCATAGGATGAACCCTTAGGCTAGATAACCTATTTAAGCTATGTTTGCACCAAATTACTATGCCAAGTTGAGCCACAATAACCCTCAAAAAATGATAAAAATATAGGTTAATTATGATAATTATATCCACATGGGATAATGCAATTGCAAGGGACCTTTAGCATGAAACTCAAAGATCCAAGACTGGAGGTTACTACACCTTCTTGTATATAACTCATGTGTCATATTACAACATAATTTGTGCTTGTTTAGTGTATTTAAACATACAAGATACATATCATTTTCCCAAACCTCTTATTGCTTCAGTCTTCCAACTCTTATTTTCTAAGTTAACCCATTTGTAAATTTTTTGGCACATCATTTAGACAGAATAAAAATGATATTTTGAGTTTGAAATTTAGCTATAACATCCAATATATCATCAAACAATTGAAATTCCAAAGTTTTACCTTACCTAATGTTTCTTTCTCTAGAGCTTTGGTTGAATGATAAACCTTGATTTTTGTATTAGCATCAATTGTGGGATAACAAAATTTTAAAACACTATATGAAAGAATTTGTCAATTAGATAGAGGTGATTGTATCCTTTATTAATCCTTTCTCTTCTCTTTGAGTATTGTAGAAATTTACAGGATTCCTTTAAAGTGGAAATTAACAATGAATGAGGGAGAAATCTTAGGAAGTGGTCCCATGTAGGGGGCTTCAAGATTTATAATTATGGAGTGACATATTTCGAGATATGAACTAAATACTAATAGGATAAATGAAAATCTTATCTTGAAAAATAGGAGTCCCTATTTTTTAGTTCTCAAAATTTTGGCAATTACCTATATGGTGGATCTAAAAATTCTCCCTACTAGCCTAAGAACATTTTAAAAAATCTAAGTGACATCATTAGAATACAGATATTTGGGATATGAAGCAAATAATTAGAGGATTTTTTTCATTTTATATTAATGATGTTGAGATGTAGTAATGTAGTTTTCAAATAAATTATGAGACCACCTTCTTCCTAATATTCTTTAGCTATTTTTTTGCCATATTAGTTACTCTTATAAATTCATAGGCTCATTTGATTATAAAAATACCCTAAACATGTGATCATATCCTTAGTGTGTAAACAATACAATGTTGTTTTAAATGTAAAACATAATAGGGAATAACATTAATTATTTTCTTAAGTAACATGGTCTTGATGCCTAAGTACTATGAAAATAGAGCACTATAAATTATTAGAAAACAAACTTGAATTAACATTTATCTTTTAGAACTAGGGTTGGTTGAGACAAACACAAGAAGCTCCTAGATTATTCATTTTTGAGTGTCAAATTTTCCCCCCTTCTTCCATCATTTTAATAAGGGAAAGGGATAGATTTGATGAAGAAAGGTATTTGATATATTATCTTAAATTTTTATGATAGTAGAAAAGTTTTTTTTACCATGAGTTGCTATCGTGTTTGAAGTTCACTCTAATGAATCTAGAGTGTATTAGATTTAGAAAATAAATCTTTTATAGTTTTGGTACCCTCGTGAAAAATTAAGATCTATTATCCAAGTTATCTCAACAAGTGATAAATTTTAGATAACTAATATGGAAAACCACTATAAAGGATGGTTATTGAAAGAAAGCCTAGTTCTAAACAAAACTATATAGTCCAATTTAACAAATTGCTAAGCTTTTCAAATGAAATAATAAAGCTACCCTTAATATTTACAAGAGAAGAGAAAAAAACAATAAAACTACCCTTAATCTTTACAAGAGAAGAGAAAATGATCAATATTTGAAGCTATTTACTTACCCAATTTTGTTTAAGAAATATAATTCACCTTATTAAAATAATCCTTGTTAAGGAATAAATTACCAAGAACTACTTGAGCAATCCAATTGCAAAACAAAGGGAACTACCATGTTTATGGATGTCATTATACCCCCAACCACTATATTTAAATTCACAACCCCTTTATAATTATCCCAAAGTAATTCCTTGAGAATATTTACAAGTATATCATAAGCTACTTTCAACAAGAATAGTGTAAATGAGTAGATTTTTTTTTAAATATGTGAATTTAAAACATAAAAATTAGGGACATATACATTGTAGCATAAATATAAAGGGCTTGAATATAATTTAATAAAATAAGGTCGATAAACCCTAGAGATCTAAGGATGGAAATAATGAAAGGTCAATTGAATTGTTCAAAGGGCTTGTACCATGCCTTCTCATATTGTAAAAATATTTATATAATGTGTCTAGTTTCAATAAATCAAATTCATTCTCGTATATCAATTACAATAATATTAGTTGTTATAATTTGAGTGTTAATAATTTATGAATGATCTTCTATAAAAGATATTGAATTGAGTGATGGATTGCCAACTAGTAATGAGTTTAGTACTCCATTTTTGGTATGAATTGGTTTTTCTCTTTGAGTTAGATCATGAAGCCAGTTGGTTTTAGTTTAACAAAAATATTCTCATAATCTCTACTAAAATGAAATAAGTCAAAGAAACATGAAAATACTCTAAAAACTCTACATACGATGAATTTTAGTATGAATAGAGTGACAATATTGATATATAATTCCACAAAAGTTGTAAAATTTATTTCTATTATTTTGAATACCTTAGAATTATAAATAACTAAAGGATTTCTAGATTTTTTTTTCATAGTAATGAAATAGCCATATACAATAGGGTGGCAGTTGTGTTACTATCATATGTTGTCATTTAGATGTAATGCACAATTCATGTTTACTAAGTTGTATTGTGTACAACTTTAAGGTTTATTGGTATATGTTCAATTCTTCTTGGTTGAGTGTTTTAGGGAGTTGTAGTATGTAAGTACAATAGGATAGTGTGTATTGAAGCAATTTAGATCTAGATAATTGCAAGTTGTAAGAATATTGTTGGCATGTTATTTTGGTGTCTTGTAGGCATCTTGAAGGCTATAAGCTTGTCATTTCTAAGGGTGATAGTGGTAAAAGAGGTGAATGCAACAAATTAGGAGTTCTACCCTATGGAAGCTTAAGGAAATCTTAGAAGAGATTTTGAAATGTAAAGATAAATTTGTAAGCTTTAAGACATTATATTGCTATGGGGAGTATAATTTTATTGTAGATTATATAGCTAATGAAGGAATAAAACAAAGGGATTATGCATCTATTGAAAATAGCAATGTCTTGGAATGGCCTACTTTAGCAAACCTTCTTAAATATGATCACCCTGCTTGATTATTGAATATGGTTGCAATCATAGGTTTTCCTTATTCTTATTAAAGGTTATAATATATAGTGCAATTTTATTAATGGGAAGGTTTCCATTTGCACATATAGGATGCCAAATTATATCCAAGGTGCATTATCATAAGTATTCAATATGGTGGATTGAATATGATGTATTATTGATGGATAGGGTAGGTTTTTTAGTGGTGTATGCATGTTGTGCTATGGGTTTGTGTGTTTATGGTTAGAGGTTTTAGGCAATTGTTAGGTGTTCTAGGAGGTACACTGTTAATGGTAGGCAACAATAACTCTAGGGATCCATTTTTCCATGGTTGGATCATTGATCATGGGCTTTGTTAAAAAGTTAGTTGCAAAAATATTGAGAATATTAAGGCAGTCAAAGTTATTTTAGGGATGCATAGTATATATAAGATAATGGTTCGGTGCACACATTTACCTCCATATTAGAATATTTTAAGAAGAAATTAAAGTGAATTGTGCAATATTGAGATACAAGAGAGTATATAGAAGCTTTTGATTAGTCTACCCATGGAGAAAGATAATATGCTATATAAGAAGGTGGAGGTAAAAAAGGATATTATGCATCTCATTTTGATAGAGGCAAGGCTCTAATGTAGACTATGGGTGTGGATATTAGGGCTATGCATGAGGAAGCAAAAGCAATTATCGTGGATGTTCAAACTTTGGAATTATTTTGTCAAGATCTTTAAATGGTGATGGATCATACAGTTGTTTCATAACACAAAGGAATTATGAAGATTACCAATGGTTATACAAGTCGATATGAGAAAATGATAGGTTGGTGAGAGTGGGTAAGCATGTAGAGCTTATAAATGGTATAAAAGTCAATAGCTTAAACAAAGATTTAGGTTCCATGATCTTGATGGTTTAATTAGTTACAATTTGAAAGAATGAAACATATAACAAAACCTATGATAGGTGGCTAAGAGTGTTACCAACATTAGACATGGTTTGATCATACATTTCTCCTCTACTCTAATATCTACATACTTTATTTTTTGTATTTGTTCCACGATTAATTTTGTTTAAATACTTAAAATCTATATCAAAATATATATTCATAATTTTACCATATTGTAGTTGCTCTTGGATTTGAATCTCTTTAATTACAAATAAATTAGATATAATTCCTTGCAAAAATAAGTTTCAAGTTATATGCATTTTTCATATGATGTAATACATCATATACAACCGGTGCTCCAAGTCTAAGGAGTGTTCATACAACTAGGCCAAAACAAGAGTGGTATCTAGTTACGAGCAATTTAGGGCAACGTGTACTTCAATGATTTGTCTAATCCTATTTAACCTAGATACTTTAGAAGTGTTACAACTTAGTGGGTCCGGCTCCAAATTTTTGTCTTCATTTTTCTTTAAATCCATTATTCTCTTCGATTACAAACAAGAACTATTTAAATCACTATTACGAGGGGCCCACAAGCATAATTTCAAACCTCACATGCAACTCACTTGTTCCCCTCATGGAATAAGCGATGGACTATCAATAAAAAAAAATAGTTTATAATGTTAGTAATTTAAATTATCGAGAGGTATTTGACAATGACAGTAAGGGGTAGAGTGTAATAATGTGAGCATGTTAATTTTTTTCTTTTATTTTAAAATTGACAATCATTTACGTGTCAAAATATTATTATGTAATAATAAACATAATATTATTATTTAATAAGTAAAAAGATAAATGTATGAAATACAAATGAAATCAAAATGTTAACACGGATTTAAAAATAAAAATAAAAGATAGGACAAACATTTAGAATTTTCTTTGTTTACTTTATCACAATTGCAAGTTAAAGTTTAAATTGAAATGTTTTACTTTTTAAATATTAACTTTAAGAATGTGTTAGTCTTGGAAATATTTTAGTTTCAAAGTAAAATATACTCGTTTTGTGTCTTTTTTCATCTATTTAATTATTTATTTGTGTATGGGGTTTAGTTTAAATTATTAATTTTTATTAGCATAATAGACATTCTAGAGTGGCATCAACGAGTCTCATGTTGTTAAGGTATATGTAAAAACTAGAACCCAATAGACAAATATTTAATAAAATAAAACTATAAAATAGCTCTTAAGTAAATAAAATAATCCTTATGTAAATAAAAATAATTTTAAATAAAAATTGATTCAAAATTGATATCTCTTGGCATTTTTTAGATAGATGTATTTAAGATATCTAGACTAATTTAATGATTGATAGACACGAATATTTATAATTTTATGGATTTAGTATTGCACATGTTTACTTTTTACTGGTAAGGTTAATTAATGGGACCAACAAAATTATAAAAGTTTGTGCATATAAACCATTACATAACATTTTAAGTGAAAATTACTAATTTTTAAGAATTTTAGTAATATAATAGTTTAAGAGATTTTGATTATTCTATTTTTTTTAAATGACATTTAAAGTATTATAGTTTATTAATATTGATGACTATTTGCAATATTTGATAGAATAAATATTTACCACACAAAGAACAATTTTACGATTTCCTTATAAGATATTTTGACATGGAACAAAGGGAAGGAGACCAATATTTCAAGTTCCATTCAATCATTTTGTAAGGTGTTAAAAATATATTAGTATTCATTTACTTTATATATTGTGTTTCCTTGTTATATTTAGAATATACCAAATCTTGCTATTCTATCAACATGTATATTTCTCTATATTATTTAAATTGTATACTTGATATTCAAATTTTAGACTAATATTTAGAGTCTTAAGAAAAACGACTAGTGATTAAAAATTATGAATAATAATTTGGTTTTAATGTTTTGCAATAAATATATTTAAATTTTAATATTGTTTATATTCTTTCTTATAATCTTCAATAAATCTTTTATAAAATAATAATAAAAGTGTAGTTGATATATCAAAATTAAATTACAAATAGAGTGGGTTTTAGTTAAAAGAATTCGAGAATGGAAAAAAACATGGACTAAGAATTTTTTCTTATAATTAAGTGAAAATAATAATTATGTTAAAAAGATGATTCTTAATTGTGGGGTACATGTTTTTTCTTTATAAAGAAATAAACCAAACAATTTAATATATATTCTCTATTAAGAATGTTTGATAATTCAAGTGCACACTCTTAAAATAAATTATAAAAGGTTGAATATATATAATGAAGAAAGGCATATGATGAATGTTACACACTTATGAAAGTAAATAAATAGCCTTGTCATCGTATCTTTTTTATTTGAAAGAAAATAAGAGAATACAAAATTTAAAGACTCAATCACTATTTCTTGGACAAAGATATATTATCACAAGTCGATGCAACCATTTGTTCACATTTTTCCCTAGGACCTCATCAACACCTCAATACTTCCCATTATCACTAGGGATTCCTCAATTTTGATACACTAGGTAGATGAATGTTTCACATACTCTTCTTCATATTGCAAGTGAATGGACTAGAAAGAAATTTTGATCCAATGTCAATAACTCATGCTTTCTATAAGTGTATAGTATTTGTTGTCAAGTTGGGTGGGTGTAATTTTTGTTCAAATACACCATTGGGTTAGAAGTATTACTACATGGGATTGTAAGCTTTAATACATCTCTAGCTGATTGTCTAGTGTGGGGTTTTCAACACCTATGTTATTAAAGTTGCATTACTTCAATGTAGTGCAAGGAGTCATTTATGACGTGATCAAATAGCTAAATAATTTTAAAATGTAAAATATTTTATCTCTATTGGCTTATCTCCTACTATAAAAAAAGTCTCGAGATTGAGTTATATGGGTCATTAGGTTGATAAATTTAACACCAATGGTCCTCTTTCTATCATGAAATTGTTGGTTATGGAGCTTAATCTTATTGGTTCTAGATCCCATTTCATCGTGGTGGGGTGGAAGGTCAAAGGTGGTACCCCCTTTATGGGATCCAAGGGAGATGGCCCCCCTAGTGGGGGGTTTAAGGTCTACATTCCCTAATGGGGGTTTAGGGGAAACGTCCTCGAAAGCCACATTTTATATATTTTTTATTGAGAGGTTATGTTGGTTTTATTGCATTAGAAGGAAACTCCTTTTGCTGAGGGCATTGTATTACGACTGAGTATTATAGTGTGTGTGGAGAATATGAGAGAGCTAAGAGGAAGTGACAACGGATTTGATGTAGGTTATATCCCTTCATTTTGATGGATGAAATAAAAGAAGGACTGCGTATTTCTTCATGGATGTACAACCCATATTGGGTGAACCACACATATCTATGTCTTTGTGTTTTGTGTTACTTTATATCTTATTTATGCATTCATTTTATTGTATATTGCTTTGTGATCCTATTGTTAACAACTAGTATCAGAGGACTTTAAAATATGACGAAAGGAGCGGAGCGTATGATGCCCAATAGATAGAATTCAAATGGAAGCAGGGGTTGTGCGTTGGAAGCCCAACGGGCAAATCTGGATGCTGAGCGGGGCTTTCTGGATGGGGTTGTGCAAGGACTACTTGTTCCTCCCCCAGATGGGGATCCTGGCATTTGTAAAGAAGATCCCTTGTTTTCTTTGCAGGAAAAAGGCGTACGAAATGGTGTTGAGTGCGGTGTGAGGGACGCCGGTGGGTTGGTTGCTTCACTAGTCAGTAAGGAGGCTTTGCTAACTGTCGGGGCTGTGCTAGGGGCTTCTCCTCTCGAGATTCCTCTAGGTTCTGCTGTGATTGGGGTGGATGGGAATCCCCTGAAAGTTGTTGTTGGGTGGAATGGTGTTGGCGGAGGCTCTCTTCCTGCTGGCGGCCATCATAAATCTTTCTCTGATGTAGTTTTGAGTTCTCGTTCTCAATTTCCTCCTACTTTTGCTAAGGTTCGGCCTCTGCCCTGTGCCCAAGCATCACCTGTTGTGGTCTATGGGCCTAAGGTTGCTGAGAATGAGGTGTTCTATTTGCATCAAGGTGTTGTCTGCAGGTTTAATGGCTTGTGGCCCTCCCTTCCGGATCTCCATGAGTGGCTCTTTGGTTCCTAGAAGCCTATTTTTTCTGGACCAATTGACCTCTACCCCAATGCTAGAGGTTTTTTCTTTGCAAGCTTTTCTTCCTCTGAGGATCGTGACTGTGTTTTGGACAGGGTGTGGATGTGGGGTGATCATTTGTTGTTCATTCGACCTTGGTCTCGCTCTTTCAATCCTCTTACAAAGTCTCTAAATATCCAACCAGTTTGGGTTCATTTTCCAAATCTCCCTCTCCAATTTTGGGAGGACTCTTGTTTTGAAGCTATTGGCAATGCCATTGGTAGCTTTTTGAAGGTGGATTCTATGTCTCGGGACCTTGGGCATACTATGGTGGCTCGTATTTTGATCGATTTGGACATCTCCAAACCTCTCTTTGGGGATGTGGTTTTGATGGTGGAGGACAGACCTTGGAAGCAGCTCTTGGACTATGAGGGGCTCCCTTTTCGGTGCAAGAAATGTTTCTTTGTTGGTCATTTGGCCTCTGGTTGCCCTCTTGCTTGTCGTAAGGGCACTGCTACTTGGTGGAAGGATGCTCTCATGGACCATCTCATGGTGGGATCTCCCTCTTTGGATGTTCCTGTGGCGAACGTCTCTCCCTTGTCTACTTCTTCTTTGGAGGTTGTGTCTCCCCTGACTTCTCCTTCAATTCCGTCTGTGGAACCAGTGCTGCCCTTTACTGTTGTCATTGTGCTGAAAAAACCTGCCTGTCCTTTGACAACCACTTATGTTGTTCCTCTGACGAACTCTTTTATTGTCTCTTTGAATGCTCTAAACTCCTCTTCTTCATTTCAGACTATGTTGCGTGATGACCTTTCTTTGGTGGTTGTTGAGCAACCACTCCTCCCTCCTCGTTCGGTGGACTACGTCTTTGTGCCTTCCTGGTTTGTTGTGCATAGAAAAAAGAAGGGACAGCCCAAAATGCAGCCTCGGGTTTTTGGGAGCTAAGTCTGGTCCCTTTTCTTTTGAGGTTGGTTTGTCCTCTTGACATGCAGTGGATCTCTTGTTCATGTCCTGTTTATGTTGCCTAGTTCATGTCCTGTTTTGAACTAGTTTGTTTTTTTGGCCCTTTGGGCTCTCTATGTAAAGGGTACGATACCCTGTAAATGTTGCTTACTTTTTCAAAAACAACTAGTATCAGAGCCATACATTGCTTTGTGATCCTCTTCTTAACAACTAGTATCAGAGCCATACATTGCTTTGTGATCCTCTTCTTAATAACTAGTATCAGAGCCATACATTTATCTGGCTAATTAAATTGAAATGGTGGTTCTTGGTTTGAGTGGGACCAATGGCAAAAGAAGGAAATTTTAGGGTTGAGAATTTTAATGGCCAAAACTATCAGCTATGGAAGATGCAAATATAGGAAGGATATTTTCTTACCATTGGGTGGAAAAGCAAAGAACTTGACAAATATGCTAGATGAAGAATGGGAGATTCTTGACAAAAAGACACTAAGAAAAATATAGTTGTGTCTGACAATGTCGATGGTTTTCAATATATCAAAAGAAATGACAACAAATGGTCTAATGAAGGTATTAACTAAAATGTATAAAAAACCCTAAGCTTCCAACAAGATATTTCTTATGAAAATGTTTATTTATTATGAAAATGTTAGAAGGTGGATTTGTTGTTGGTCATTTAAATGAGTTTAACACAATCACTGATTGGTTAAGCTTTGTACAAGTACACCGCGTGATTCTACAATAATGAGTCCTACTTCTAGGACATTCTTATTTTTTTCTTGAAATCACATATTTTAAAAAAATATATAGATTTTTAAGCCTTGAGGGGTTCCATCTAAAGAGGTTTAATTGAAGAAGGTTAGATAATACTCCCCTTAGATGAAACCTCATTTTATATAAACCCCTATAGTCTTAAATGATACCCACAATGAATCTCCTTCACACCTATCAAAATGTTGACAAAAAAATTAGTTTTTCTTTACCTTTTGAGGGATCAAATAAAGTCATTTAGAAATTATATTTTGTAAGTATGTAGCCCTTATTATAACCTTTCCAAGAAGTATAATTTTGAATATTTTTAATTTTATTAGTATATTTATTTTTTATTTCTTGTGAATGTAGGGTTTTCACCAAACATCAAGGTTTCTTTTCACACGTGTGGAAAAATATAAAATTAGAGAAAAAAATCTAAAAAATATTTGTGCCCTAGGTATTGTGTCCTTGTTTCAAAAATAAAAAATAAAAAAATTGATACATACAAAACAAGTTATGCATTACGACATACACCTATGCCTAGATTATAATTACTTTGACTTCAAAAATGAATTAAAAAAATATGCAACAAAAAATTATGAAAAAATATCTATGCACTAGATATTGATGTTACAAATATATTTTAAAAGTTATGATTTTATCCTTTCATTAAAAAAATTTATGTGTTATGACATCAACATTACATTTTAAAAATGTTATTTACTATAAAGAATAAGTTATTAAAAGTTATGTAAAAAAATCACAATTTATTTCTTTTTTTAAAATATATATTTAGAATCTGTATACAAATCCTCACAAATCACTAGCTCACATCATCTCCAATTATTAATGGTTTAGTTAATATAGGTTTCATAAAGTGAAAATTTGGTGAAAAATATTGATTTCAATGTCCTACTTTGGCCAAAAAAGTGGGACATAGTATTGTGGGTTGACCCAACTTTGATGAAGAGAATAGGGATATCTTTATTTTGTGTTCATTGCTAGAAAGTTGGAATAACTTGGTCATGAATGTGAGTAATCCTATTTTTGGTTCAATAATTTTAAAGTTTGATGATGTTGATTTATCCTTAGCGAGAAAATACAATGGAAAAACATAGGTGAGACATTAGGTAATTCTTTAACTATGGAGAATAGGGGAAGATAAAGGGAGAGAGGAAATATCCCAAGAAATTGTTTGGAATTCTAAGAAAGCTAGATTCAAATTTAGAGGAATGCTAGGGTGCTAACATTGCAGGAAGAAAGGACACTCGAAGAAATAATGTTGGTCTTGAAAGGGAAAACAAGGAGATGAACAACAAGAAAATAATAAGGAAGAAAATGTGGCAGGTGATGGCTTAAAGTATTCTTTAATCCTTTCATTAGATAATATTATTGATTCTTAGATGTTAGACTGGAGCGCTTTATTTCATGCCATGCCTTGTTGGGATTAAAATCCATTTTCCTTTTACTTGAATCTCTTCCCATGTTCATGCCTTAATCCTTCACCTAGGTGATAATCAACCATAGATTCTTACATACATGTCACCTTGCATGAATTGTGCCTTCTGCCTAGCCAAATAAAATTCAAAGTTGGCTAAGTATTCCCTTTTTGGGTTTCGATTTTCATTTTTCCACATCTTGTCATAAATTTTTGTTGCTATCAACCTTTTCTTATTTCCCTTTCAGAATCCATCAAAATCACCTACGTTTAAATATTTTTGAGTTTTAGTCACTACCCTTAACTCTTAACCTTTATCACTTACATGTTTTTTTTGCCCTTCCTTCGATCCATCGACGAAGCTTCGATGGAATCCTTCAAAAAATATATATATCTTGAAATTTTGAGCTTTGGAGATTGGTCATCATCCTTAATCCTTACCATCCTTTTCATCATGTCATATGAGTTCTTACTAATCCTTGACCCCCAATGTCATAGTCTTTGGTTGTCAACGATTGGGCTTCTAGGGTTTGCTTTTCCATGAGTATTTACAAGGAATGAGAAAATCATTTTCAAGATTATTGGATTGTACACAAAGAAAAGGGTACTCATCAAGAAAAGATCGAAAAGCAATTTTAGAACTAGGGGTGTTGGATAGACGGTAGGAGATTCTAGCTGCAAGTGGTCGAGGGCTTGATGTGGCGAGAAGTCTCCCACATGTGGGGCTTACAAGTTGTTTCAATCATGTAGGTACTCTCATAATTCCCTTGTAATTATCCTCAAAATTAGTGGATTTTTGCATTGGTTTTGTTCCTTTGATGCTTGGCTATATTTGCATTTATTGTGTCCTAATCTTCACCTTTCTTGTGGCTCTATGAAGCAATCGTAGTTTTGTAGTTATCGGTGTAAGGTGGATTGTACCCTTTGAGTACTGGGGGGAGAGAGAGTTGAGGGCAAGCCCCCCAACAACTATGAAAAGGTAAATAACAATAATGAAATCAATAATGTGAAATCATTCTGAGACATCCTTTTAGGGTTATCGATGAAGATTCCAATGTAAGCTAGGTTTGTGCTTGTAAGTGATGGGATCATTTACAAGAAGGCAAAAAATGGAGAAGGTAAGTACTCCCCACTTGACCCAAAAAAGCTGTTTTTTCACCAAATAATGAAATGGTGTGTGCCATTAACAATGAGAAAAATAGGTTAAAAAATAACAATTTTTCTAGTTGTTGTAGATAAAGAAAAGATTCCTGCAAGGAGATTTCTTGCTGAATGGATTAGTAATGTATGGAAGAGAAAATTAGGGTTTCAATTTTCATTCTATCGAATGATTCAAAAAGGGAATTTTTTGATTTTTTTCAAAGACCACCACGTACAAGAAAATGTCTTAGAAAGACAATTCTGGTCCATAGGGAATGCAGTTTTCAGGGTTATTACATGGAATTCAAATTTGATAAATGAAAAGGTGTTAGCCCACTCATACCCTAGATGGGTCACAATTAAATGTGTACCCCCAACTGTGGATTTTCCTTCCATATTTTCTCTCACAAATCGGCAAAGTATTGAGAATTAAACAATAAAAAATAATTTTATCTCACATGGACGTGAGAACTTTGGTCTCGTTGAATCTTGAAATAGAAATTTTGAAGTTGAAATAGATTTGGGGGAAAAAATTTAAATGCGGCATTGAAAATCATGGGTGGTTTAAATACTTGTTTTCTCTGTAAAAAAAGAAGGGCAACATAGAAGGAATCACCCTACTATAAAAAATAATCTAGGGTTCCCCAAGTCTAATTAGAAAAACCCTAATAGTGTTGAACAAATTTCTTAAAATTAGGACATTCTCATCTTTTCTGATGCTAAAATTGATGAAGAAAACATGATAAAAGAAACCCTAATGTCACTATGTCCAAAAGTGATAATAAGGCTTCTAGTGGTGTCTATGAGGAAGTAGTGACTAAAGGTGATGACAATTCAAAACCTAATCAAAAAATCATTTGCTCTGAACTCATTATTGAGGAAGGGATCAAAGGTACTTGACCCGAAGGTGCAAAAAGCATGGGGTTGGAATGCATAGAAAACAACTCAATTATTGATCCCCTTCAGAGGGGCTCTGCCTCTAAGAAGTTGTTTAAATCCCCCTCCCCTTGGACCAAAAATAAGAAACAAAAAAAGCATAGAAAATTGTGTTAGATGAAATAAAGCAAATAATTTCTAAAGCCAAAAGAGAAAATAGAAGCAAGCATAATTTTACTGAGAAAAAAAAAATTGTTGATTGGGAACACACAGGTAAAAATCATGTTGATGATTCTCTCAATAATCCTTGTAGGAGTAAGGTTGAAACAATGGTTGAAAAAAATTTAATAGGGAAGGAAGTTGGAAAACAAGAGAAGCTTGACATAGATCAAGCTAACATCATTAAGCAACAAAATTTAGGTAAAAATGTAAAGGGATCTTCCAATAACAAAATTATTGTAATCAAATTGCTCAATACTAGGTTTGGGAAAAATATCAAAGCCCGTGAGTTAGCATTGGACAATGTACTACAAAAAGCTCTATTGAAACTAGTCAAAATGGGAGGTTTATTAAGGGCTCTATAGGGGACAACCCATGCATTAGCCTTGATCTATACAGTCTTGGAAAAAAAATGAGATAAAAAATGATACCCTTAATCCTAGTACTAATGTGGTTGACATGCCCAGTGATAAACATAGTCATGAATGCTCCTCCCAAAAGATACCATTGGACATTGTCAAACAAAGGAGTACTATTATAGCAATCATAATTTAGAAAAAGAGGAGAATTTTGAAAGTGACAGTTTCGGCTTTAATCCTTCTAAGCCATTGGTATGCATGCCTATGATTTGTGGTCATAGGATAAGGATTGGTAGAGAGGGTTTAAAACAAATAATAAGAAAGAAAACATTAGGAAAGACTCCCAAGTTGACATAATGGTTGAAAAATAAGTGGAAAATGGCTACTATAGGCAGGAGACTGAAAAGATGGTTGACCTAAAGTACCAATCGAGAGCTAGTAAGGAGACTAACCCTTGTTTGTTAACCTTGACCAATAGTTGTCATCATGATGACCAGAGGTTGGAAAAAAATAGTATGGATATAGAGGAACTCAATACACTTGAGCTAAACAATAAATACTCCTTAATAGAAATACGTAACATGCATAATATGGAAATTGATGAAATGTGTATCTTTCCCAACCCAAAAACCATGCTAAGCAACAATGAGATTGGAAATATAATAGAAGGATCTGATCCTTCAACAAGAGGGTGGGTTAGAATAAAAAAGAAAAAAGGGGATCAAATAAGCGGAGATGAGGTAGATCCTGCCTCAAAAAAGGTTAGACAAAGTGGGTAGAATGCCTAAATGCTTTGAGAAATTTAGGAATACTAAAATTAGCTCACAAATTTAGGGAAAATGATAATCAACTATACAATCTAGAATGTTACGGGGTTAGAATCACCTTAGAGGAAATATGTTGTTAAAAGACTTGTAAATAAAGCACATAACAAAGATGTGATCTTCTTACAAGAGGTCAAGTTTGTCAATTTCACCTTAGAAACTAACCTTAGATTTATCTAGAAAGATGCTACCCAATTCTATACTAATCATGATAAAGGAAGAGGGGGAGTTGTCATTTAGTATAAAACAAATGGACACCATTTTTATTGATCATGGAATCCCTCGCAACAAGGCGATCTGGATTGTCATAGAAAAAGATAATAAATTTGGAATGTGCTCGATTTATGCTCCCAATGATTATTGGGAGATAATTGAACTGTGGAAATGGATATATGGATTTCCAAACATCCCTTGGATTTTGGGGGCAACTTTAACATGATCGAGAACAGGGAAGATAAAGTTGGAGGTTGTGAAATGGAGTGGAAAGGAAATGAAAAATATTTCTAGTATAAAATGAAGAACAAGCTCAACCTTTTTTTATCCTCTTGAAGGATATAAGAAAGAAAATGCACATATTTGGTTTACATGGTTTAAATACTAGAAAGGATGAAGAATGATTTATTGCAGATTAGATAGATTTAATGCTAATAAAGATTTTTTTAGCTTTGACCGAATTGGTGAGGGATGCAGAGTCAAAGTTACCCCTTATTCACCATCTGATCATAATCCAATTTTCTCTAAACTTCAAATGACCAAAGATAGAAGTTAGAAGTATGAAAAGAAAAGTAAATTCATCCTAAACACCAATCTGTTGAAATTTGAGGATTGTAATGTTGCACTACCCTCAGGGAAATCAACAAATGGATGCTAAAAAATAAAACTGTCATTGAAAGATGGAATATTAATGTTAAAATCTAGGCAACTATATTTCAAACTATTGAAAAAAAAAGATCCTAGACAATAGGAAGATAGAGAATGGCCTTCAAGAAGATCTATGTAAACTAGAAAAATATCTTCATAATGACCCCAAGAACTTAGGACTAAATAAGGTGCTAAACAATAAAAAACAATTTGAGAAATATGCAAGCTAGAAAAATACAAGGGCTAAGGGTGAGATCCAATTTGAATTGGCTTAACATGGAAATAAGGGCACCAATTTTAAAGATAAAACTACCAGAGAACAAGTAGACCACATTTGGGATGAGGACAAGCTCATAAGTGACTCGAATGGAATAAAAAAGCTACTTCACAGATTGTATAAGAATATGTTCTCTTTTGAGGGGAATAATCAACAGTCATAATACAAGGAGCATATGCAAGAACTTGATTCCCAAGAAAATCATAGATGACATAATAGAGCATCCCCACCAACATTGGGAGATAAAACATCAATTATAAGTTTTGATTGAACAACACTAACCCACTCACTCAAATTTTTAGTTTGTACTCAAGGGAAATCAAGCCTACACTAGGATGAAAAGCCTCACAATACATGTCTATGTAAACATTTTCAGAAAGCTTGCACTCATGTGAGAGACTATTCATAATAGCAAAAAACTTGCAATAAAAATCCAAAATTGACTCTCCATCCTACCTTTTGAGGTCACTAACATGTGCATCCATCTCACTGAAATAAAAAATAAGTTCATCTTGTTGATCATCAAGTGTTGATGTTGTATCATGTTGGGTACTTGTAGATGCAAGTTGATTATGTGTTTCTCACTATAGAGGTCAAGCATGCATATATGGCTTATCAAATTAGCAAGATCTTGCGGTGAGGGATCAAAGGAACGAGTAAAAGGCTCAACTTTCTAAAATTTAGTTACAAAAATGCTTGTGCACATAGATGAGGAATCATTGTAGTAATCAAGATGATCCATGATTACAAAATATGTTTCATGTTGAAATAGGACTGCACTATTTCTACAAAGATATATTTGTATAAAACTTTATGCATTAAGAGAGGAATAAAGAAACACTTTTGTGTACCTTGAAAATTTGTTGCACCAAAATGGAATGAAACTCATAAAAATACCAACAGACATAGGTCAATAGATATAAATTCAATTTAAGATAGCAAATTGGTCACCTCATAAAATGAGGAAATACACCTATCCTCTAAGACAACAAAATAGTTCTAGGTTTGATCCAACAATAGAGTCTTTGATTTCATTCAAACCCAACTACATTTTTAACCTAGTAGCCTGTGAACTTACACCGACAATAATCATTTGATTAAACCATTTCCTTAGCAATGGCTCCATTTATTGGTGATCAAAATTTCCAATCTCAAAACCCTAAAGGAAAGCTTCTTCTCAAGTACTTGAGGTGTCAAACTCAAGGAGAGACCTTCAACCTTATGATTAGATATGGAAACTTTGAACCAATTATTGAGGTGGCTAGAACCTCCTTCATTTCATGCTCAACTAAACATAAGGGGACTTCCCTAGAAGTATCCTAAATAGGATTAAGCATAAAAAAAGATGAATCAATGGATAAACTATTGCACAAGTACTTGGTGTATGTCTAACCCCAAAAGTTGTCACTGGGCTAGGGACCAACCTGCTATTATAACCTCTATTAAGATAATAAGCATATCATTGTATGATAGTAGAATGCGAGTATGCATGACATGAATCACATGAATCTCCAAAGATGATAACTATTATAGATTGTTAAAGATGTTTCCCTAGTTATTATATTGAACCATGAAGTGCTTATGAATCTACTTCCTATCCTTAATCTACTAGTAAATGATTATTTAAGTTTAAGTGCAAGGTAGATCATTTCTTCCAATACTGGTGCCTATTCAATGGGTTACAAAGTCTAAAAACAACAAGAAATACAACATATCAAAATCAAAAGGAATGTGGGCTATTTGTAAGCATACACCACAAATATTATATCAAACAAAATTAACATACTTAGTAATCTATCCCAAGCTACATAATTTTGTATGTAATGAAGAGAAGACTGTTACAATGCTTGTAGTGAATTAAAATTATATCCCATTTATCCAATATTCATTATATTCATATCAATGAACTAGCAAGACGAAACCTTAAGCAAGAACTTCTAAAAATAACCACAAGTAGAACAATGAAGACATTCATTTAAAGATATCATTTACAATTAATTTTCCTTATGATTTTTCAAAAACATGCTAATCTCTAGGTCACTTGATTTGCAGGAGTTAGAACCTTAGGAGCTCCTTCAAATTGTAGTCGCCTAGAAACCCAAAAATGACCCCCCTTTTGAAGAAGAAACAATTGATATAAATTATATTTTTTCCTCTTTAGTGTCCAACTATTCATAGGCACCTCAGGAGAGCATGTAATACATAGATGTGACATGTGGGAAATTCGTAGGTTCATGGAACATTCAAAACAAGTGACAAAGAATAATCATGGATAGATCTGGGTGGCTAGAACCACAACAACCTTCATTCATGATAGCATGGTTGTCTATATTGTATGTAGTCAAATCTCCATGTGAAATCATGTTGTTAGGTTTAGACAAATGTATTTCTAGTGGGAAGGGATGATCTAGTGGTTACAAGGTAGAATCATGCATGAATGGAGTGATAGGAACATCATGGGGGTAGATGAAAAAATGTTTTGGGGTTTTTCTAGGTTATGGCAAGCCCTAGTGTGAAATTCAAACATTTGGGTACCTAGTGGGGATTTGGGTCTAGGAGGGACGTGAGAACTTGTACTTGAGAGAATGGGAGTAAAACCAGCTCAAGAATGAGAAGGCAAGAGGAAATTGGGACTTGGAACTAGAAAGGAAAACCAAATTTCAAGGTTCAAGAAGAACTTGGGACCTAGAAAGTCAAGAAGAAGAAAACTCACATCGAGTCAAATTTGGAATGGGATCATGAATCAGGACCAGAGAAATGATTGGGTTTAGGAATTAATTGAGGACCAGGCACTGCTAGGAGAAAAATAGAACCAAGAACCTTAGAGAAGTTCCTAGGTCCTAAGATAGGAAGGGATGGGACTAGGTCCAAGAGAGAGACATGGACTAGGAACCAAGAAGGGGGAAACCTCCACTAGGTCTTGAGGTTCAAGAGGGATTGAGGATCACAAAAGAAGAGGAAGGGAAAGTTTGAGAGATATAACCTAGGAGGGACTAGGGACAATTGAGTAGTTTGATGGGGAATAGTTCCCCCAAGAACCTAGGGTATGATGGGGAATGAAACTAAATAAAGAGCAGGACACACAAGGAAGAGATGAATGAGATAATGTAAGAAATCTAGAGTTTGGGGATTGGGGTGTGAACTTGACATCGAGGACATGGTGCCAAGGTTTGAGGTCCTCCTGAAGGTTTGAGCTCTAGGGGACAAGGACAAAGAGAGATGGGTCCTAAGATTTTGAGAAGTTTTGGAACTCCAAGGAAAAACACATTGTAATAATCAAGGCTCTACAAGGACTAGGGACCTTGAGACTATGTGTTGATTTGTCCATAGACCCGAGACCAATGAAGGAACTAGTGAGAACCATAACAAGAAGTTAGGGGCCAAGGTTCTGAGGGAACCTAGAACCCTAGAACCTAGTACAAAAGTGCACAAGTCCCAAATCCACATGCAAGCCTACAATTTGGAAAGAAAAAATGTCCTCCAACAAATAAAAACACAAAAAATATTGAACAATTAACCATAACAAGAAAACCCATTTAAAATTTTCTCAAATCAATTATCAACAACGAATTAAAATAAGGTAAATACACAAAACAAACAAAAGCATAGATCGATTTAACGAATCTCAGGACTTGTAAATATAAACATCAACAATTACAATAAACTAATCTTATCTTAAAAAATACAAGATAAACATAAAATAAAAAATATATAACTAAAATTATGGAAATAAATTTCATGAAGTTTATTAATTTTAAATTGAGAAAAAAACTTGATAAATCTAAGATTTTGCTAAAAACTTACCATATTCTATGTAATCTTTGTTGTTCTTGATTCCACAAATTTCTCATTCCCTAGCTCTCGTTCTTTCCTCCTTTCTCTTTTACTCCCATGTTTATAACCTCCACTTCAACATTTTAAAAAATAATTTAATATCTATTTTCCAAATTGTTGGCTATCACTAATCTTTTGAGATCCACGTATCAAAAGTTGTGTTGACTTTTCTTGATCATTGGTTCTGCCCTCCTTGCCTTCCTATCCCAAATCCTCATTCATGTCGGCAATATGGCCGATCCAATTATGCTCGGCTCCACTTGTAGAGAAACCATAGGTGGTCTTCTCCACTACCAATTGGGTAGCCTTTAGTTGGTTGCCAGTAGTTAGGCAACAAACCGGTTAGTCACCCTTGCTCAATAGTGTGAATGGATCCCTCCTGGAGGACACGGCAAATTCTCACACTTTGCTCTTGCCATTTTGTCGTAGAAGAATGTTTCTCAAAGTTAGCATCAACAAAATTCAAACCTCCAAAAAATGATAACAATGCTCTTACCAGTTGAATGCCTATTGATGATTGAAGAGACTTACCTTACAGAGGGTGGGGTAACCTGAATCCTGAATGATCCGGACTTTGGATCCTACTTCCAACTCAAGCTTTATAGCTTTCACTGCTTATAATACTTTTTCATGTTTGACTATTATGTGATCTTGAGAATGGCTTTTTTCTTTTCTGGGACCAAAGTTTTAGGGTGGTGGATGTTTCGAGTTGATATAGCTGTAAAATTTGTTTGTCAGCACAACTCACTATTGTATTTCCTCTTATTTACCACAAAATGATGGAAATCAGGCACTTTACTTTTTTATTATTCTGTGCATTACAGGATTAATCCACAAAAAATTTAAACAGCATGCGGGCATGCATGGTCACAAACATCTTTGTTTACATCCATCACATACTATTAAATAGTTTTGTACATTCTGTATCTGAGCATAAATTCTATGCACAGGAATATAATTTTTGGGCTCAAGCGTACTCGGGACAATACACCATAATAAATGCAAGTTTTGCTGTGCTTGATTAGAACCATTACCGGCACAACAATTTTAAGAAAAAACGATTCAGAAAGGAGCACCAAAAGCTTTTACAATCCCATGAGTATGTCCTTGGGATTGAATGTCCTCTCCAAAAACATCACTGGCAGTTTCACAATCATGATTTCTTGACCATCTCTAACTCAGTGATTGTTATAATGTAATATAAGTTTTTTTACGAGCACTTTCCAAAATAAATGGCATATCTCACTAATTGAGGATTTGGATCCATCATAACTATAGCTCGTATCATCTGTTGCAAAGATCGACATCATCTAAGTGCTTTATATTTTACATCTATCCAACTTGCTCCCAGACTACCACAACGCCTCTTTTCAAGAAAACGCCACATTGGCTCAAGAAACAAAAATAGAAAAGATCACAGGGACCTTCACTAAGAATGGACAACCACAGATGAAATTCCCGAATTATTTACAGGTATGTGTTGGCTGAGCATGGTTAATTCTATCTGTTTGAATCCCTTGGACAATGCTCTCCTGATACAGCAATTCAAAGTGTGATGTGTAAATGCAGTGTTGTACCCACCGCAGTTCGAAAAGGTTTGAAAATTAGAAAAAATGAAGCATTGAAAATTTCTCATTTCTCTAGCCTTGAGCCATTCCCAAACACTTTTAGAATGCAAGGGTTTTATTAATTGTTAGGGTAGAGGGGCCAGTAGTCATATGGACTAACTTTACAATCATATAGTAGTTAAATGAAATTTCGTAGGACCTCCATTTTTTTTAATGTGATATGGATTCTTTTATCTATTTACAACTAAGATTTGGAGGTGTGACTCATCATGCAACTCACCACATTGGCACATCTAATGAGTAATGTCCTTAAAATGATTTTTTAAAGATTCAACCTAAATCGAGGAACCTCTAGGTAGTTAAACAAAAAAATATTATTTGTTTCTCAAACACTGCATTCTTATTTAAAAATGCAACTTAAACGCAACCCAAATAATTCCAATACATTCTAGTAACCATATATCTTGTTATCTCTAGGCTTTATATCCAACACAAATGACCCAATAGTTGGACACAAAATACTAGTTATTGTTATAAAAATAGCACAATTTTATTCAAAATACAACTCATATTCAGCTCTAAATGATTATTAAACTTTTTGACAACCTTTTACATTTCATGTTAAAATACAAGGTATTCAATTAACTCACCTTTTACATTTGTCATAGGACAAACATATATGAAGTTCTCCTATGCATATATATCGCCTCCCCAATAGTTGTACGCATAAGAACAATATTTGTCCACATAACAACAATACTTGTTTAGATGAGCACCTTATCTTATAAATGAGACTTTTATTGGATAACTATTATATTTTGTTGAAAGCAAAAAAATAAATTATTAGACTTGTTAAGTAATGCATTTATGATTTTTTTATATGACATTCATAAATTCTCATGCATTCATGTAAGGTCCAGCTTGACAAACATTTGGTCATTTGTTGATTAAAATGTGGAATAATTATTGACAATATGTAATATTAATATGTTGCAAGACTAAATAATATTAACCATGAGTACTACACCAACTATAGGATATTAACCATGAGTAATGCACCAACAATAAGGACCCTGCCGAACTATTAGCCTCTCCCCTAATTGCACTGTTACCCTTCTTTAGCGGTCTATAATCTAAATTAATAGTCAACTTGATAAGCACATTATCTTTAGAAAAATCTGTTGTCATCAAGGATATGCCAACCATGAACAGTTACAAAGTAAGAATCTAGGATGTCATTCTGTAAACCTCATTACTGTACATGAATAATGAGTCTAATATGACTTTAAAACTTCTTAAAACAATAGTAATGACACTAACAAACAAAATGTGATTTCATTTGAATTGGTGTGTTTTGGCAATGGCTCGAATATGTTTCGATGTAGTTTTCTTTCTCTGCATGTATTTGCAAGTTCTTTTTTTTTCATACAAAATATATTTTCTGTCCAGCCTAACTATCTTTGTCAATTACATATGCAGAAATCAGCAAAACTGATTGCATCAACTGGTATCTGCACTTGTAGAATATGCATAAAATTAGTGTGTCATCCATTGAGCAAGAATGTGATACCAAGTTAAGGCAAGTTGTGAGGAATAACAATTGCTATCAATCTTCCAACAACTTGATTTTCACTACGTCAAAGTCAAACCACTGCTGGTCATCATTAGAGTTGTAGACGCTACTAAATCATGAGATGTTTCCAATTTCAGAAAAGATTTGTACAAAGAATAATTCCTCCAGATTGTATTCGATTCTCAAGCTTCAGTTTTTCCATGAGTTTGGCTTCATTATTCACGTGTAAAATATAATCATCATCTTGATATGTAGACTTTGTAAATCTACCATGACCATTTAGCAGCTTCACAGAGTCATTCAGATTGCTGCTATACTCCTGACTTCTAATTTCTCTGGAATTCCGTGTGGAAGACAAGTTGAGACTGGTAGCAATGCTAGAGTCATGTTTAGAAATATTAAGCTGATAGTTGCTATCAGGGGTCCAACTTCCACTGCTATAATTGTTGCTTGTAACAGTAAAATTACCATCAAAACTGCTATTACTTGCCACTTCCTGGCATGCATGTTTAACATGAAACATATAAGGCAAATAAAGTAACGACACAGAACATTAAGTTTGAGAATTTGTGTTAACATCTAAATCAAGAATATATTCAGCTCGGGATCAAAAATTACCTCAGGAAATTTAGTTTGAACAATCTTTTCAGTCATAACTGCTTCCAAATCTGCTCTGCTAAACTGAGGTGGACTGTCAGGATTGGTTTCCCATTCTAACCAAGGAAGAACGACACCATCATCTTCTACCGATAAAGGAACATGCTGAGTGCTGTGTGAACATTTCTCATTATTTTCAATTTTTAGTAGTGATTCTTGACATATGCCATTGTCTTCTATTTTTCTGCCATGAGAAGTTGCATTATACTGCTCTTCCTCAAAGGATGAGGAAAATTCAGAGTCTTCAATGTTCGGCATAGATAAAAACTCATCAATATACTTCTGTGCTTCTTCATTCAAGGATTTAGATAACTGCTTCCTATCTGCACTATTCTGGTAAGGAACAAAGAGAAACCAGTATAATGCTTTATCTATCTTCCAACTGCAAATCAAATTGACTAGCTTATCCTACAAAGAGATCAGCAATGAACTAATGAATGGAAAGTGCATGCAAACAGGAACAAGCTTTGATAAGTACAGAAAGGATAAACAGATGTTTACTCTTCTCCGTCGTGATGGTCTTTCTGTTTGAGCTGGTTTTGATCCTGAAAGCAACTCTTTCAGTATTTTTGCAAGTTCCTGGCGGCGGCGTTCTTCAACAGCCAACTCGGTTCGAAGATTCCTTGTCCGCTTCTCTGACTGAAAACACAAGTTTCTGACAGGGATCAAAATTTCTTCATAGCAAAGGCAAGGAGAAGTAGCATCTAATGTAAATTATGTTTATGACACAACCACCTGCTCTAGCTTGGCAGTATAATTTTTGCTGACATCAGCATTCTTTGGCTTAAGTAAATCATTAAAACCCTTTGAAGTAGTTGACTGAGTGTTCTTCTGTGCACCAGTCTGTAAAAAATCCAGCCACATAAATGACTAAATACGAAAATACATGAGATTTCTGCAAAAATGAATCTAGAAAGAATCTCTAACAGAGCTTACGTGGATCCCCATTAGAAACATCAAAGTTAAACATGCAACTCTACAGGGTTGACAATGGTAAAATCTTGACAAAAAAATGATTAATTGCCAAAGTAAGCAATAATCATTTTGCTAGTTTTGCATCTAGAATCCTATTTATAGCTCTGGCTTAATCACTTGGCTGAAAACAAATTGCAAGACTATCAAGAATGGCAGTTTTATACTTGGTCAAATAATTTAAAATTCAAAGCAGATTAAACAAATTTTTGCCGTTATGAACTTACTTGTTTTATTTCATTCTTAAGTTCAGCAATTGCATTTCTAACTTCTGATCGCATAGCTTCTAATAAATCAGCAGCATCCATTTCTCCTGTTGGATGATCACTCCGCAAGGACTGAAGAGGAACAATCATTCTTATCAGGACTATCCCAATGAAATTAGTGATCAAGAAATAGGTTTTTTTTCACATAAATTTCTTTCCAAGGAGAAAAAAACTTAATTAGATAAACACAACACATGCCAACAAGAATGAGATGATTTGGTGTGAGCTTAAATCAGACATAACTCTCCTGAATTATAGACCTTATCATTACTCTTTTCTAGAAGAATAAAGGACAGTTTAAACCTTCATTTGAGCATATACTGCTCTTATTATTTTCTCTTCTCCCTGGTCACTATGTGTTGCCTCCAGACCTTCATCGTCAGTCAGTGATGATCCATAGCTCTGAAACAAAACAACAATACCATTGCATCTGTCATGGTTAGACACTCATGAAAATTCTTAGACTTGATAGATGTGAAAAGTTATCAAAAATGGTCACATTTTGAAGGGCAAGTTTAAGATGTCACGTGTGATTATGTGAGTAATATGCTCCAAGAAAATCATATATTCATCTTATGACACCAGATAGTTGCTCTGGAAAAAATGATTTACCCAAACAGAATCCAAGATTAGCAACAATTCTCATCCAACAAACCATTAGAAATTAGAAAAAGAAAAACAATCTTTTTAAAATGTGCTTATGTTGTAATGCGAGAATAGTTCCAGGACTTGGCAAGTCCTGGGTCGAGTCACCTCTGCAGAGTCCAGGGGGCTTGGACTCGGCTGATGCAGGCAGCATTTAAAAGTGCAAAAAAAACATAAAATTTAAGTTAAAACTTGTTTTTTTTTCACTTATATTTCCTCTACATCCTTAGTAACCATTTTATTTTGTTGGCAAAATATGAGGAGAAAAGAGACTTGTGAGCAAAAATAAGAATGCATTGTAGGGCAACCAGCAAGGCGGTAGACCAAAAATCCATCAACAAATCGCATTCGGGCAGCTTCATACTCACAATTGGTGCATCGAGAACTCTCTAACAGTGATTGGAAGGAGTTTGCATTCCATTTCAAATTTAATCTGAGAGGTAAGCTTGATTTGTTTTGGTTTTTTGTGTTGTTTAAGCAAAAATTGCATTGTTTTCTAACATTTCAATTCTTTTTGGAACAAAGTTTGTGAAGACACCTTCTTCCCCTGAACTCAAACCCTTGAAAGAAATATTTTGTTTTTTTGTTTGTTTGCTGATTTTGTATGTTTTTTTGATATTTTTGAACATATGCTGACAGAAATAAATACTGAAAGAAAAGAACTAAAGCAATGTGCACGTTTTGTAAATGTAACCAAATCTCAATCAGACTAGGAGCCTAAAAACTAAGGAAATTCTAAGTGTAAGAATTCTAAGTCAAATACTAATTTCAGATTTCTGCTCTTTATGCTGAATGTGCTGGATTGCAGAACATTAATAAATTTCGATGTTTGCATATCACCAAATGAACTACCATATATATCATGGAGACACGCCTTCACAAGAGACACGTCTCATGAGAGGACGTGTCCCTTGGGCGCGCGCGGGTCTCAAACAAGACCGAAAACAATTCAGTTAACACATATTAATATATGTGTGGGTAGTAATATGAATTCCGATTTATATAAATGCAGAATTTAAACATCATTTACTTCGAATCTTATGCATGCTTTATAAATTCGAGTTTTACTTATTTCCAAAAATATTTATATGAAGAATGATCTTTGATCACATATAAATGATGATGATGCTTTCAGCAATCATCATTTATATCTGACCGAAGCTACCATTCATCAACACTCTCTCTTAGCTAGGGAAGATATTTCAAATCAAATAAGTGGAGATATCACCTTCACACGTGATATCGAAGACATGGTATGTTTTCTCAATATTGTCAAGTCACATGACATTCTTCATAACACATCTTCATTATGGTATGTGCACTGACATCAAGTCACATGATGTCTACCATAATTCATGGCATATCCACGGATATAAATATCCACCATGATTTATCTCTTAAGGATCACAATGATCTTCAGATGACATCAAGTCCCATGATATCCATCAAGGTGTCCAAGAGATACTATCATGACATGTCCACAGATATCAAGTCACATGATATCTATCATCATAGTTTAACTCATCATTGTAGAGTCGTCACTTTCCAATGTCAAATACAAGTGTTCATTATTAGAAAGATCGTCACCTTTCAATAATGTACACAGGGGGAGTAGGCCCATAAGGTCATGGAGTCACACACATGACAAAAGAGTTTACACATTAAATATCTTTATATATTAGTACAATTTATAAACAATTTGAATTTCAGACATAAATATCAAATTACATTTCAACCATACCAAGTTTCTTCCTGAAGTGCTCTACCTTGATTCGAGAGAGAGGCTTGGTGAGAATGTCTGCAATTTGATCATTTGTACTAACATACTCCAACTGGATCACTTTCCTTTCCACCATACCTCTTACATAATGATAGGGGATCTCAATGTGCATAGATCTATCATGGAAGACGGGATTTACAGAGAGTTTGATGCAACTCTAATTATCACAATGAATAATTGTAGGATTCAAGGGCTCACCAAAGAGTCCCACAAGCAATTTATAAAGCCAAACTGCTTCTCTTGCTCCCATAGAGGCTGCAATGTATTCAGCTTCTATTGAGCTCTGTGAAACTGAAGACTGTTCTCTGCAAATCTAGGAGATCATAGCCAATCCTAAACTGAAGCAACATCTTGATGTGCTTTTTTGATCGGTTACACTTCCAGCCCAATCTGAATCAGAGTACCCATGTAGATCTAGTTGGTCATTCTTGTAAAGAAGACCATATCCAATAGTGCCTTGAAGATATCTCAAAATATGTTTCACAGTCATTAGGTGAATTTCCTTTGGCTCACACATGAATTGGCTGAGAACATTCACTGCATAGCAAATATTAGGTTTGGTGTTAACTAGATACATCAAGGGTCCAATCATCTGTCTATAAAGGGTTGGATCTGCACACTTGGATTCTGTTGCTACTTCTTTCAATTTGTGAAGGTTGGTTTCCATAGGTGTAGACATCAGTCTACAGTCCAACATTCCAAACTTCTTCAAAATATCAATAGTATACTTCCCTTGGTTTAGTATAATGCCCTCTGATTTCTACCATACTTCCAAACCTAGGAAGTAGTGTAGAATGCCCAAGTCTTTCATGTCAAATTCAAAAATTAGATCCTACTTTCCTTGAGCAATGAGGTGATCTTCTCCTATTATCAACAGGTCATCGACATATAAAATAATTATTAGCATATCACCTTTGATTACCTTGAAGTAGAGATTGGAGTCAACATCATTTTTGGAAAATCCTAGTCCCAAGAGATAGCTGTCAATTTTTTCATACCAGACCCTAGGAGCTTGTTGAAGTCCATAGAGGGCTTTCTTCAGTCTACACACATGTGAGTCAGGTTTATATATCACAAAACCTTCAGGCTGTTCCAGATAGACTTCTTCTTCAACGGTTCCATTCAGGAAGGCAGTGTTCACATCCATCTGATGGATCTCACCGATGTGTAGCAATGGCTAACACTGCTCTCACCGATGTGTAGCGGGCAACAGGTGCAAATGTTTCTTCATAATCAATGCCTTCCTTTTGAGAAAAACCTCTTGCCACAAAACGTGCTTTATGTTTTTCTATACTACCATCAGCAACATGCTTGATTTTGAAGAGCCATTTGGAAGAGACAACAGATTTCTCTTTCGGTCTAGGCACTATATCCCATACATCATTCTTTAGAATGGACAGATATTCCTCTATCATTACATCCTTCCATGCTTGATGTCTGAAGGCTTCTGTAACACTGACGATTCTGAGTTTATGATGTCGTTCATTAGAGCAACATAGATAGAGAACCGTTTGGGTCTTTTAGTTTCCCTAAACGTTCCTTTGGGTGCCGCATGATCCTCGGCTTCTTTGATCATCTTTCTAGCCCAAAGTGGCCTCTTTCTATCGTTGTCATTTGTATTCTCATCTGAAGTAGAAGGAAGTTCATGTAGCATTTCCTCAAGATGCTCCCTCTGAATCTCAGAAGCAGGTTCCATTTCAAGTACTCTAGGGGAATAGGTTTCTATCTCACTAGAACTTCTTGCCCTCTTGAATGAAATGTCTTCTTCAAAGATGACATCTTTGCTCAATTCAATTTGTTTTTGCCCGAGTATGAATATCCTGTAGGCTTTGGAGGTTTCACTATAACCCACAAATATCCCCTTCTTTCCGGAAGGTTCTAGTTTGAATCTCTTCTCTTTGGGCACATGAATATAGAGAGGATAGCCAAAAATCCTAAAATGACTAATGACAGGTTTTATGCCAGTAAAGGCTTCTTCAGGAGTTTTGTTATCAAGATGAGAATGAAGACATCTATTTTGGATATAGACAACAGTCCTAGAGGCTTATGCCCAAAAAGAAGTTTCAATGTTTTGGGTCAAGCAACATTGCTTTAGCAGCTTCTACAATGGTTCTATTTTTTCTTTCAGCAACCCCATTTTGTTGAGGGTTGTAGGCAACTGTGAACTCCCTCTTAATTCCAACACTCATGCAAAATTCCTTAAAAATTTCAGAGGTGTATTCTTTCCCATTGTCTGTCCTTAAGGTTTTTATTTTCTTTCCAAAGAAATTTTCAGTAAGGGCTTTGAACTCTTTGAACCTTTTGAGGATTTCTATTGACTCTTTACACTTAAGGAAATAGATCCAGGTTTTCCTAGAGAAGTCATCTATAAATATGACATAGTATAGAAATCCTGCTTTAGAGGGTACAGACATGGGTCCACATAAGTCTGAGTGAACCAGTTCTAACACATTTAGGGTTTTGCTCAAACTATTGGGAAAGGATCCCTTTGTATTCTTTCCTAAGGCACAACCTTTACAAGTTCCTTCATGAGATGGTTTTAACTTAGGTAAGCCTGTTACAAGTTTTTCCACAGAAGGTAGGGCACGGAAATGAAGGTGTCCTAATCTTCTATGCCAAATCTCATTTGAATCAAAGGTGTCAAGGGTAAGGGCTTGTTTAACTTCAGTGCATAGTTTGTAAAGGTACCCTTGTCTTACACCTATGGTTTGGGCTTTCTTGATGGTTGAGTTCTTAGGCCATGCTAGAACTTTCCCATCCATAAAGGTAACTCTATATCCATTGTCTTCAAGGGCAGAGATGGATATTAGATTCCTCTTTATTCCAGGTACAAATAAGACTCCAATGAATTGAAGAGAAAGACCAGATTTCAATTCGATGGAGCAAGTTCCAATCCCTTTTACAGGGTGTGCAGAATCATCCCCAATGGTTACTTCATCAGTCTTTTCAATCATAGTGTCTAGGTGTTCTCTGAATCATGTGATATGTCTAGAGGAACCACTATCAATTACCCAGTTGTGGGTGTTGTTAGATACTTGACTAGATAAGGCTGTATAGAACACAAAGTTCTCAGATTCATGATTTGAATTTGTCTTTCCTACTTTGGCAAAAGATGCTTGTTGCTTTGATCTGTCAGGGCACTTCATTGCATAGTGGCCATATTGATCACATCTAAAGCATTGCACTTGAGAGATGTCTTTCTTCTTAGAAGATCCCTTTCCATTGGAATTTCTCTTTCTTTTAAAAGATCCTCTCTTGTAGGAGTTTTTCTTATTCCTTTTATTAGACGTTGTGTTGAGTACATGAATGTCTTCATCTATGTTCTTCTGTTTATTTTCTTTTGTGGAGAGTCTTGTTTCTTCTTGAAGGCAGTCAGTTCTTAGCCTATCAAACTTAGGGAGTTTAGATCTCGCACTTATTCCTTGAACAAATGACTCCCATGAGTTTGGTAGGCCTCCTAGTGCAATTAGAGTTAACTCTTTGCTATCAATCTGATATCCAATTGTGGATAATCGATCCCTTAGTTCAATGATCCTCATGAAGTATGCATTAATGGACTCTTCTTTGTTTATTTGAGCATTGTTGATTTGCCTCTTTAATGCAAGAGTCCTACTGGTGTTGTTGATCTCATAGGTACTCTCAAGAGATTTGAACATATGATATGCAGTTTCATGTTTTGCTAGGATGGGCACTATATGATCCCTAGCTGCATCTACTAAGATTTTCATGGCTTTTTCATTGTTTTCAATCCATCGAGTTTTCTCGATGGATCAGCCTCTAGTTCCTTTTTATTTTCTCTCACAAATGAGTCTAATTTATTCTCTTTAAGGATCATCATGATTCTAAATTTCCATGATGTGAAGTTGTCTGCTCCTGCAAGACGATCTTCAAATTTGGTCACACTTGACATTATGAAGAATGTGATGTGAATTCGATTTTAGAAAATACGAATTTTCTAGAGCAATCTGATATCTAAATTTGATTTGGATTCACACAACTTGGCTCTGATACCATGTAAATGTAACCAAATCTCAATTAGACTAGGAGCCTAAAAACTAAGGAAATTCTAAGTGTAAGAATTCTAAGTCAAATACTAATTTCAGATTTCTGCTCTTTATGCTGAATGTGCTGATTGCAAAACATTAATAAATTTCGATGTTTGCATATCACCAAAAGAACTACCATATATATCATGGAGACACGCCTTCACAAGAGACACGTCTCATGAGAGAACGTGTCCCTTGAGCGCGCGCGGGTCTCAAACAAGACCGAAAACAATTCGGTTAACACATATTAATATATGTGTGGGTAGTAGTATGAATTCCGATTTATATAAATGCAGAATTTAAACATCATTTACTTCGAATCTTATACATGCTTTATAAATTCGAGTTTTACTTATTTCCAGAAATATTTATATGAAGAATGATCTTTGATCACATATAAATGATGATGATGCTTTCAGCAATCATCATTTATATCTGACCGAAGCTACCATTCATCAACACGTTTAACTAAGCCAATGAACCTCTTGAGTCATCCAGATGTTTTAACAATTGATAATATGCGTAAAATAGATACATGCATACCCGGATGTGATATTCTAGAAGAAAAACAGTGTTGCTGGTAAAAAATCAGACCACTCAACATTTATTTGACACCATCAAACGATGCCAGAATACTCCACAAATTCTCTCAACCCATGTATAGAGCTAGGCGAACTCCTAGTAATATTTTTAGATTTTTCTGTGCCTTAGAAGCATGAAATCGCACCTGAGAGACCAGCACCTTTTGCTGCTGTAGCTGCACAGAATATGCAGGCTGTACCACCTTGGATTGTGTGCCAATAATCCCTAGTTTGCAGATCCCAACTTGAAACCTAAATCTGCAATTAATCTCTTCTGGTTTTGGTCTAGAAACCCTTATCTAAACTCTGTATCTACTCAATCTGGAACCTCTGTTTGAAGCTCCCTGTATACCAAATTCACTGGATATCTCACCAACTCAAATGGCTGCAATCACTAAAGAAAACCGTTCTCCAATGGCGAAATGAAATGAAACCCTTGGTTTCTTTCACGGTAGAAATCATGAAGTCAAAAAATCAATAGCATAATGGCTCAAGTCGACCTCCTCGTGAGTTAATAAGGCCAACCCCTAATTAGGGTTCGAATTTCTCCAAAAGGGTGCGAATTTCAATGAGTTACATTTAATTACCAATTTGTAATTAAATGTCCATAGTTTGACATTAATAATCTCCTTTTAATTAATCACTCACATGGCCCTGTCGGATGATGAGATAATCCTTCATTGAAATCACTTAAGTTATAATATAAAAATATATTATAACTTATAATATAAGCTCACCCATTAATATTTATTAACGATCAATAAATATTAATATCTCCATTATTACTTATCAAAAAAGCATGCCATCTGAACTGGAAGCAAGCAAGTGGATCCTGCATACGACCATACCCACTTACTAAATATAGCGAGGGTCCATCTCAATCCTCAAATGACTTACTAAAAATAGTAAGTTCTGCAACGAACTCTGAAAAAGTATCAAACGAAAGCCAGAACTAAATGATACCGTCCACTGAAGACCATCCATACCCCAAATAACCCTCTACCCAAGCACACTAGCCTATGAGGGTCAGTAATAGGCTAATCTCCCTCATCAAAATAGATGTCAACCGGAAGGGGACATTACAAAGTTACAAACCCTACTTTTGTTTTTTAAACAAATTTAGAAACCCTACATTTTGTTTTGGAACAAACTGTACATTTTTTTTGTATTAGTTCAATAATTATAAATGACAATTCACAAATGTTCATTTTTTTTGTAATTATGTGTTATTGCAGCAGCCTTGATTTCAAATTCAAATCATATTTTTCACAATGTCTACTTCTACAACCCCAGTTAGAAAGGACCCAACTTGGAAACATGCTGAAATTTTTCCCGAGCAAAAAAAAGGAGAGGCAAAATGTAAATATTGCAAGACACTTTTTCATGGAGGCATTAATAGATTGAAATACCATTTTGCACACACCTCCTAAGGCTATTTGTGAGGTGCAAGTACAATTAGAAACATTTGAAATGCAAAAAGAATTGAAAAAGAGGCAAAGGGAGGAGTTGGCATGCATTGGTGGTGTTAGAGAGGCTTCTTCCATGCCTCCATTTCATCCAAGTGCTTGTGCTAGTGCTGGTGCTAGTGCTAGTGGGAGTATTAGCATTGGTCCTAGAGTTCGTAAATCTAGGATGGATTCATACTTTGTGTCACACACTACTCCTGATTCCCAACCGTTGCTTGAGAGCATGGGTTGGAACAAGGAGGCACATGATGTAGCTAGACAAGCAATTAGAGAATTTTGGTACTATTGCACCATTCCATTCCATACAGCCAAGTAATTCTTTTTTGTTTGAAATTTATAGTTTGATTCTTTGTCTCAAGAATTTTTATATTTAGATGTATGTCGAATTCAAATTTAAAGTTAAACTCTCCATTTTACATTACTTATCTTATTTAATTTATTTATGACATTTGTTAAGTCTCCTTTTTGGCAAAAATATGGTTGATGCCATAACTATTTGTTGGGCAGGGTTCAAAGCTCCTATTGAAGATGACTTAAACAGCCTACTTTTGACACAAAAGGTGGCTGATGTAAAAGCCGAAATAGGGGAGCAGCGCTTTGTGGAGCAAGAAGGATTGCACCATCATGACCAATGGTGGGACCAATAGAAAAAACAGGACGCTACTGAATTTTCTTGTTCCCTTGCAAGTAATTGTACTTCCCTCAATGCATTGAATAATTTGAAATTTGAATTTGATTTAGTGATTATTATTTTTAATTTATGTTTTATTGAATCATTGATTTTACTTCCTTTTCAAGAGGCTCCGTGTTCATCAAGTCAATTGATGCTTCAGCGCATGTAAAAAATGCCACATACCTCTGTGAGACTTTAGAGGAAATCATACTTGAGGTGGGCGAGGAGAATGTGGTTCAAGTGGTGACAGATAATGCAGCAAATTATGTTGTTGTAGGTAGACTAAGGATGGAGAGGCACCTAACAATATTTTGGACTCCATGTGCTGCCCATTGCCTTGACCTCATATTGGAAGATCATGGCAAGCTTCCATGGATCTAAACATGTGTGGATATGGCCAAAAATATTTGCAAATTTATATACAATCACACATGGGAATGAGGTAATACACGAGACTGAGGGAGTTGGCTCATCCAACATCACTAGATTTGCTACTATATTCATCACATTACAATCCTTGATTCAGTCAAAAGTAGTTTTGAGGCATATGTTTGTTGGTGAGGAGTGGACTTCCTCATCCTATGCTACGACCACTGCAAGAAGGATTGATGTGACAAATTGCATTTTTGATAAGCCAAGCATTTGGGCACTTGCTGCAAAGGTTGTGAAGGTAAAATTTAATTCTACATTATGATTTAATTTTTATTCATATTTTTCTTTTATTTGTTTATTTTCATTAACACTTATGTTAAGTTAATGTTTCACAATATTTGCAGTTCATCGAGCCCTTGGTAGTTCTCCTACGAGTTGCTGATGGGCAGAAGCCTGCAATGGGCTACATATATGAGGGTATGGATAGGGCCAAGGAGGCCATTGGATTCGTCTATGAGGGAGTTGAGGGTAAGTATCATCCCATTTGGGAGATCATTGATAGGAGATGGCACCACCAACTTCACAAGCCCCTCCATGCAACCGCTTATTTCCTAAATCTGACATTCCAATTCCGCCCTGATTTTGAGGCGGTTGATGAGGTTCATGGTGGGCTCTACTCAATGATAAAGCGGATGGCACCTGCTATTACTTCACAGATAGTCCAAAAGATAGAGGCCTTTACTGATGCACAAGGAGACCTCTTTTCTCATCAAATGTGCAAAGATAGTAGGACGACATTGCATCCAAGTAAAAATATATTTAAGGGCATAATTTTCCTCTTTTATATTATTATTAAATTTTGAAACTTAAAGTTGGAAATGAGATTGATTTTTTTCTTTTTCTCATCTCAAATAGATGGTGGCATATGTTTGGTGCTAAAACACCAAACCTTCAGAGGATTGCCATTCACATATTGAGCCAACCATGCAATTCTTTAGGTTGTGAGCACAATTGGAGTATGTTTGAGCACATACACTCCAAGAGGCGTAATAGATCATCTGTGGAGAGGTTGAATGATCTAGTGTATGTTCATTACAACCTTCATCTTAGACACAAACAAATTTTCGACCATGATTCCACCCCGATCACACTAGAGGAGGTCAATCCAGAATCTAAGTGGATCACTGAGGCTACGGATCCTATCTTTAGTGATGAGGACCTTGATTGGGTTGACTGGGCAAATAGAGAGGCTAGGGTATAGCAATGGCAGAGGAGGAGGATAGAGCACAAGCAAACACGGGCACAACTGATGTTAGTGAGGGTGGCACGAAGTCACAGGCAAAGATTATGGTTGTTGCATCATCCAGAGCCCACCATAGACGCATTCATAGGAAGGGTGCAGGCTCCTGTGAGCCATGGACTTCTAGTTATTGTTTTGATATTTCATATTTGTTTGGAACATTTGATGTCATGGATTTCATTTTCCATGAGTTTTGTATACATTTGACTACATTTATATATCTAAGTGTGTTATTTCCTTTAGTCGCTCAGCTACAATTTGCATGTATACTTATGTGATTGATGTATACTTGTGTATGTGATCAAATTAGCTTCTATTTGATGATGTTATTGTGGCTTGAAGGTTTATAAAATAAACAGCGCATGAAACAAGTTTTAAATCCTTAAAATCTCTAAATTTATTGGGTTTTTCACTTTGCCAAGTCTACGTCGAGTCTAGGCATCAAGTCTCGAGTCAAGTCACCCTTGCCGAGTCCAAGTTTCGGAACTTTGTGCGAGATACACTTATTAGCATAGAAAGGTCAAACAAAATCCAGCCAATATAAACTTAAACAACATTGTAAAGAAATAAAGGTCCTCCCAACTATAGAAAGAAAGGGCTCTGTTGATCTGGAGGAATTAACTAAATGAGCTGTTATGTCAAGTTCATCATGATGCATGAATTCAAATGGCTCTATTGAAAGAAAAGTGGGGCAGAGGTTTTCGCACCACCCCATCTCTCTATAGTTGTTAGTAGGGCGTGGTGTCTCTTGGAATCCTCAGGTAAGGAATGAAACCATGTACAACGCCCTATAATAGTAGGGGTTCTTCTGAAGCATGAACCAGAATCCCTACCATCTATAGGGGCTCCCTATCCCTCCATCCAATTAGATCAACCAACCAGCTCCCCTGAACACCTTATATAGGTAGGGACAGTTCCAAAGATGGGTGTCTAGCTATAAGCCTGAGCTTTCTGTGACACACCTCCCTCTCTCAGCTGGCACTGGGGAAAAACAAGTGCACCCTATCATTTCTTTTTGGTTTTAAATTCCATACAACTTCAGGAAAATTGGACCAGGACCTCTATGTAACAAATGAGGACTATTCATCATAATATATGAAATTACAGAAATCTGCCTTAAAAGGTAGCTAAACTTAAGTTTGAAATTTCAATTTAATTTTAAATTGAGCCATAGTTACCGGGAAATTAGGACTGTTACACGTAGAGGAGATGGGGATAGATACCAGTACATCATTTTCAAAAATAGGTTGGAAATGGAAAAAAATTTAAAAAAACATCTATAAATTTAAATTTAGGAAAATATAACTGTATGGTTATGCACTTTAAAGAATATAAAATATAATAATACTTACTAACATTCTAAAGTATTAAAATAGAGATAAACACAAGTAAAGATTATTTATATTTATATTTGATAATAATCATCGTGATAGATGATCAAATTCTAAACCATAATCACCTAGAGATGGCAGGCAGAGACTGCAAAAAGAATGCCATTATTTTAAAAACACAGTACAAGGGTACTCATACATGGCTACATTAGGCCCTCTTATTGTTCTCTTCATACATGTCTATTAGCATATTTATTTACTTCTTTAAGCTCTGTTCAACCACATATAAGAAAAAACCCAGTGTAATTTATATGATATATTTGAGAAACTTCTGTGTGAAGTTTTCCAATTTTCAAGGGATGCTTTCAGAAGACATAAAGACAAAAGAAAATTCATCTGGATTCTCCTACTGTCTGGGATCAGTGTACGAGTCTCTGGGTAGCCATCATAAATTCCAATTTCCAGCGTATGGCTTTGATGGTCTCACTCACATTGGAGACAAAATATTTGTAGAAGCTTTGTTCTAAGTATGAACACAATATAATATATAATGCACTATAAACAGAACCAAAAAAAATAAAGTCTCATTGAAAGTGCCCAATAAAACACACAGGACATAAAGATGGGCCGCAATCCAACATATAAATTAGAGATATATAACACATGTACAAAAATCTTCTAGAACACTTAGAATTGACAGTTTTCAAAGCAACTTCAGTTTGTATGTCTTACAGGATGGTTATCGTAAGATCTTGTTAAATCTGTTTGGCTTGAGCACCTTCTTAATCCTCGTTGAGGCTTAACAACATCCCTTCCTGATAACTTCTCAGAAATGTGTCTTTGACCATCAACAGCAGCATTACTTTGTCTGTTTGATGTAGTCCACTGGTATGTTGGATCCATGTCACTCTGAAATGACAAAGGAGGGAGAAAAAAAATTATCACTAAGAAATGAAGCATTGTAAGCACTTACAGAACAGTATCAAAAGAAGCAAGGCAAATCAGCATGCTTGGCACAGGAACAGTATAAGGGAATGTATTATAATATCATAATAGCATTTGGGAGCTGTAATTTGCTGAGTGCCATTTATGGGAAAAGTTGAATTTCAAGTTTTCCACAATATTTTTATATAAATTCTTGATATTTCATGAAAATCTTAGTAAATATTTGACATGCAACTAATAGCATCTGAAATATCAATCAACACAAGATGGATTATATTATCTAATATTAACAAGCTCAACATAAATTATAAGTCTCGATATTGAACAGCCACAGAGATTGTCTACAGGTTCAATCCAAATTATATACCTATTTCAGATGGTAAAGAGAAAGTGTACAATTATCTATACAATTGATGAAAGAAAGAAATTAACCCCTAGCAACAGCATGTGTTAGACACAAAAATAGGGGCAGGAAATAATTACAAATAAGTTATAACATAAAACTAACTGCAGTCCACATTTTGTGTATTCTAAGGTGATTGTGAATAAAAAAAATACCAACATCCATTACACAATTGACCAAAATTGTAAAATGTGTTGTTCAACATCACTGTCAAGTTGTCAACATTACATTACTCGAAGTAAAATAATTGTTCACCTTAGGCTGGGAGGATTAGACAAATGCTATGCAAAGAAGAAATAGTACAATCTCTAACATTGTTTTCAGAAAGCAAGGAGAACGGTTGAGTTAAACTTTAGCAGAGAACATCCCTTCATGGGATTGAATGTGTATTCATACAGCCATGTGTGGGAGCTAGGAACTAAACTAACAAGAAAACATAGCTGATTGAATCTAGTTTAGTTCTAACAAGTCACTTATGCTCTGCATTCACATATGAATCATGAAGCAAAAGAATGCATTCTGGGTTTAAGTTTATTGACTATGTCCTAAGCAGTCACTCATGCTGCAACATGAAAACTATTCCTATTTTGGGCCTCATCAAATAAAATAGAGCACAATTTTTTTTTCAAGGATCAGCAAATAAGATTATAATGAGTACAGATCCACCTTAACACAAATTAACATGGGCAAAGAGCTATCCAAAAGGCTCAAGATGCCAATACCCATTTTTTTGCACCAACATGGTGTGGTTAATTTTGGGGTTGTACTACTACTATCTCACTTTTATGTTTAACTTGGTTATGTGATCAGTTGCTGGATCACTCATACATTTAACCCAGGCAATTTGACAAATAGACAAGTATCAACTCATGTTACGCAGGGTTCAACCTACCAAGAATGCGCCTTTCAGACTTTCAGCACAAATAAAGAGCTCAGCTGCATAACAAACAATGTTAATAGACTCAAGAGGCTTATGCATGTTCCACTGAGTGAGAAGGTAAGCCACAAGATGATTACACACCATACAAACTTAACTCACTGAGTAAGAAGGTAAGCCATTGAATGGTGTTATATACTCAAGAGCCTTATATATGTTCCACGATGTGCAAGTCATACAAACTTAACTCATTAAGCAAGGAGGTAAACCATTGAGTGAGGAGTCAGGACCATAAATAATAGACATGCAGCAAATATCATTATCGAGTGTGATTTATGTTCTGAACCCTCTTGATATTTGAACAAGGTGGCTCTCAACGTTGAGAAAGTTGTAGATAAATGCAGAATCCTAACACAGAGCTGGATAAACGTTTTGATTCCATGTTAATAACTACTCCATATCTTGTATGATTATTAAAGTGCATCCATACATGTTTAGAAAAATTAAGCGTATGACCCAAAAACCAATGAAATTCAGCTCTCAAAAAACCCAAGTGTAAAACTAAAATCTTATCTCTGATCTACTCAAACATGTTGCACATTAGTCACTATTTTATAGGTTGAACAACTTATTAATATTTGATTAAATACAAATCCAATAGATTTGAATTTCATTGGTTTGGGGGTAAATGTTTAACACATTGCGTTAGATTTATGGCTGTATGTTGATGCCCATATAAGTTATGCGGTAATTACTAAATATTCAACAGACAATACACTGTAAATATGTCCCAGTGGCCAGAACCAATAAAATTCCACTCTTAAATGAAAAATGAAAAGCCTATCTCGCTAGTTAAGCATCAATTTCTATGTTGAAGATTACCTAGTAAATTTTCAGCCCAAGTAAATACACTCATCCATCTACCACAAAATATACTGAAAATTTGCCCCAAAAGTCCATGAATTCAGCTACCAAATTGTCCAACTCAAAAAACCAAAGCTTAGTTGGGAGCTAGTTAAACATATTAGCATATATGTTGAAACTTGAAGATTACCAAATAATCTATATGATCGTCAAAGTTCAGTACACATATAGCACAAAACATATTGAAACTCAAACCCAAAAAACTAACAAACAATATGCATAGCAATTGATATGTTGAAATTTACCGATGATGAAAGTAATTCAGGCATGGCCATAAATATAGAGAAATAATAAATATATATATCCAGCTTTTGGCACAAAAACAAATTAAATTAAGCTCCTTAAAAGTAAGTTACAAAAATTTAACTCTCAGCCTAGCTCAGAAGCCATGAGCTTATATGATAACTAAAGTGCAGCCATAACTATAAGCTTGGTTCAGACCAAGTTATAATAATTAAAGTGCAGCCATAACTATAAGCTTGGTTCAGACCAAGTTATAAATATTAATCTATACGTTTGAAATTGCGAAATAGTCTATAATCCCATCCCATGGTTTCGAGATTCTGTGAGTCAAGCCCAGTGAGACCTGGCAAGTCCAGCCGAATCAGACTCAGGAAACTTGAATACCCAATACAAAAAGCCCTTAAGGTGGTAAACTGCTGTTCTCTCCATCATTTTGACATTTAAATTTCTGTTTTGCGATACAGAAAATAAGATTTATATACCGGAGGATTCATTTTTAGTGATTTTGGTCAATTTTAGGTAATTTTAATTGTGGCTTAAGCAATTAATAACTAGAGTTTTTGCCAGATTTTTTTTGGGAAATCCGAGCCGAAATGGCTCTGCCGAATTCTAGCTTTGGATACTACGGTATATATAACCATCAAATTGCATCCATACATCTAACCAAAAATATTTTCACTTTTGTCCCAAATATCGAAGAAGTTCATAGCCCTGAGAAACTAGCGGCAAACATATTAATGTCTCTCCTGCCCAATAACTCGTGTGATCATAAAAAGGAATCCATACATCTAACACATAAAACATTGAAATATTATCCCCAATAAACCAAATTTAGCCCTAAATCTATTGAAATCTGGCTCTATACATTTTTCTTTTAATCAAATCCTACCTCAGATGTGCAGTCGCTGTAGTGATGTTGGCGAACCACAGACACAGAACGCTGCCTCCTCCTTCCATTATCGGGAGGGTTTGCATTGTAATTAGAGGCACCATTTCTGTTAACTGACCGGCCTCTCCTCGGCAACTTTTCCGCCTCAGAGTGGTTATCAGCAGCTATATCCGTCTGGTGACGAGAAACTGACCGTCCCCTTCTTGTTTCTGTGACGGGCGGGGTATTAAGCGCTGCAGAGGAGCCACGCACAGCATTAACGAAGGGCCCTAAATTGGAGCCCCTGATGGGGCTGACATTACGAGAGTCAAAAGACTTATCGCTAAGCTCCTCATCCTTATTGTCAATGTCAATCTGACGGAGAACTGAATAAGCAGAGGAAGAGATCTCAGAGCTGTAACGGCCGAAATTGCTTAAGCTCCTGGACCTCCTGTGACCGCCCGCTGGCTTGCTGCCGGACTTTGCAGAATTATTGCATGCTGCTGAACTGATGGTATTTTCCTGGGAACCGATTTGGGTTCTCTTCGTTGTGGATTTAAATGCGGCCGTCGCCATGCCCAAATAATCATACACCGATTTTTGTATTCATGAATTGGGAGAAAAAATTACACTAATGTCTCAGTGGCCGTTGGATCGATTTTTGAGGGCAGAAAACTTAATTTCGGTGCTTCAGGGTAAATTTAGCAGGAACGGGCGATTAGGAATTTTACGTTGGATCCTGTGAGCAATTCACGGGAATTGCAGAGTAACGAAAGCGGTCAATAAATGTGGCAGCTCAAGTATTTGGTAGTAATGTAACAGAAGAAGAAGCTTTGAAGTTGTTTTGACGTGCAGTGTGAGAGCGAATTTAAAATGTGAGAGAGAGATGTGGGGCATAGAAAGATAATGAATAATTTTTTTCAAAAGTTTTGAATGAGAAGGTACGGAGAGAGAGAAAGGGCGGTCCTATGGAAGAAGCCCTCTAGAGTTACAAAATGTGGAAGATTAATTTGAATCTTTTTCCTTGGATCAAATGGTTGGGTGGCCATACTAATCAAGGTATTAAGGGTGTTAAGTGAAAGGACAGAGGAAAAGTAGTCTTTTGAAAAATAGATTTTTAAAGAGAAAATTTTAATATTAGTATTAATTAAGAGTAATTAAATATGGGTAATAAGTTTAAGGGTTGAAAATATTTCAGATTATTTGTAAATGATGGGTTGTTTGATTTAATCATAAGTTTGTTGAATTCTAATTTAATAATGAATAAAATAGAATCATTTTACTCACCCTCCATCCACCACTCTTCTCTTTTTAAAGAGTAGTATCTATTGCAACATGGAAAGATATCCAAGAATTTAGGTATCCTCTTTGGAATAGGTATCACCCTAATCGATATGTGGAAATGGTTTATGAATAAGTTGAAGACCAAATTGCTCTTGTGGATCAATTGATTACTTTCCAAAGGTCGCATACAAGTTGGCCACACAATCCTTCTAGCCAACCATGTTTATGTTTCCTCTTGCTACCTCCCTACCAAATCATGTTACAAGAAATGCACTCAACTCAAAAGAAGATTCCTATGGTCCAACTGAGGCAATAGCAAAGGTATGGTTGTGCATTCAATCTAAAGATTCGAGTAGATTAAGACTCATTATCCTAACATAGAGGACACATGCATAATTGCTAAATAGATCATCCATACACTTAGTGGTGAAGCCCCTTATGATACTTTTGTTAGACATTGCATTGCTACTATCTTAGCCCTTGGTTTATGGCTCTTTATTGGTTGGAAAGATAAAGTTTTACTCGCTTCTCACTTTAAGAATCATGCCTTGTTTTAGTTAAAAATTATTTAGAAGGCTAGGAAAACTATATCTCCTCATTTGAATTGGTATGATTAGTATTTCAAAATGGACTTAGTTTTCTAAACTCCTCCATTAGGTGGAACAACCTGATGCAAGTGAATGAATGTATCTCACTCCTTGCAAGTAATGGACAATATTAGCAACAAAAGGAGAGACACTTCCACAAGATATTTTTAAGTGCTTTCATCTAATGCACCATAGCCAAAACCTTTCTTTTCAAGTTCTTGAATGTGTCTGTTGAAACTAGGCCTTTGAACTAATTGAGGAAAAACAAAGAGTAGCTTCATCAAAAAAATTCATGCTAGCTCCATAATTTCTTTAAAGTCGCCTCTAAAAGTAGGTCACATTAAACACTATGTAAACTTTTTCATAGCCACTTTGTTTTTTACCAATTTAAGCATGTTTTTAGAGAAAATAGGAAGCCACCTCAAAATTGACATGGATTTACATATCCAAATCCAAGTAACCAATCCTCATAACTTCTTTGGAGGCAACTTCAACCAAATCAAATTAAATGATGAAAACTTTCTTCAACATGACATTGAAGATAGGTCATCTAAAGGCTATTTCCTTTTTTTAAGAAAATAAGAATAATGGCTTCATTGCAACTTCAAACACATAGACCCAAATTGACAACACAAATCACTAGAAGAAGTGCAAAACAAACCAAGTGTAATACGACTCAAATCAATTTACCCATGTTAATATATAACATGCAAAAGGACACGTGCAACTTCCCACAAAAGAAAAGTATTATCAACCATCAAATTTACAATCATTAGAATGAATTGGTATCAATACAAAGAGAGTCGTGAAATGAAATGATTATATTGGGAATGATGATTTGATCAATCCCTTACAGGAACCAATTTCCCAAAATTTTATAAGCTTGCCCCACTTATTAAAAGAATTATAAATTATTATATGATCATTTATATCGATTCCAAAGATAGTTAAGAAAATATATGACAAAATTTGCTTGACAATACTACATTGAATTATACGTTCTTCCACACAATTAAAAATGTTCCAATTTTGTCTTAAAAGTATCTTTAATCTTCTCATTATGAGAAAAATACTTTAAAAAAGCATTAATCATTATCATGGAATCACCCTCTAAATAAAGTTGGTTAACCCTACAAAAATAGATTGATTAAAGGCCTAAAATAACTACATATGTCTGAACATAAATAAAATTAAGATGGTGTAATAATGATAATATTCTACAATCTCTAATAACACACCCTACACCAACTCTCCCTAAAATATTTTTTAATACTCTATTAAAACTAACCTTGAAAATATTTTAAAATATATTTTAATTCATTTATTTTAATCTTTAATATAAATGTATATATTTTTAAAAATAATCTATCGCTTAATAAAAATCAATCCCTTAATATTTTCAAATATATATTGCTATTTGCTTTGTTTAAATTGCTTAAATAAATTTTAAATTATAAATTTATTATATTTCTTGATATATAGCCTATCACTCTTATGTATAAACATATTCTTAATCCAATAATTTATATATTCCCCAATTTATTCTTAGTTGTCCACCCAAACCAACCCAACCCAACCCAGCCTAGTGTTACATGGAAAAGCTTGGAAGCAAGGTCTTTTATATCTTGTATTTTGGAGATTGAAAATATTAATTATTTATTTGGTAAGTAGTATAAAATTAAAAGGGACAACGTGATTATTAGGTTACCAACCAAATGGACTAATTACTACACAAGAAATTCGATTCCATTTGTGGGGTATCCATAAATTAATTTACTCAACTAACATTAATTTTGCATCTTTCTGAGGTGAAATGATATGCATCTTTCCTGGGGTATCCAAGTAAATTGCTTTATTCTTTTCTTGGAAAATGGGTCATTTTAGTTGCCCATATAATTGCAGTCTATTGAAATAGGAAAAGGAACCCATAAATTAAGGTCCACTTTTAGAGGATATTATTGTTGAAGGCAAGAATTATAAGGTTGAGAGATTTCATAATGGTCTACTCCTTGAGTGGGGACCGTTCTTCCATGACTTAAAAACCGGATTTTACCTAATTGATGGTAGAAGAATTTTAAAAATTAGTAAATTATTTGAATAGTATTTAGATTACTTTATGAAGATTTTATTGAGATTTTCATTTAATATAATTTATTAGGAGGGATATCATTGTAGTTATATTTTTTTACTTTTTCTATTGTGTTTTATGGTTTGAATGTCTTCATCTTCTCTTATCATTTTACTATCTTCTTCATTATCGTTCCACTATCTTCTAATGTCAATTATAAGCCTTCCACATACTCTCAATGTTTTGTCTCATTTATTTTTTATCGCATCCTCTTTATTGCTCCATCGTTTCATTCTCTTCTTTATTGATCCATCATTTCATCATCTTGCATCACCTACACCTCCTTATTGGTCTATTTTCTCATCCTCTTGCATCACCTATGCCTCCTTATTATTCGATTGTCTCATCTTTTTGCATCACTTACGCCTCATTATTGCGTCATTGTCTCATCCTCCTATACCACATACAAACCTATTACATACATTCTCAATAAAGTGAGACTACCACTTAAACACATCATTCTAACAATAATATCCATAGAAAAATGTGAATCTCAATATCAAAAATAAAAATTAAATAATCTTGCCAATTAACTATAACCTCATTAACAAAATTAATTTAAATATTTTTAAAAAATCATTAAAATTAATAATATATAATATATACAATATTTTTTTACTAAAGAAATATTATAAATGTAAAATTTACATATTTATAAATTTAATAATATAATATAATTATATATAGTTTATATGAAATAAAGAAGAAATTTATATATGAATTCAATGTATAATGATTTAAAATTTAATTATTTATTATTATTTAAAAGAGTATAATGATCTTTGTGAAGGACATTTTAAAATTCAATATATAAAGTTGAGGAATTAATCAAAGATAAGGGATTCCTTAGTGATGAAGAAATGGGTTTTTATTTATAATTATAAAGGAAAGTATTTTGTTTGTTATTGATTAAATAAAAATACTGTATGAGTGAAAGGGACATTAATGTTAATTTAGATAATATTATAGTAGTAATAAGGAGTAAAAAATGTAAGACAAGTGTGATGGAGAGTAATGGAGAAATGGAAGGAGTGAGGTAAGAGGGATGGAAAGAATGGTAAAAGTAATAATTGGTAAAAAAATTAAAGAATAAATAGGTTGAAGAAGAGAGTTTGATTGATGGGATCAGGACATGATAAAAAGATTTGATGGGAAGATCAACTAGTGAAATCAAGGGAGTAGGGAGAGACTAGAATAGTTCCCAAGAGAATGACACTCTTCATTGTATTGGTCACAACATCCTACTTGAGCTTAAGAAGGGCACAATATCCTAAGAAGATATGACTCCAAGGTTACAATTGTTACTCATCTAATGTAAGGATTCTCCATTAGAAGGCATGGATAACCAAAAAGAAGAGTCATCATCATATATCAAAATTAACCTAGCTAATACTAATTTCCTTTCCCACACATTTTTCAAATCTCATGTCACCATTGGCAAATTCATAAACCATTGGCCTTCTAAAGATAACATTTTTCCTACTGAGGGGTTGCTTCATGAAGTTTTTTCTTATGAGGAAGCTTGGGAGTTGTTGCAGACACCTAAATGATGGATGGATTTGGCCTTTCTCAACAATCATGGAGACCCAACCTTTTCTTGTACTAGTTTGGATCTAATTGTGTAACTTGTCACTAGAATTGATGGGATGAATTATTCATGCCCAAGATCAAAAACACAATTGAAAATTTTTAAGGGATGGATGAAAATGTCAAAAAAATCCAAGTTTGGGAGATATGCTTGAATTTAATTTAAGATTCAATTTTCAAAGCTCGTTCTAGAATTATTGCTTTTGGAAACTTCTAAAGGCCATCAAAGGGTTGTGTCCCCAAAGTTAAGAAAAAATACTAGTCATACTAAAGTATTTTCTTTGGTAAAGCAGGCTCAAAATGTACCAAGCAATGTCTAGTGTTAGGAAATGTGTCTCAACCTTGCTCCTAATGTTGACTATATGAAGAAAGAAATTTTTAGACTGTTAAACACAAAAACTCAATTTATGGGCTATAGACTTATTTTTGGGTTAAATGATCTTTTTTTGGTTGTTTAGCATTGCTTCTTTGGATACTTGTTGCGTAAATCTTTTCAAGCTTTACAATTTAGAAAAAAACAAGCCCTAAGGGCCTCCCAAATCAAAATTTATAGCCTTCGAAAGTTTTATCTCCCACATTGAAAATGTAAAAATATCTAAGACATAGAAAAGAGTTGTAAGAGGGAGTTATACTTGTTGACCAACTTATGATGCATGTTATGACACCTCATAAGCCATCTTTGAATGAAGATGATGAATCCAAAATGGAATGCCCAATTTGGTGAGTAGTTTATGATGTGCTTATGACAGGTGGGAGGAATATTATATTTTTAGCCTATGAACTCACCTTGGGTTTGGGTGTTGATTTTCTAACTAGGTATTTGGGAAACACCTTTTTGGGTGGTTTTAGATCATAGTTTTGTAATTACCATTTGATGGGTTTGTGTGCTACTGCTCCTATTTATTGGATACTTGTGATGGAGGTATGAGTAGCGAGTTTGTAGGTATTGTTATGCTATCAAAATTACTCTAGTTCTCCAATTGTTGATACTCTTGTAAAGGCTTTCTTTGCAAATGTATTGTAACTATGTTTAGATTATTGAATAATACATTGGGCTACTTTTGAGTGTGGGGTTTTTCTCCCGAGAGAGGTTTCCCAACATACACTTGTGTTGTGGTATGATTTTTTTAAGGTTTTATAGGTGTTTCTCCTATTTGTAATTACAAAGATCTTAAAATTTGCACAATACTCTCCTCTAAGATTAGTTAAGGAAGCATTTTTTCACACCTTACTTCCTTTCATCTAGAATGTAAATTTGAAAAAAAAAAGTGAGAAAATAAAAATATATATATCTTCTCATGAAATCCACTCCAATATTGGTTCTTCCTTCCTACCTCAATCTTGATACTATTGATTTATTTTTTCTTGCCCTTATGGTGAAGTCTAGGTAAATTTAGATAAGGTCTTTTTGAAATTAAATAACTTGCATTAGAGAGATATAACATGAAATACGCTACAAATACTTGATAATTTATTTAGAATAATAAACCACTTCCAGGGGAGAAACCACCAAAAGTCTCCAAGAAGAACATAATTGCAATATGATTATCATAAACTAGCCAAGTTAGCTCCTATATATATTATACTTGTGCCTTGGATACCTATATAAGACTACATTAATGATCATATAACCTAATTAATAGTTAAGATATCCACAAGTTGATTACTTGTAGCTCTATGCACTATATGATTGAGGGTGAGGCATGCCCTCTTTTCAGAAGTCTTGTCCTCAATATTGATCAGCTACATATGCTTTTGCACAAAATCTTCATTTCCCCACATAATATCTTCAATTGGAAAGTTCTTCTATTTAATTAATTACTTTGTGATTGCCTCATTGACCCAATCCACCTACAATATGGAAATGGTATACAATGGTGACTATATGGGTTCATCCCTCCTAGATAGAGCATCAACCACATCATACTTTCCTTTCTTATTTATGATATCAAAGTCATACCCCAACATCTTTATGACCTATTTTTATTGTTCTTCAAATCACAACCCCTATTCCAAGAAATGTTTGATATTATCATTGATGTATTTTCACCTTAAAGTTTATTTCCTTGAGATAAGGTCTCTATTATACAAATGACTAGATGCAAGATAGCCAAGATTTCCTTCTCATAAAATGGCTTCAAAAAGGTATTACCTTTGAGTTGGTAGATCTTGAATGCTATGAGATTTTATTCTTGCATGAATGTTTCTCTTATGCCATGTCCTAAAGCATCACACTCCATAATGAATGCTTTAGAAAAAATTGGGGTAGCTAGAACTAGAGTTGTGCATATAGATTACTTTAGCTACTCAAATGCCTTGGTAGATGCCTCATTTCACTATAAGGAATCCTTCTTTAACAATTTTGTGAGAGGTGATGCTATGCTACCATAATTATTTATAAATATGTGATAATAACCTACAAACCCTAAGAAACCATTTAAGTTCTCGAAGGTCCTACGAATTTTCCATTCTAGAATGGCCTTGATCTTATGAGGGTTCGGCTTGTCTCCCTTATGTGAAACACTATGACCTAAGTAGCCACTTCTTTGACTTCGCATGTTATAAGTGTTCCTCCTAAGTTTTTTATATATTAAGATGTCATAAAAAATACCAAAGTAAATTTGTATAGAAATGGCCTAAAGATAGATTTCATCAAACTTTAAAATGCAAATGGTATATTTATGACACCAAAAGGCATTACCAAAAATTCATAGTGGCTCTCATACATATAAAAATCTATCTTATGTACATTTTTATCTTTAATTGTGATTTGATGATAACTAGAAAAAATATCAAGTTTGGTAAAATAAGCAGCAGTATTAATCTCATCTAACAAAACATTAATCACTAGAACGAGAAACTTATCTTTTATGACCTATACTTTTCAAGCTCCCTATAATTAGGACACATCCTCCAAGTCTCATTTTCTTGTACACCATTACCACTATAAAGGAGTAAGAACTCCAAGTATTCTTGATAATACTTGCAGGTCTAGAATCTATTGAACCATCTTCTCTATCTATTTTTTTGTTACATACACATACTTGTAAGACCTAATGTTTGGTGGTTGGTTCAATGGTACTAGTTGAATGACATGACCATGATCTCTTTTAGGAGGAAATCATTTTGAAATATCTCCAAAACTAATGAGTTCTTATCTACAACTGCTTTCAAGCTCGATGGTGTATAATATTTCAAGTGATATGCTTCTTATGAAAAAATTGGGCCACAAACCCATCTACCCCCTTGTTAAGCGTCTTTTGTGATTGATGAGACCTTACCATTTATGAAGACTTGACAAACTCCCTGTTACTTTAATTGTCCCACACTCTTGGTGAAACATATGAATAACCCTTGAAAAATCATCTCAATTATCCCCAATGTAGTAAACCATTCTACTCCCTATTCAATATATGTTACACCCACAAATATAACAAAAAAATTAAGTAATCAATACAATAATCTCTCATGGATAATTTAATATGGCTTTTCCCTAAACAAATGATAGTACCCCAATATGTAATCAAGACCTAAAATTCTAAAGTTCAAGGATATATAAAATAATTTATATAAGTAGCTAACTTTTGGTTGATGAAGTTGTGAGTGCTTCCTAAGTCTATCGACATTGTTAATCTTTGTTTCTTCAAGAAACCTACCACCTCAAGATTTTTTGGTGCTAATTTTAAAAAGTGCATGATAAGAAAAATTTGGTTGGGTATCTCCTTTCCTCATCCATCCAATTGTTGGAATCTAATATTGCTTCTTCCTCACTTGGCCCTATATTGTAGAACAAATTATTTATAGTACGTCTATGTCCTTGAGTGTATTTTTTATCACACTTAAAGCACAACCTTTTTGCTCTCTTATCTTCATTTGGTTGTGGATTCAATCCAATAAGCTAAGGAATTTATGTTGCACAAGTTCTTCTATCTCTTGTATTCACAAACCCTTGACTTTATAAGCCGAAAAAAAGCATCTATCTACCTTGTCATAATCATTGCTTTAGACACATAATTTGGGTGGAACATGAATAGCTCACATTTGATATGGTCCTTTAAACCTTGTAGAAATAATTCCTTTAAATTCTTCCATGTAATATGCTCCACTCTTGAAGACAAAGTTTGAAATTGAGTATAGTCCTTAATCATACCTATTTTCTTTAATTTGGTAAGCTAGTTGAAGTAGCTATCCATAGGTGATTGTCCCTATAATGTTTGTGAGTTTCTCTTAGAAAACAAGTCATTTAACAACACACCCCTTCTCTTTATTCTCTTCACAAAGCCAATGATACCAAATGAATCAATTTGGTTCCAAGTATAAGGATTCCATTGCAACTTTCTATTGACATGGAATGTGATGAAGATCAAAGAACTACTCCTTTTGCTAAAGTCAATTGGTTGGATCATTGCCATCAAACTTTTGCATATCCATCTTTAGTGTGAAGAGTCTAGCCATATAATTATTTGGGTGATGATCCATCTTTAGACTTGAGTCAAACCCAAAAGTATCATATCCTTTAGAAGATGCTTCTTCTTTCTAGGTCTTATGGTGTGGCTTTGTGTGTTAGAAATCTCTACAACCTTGGTAAGATAGTATTTATTTGATCATTTCATTAAGATCTTCTATCTTAACTGCTACCCCATTTATTTTATCTGACACCTTTGAAAGTATTTCATCCTTCACCTTGTAGTTATATTCTCTTATATCATTAATAGTTACGGTATCCCTCTTTTCTACTAATGGATCCTCTTTTTCAAGAGTCTTTCTAAGAGTGATTGAATTCCTTCCTTTGCCTCTTGTTGAAGCCTCCACCACAATGTTTCCAAAATAGTTTTCATAATAGCTTACTCAAAAAATTAAATAATCTAAGAAAATTATTGTAACTTACTAGTGCCTAGATCTCACTTATTAACAAAAATCTCCAATAAATTCACTAATTTATAACCTTGGGAGTTAGTTTGATGAAAACACTAATTTCACAATAATTATTTCAATTCTACTCCAAATGACATCAAATCTAGATCGTAGTATCTCCAACATGCCCTTGATCAACCCTCCTGAATCCATTTAAAAATGTCATTTTACAACCCTAGGAGCAAATTTAATGAAAACCCCAATTTCACAACAACCCCTTCAAAACTACTCCAAATGACCTTAAATATAGAATATAGTAGCTTCAATATGTCCCTGATCAACCATCCAATTTAAAAATATATATATCTACATCGAGAGAAAGATGTGTGCTTTGTAATTCAACCTCCTAAATAAAACAAATCACTTTGTTTCTTGTATTTTAGATGCCAAGATCGTGCTCTAATATCAATTGTAATGAAATTATTTTCACAAGAGATAATAGGATAGGATATATCTTGTAAATACTTGATAATTACTTGAGAATAATAAGCCACTTCGAGGGGAAAACCTCCAAAAGTCTCCAAGAAGAACACAATTCACAATATGATCATCATAAACTTAACTACCTATATAAGATTATATTATTTATAATGGATAATATAATTAAGAGTTAAGATAGCTACAAGTTGACTACTCACAATCCTATGCACACTATAGGATTAAGTGTGTAGTGATTTCAAACAAAGATTTGGTGAGAAAATCAAACAAAACAAATATTCTCAAGGAAGTTACCATGATCATGCGAACCCCCACCTACCCCAATCCTAATATTTTTTATTCAACATTAGCCACCCTAGTGGTGCAAATTTTGGTTTCCCCCACTAAGGGTGGTATGGTGAACTTTCAAAATGAGGAAGAATATGTAATTGTCAATGTATAGATGGACTTGAAAATAACTCTTTCCACTTGTGACACAAGGAGGCTAAGGAAGTATTGGTAACAAAGGAGGTACTAACATTTTCACACCAATAATCCCAAAATTTTGAGGCTAATTGTGACTCCGAGAGAGGAAAGAGGAGAAAATCTATTAAAACTATTGATGAATAAATCAAATGATCTCAACTCACCATAAAAGATATCCTAAGATCATGGGGGATTAAAGTTCCCCAAACCTTGTAACAAAGCTCTTAACATGGAATTAAAGGTCCTTAATGTCCCTAACAAGGGGCAATTTATCAAGTGTCAGCTAGACCTACAAAATTCTAATTTTATATTATTGCAAGAAACACAATCAAGATTGTATGGAATTGCAAAACTAACTCAAAGGTGGCATAAAAAGAACTTATGGAAGGGGGAATTTGTACAAGTTGAAAGTGCTTCAAGTGGTATAGGACTTCTTTAGTTTAGAGATATAATGACTATATAGAAATATTAGGGTAATAATCTAATTGGTAATTGTGCCAGGTTAGTCAAAAGCATCTTTTTTAATATGACTTCTTTCTTCTAAATGTTTGTGATCCCACTAGGTAGTTACTTAAAAAATAGTTGAGGGATCATATCTCAATTATCTTATATTATATTAAAGATGTAATTTTCAAATTGTATGTGGATATTTGAATGTTATTTTGATCTCAAATGATAAACTATACAAATTCAAACAATCAACTCTATCCTAGCTAGATTTTATATTTTTTATGAATTAAAACAAGTTGATAGATGTGGAATCCAAGAATTATTATTTCATGTGATCAAACCATAGGTTAGGTTATTGCAACATCTTAGAGAGGTTGGATAAATTTTTCATTTCTTCCAATTAGCTAAAATTGGATTTGTCTTCAAAGAGCATGATTATTACATGTATAGGATTTTATCACTTTCCCCTTCAACTATAGATCAAGTAGAAGGTTCTCTTAATTCTAAATGGCTCAATGTCCATTTAAATTTGAGAACACGTGGTCTTGATATCCAACCTTCTTTGATTTGGTAAATTTTTAGTGGGATGGGCTTCCTAATGTCGTTTCTTTTGTTTAAAAAAATTTGTACCCTAAAAACAACTCTAAAAGACCAGAATTTGAACTCAAGTTCAAAAATATTTTTGTTGAGAATAAAAGAATTGAAGAGGGAATCCTATCCCTAAATGAAAGATTCATCGAGGCAGGTATGGATCAAGACCTATATATTAAAGAGAAGTCTATCCTTATCATGTCAGTTAAAATTTAAACATGCAAAGAAACCCATTGACACAAAAATCCAAAGAAATCTAGCCTAAAGAAGATGAAAAATACTATTTGAACTATTTTATAATTCAACTAAGGCTCCATGCAATTACAATATAATTTCCCTCATTAAAGATGGCTCGAGAAGCATATTGGGAGATCATAAGGCCATTAAGACTAAAATGATATTTTTTTCATGAATCTCCTTCAAAATGAGAATGGATATAATATGTTTGTTATTTCACATTTTCTTCAAGCCATGCCCAATAGAGTCATTGAGGATTGGAACTAAATGTTGATGATTGATTTCATTAAGGAGGAAGTCAAATTATCACTCTCTCAAATGCACCCAACCCATATGATTTCATGATAATATTTTTTTTAATGTAGGCACATTATAGGAAAGGAGATGCTTGTGATTTGTCACGAAGTTAAAAAATATAGAAAGAATCTCAAATCTCTTAATAATACATTCATTTCTCTTATTCCCAAGTCTTCCTCTCCATCCTCTCTCACAAATTATAGGTCTATTCTTTGTGTAACACAATCTACAAGATCGTTTTAAAGTCAATGTCCAATAAAATAAAGATCTTACTTCCTTCTCTCGTTGTACAAGAGAAAAAATTTGTTCTAGGTAAACCAATTATTAAAGGTATTATCACTAGACATGAGCTCATACACTTTGTTTTGTAGTCAAATTTGAAGAGTGTGATTGTGAAACTTGACATTAACAAATCTTATGACAAGGTAAATTGGAGATCTCTAATGAAAGTGTTAAGAGTGTTTGAGTTTTTGTTTAGAATGGAGGGAGTGGATTTTTAAGTGCATATCTTCATCCCAATTCTCCACCCTCCTAAATGGGCCTTGTCAATTTCTTCAAGGCTTCTTGTGGAATATGTCAAGGAGATCCTTTATCCCCATATTTGTACATTCTTGTGGTGGATAAGCTTTGATACATCACTCAAGCACCCAACAGTTGGATTTGGAAAAGGGATAGTGTTCATTAAAGAAGTAAATGCCTTCACCCAACTCTAAATTGTTGATGATACAATTTTATTTGAAGAAGCATGTGCTATCGATGCCTCAAATATGCAAGAAACTATTTTTGCCTATGTGGAAGCCTCAGATCAAGACATTAATCAAGGAAAATAAAATGTCTTCTTCTTCAACATTCACACACAAATGCATACTAGTATTTCAAGAGTTTTGAATTTCAAAATAAGAAACGTCCTAAATAAATGCCTTGTGGTTCTACTATTCTTTAGGGCGTTGAATTCTTTAATGTGAACAAATATAATTGATACTTTCCAGCTAGATTATCCTCTTAGACATTGATGAAAGTAATTCAGTTTTATGAATGATCTATATCCTTATATAAAATTTTATATCCTTGTATAAAATTTTATTCTCCAAAGAAAGAATGTCCTTGTAGAGACATTTCTCTAAATCCCTACATGAACTTTTTCCTTAAATAATTTAGCTGATTGTATCTTAATTCTTATATTAAAAAATAAAGCATCAAAATGTATTTCTTTATGTATTTTATTATAAAAAAAGCGCAACTCTAATTTACATTTTATTGATAAAAAAATTATATAAACTTTCATAACAAAGTAGGCTTTTGCTTAACCATAGTTTTTATGCATTAAAGTGGACTTTTCCATAACCATAATTTTTATACATTAAAGTGGGCTTTTGCTTAACCATAGTTTGTATACATTAAAGTGGCTCTTTTGCTTTACCATAATTTTTATACATTGAAGTGGACTTTTGCTTTAACTATAAATAATTCTTTAGAACCAATATTTCTATAGCGAGGGAAGCTCCCAAAGTTTGATTTTTGAATATATTATGTTCATCGATATAATAATGGCCAAAGAGAAAAAAGCTGGAAAATTCAAAATTAAAGTGTTGTGAAGTTCAAATCGAAGAGGGAAAGAGGCGCGTATAATTTCTAAATCCACCACAGCCACACATTCAAAATTTGAATTCGTAACTTAACGACAAATTAAAGAATCCCTTGTTCGAATGAGAAGGGCTTCTAGTCATGCCCTTATTTCAAAACATTAACGTCGAACATGGGGCCCATCAACGTACAAAATGTCCCTCTCCCGGTTACAACTTCTCATTGCATATGGTGGCCGATTTTATTTCTTTAGGTCAAACTCTATACAAGATACGTGGACTTACGTACAATCACAATATTAGTTATTAAGATGTCCCTCACAATTTATTGTATCAATGAGTATGTTAATCAACTCTAATGAATGTGGAGCCAAAAAGTAAATGACTAAGGCGAAGATCATATGGGTACTTTGATTTATATGTTGTTAAAGCTTTTTGTGATTGAGGATGGGGAAGTAACAATTTAAAAATATCACGCATCAAGTTTTGTTGAGTGAAGACTTCGACATCATAAGGGATGAGGTTGGGATCATGCATCAAGTTTTGTTGAGTGAAGACCTCGACATCATAAGGGATGAGGTTGGGATCATGCCCCAGACGAATTTGGTGGAATGGATATCCCTCAATCCTTGGCTCTTAGTTGAAGAGGTTCAGCCCAAAAAGACTCTTGCTCCTATATTGAGTAGGTAAAAATTGTTTGTGGATGACCTCCATAATATATATATATATATAATGTAAGAGGTTATGAGTATTTAGTTTTAGAACTAATGATGACGAAATGTTGTTGTTGTCATTATTTAGAGATTAATGTTATTGGTATGATTATTGTCTCAAAATTTGTGCAATCTTAAAAAAAATTGTAGTTCAAACTTGAGCGCTATAGGGTCAATTTTGAGCCATGGAGACTTGATTTGATGCACATAACTAGTCTATATAGTACGAGATTGACATGTCTTAATTTATATGCCTCAAAACTTGTTTCCATAATTGGGTTTGTTAAGGTGATGTTTGAGGACATCATTTAGGAGTTTGCCAACTTAATAAGCGAACATGTTCTCCTAGTTAAAGACATTAAATTTTCACAACTCATAATATTGAATTTTTTGAAAGCTTTTGGATTTGACTACGATTAAAACAATATTTACACAATCAAATTTAGAAGGTTTCAAGAAATTCACGTTCTCCTAGGTTAAACCCCTTTCGTAGTTTACATTAACGATGATGAGCAATATTGAAGACAACATTCACCAACATGCAGATGGCCTATATGTAGATGTGATTCTTTTTGTCCCTATGTAGAAATCAAAACGTGCTCTAATATTTTTCTTTTCTGCTTGCATTCTTGCATTTCCTAGATGATGTTTAAATGTATAAATGAATGTCTTAAAATACCATGACACAACACCATGTCATGTAAGTGTGTGTCGGCTTGATGTATAACAACTAGTAGGAGGGGAAGAGAAACTTAGGATTTGAATTTCAAGTTCATTCTTGCATGCCTTAGGATTGAACCAAGTCAACCTTAGGTCATTTCAAAAATGAATCCTAAGGTTTAAATAATAGTTTCAAGGTAGGGAGCAAATATACACAGTGTAAATGAAGGTGTGATGTTGATGAGTAAACAATAAATATATGAAAAATAATGTAGATAGGGGCAAAATAAATATGGATAGAATTCATGTCATGAGCCAAACCAAACACAAGAATATGCTACTTGTCCTTAAGACATTCCACTAAAGTGAGCACAAAACAAAATAAAAAATGACATGAATTTTGTAATTTCACTATTACACTAAATAAATTATAAATTTAATAAAAAATCAGAATTAAGATAACTTAAATTATGAGAGAGAAATAGAATTGTGGTATAATTTTGTTAATATTAAATATTTTCTACATGATATTCTCTAGAAAAAATAAATTATTATTTGAATTTCTATATAATTTTATTTAGAAGTTGAAGGAGTTATTATATAGATGAATTAATTTATTTTTTCACTTGTAACTGTTTTATAGTTTCATTTAATAGGGTATTCCATACATAAAATTAGATGTGGTAGATCATCAAATTTAACATTTATACATTTGAATCTGTAACATGTGTATGGAGACTAAACATGGGATTCTAATATGAAATTTTTAATGATTTATCAATTGAGCTCATCCTTTTTCGACAATAGCCAATCATTACTTATTTTAACATATTTTGGTAATATTATTTAAAGTGGTTATATGTATACATTATTATAATGAACAAAATTGCACATGCTACACTTTTGTAATTTGTTTGAGCTTTGCAATTTTACTAGGTTATCCTTTATATGCAATAAAGTTCTATTGTACAAGTGGCACATTTTAGTGTAAAATTTGTTTAATAGCTTGAACCTAACTTGATTCCATTCAAACACATCCCTAGGGCTCATCTCATTATTCAATTTTCCCATCTCATGTCAAATACATGAAAATAACCAGTTTAATTTTTAGGATTACAAAAAGGATTTTGAACTTCTAAAACTCAAATTCAAATTTGGTTCCTCATCGACTCCCTCCAACTAGCCTTTATAATCCAAACTTCAATGCATAACCTATTAACTTGTTAACTGGGATGTTGTATTTAAGGACAAAACCTACATTTCAAAACCATCTAGATATATGAACATCCATCCAAGTGTTGGGTCTTTAAATCATTTTTAATGCTTCAATATGGATTAATCCACTTCAAGGGCTAGTAAACATCATTCTTGAAGGGTGGATATATCAACTCATCAATAAAGAGTGAGTGATGACAAGCCAATTACTAAGAGTGGATAATCTCTCCTTCACTTTGGGCTTAGCTAGACCCAAGAGGGTATTCTTTGAGGTAATCTTTAACAATATTTAATCACAACTGAAAATAGACAAACATAAACAATTGTAGTAGTATTTAATATACGCTTTATCCCAAAATTTGTCACTATACCAAGGACTAACCTATTGCACATATAACGTCTACTTGAGCTAATAAAGAAATCATTGCATAATTAAAAGGTGGGTATGGAGGACACAATTCTCTCAAGGTAAAAGCTTTTAGGCTCACTACATATGTTTCCTTGGTTAAATATTGAACCACAAAGGGCATCCAAACTATTCATCCTTCTCCTAAACTATCGGTTAAAGACATTGTTCAATCAAACACTTTTAGGACTGGTGTCTTATTAATGGGTTAAATATTTTTAATTACCAAAAGACATAACACATAGAAATGAAAAAAGAGATATTCAATATCAATAACTAAACATGATTAAACATCCTTCTCCAATCTCCAAAAATTTATATGCAATATTGAAAAGACAATTACAAAGAATAATTTAGAATATAATGGCATTCATCTAATCTCTATTGCATTCATGGCAACAAATGTGGCAAGAGAAAACCCTAAGCTATGAAGAAATTGTCACACTTCATCATTTAGAAGCTTCCTTGAAGATATACAAATGACCAATGAGACACTCAATTACAAATATTTGTTATTGATAAGCTACCTCTTCATGATTTATAAAATGAATTTCTCAACTGGTGACTAGACTAGTGAGATTTGGAACCCTAGAAGCTCTTAGATGCTTATAGTTGCATGGACTTGTGAGAAATGACAAACCATTTTTTTGTTAAATAAACTAATATTTATAGAATTTGGTTTGGTCATTGAACCTTTGTGGGAATTCGATTAAGAACTAGATCCCATTAATGTTTTATGTGGAACAAGTTGAAAACTCATGAAATTCATTAAACGATAGCCTAGAGATGGTGTAGAGATAGTTTGCATCAAATACTTCAACCATCGCACTAATGTGGCATGATGTTCTTTATCATCCATTGTTGATTTTTAAATTGGATTCACACCCTTGGGATAAGTAAGGTTTTGTGGGTGGAAAATATCAATCTGGTAGCTCCATGAATTGATTTTGGCTATTAATGGTGTTTATGGGAACATTCAATGAATGCACCTGGGACCATCTAGAAGAAATGTGAAAGTATGATGAGGAATTGGAAGTGATAAAGGTGATGTAGGATTTCCTTGAGAAATAGGGCATTGACACTAGACATGAGAATGGAGGTTCATGTGTAGTTTAGAATCTCACAAAACAAGTGAAAGGAGGGAACACCGACACTTTTAAGCCACATTGAACTTTTTCGATGTTTCAAGAAGTTAGGAAACCTTTTGCAACACTGATGCCTTTGAAACCTGTTGGAGATTTTGACCACCTTAGAACTTGACAACATTTTAAAACTTTTGAAAAGTGCAAAATATGAGAGAATGAGAGATGTGGAGTTTTAGGTCAAGACTAGAGGTTGGAATTGGATGGTGAAATGGAAGCCTTGAAGTCTAGAAAAAATCCATATAAGTGGTGAAATAAATGAAGGAAACATTATAAAGAAATATAAGGGAAAAGATATAGGACTAGACATTAGGATGGAATATTTGGGTGGAGAACTAGATGTCCAAAAGGAAAATGAAACTTCATATAAGAAAAATTGAGTGGCAAAATGCATGTGAGAATTTTGTGGGATTCCAATGAGGAACTAAATACTGAAGTGAAAGTCTATATGTCTAAGGGATATTGACAAGGAAGGTTTGAGGGAGAAATTACAAAAAAGGAGAAAGGAACCAAAGTTTATGGTTGTCTAGAGGTGGGAAAGAGTTCTACAAAGATGGATGCAAGGAAAGCTTGCATGACTAGATAGAGAAAGTGGAAATTAGACAAGTAGGAAATGTTTGGTAGTCCACAAAATGTTCACAACTCTACATAAACACCAAGAAATGTTTGGTAGTCCATGGAAAGTACACAACTTCATAGAAACACCAAGAAATGAACAATAACACCCCATACCTTAGATTTCTTCATACTTCATGTAAAACATTTGAAACCTTGAGTGAACTCAAGTCTATGATTGGGGATCAAGAGTACCCCATACATCATGTCAAAAGTATCATGCTAGAGGTATTAATGTATCTTTGACTCCAAAAAATATATGAAGGGAGATATTGGAAGTTAGGGATTGGGGATACAAAGGAACTCATGCAGCATGGCACATCGACAAAGGGATAACCAAAAATATGACTTTAACATAGTGTTCAAAGAATCAAGAATTAGGGATCAAGCTGATCAAGGAACTCATATTATGTTGTTGGGATGAGAATGTTTAAAATATTGACAAACTAAAGTGAAACGGTGAGGGTCAGAGGAAAGGAATGCTAAGATGAGAAACTTTGAAACTCTGAAAGTTTATCCAATCCTTATAAATTTAATAAATGACCTCCAGCCCTTGGGGTGTAGATTGGTTGGTTGAGCCATTGAAAGACACAGACAATCGATGTAGGTTCAAACCTCGACTCACCCAGCCACGCACACTGTGGGGTCAGCGTTGGGCTTTGTGCGGCCCATAGGGGATTAGTCTTGCTTGGTAACGAAAACTTAAGAGAAGTCCGACTGGTCGTGGGGATACCCCTATGAGATATCAAAAAAATAAAAAAATAAAGGACCTCCACATTTGGAAAATTTTAGAATTTTTGCAATTTCTAACATATGAAAATGGGTATGGAAGATGAAAAAGAACAATACTTATGCAAATTTGACTAATGTAGATCTATACAAAAATTTCTCAAATCAGTTATATAGGTGATGGGTAGAATGAGGTCAAAATGCACAAAGGAGCTAAGGCTCAAGCAAACCTTTGTAATGTTAGATTGAGTCCCAACACCAAGAATCATAGCATTTTCATTCAAGAACATTGTAAAGCATTGAATCATATCATCAACTTGCATTGAAATCTTAAGCATCACTACAAGTTTTCTTCTTGTCTTTAATCCTCTTCACAAAAATCATTAAATCAATAACAAAAGTTTGATCAAAAAAGAACAATCATAACCTGGCAAGCTCTTAAATAAATTTTTCAACATAATCCTTTTATAGAAACAAAAGCATACATTAATACAAGTGAGTTCCAAAAATCAAAATCAACAAAGTTTATATCTATAGACTAAATTCATATCCTTATATAGAATTGAAATCCAAAAATATAAAGACAATTTCATAATCATAAAATAAACTAAAACATCAATCATAAAAATTACTAATATAACAATATTTATTTGACATCCCACAAAACTCAAATAAATTAATAAATTGATTATGACACCTAATGAACAATATATTTTTATTAAATTTCAAACTGAATACTACTATTTTATTTATTTATATTTTAAATATTTATTTCCGTAACATGATTCATTCACAACTAACAATAACTAATGGTTTGCTTTACCAAGGTTGTGATTTTCCTTTTCAATTATACATAAATCTATATAAATAAATAATTATAAAAAAAATCACTACATTAAAGTGAATTAAAAAAAGGTTGTAAACAACAATCAATTGTAAACCCTTAGACATGCATGCCATGCATGCCCAACAAAATGTAGTAAAGGTCATTGGCCCCTAAAAAGAAACCTCTCATATCGTTTAGGAAAAACAAAAAAAGTAAAACCTTGTCTTATGTGCTATTAAACATATAAATCTATATATTTTTATTATATTCATAGGGAATGTATCTTTTTAAATCTTGTCTCAAGTGTCATTAAAGATATAACTCTACATATTATTATTATATTCCTAGGGAATGCATCTTTTTGAGGACTCAAAATGGGGCATTATAACATTTACAAGCACACACACACCAATTGTCCTCCAATAAGTCCTTATGTAGAAAACAACTTGATTAGTTGCAATTTATGACTATGTCATTATATCCTTATTATATCACTCTCACATTTTATTAATTTTTTAATGTATATTAGATATTTTAAGAACTTTCTTTATTAAATTTTATTAGGAAAATATTAGGCCTCATCATTTGGTTTCATATTTCTTACATGTAATTGTTTGAATTCTCCTTGGGTATGTCGCCTTTTGAGTTAAGTAATTTAATATTTTGGTCTTTTTTTATTCTCCCAAAGTCTTGTGTAGCGTTGAAGAATCTATTGAAACCTTCCATTTGAATATGTCATAAGTGATTTCTTAATCTTGTCTTATTTAAAATCCTCACCATTTATTATTGTAGGAATTTAAGAGATATTGCTACAAGTATTTGTAAGTGCATATGTATCCAGAATAACAAATGGATAATATTGAAAGAAGAGTTTAGTTTAAAACAAAAAGGCTCATGTTCATAATTGATCTCTTGTTCACATGCATAAGAATAATGTTTGAAGGCAATAAGTTTGGCTAATCATTGATTGAGGTCCATTCAAGATTAGCATGGAAAAGAAGATCAATCAAATTACTCAAAAGCCCTCTATTTTGTTTTTGGTTAAGGTTTGACGGTTAGATTTTTTTTTTTGGGGTTTTGTTTTAGTTTGTTTGTTTTGCTAGTTCACTATTTTTTTTCTCTATTTTTTGTTAAATGTTTGTAATTTCTTTTATAGTTATTATAAGAAATTATTCCAGTGATTTGATAGATAAATTATGATTTGTATCTTTTGATTATATTTTTGTAATGTTTTAATTTAGTTTAATATTTAAAAAAGAAAATCACGTTTTTAATTTTTTAAGGGTTATGTAACCTTCAAGTAAATTAGTTATATTTTAAAAATATTTTTCATTTCAAAAGTTAATGAAAAAAACATATGATCACATCTAAATGAGAGCATAATTTTGGTTATTGATGTCTATGTTTAATCCACTCTATTTAAATATCACATTTTTCAATGTTCAAATAATCAATAACAATTTTACATCTTATCTAATTTATGAAATAAATATAAAAAAAATTCTTTCAATCCAAAACTAAAGTTGATTTGAACTAAAAGTTTTCATACTTAACTTATTTGACATATGACATGTGTCTTTCATATTAAAACAATTAAATTTCCTAATAATTATAAGAAAATTATGATAAACAATCTCCTTTGAAAAATTAATCATTTTATATAAGACCACAATATTTTTTAATAAATTTTTAATATTAAATTAAAAATAATTATAAATAAACATAATAATTTATATTAAACAATAACTAAATCATCAATTTATATAAAAATATATAACAATTTAAAATAAAACAACCAAAAATATTATAAAATAAAAATGAAAAAATAATAATAAAAAAACACATCCACAATAACATAAAACCAATATTATAGTAAATTCATAAAATATAAAATGCAACATATTGTTGAAAAAAAACAAGAACTTATCTCAAACCATAAGCAAATAACATGCTTAACAACCTTGGTTTTTTTTTCTATATTGTTTGTTCTTGCCCAAAAAGAGAGGCTATATGGAAGGATGATGATGTCATGAGTTCCTATAGCAATGGAAGAGGAATTCATAATTTATATGATTGTGCAATAATAACTATAACAAGACAATTGGGTTGGAAGAGAAGTCTATTTAATAGAAAAGTTTTGAAATGAAATTAAGGAAATAATAATAATAATGTTATGTTGTTGAGATGGTATTGTAGATAAAATATAATTATTGAAAGATTGATTATTTATATAATAACATTAAGAATGAAAATATAAATATTAAGATATAAAGATGTTAAACAAAATTATAATTTTTTATTTTTTATTTTATTTTATATTATTTTGTATGAAAGTTTTAAGTATATAATTTTAAGAAGGTTTTATTTATTTATTTTGGTGTATTTATTGATTCTAGATTCTATTGATTACTAATAAATATCAATTTACTTCGATTTAGATAAATATTAGTTTTCAAATTAGTATTTCCTCTGTTCAACTCAAGATTCTTTAGGTGACTCTAATTTTAGGTCAAGGTTGTTAGGCCATTATTGATCCTTATCTTGCAAGTCTAAATTTATTGCGGGCCTAAGGTAACTCGACTTAATGATATTATTGGCTGTTAATGTGAGCACCAAAAGTTTAAATTGTGCAATAAAGAGTTGTATAGAAGGGCATTGCCCTAGATCATTTGATCATCAATTACCATTGTCATCTGCCATGCATTAAAATACATAAAATCATAGAAATTATTTGTCTTTGCTTTCATCACAACAATTATATTCAAATCTTACACCAATAATTGCATTGAAAACTTCTTGTCCTTTAAAAAATTAAAAGTAAACTTAATATTCAATTGTATTCAATATCAATCATAGCAGTAGGAAGAACAATGCAACGACTTAAATTCACTAATGACACTTTGAAATTTTATGTTCCAAATATGGTTAGAGGTGGGTATATAAGATTATTTGGTTTGCCTTGATAAAAATTTTGTTGGACAATTTGTTATGTTAAAAATTGCACACCTTGCACTTTTTCCATTTGTTTCAGGTCCACTTTGATCCAAATTGTCCTTTGTGTAATAGCTAGCATACAATGAGATATTTTTGTGTGAAATTTTGTAAATTACTTGAGCCTTGACTAATTTTGACTTCATACATCCTAGGGGCCTAGACTCAATATGTAATTTACTGTTTTCTAACCTAGTTAAATCAACAGTGCAAAATCAAGCCCTACTCTTTTGAAATTTATTTTTTAAAACAAATGGACTCGCACATCTCCTTCCAACAATTGTGGTCCACTAACTTGAACGCTAAGTATTTAAAATTGTATTCTATGATAAAAATTTTGTTGGACAATTTGTAATGGTAAAAATTGCACACCTTGCACTTTTTCCATTTGTTTCAGTCCACTTTGATCCAAATTGTCCTTGTGTAATAGCCAGCAGCTACAATGAGATATTTTTGTGTGAAATTTTGTAAATTACTTGAGCCTTGATTAATTTTGACTTCATACATCCTAGGGGCCTGACTAATATGTAATTCTTGCTTTCTAACCTAGTTAAATCAACAAAGTGTAAAATCAAGCCCTACTCTTTTGAAATTTATTTTTAAAACAAATGGACTCATACATCTCCTTCCAACAATTGTGGTCCACTAACTTGAACGCTAAGTATTTAAAATTGTATTCTATGTAAAGGACAAGTTCTAATTCATTATGATCATCTAAAAGCCTTTGTCACACTAGCTCCAAATCAATATTAAATCATCATTACTAAAGGATCACACTAACACTTGACAACAAATATTCATGTTCAACACATGACTAAGCATATTGCATGATTGTATGGTGTCTTTGATTATTGCTTGTGTTGTTGAAATGATATGTCTCAATATTTGACCAAGGGTAAATCATCCTTGTCTAACATGCTCCTCAAAGATGTTTATCAACACCAAGAATCATTTATTGTAAGTCTAGATATAAATGAACTAATTTTCAAATAAGAAAAATTAAAAACAAAAATCAAAATTCAATCTAATACATAAATAATTATTTTAAAACTTTTAACCATCAAAACTAAATACCGTTATTTTATTTATTAAATTCCCTCACTGAGCTTTTCCAACTTGTTTTTACACCGAATGGTTTAGATTGGCGCACACGGGGTGGACAACGATGAAATGAATCTCATTCTTTCATCATTTTTCGCCATTTTCCCGGTCAAAAAAATCAATTAAAATAAAAAAATATTAATTGCGTTCCCTCTATGAGTGTCTTCGGCAAAATCTTTGCACAATCTTTAAATCTAACGTTTCAAATTTAAGCAGCAAGTATGAGGACCATTCAATTAATCTGGACGGTTAAATACAACTGTCATTTTCACTGATATTTTCCCCTTCACGTGGCTTTACTTGTACAGTCTGCTCATTGTTCGAGGCTTATCATGTATTTAATCTGGCAACCGGTAAGCAATAAAATTCCAGCAAACTGCAAATGTGTTCGATTGTTTTTAATTTTTTTTATCAATTTTTTTGTTTAGATATATTTTATTTTTAATACTATTTAATAATTAATTCTAATTTATAGTTTTAAATATAATTAATATTTTTAGTTAGTATATTTACTATTTTGAGTTAGTATAATTGAGGTAAAATTTTCACCTCTAAATAATTATATTTGTTTTTACAAGCAGTTGCAATTGTGATCAAATTACAAAAATCTTTAATTTGAAAATAGAGTACATAATTATTAAATCCAAGTATGCTTATTTTTAAAAAAACTGATTTTTACATATTCTTTCCAATTTTTAGTAATAATAAACTATCAAATTTTGTGAACCATTAATTTTTCCGAAATCATATAGTGATTAATTATTATGGGATTAAATTATTTAATTAAAAATGATACTTTAATAAAAACATATTTAACACAGAGTTTTGAAAGTTTAATTTTAAAGACAAGTAAGATTTAATCTTAGGTTTAACATTTATTGTATATTTTTATTTTTATATTCTTTTTTTTTTAATTATTAATTTAAAAAGAAATTAACATTTATTATATATTTACATTTTTATGTTAAAATTTAATTTTAAAATTAGTAATTTAAAAAGTACAAATAATAATAAATAAAAAATCCGTAATTTAAAAAAAAAAATACTAGCAATGTCTTATGGTAAATTTTGTAAATGTCAAATTAATTATAAAATAAAATAAAAATTAATACTAAAGTGGAATTAATTATAATTATATAACAAGTACTATATTTATATTATCATACTTTTATATTGTACAAGTAATTTAAATGACATGATATATGTTATTAAACTATAAATATAATAAATAAACTATTACGATAAATAGTAATAATTTTATGAATCATGTTTGGATCCTTGTAAGTGAATGCATAGTTGATTTGAAGCTATAACTTCTCCTTTGAGACCTTTGTTTCATAAATAACATTATTTGTTGAATGGTCTATCAATTGACCAAAATTAGTAATTAATAAATGTATGCAAAAAATAGACCAAAATTTATCCTAATTGACCTTCCACACTTCTTCGGCGTACCCATTGCACACTAAGGTGCGATTGCTAGTTTAAATTCTAATTTGTGGGGCGAAGATTACGAAGTTGTCTGATGTGAAAGTGCAAGCATACATCCAAAAAAACGCTGAAAATTTATCTTAAAATCAAAAGATAAAAGCCCTTAAAAAAAGTCCTCGAAATTCACTAAAAAAAATTTACCGCTTGCTCAGGAAGAAACATACCTCAGAGGTGGAGTCACTGTGTTGATAATGGCGTACAACTGATACGGAACGCTGCCTCTGTCGTCCTTTTTCCGTAGAATTTACCGTGCGCGTGGGGGCGCCATTTCTGGCAACTGACTGCCCTCTCTGCAATTTCTCTGTCTTGGACTGGCTATCATTTTTACCGTTTGTCTGATGACGGGAAACGGACCGCCCCCTTCGAGTACCAGACCCTCGAATTTCTGTTACAGTGCGCGAATCGACCATTTCAGAGGAGCCGTCGAGAGAGCTGAGATCAATATTCTCCTCTTCCTTGGTCTCAATGTCAATCTGGCGGAGAAAAGGGGATGCGGATGAGAAAACCTCAGAGCTGGAGCGGCTCAAGCGGCTCAAGCTCCTGGACCTTCTGTGATCACTCGCTGGCTCTTTGCCATCGCTCCCTGAGCTATTATTTTCCTGGGAGCCTAATTGTGTGCCCTTTGTGGTGGATTTGAAGGCGGCCGTTGCCATGCCAAAAAAATCTGATACTGAAATATTTTGTAACGAATTCAGTTCGCCATTTGTCGGATTTTTGGGGTTTCTAGGTTTAAATTTAACCAGTTTTGATATAAATTTAGTGCGAGGAACTTAGCGGAACTCAAGGCAGGGGAGAATTGAGCAGGTGGATTTGTTGAGCTACATACAGGGAAGATTTAATGGAGAATTTTCAGGATGAAATTGTTTTGACAGGGTGTTAAGATGAAGGAGGAGATTAAACATGAGTTGTTGAGAGAGTCAATGTTTTTCACGAGCCGGCCATGATGATCCTTTATCTCTTGTTTGATATTCTTCGTTGTGATTGACGTCACATTGGAATTGCCATTGCCATTGCCATGGTAGCAGGGAATTCGCTCGTAGCGTATATCGAATGCACTTGGAAATTCAACGATGTTGTCGAACACCAAACACTACCTTGATAGGAATTTTTTTTATTGGGCATATATTTAAAAATTACGTCTAGATTAAGTTTTGTATAATGTAAGATTTGTGATATTTTAAAGAGATAAAGATCAAGATCAGTGATTATTAAAATTAAAAGCATAATTTAAAGGTGGTTGTTAAAAAATGATTCTTCAATTTTGATGAAGCATGAGAAGATCATGTTAAGAGAGTTGATACAATATCTATAAATTTCGATTTATTTATAACTTTAGGCAAAAATCTTCATAATGAAGGCTACATAAGGTAGACCAATTTGTACTACTCTTAAATATTTAGTCTATTTACATTGTTTGAGTTGAAAGTTGAGTGACTTTACTCATAGTAGTATATAGAAAAAAATATAATTTCTTATTACATTAATAACATCTCTATTTGTGGGGTGGAGGGCCTAGTTCGATTGGTTAAAGCATCATGTTGCAGGCAAGAGGTCATGAGGTCTAGTCTCCCCTCCATCCCTGTGGTTGTAGGGGAGTTAATCGATTCCTACAATCTAAAAAAAAAATCCCTACTTATTTATTATTATAGACATAAATAATTTTTTGGATTTTATTTTCTATCAAATATAAATGCTACTAAAATAAGTAATCCCACTTTTATGTTAAAGGAGTCTATTGATAAATAAATAAATATATATATATTTCTTAAAAATGTAGACAATTTTTTTTACCTATTTTATGTTCTTTCAAGACACATAAAACACTATGGACTTATGTTTTTTTTGGTTAAATCTATATATTATGTTAGACATAGGTTTAAAATGCATAATTATCATGTTTTTCTTATTGAGATGGAGAATGATAGTCTTTTCTTCATATTGACATGGATTTAAAATTGACTATAATGGTTGTTATAATTTTAAAAATGGTAAATGACATTATTCAATTGATGGTTGAAAAGTGATAATAGAAATTGCAAGACCATAAACTTCATCTAAGTTAGATATGTATTATTATTTTTTTTGACTAACCAATTAATATATTATTAGATTATTCCAAAAGAAATATTTTTTATAATATTTATATAAATTAATAATGGATTTTACTTAATATAACAAAGAGCTTAAAAATACACATAAAGGTAGTGATTTACTCTATCACCCTTTAAGCAAAAGATCATGTCTTGTCTTTGACATGAACACTCACAAATAAAAAATAAAATTACTAATAATTGAATTAATGCCCTATGCTTTCTTAATCCTATTGTCAACATTGTCTAGTATGCCTTTCTTTTTCTTTTCCCTCTTTATTTGCACTTACAAATCTAATTAATTCACTTTATGGTATGCAACCAAATATGTGCAAATTGTTAGGGTTTCAAGGTTAGTATTTTGAATTTGTTTATCTAGCTTGGATAAGATTATTTGGGGTATGGAACTTCTTTAATATGAGAATTGGTAATAATTATTTGAAATCCTCATAAAAATTAGAAATGATTTTATTTATATTTATTTTTGAAAAAAATTAAGTGAGGTGATTGTTGGTTTAGTTATGACATCTGAGTGGTATTTCATTTGTTAAATTCAATTTAATTCAATTCATTTGGATGAATGTTGATTATTGGGTTATGACACACTTAGTGTCCTTTGAATGCAATATTTTTTCTAATTTTAACACAATTTTATCTTTGAATCTAGGAAGTCAATATGATTTAATAGTTTGAATTATTTTACTACTTGAACTTATTTGGTTCGAGGAATGAAATAATATTGAAGTTTCTAGTCCCTCTACTATAGTTGACCCTTGCATAAGAGTTTATTTTAGGGCATTCACTAAAGGAGCTCAACTAACCAAATGTGTAAACTTTACATTCATTCTAGAGAGCTTAGAGTGCATGTACACCATCATGCACAATATGTCTAACAAGAAATTCAAACCACTTCATGCAATTTTATTTGGATAATTGACAATTCTAAAACCCTCTATTTGGAGTATTTCCTCATTGAATTTTGAGATGAATTTGAATTTGAATGTAATTTGCATAGTGACAGTGTACATATGAGAATTAATTCATTTATTTTGTATCGTACCTTTAAACCTCTATGTATAAGTTTTGATTTTATACTAGGAATGGATATCTACTCTTATATATTTGAAGTGCAACTCATCTTTTTGTGTGATGTGTTAGTTCTACCCAATTTGTAATGGAAGGATTAATTTGTATCTATTTAAATTAGATTATAATTACATTTAAAATATACCCTAAGAACTATATTAATTTATTTTCATATATTTCAATCTTAGCCATCTCTTTCTATAGTGTAAAAATGTACCCAAATAATAGTATAGAAACTACATCCAAACAATATTATAAGAAGGACGTGAATCTTCATAGATTTGTATATTGTCAAAAAAAATTTGAGGCTTAAGGCTCAAATGCACATTTGTGAGCCTATTTTATTTTTTAAATACAAGTTTTACCTAATCACAATATTAAACTAGAATCTTATATCAAGAAAGATGTGGAAATTTTTTCACATGTTCAATGTAATTTTTGACTACCTATGTAGATGGTATAAACATATAACTTAAGTACAACTATTTATTATATCATTCAAACTTACATAGTCTAATATTGAATGTAGATGTAAGCTCATCACTCAAGTTTAAATGGCTTTGTCTTTATAGGTCTTATTTGTAGGTGGTTTATAAAAATAAATTATAGAAGATTTATTTTTTAAGAAGAGTTTTTTGACTTTTTGAAACTTTGAGCTTTTTATTAGGTGGGGGGTCTATATCTTATTAGTTTAATAACAAGACATTGTACAAAAAAAATCTTGTTACACGACTTTAAATCTAAAATTATATTTATCGATTTTATTTCTAACAAAGTTAACATAAATTCAAATCATTTTTATAGAACTAATAAAATATTAATCAAACTACCCTATAAATCCTCATTGACGTGCTCATTGTATTTTATGATGTCATTTTTAATATCATATATAGATCATATAAATTTGGACTAATTTTTATTATTATCAAATCTATTAGTTTTGAAAATGTCATATATATTAAAATAAATGCAATTGTAAAGGTAAGAAGAAATTATTATGAAGTCCATTTCACATAAAAACTATTTTGTCATATATAATGTAATAAATCGGTGTTTATTATAATTTAAAAAAATAGGGAAAGGAGTTGACATAGAAAGGGAAGGTAGACCATTCATAAGCGAAGGTGACATTTAATCCACCATGAATGGTAATTTGTCATTGCAATTTGTCAACGTCCAATGGGCACACTTCCCTTACTTCCTAGGAAATATAAGGAAACACAATGTACTATTACTAGATTCTTGTTTTTGTCTTGCATATGATTTTCTTGATTGGACATCAAAGGGAACTCAAATTGCCAAAGTTGTATTCTACTTGGCTACATTTAGGATGTGGACATGACCATGTAATTCATGATAGATCCATTATTATTTTAACTTGGCTTCAATTGAATTTATTATTTATTGACCATTTAGTAAGTCTTTTGATTTTATTTTTAAATTGGATATAGTATGTTTATCTAATACTTTATTGGGTTTTTTTGAGTTGGGCCATGGTCATGTTTTGTGAGAGATATAATTGTGAGTGATAAATATGCATAGTAATTATTGTGATTTTTGAGACGTAATAATAATTGGGGTCTATTAAGGAAAGACATGGATATAAAGATGTTTTCATAAGTCTTTTGATCTTTTTTTTTTTTAAAATTAGAGAATGTAGTATGTCTATTTAAAAATTTACTGAGGTCATTCTTGTGAGTTGAAAAAGAATGGATGAATCATGGTCATACTTTGTAAGAGATATAATTGTGAGCGATAGATACATAGTGTTTGTTGGTGGTTTTGGAAGCCCAACAATAACTAGGGTCCACCATGAAAAGACATGGAAACAAAGATGTTTTAGTCACCACACACAATTTGTTGTAAAATGTATTAGAGGGTGAATAGAAAATGAGAAGGATGAAGACAACAGGGAGTTATTAAAGGAGTGAATTTTTTTATATTGGTCAAAGTTGTTTACAAATTAAAATAATTAAATAATTATTGATCACTGATAGTAATAACTTTAAGAAACCCTTCCTAAAAAATTATATAAATTTTTACTATATGAAATTATAGTGAATCTTGGTGAAGTGAATTAATTTTCATGCTAAATCTACGTTTTATTTAGGAAAAAAATACAATGATTATTTGAACATTTTTCAACAATGTTGTTTCTTGTTGACAAATTATAAACAAATTCATCAAAATAAAATAATATATTTATTGAATTATCAATTGTATTTATATAAATAAAATAACTTAGGTGAATTATCAAGTGGTTAAAATATTACATAATGTAATAGGTGAAATAATCTAACCCAAAAGGATAAAGATTAGTATATTTGACAAATTATCGACTTGAATTATGAATAAACATACATCACTTGATTAACAATGATCAACAACTAATGTTCTACTCTAAGAGATAATTTATACTCGTGACCCTTTATGAAAATAAGCTTTAGAATTAACCACCCTCTTTTATTTGACAAATTGTTAATATTGTGAAAGCATGATAGGTGGTGGGACTGCATATCTTTTTCTTATACATTATTAATTTATAAAAGATTTTAATAGCATCAAACTTGATGAAAGCATTTATTGATAGTGGTGGTAGTTTAATATAGATTGTTACTTTAGCCTTATATTTATTAATGGAAAAAGATCATATGAAAATTGAAATAACTTTTAATGTATTTGGTGAATTATCAAGTTGAATTAGGAACACACATACACCATTAACAATCAATGGTTGATTGTTTATTCTAAGAGATAATTTGCACCCATGAACCTTTGGAAAATAAAATATAAATATTTTATTATTTAATATAATGAGAGTATATTATGTCATTAATGGAATAGGTTATTATTTAATAGATAGTTGTTTTTAGATTTTCGTTCATAATATGATTTTTTTAATGTGCATTCACTACATTATTTGAGTTTCTTAGATCTTGACTGGTTAGTAAACAATTTAATTATTTTTTTAGATTTTTAGAATTCATATTGAAATTTGAAATAAAAAAGCTTGAATAAGAATATAATAATATTAAAATTATATTTATAATAAAACTAAAATTGCATTATGAAAAAGAGTAAGATTGTTTAAGAAATCAAAAATTAAGAATCAAAAGTGAAACCATTTTTTTATTAAAATACATGTACAAATTTCCTTTCATTTATAATTTTACATTTTCTTTTTTTTTGTTTGAATAAAAAGAGGGATACAAAATTATTAGATCAAAAAAGCATAAGAATACATCTCACCAATACAACCCCCTCCAAGAGGGACCCACCAAACCCAAAAATCCGAACCAAAAAGACCAAAAAAATAGAGCCAAAGAGAAGTCCGATTGGACCACATATCTTCAAGAATACAATCTTTTAGTTGCTGGGAACACTCTGAAGGTATTCTTATGCCATCAATCCTTCAATCTCCCATAAACTCAGAAGCCCATTTAGCTAAAAAATCTGCCACTCTATTCCACTCTCTTCGAATATGGACAAAACTTGGACATAATCCAAAGAATTGTTGATCTATTGGATCTTGTGCACCACCAATGTCAGTTGCCAATTAGCATCACAAACCTCCCGCTTGTTTAACATATTAATCAAGATTTGAGAGTCCAACTTGCAAATAATTCTGCTATAGCCTAGAGCACAAGCCCTCTCCATAGCCATAAGGATAGCCTAAGCTTCCATAAGATTATTAGACTAGTGCCCTTTAAAGAGGGAAACAAAGAACAAGACTTCCCCTAAAAAGTCCCTACCAACGCCACCAACACTAGCAAGCCCAAGATTTCCCCTAGAGGAACCATCAGTGTTGATTTTAAAGACAACAACAGGAGGGGGGACCATCTCCCCTCCCGCTAGTTTTTGCTTTGGGGTTGTCGAATCCCCCTTAACAAAGAAGGATCCAAAACACCCCTTGAGAGACTAATTATTTGCATCAACTCCACCTCTCCAAGATCTGAAGGGGTATCAATCACACACTTAACTTGGATAGTTTCTTGGATCACTCCCAACATTCTTTGCCATAGTTGATGCACTCCTAGTTGCTACCCCTGAAAGATCCTATGATTCCTTTCCAACCATGCTTGCTAAATAATGCATTAAGGCCCAATATTCCAAGCCACATGAAGAAAGAAGCTCTTAGCTAGTGGTCTTCCCAAACTTCTCCAAAACTCAATAAGGGAGGAAGCATGCACACATGTTTGCTTCCAAACATCCCACCAAAGGTGTCAAATTGTTCGCAAAAAAGAGTTGGAAAAACAGATGTGAGGCATTATCCTCATCATTTTCATAGAGAACAACAAATAGATGGTCCTTGGAACCCTCTTGCAAAGATTGTCCCATGTGATGCATCTATTATGAATAACTAACCAAATGAAAAAATTACATTTGGGTCAAGCATACTTAATCCACATCTATTTCCATTAAGGGACTTCATCTCCTCCGTATTTCTATCTATCTAGAACTTGGTAACTATATGCCACCAAGTACACCCCTCTTTGATCCAAGCCCCAAGACAAAATGCCACTAGTCACCAAAGAGTTGCAATTCCTTCCAATAATAATATGAGCCAACTCCTCTTGATCCTCCATAGATCCACAATGTGGTCAATCTGAGGGATCCTTCCACTGAAACACTTCCAGCTTTCCCAATTTCCTACTCATCTTGAAATCCTCCACCCTAGACCATCCAGCTTCCAAGAAAGCAAGAAACAAAGGTTGCAAGTGTAGATACATGGACATGATAAGAGGGTATTCATCCCATGAATCATACTAGAATAGGGCCTTAGATCTCCTATTACAAATCCAAAACAAACCCTATTGAATTAAATTAGCACCTCTCTTTAGAGTATCCCAAATCATAGATCCCTTCTCAAATAAGTTGATATTGAGCACATCTTCACTTGCCACTCCCCCTAGGTATTTATAAGTAAGAATCTTGACTCAAGCTTGGTCTTGATTAGAACACCAATGCTAGTACAATTTAGAAGCCAGGGACTAACCCGTGAGAATAGTCTACCTCAAACCTAGACCCCCTCCTGTTTCAGTCTACATATAGTTTCCAAATTCACCAAAATCCACTTCATGGATTCAATATTACCTACCAAAAGCAATTGTCTAGACAAGGTATCCAACTCCCTCAAAAAACTTAAAGGAGCCATATGAACCATACACTTGTAAATTGGAAGGGCCTACACCATAGATTTCGACAACAATAATCTGTCAGCAAAGGAAAGCCAATTGATAGTCCAATGGTTGACTCTTCCATGAAACTTATCAAGAACAGATTGTTAGGTCCCCCTTGGTAAGGGGTCCATAGATAAGGGAATTCCAAGATAGACAAAGGGAAACTCACCAATTTGGAATTTGAGGGTCTGAGCAATTCTAGTCTAAATACCAAGAGGGTTGTTGAAAAAGTAGATAGAATACTTAGCTTCATTAATTCTTTGCCCCAAAGTTGCAAGATAGATATCCAAGACTCTTCTAAGATTAATAGCTTCTCTAATTTTGGAAACTCCAAGCAACACCGTATCATCTACAAACTATAAGTGAGACTAGGCAACCAAGTTATCATCCCATTTCCAACCATAAATCAGCCCTTGTCTAACATGTGACTTTATAACTCTTCCAAAGCCCTCAACCATTAGAATGAATAAACAAGGTGACAAAGGGTCCCCCTAATGAAGGCCCTGCGAGGCTCCAAAAATACCTGAAGGCTCGTTGTTAATTAAAACAAAGTAAGAAGCTGAAGTAACACAACTCATTACCCAATTAACCCAGTTGAAGCTGAAACCAAAAGCCAGAAGGAATTTCTGTAGAAAAGACCATTTAACATAGTCATAAGCTTTGTCCATGTCTAATTTGATGAACATAGCCTTCTACTTGGATTTCTCCATAGAGTGAATGGCCTCAACAATAATAACCGCCCCATCTAGAATTTTTCTATCAATAACAAAACCACCCCACTCCTTAGAAATGACTCTACTGAGCCATGGCTTGAATCTCTCAGCATTTAACTTAGTAATGATTTTATACTCCACGTTGTAAAGGGAAACATGCCTAAACATATCCAAGGAGTTATCCCCTTATTTCTTGGGGATGAGCATAAGGAACGCGGAGTTCAAGGTTCTTAGCATTTGCTTATTTCTCCGTGACTCCTCAACTACCTCCAATAAGTCATATTTGATGACCTCCTAGAATTTCTAAAATAATCCAATAGGAAAGCCATCGAGACCTAGGGCTTTCCCTTTTCTTATCTGGGATACCACCTTCTCTACTTCATCCAAAGTTATGGGACTAATAAGATCCTCATTCATCTCAACATGAACACTTGAAGGAATGCAATCTAAAATAAGGTTCTCCTCCACCACCATGTCAAGAGATTCTTCCTTAAACAAAGTTGAGTAATACTGGATAGCCTCATTAGAGATATCTTTGAAGGAAGATAGATGATCCCCTTAGGAATTCCTAATCAAAGATATCAAATTCCCATGCCTCCTAGCCATAACTGAGTTGAAGAAGAAAGTCGTATTTCTATCCCCCTCCTACATCTAGTCAATGTGTTACTTTTGTTTCCAAACAAATATTCCCATAGTTCCCATTCCACAAGCTCCTTCACAACTTTTGCTTTTATTTTAAAAGAATCCTTGGTAAATCCATCATCCCTATTTTTCTTGGTGATGCTCTCAATTCTTTTTTGGGCTTTCGATTTAGCCAGAATGATATTTCCAAAGCTTCATTTGTTCCACTTCTTAAGCTAATACTTCACATACTGAAGCCTTTTAATGAAGGAGTACATAGTCGTTCCATGGCTAGGTATTCACTGACTCCACCAATCAACCACAAGATCTTGCAAAGAAGGTTCACAGATCCACATCAATAGAAATTTAAAAGAGGGGTTCTTAGAAATGCCAACCACAGTTGTTGAAAGAATGATAAGCCAATGGTTTGAGCCCCTCCATCCCAAGATTTCAGACCTAGTTAACCACTTATAGCCAATCTAATAACTCAACACCAAGAACATATCTAGTCTTTCAAAGATAGTTTTGTCACCCCATCTCCTATTGCTCCAGGTAAAGACTCCATTCATTGGATTAATGTCAATCAAATTTAAAGAAAGTATATTATCTTGAAACATTGCATACAAAGCCTCCAATCTATCAACTCCTCTCTTTTTTCCTCTATGGAGAAAATATCATTGAAGTCTCCTACCATGATCCAAGGAAAATAATGAGCTAAGGATCACACAAAATGAATGTGAGCTAAGTCGAGACTTACCTGCATAATCAATCGATACATACACATTGGTGAGTAGGATAACCTCTCCAGAATCCACATTGGAAGAAACCAAAGACATCGAATGCCTATTAGAAATCCACCACAATGGGCTAATCTTATGGGGATCCCAAAAATAAGAAATCTCACCAGCACTACCCTAAGCACCAATGCATTGACATTGACTCCACCATAATTTAGAAGTCATATTCATCTTTCCTTCCACAACCAACTTAGATTCGTGAATACAAATAAAATAAGGAGAATTCTCTTTGATCAAGTCACGAACAACCTTTTGTCTATGGGTGTTGTTCAAACCCCTTACATTCCAAGCTAGGACAATCATCTCCAAGGGTTAGAAAAGTGGGAATCGATAGTCTTAACATAACCCGATTCCACTAAATTTTCACCCATTACTTTTAACTTATCCCAATCCTTCTTCCACCCAATTTCAGAAGACTTATCCAGACCTCCATTTTTAATGGATTTTTGTTGCAGATCTAATTAGGGTAGAAATTTACCGCCTTTGACTAGATCCAAAGAATCCAAAATTATGGTGATTGTAAACTAGGAATCACCACCATATTACTAGCCATTTTAGTGCCCTCAGGTTGTTTTTCTACACAAAGATCCTCATGCACCTAATCTGTGTCCATCTATGAAGTATTGAGAACACCAATCAATCCACTCTAACTAACATTCTCCGTAGAAATCAAATGCTCGTCACCCACTAGGTCTTCCCCGCTAATCAACAAATCAAGAGCCACCTCCTACTTATCCAATTCCTTTAGAGCCTCAAACCTGTTGAAGGTATCCTCGCCATGTCTATCCTTAAAGGTCCTTTTCAACCCTCTACCTTTGTTATATGGTTTTACTAGGACAAAAATCTCCTTATTCAAATCTACATCTTCCATGGAAGCTTTCTCTTTGTCCGTCCTATACCCAAAACTAGGCAGAGCATTGGCTAAAGCCCCATTGATTGATGGACCAACCAAGGAAGTTTCTGGGAATTTATGTTGAAAATGAGCATACTCATGGAAAACATGGCATCGAGAAGGGAGAGCCTCATAATCTAGCTGCTAAATCCATGAGGAAGAGCCAAGACATATTTCTAGAGAAGCCAAAAGTGGGTTATTTACATCAATCTCAACACAAATGCGAGCACAAGAAATTACCTTCTTATCCAATGTTTGTTGCGACAGACCCACTGGCTTGCCAAAATGAAAGTGATCATGTGCAAACTATAATTCTTCCAAAATTCCAATGGGAGCCACAAGAGATGCACCCAAATTGAAACCCTTGAAGAGAGTTCCTCAAACGGGTTAAAACCTAAATATCAAGGCTTACTGAACAAGCCAACGTAGTTATAAAAATACAGAACCCCTTCAAAGGCCTTATTACAATCCACTAGGCATGAGAACACCACCAGAAAGTAGTTTTTATTAGCCAACATAACCCCCATATCACCTTCTAGATTCCAAACCCTTTGAGCCCACGATTTGAGGAAAGGAAGAGATACTCGAATACCCATAAATTTACAGATCAATGTAACATGGTTCAACAGGTATCTTACATCTTATGCCATAGAATCCAATTGTATCACTTACACTGGATGAACTTTTCTTCTCTCCAAGAATCTATTTAATTTAGGTATTTGGGGATCCCTATTCAATGCAAGTCCCTCCTCATGCATGACATTGTTTAAAAAATGAAACACATTGGAATGCTCAGACTTCACTGAGAAAACCTCGACACCACATCACACAAAGATCCGCTCTCTAAATCCCATGAACTTCTTGCCATCACTTTACATATTCTTGAATCTTATTTATTAAAAAACATTTTATTTCTTTAATCCTTGATAGAAACTAGTTTTCACAAATAGTTGACTACAATCCAAAAATACTCTATTTATTGGCAATTTTTTGAGATCTCTTCCACCATATATGGTGGCATAGTGTCAATAAAGTCACATCTGAATATACATGCCTCATATGTATACAAATATTTGAATAATATTGAAGTTAGTAAAGGAAAATTAGATGGATTGGTTCAATTTAATAATCAATACAATACAAATTTTAATCCAACGCAAGTCCCTCCCCATGCATGACATTTTTTTGAAATGAAACACATTGGAATGCTCAGACTATGGCTGAGAAAACCTTGACACCACATCATGCGAAAAGATCCACTCCCTAAAGCCCCTGAACTGCTCGCCATCAATTTTACATATTCTTGAAACTTATTTCTCAAAAATCATTTTATTTCTTTAATCCTTGATAGGAACTACTTTTCACAAATAGTTGACTACAATCCAAAAATACTCTATTTATTGACAAATTTTTGAGATCTCTTCCACCATATATGGTGGCATAGTGTCAATAAAGCCACATCCAAATAAACATGCCTCAAATGTACAAAAATATTTGACTAATGTTGAAGTTAGTAAAGGAAAATTAGATGGATTGGTTCAATTTAATAATCGATACAATACAAATTTTAATCCAAACTTTGATTATGATAATTGGTTCTACAATTTATTGGCTACTAAAATAATTGTTCATCTTTAATATTATCTATCGCAAAAAAATGATTCTTGACTCTAAACATGATTTTATTTTTGATTCCCAAGTTCTAAATAGAAAACATGCTAGACGATACATGTTAATGTTGACATTTTCAAAGGAAGTTGGTTAGTATTAGCGTTTAATTTCCACTAAAAGGTTTAAAAAAGAACACAAACCTAAAAGTATAAAACTAGTGATGACAAATTTGAAACAAAAAGCATTGATTCCTACACCTTTAAGTTTAAAGTTAAGAAAATATATCTTTTGCACTTAGTTTCAATAATGAACACCATTTTTCTATTTTTAATTTTATTCTTTCTCTAAGATCTCTCAATAAACATGTTAAAACAAGTTATAAATTTTATGAAAAACTATTCAAAACTTGTTTAGAGTATATAAGGATGAGCACATTAAATGTCACCGATCGATTTTCTTCTCTCTTCAATTTGTGTCATCCAATAAACACATATTTCCAGTTAAAGTTCTACTATAGGGATCAAATATGTTAGGGTAACATTTGGGGGAACAAGACTTCAAATCAACCATCAAACATTCAATTTTTTTAGATAATCGACGATATTTTTGAGATATATTTGGTGATCTTTTCCATACTCTTTTTAGATAAAAGACATAAAGCCTAAAATATTATTAATAATATAGAAGTACTAAAATTACATGGATATATATTAGAAGCTTACATAATAGAGTTGACCTAGGGGTTAAAAAAATGCCCCATAGACTAGATACTCTAAGCATGGAGGCCAAAACAAAAGCCTCATAGAACAAAGAGTGAGGAAAAAACATAGAACCGACAAATTTTATGCAAAAGATTAAGTGGACTCCTCACACCACATCAAGGGTAGTGTCAAACTCCACTATCTATTGGAGGTCAGTCATAGGCTCTAGATTATTCACTTTCTTTAAGAACTAACAACCCATGTGCGTCGAAGCTTTATGTTGCATTAGCATCACCATGCAAAACTTTCTAAGGGATGGGAGCCATTCCAACTCAACACCCTCCTTGCACACACTCTGGATATCCCTCATACTCGGGACACTAACCCCATACCTTGCTACACCCAGAGTTTCCTCCATCCCTCCAAGATTTGGCTTCTCAAACAGTTTTGAAGCTAGTTCCAAACCATCACCTTTTTCTCTCCTAAATCCAGGAGGGAGGCCATGAATCATGATGCGATATCCGTGTTTACCTTGTATCTCTCATCATCTCTCAAGAAATCAATGTCGATGATCATCTTAACCACTTTCAAGTCCCTACCAGTGAGATGCTTCATTATCACCTTCAATTGATGGTTTGTTATGACACCTATGAAATTCATTTGGTGACGTGAGCTCGTGAGGCAGATAAGAGTATCCATTTTCTACAAGATCTCAAGGCAACTATGAGAAGAACGAAAAGGGTATCACCTCTCCACTTTAAATACACAAGTCACCTCATCCTCCCACCCTTCACACAAGAGGAAATATTCCATATTCCTATAAAGATCATTTAGTTTTAAATTAATTTGAGCATTAAATTATATGAATATGTTTTTCCTTTCTTAATCTTTGCATTAATATAATAGTGCGAGTTTCACTCAAGACTATTAGATGAATGATGACCAATGATTGCAATTCAATTCCGGAACATAAATCTAACAAGGTAGATAGTGAGTGTAAAACTTATAGAATCATCAAAGAGTTGTTAGATTAGTTTTAAAAAATAGTTGAGATTTGTGGAGATTGATTAGGAAAGTTCCATAATTCCAACATGTAATTTTGTTAAAATTTAAATAGTTTCCCATTCTGATGTCTATGTACATAAAATCCCTATATTTTATTAGTGTCAATGGTGAATTATATGAAGTTTCAAGACAAAATTATTTCATCCTCAAAGTTGATCCTTGACATAATTTAAGGTCTTAGCATAAGAATTTTAGGTCAAATTATGTACTTTCCTTTGAGATTAAGAAACTTTAAAAATAATAAAATCACTATTGTTTTGATTATATGGGAAAATAGGTTTTGAAGGGACCCGAAACCCTTTACATCAAGTTACATCAAAATTTTATTGAGCAAAGAAAAGAACAATTAAAGCACTAGTAACAACTAACAACCAAAAAATAGCCAACAAACAGTAGAAAAGCAACAAAATAGAAGAGATAAAATAGACCAAACACAAGAGAATTACTTCATATTTTTCAAAGTAAATTGGCCACCTCAACCTCCTGATTGTAGTGCAAGTTTACCATATCCATCAATTCTTGTATTTCTTCTTCAAAAGACTTCCTTAGACCGCCCCCCTCGTTCTTGTGCATGGGCATTTAGCCTCCTTTTTGGCACTCTTCTTACCCTTCCCCTTAGAAGTCCTATCCTTCTCATACATCTCTGCAAAATGTATTCGATCCTCTCGTAGTTGGTTGATTTTGTCTAGGAATACCTTGAGAGAATCCACACTATTTTTGATAGACATATGGCTAATCTGCAAGAGATTTTTGATATCCTCATTAGTTTCCTTGATCTGGCCCTCCAACTCACAAAGGTGGCTTTCACACTTAGCTTTGAAATTATAAAAAGAGCATTCCAAATCCACCATCCTCTCTATGAGCAAATCCGATGATGACCCTTTTGGCTGATTAGCCAAATTCTCCTTTAAGCTTCTGATTTTAATGTTCACCTTATTAAACTCCTTCATCACCCATTTGGAAAGTTTGAAGGTACATGTGGTGCTAGTTCTAGCCATGTCCAACAACTCCAACATGAGGTGTTATCATCGTTAAGATAGGAGAAATCCTTAGAGAGAGGATGAACATTTATTATTTTTGTCTTGTCTAGGGTCGAATTCTTACTTGCAGCCTCCCTCACACTCTTCTCATCCAAAGCATCCTCAATAACCTTGTCTCCATGATCGTTGGCATCATGAGGTGTCTACCAAACTAGAGAATCTTCCACGACTATGACATTGTCTACAATGCCCTTCACCTATTTTGGTTCCTCTTGCTCACCCTTCCCGCACCCTTTTGAATCTGACCTATGCATCTTAGCTAGTCTCTTAGAAACCCTCTAGCGAAGCCCCAAATATGTATAGTCCTCCAACTGAACCAAATGCTCTTCCTCATCCTTCACAAAATCTTCAAAATCTAGACCATGCAACTCAACCTTCTCTTTGGTTGCCCGTCGTTGAGGCCTAACCTTTTTCTGTGAAAAATCATCCTCTCTAGAAAATGACCCACCATAATCCATCCCATGAATGACTAGTTTCTTGGCAGGACCCTTCTTCTTCAATGTCCCCTTCTTCCTTTTTTCAGTGGGAGAGTCAACAAGGGATGAGGAGACCACAACAGTGTTGTCTTCGTACACCTTCCAATTGTCATCCCCATCACCATCAGAATTTGAACCAGTAGAATAGGAATCAACGCTAATGATTTTCTCTTTACCCTTGACAGACTTGGCTAGTGTGTTAGATCTCACATGCTCCATGATGAGCAAGATGAGCCCTTCATGGAGCATAGGAGTTCTATGATTCTTGAGGTGAGCATAGACCGATACCTTTAGAGAGGAGAGAAGGAAGAATGAAAATGAAACATGCAAATTATGTCTGAAGTGATTGAGCAAAGTGAAATGATGCCCTAAGCTAGAAAAAAACTAACTGTCAAGGGTTACATACCTCATTATAACTTCTGTAAAATCAGTCCAAATGCACTTAAGTAAAAGACAATCATAGCCCCAAGAGGGAAGTTTCACTAGCTCATCTTTCTCATTGCCCTTGAAGAATTGATCCATTGCATCTTCATTACTTTTCCTTTATTTGTAGAATTTGCGCCCCTCCATTGATAAGCCAATAATAAATGCAATGAAGTCTCCAGTGATGTTAAACTCCATCTTGTCCACCTTCAAGCACTTGTTATGCCAACAACAAATGAATTTAATAGAGGCTTCATGGTCAAAACCATGAAGCCTCTCCAAATAAGGCGTGAAATTGTCATGTTTGAGAATCTGCTAGACTTTGCATTTGTTCTTCCATTTGTCACAAGAGATGGGTTCGAGCCTGCACTCCTACCCCCACCCATTTCAATAATGCCAAACAATAGTAGAAACCAAAGCCCAAGAACACTTCTAAAAATGCAAATGATCTTAGTATTGGGCCAACACATCCCATAAAGCATGTGGCATGTGAGGGAGAGATAATTACCTTATCACCCTATCAAAAACTCAAGTCTAGCTGTCATCTCATAATGATAGTTTAGCCCTCTTGGGAAGGGAAGAGTACTCTTCCGATGACTTGAAATTAATAAGAGTGATAGCCTCATTTGCAAATAAATTTACTAGGGAATTTCCTTCCCTATAAGTATGAGAAACACAGGTCTCTTCGAATGACCTCAACATCATGATAAAATCATTAATGAGTGACTTGATCATCCAACTCAAATTTTGGATGCCATTCAAACACTTGAAAATGTTGAGGGAGTCACCCTCAACCCACACTTTAGAAATGCCCCTCTAAGTTTAATGCTGATGTAAGCAGCTTCGACCTCAGTGAGAAAATCACTATTGTTGACCTTTTACATAATTTACAATTTAATTGATACAATTTGTAACATCCATTAGAAGAAAGCACACATATCACTTATAGATCATGGTAAATTTGAGAGTGACTATTTTTAGATAAAGAAAAATCCTACATGTTCTTTTTTGTAAGCATCAGATTTTAATTTATTTTTTTAGATTGCAGGAATTGGTTGAGTGTCCATCCCCCTATAAACTGCAGTGCACCTGGTAAAAAAATTTCACATGACCAGCGACGCTGGCGCGACATTCCCTCCGGTACCATGGGTTTGGGGAGAGACTAGAACTCGTGACCTCTTGCCTACAACATGATGCTTTAGCCAATCAAGCTAGCCCCCCCGCCCCATCAGATTTTGAATTTCAATCTTATGGATAAATTTAATTTAATAAAAGCATGTCTATAGCTAGTAATAGGGATAAGGATTCAAAGAAAACCATAGAAATGTTGGGATTAAGGTGTCTCAATCTTAGAGTCCTAACATTGATTTAATTTAATGTAATTAATGTTTTTATTTGTATTATTTAATTGCCTATGGTGTCATGTTATCAATTGGGGCCCATCGACTGGGTGGCATCCCCATTGGAGGTGACTGGATGACACATCATCATCCCAAGTGGACATAGGTGGCCCACTTTGGAGTCTCTGACATCTTATAGATTCTATGAAATGTCATAAGGCATCTTTGAATGCATGGAGGAAGGTGGAACCCAAAATGGGTTATGACAGGATGTAAGAGAATCAACTATTCTTAGTTGGTTATGACAGATCCTATGATAGATGCTATGATAATTTTATGATAGATGCTATGAAAGTTGTAAGGCATTTTTCATAGCCTATTTTTAGCATATTCTAGGCGCCTAAGCTTGGAAGAAGAATATCTGCATGTTTGACACTTGTCGGGGGTGTAAGGGAATGTTGTACATGTGTCCAAATGCATGTCTAAGGCGTTGAAACTTGTATCTTTTGAATTTGGATGACCCACACCTTCTAGATGCTTCATGAAGCTTGTAACACTCTATTTATTGAGTGCCTTGTGTTGTAGAATGTATAGTTTGTTTGTAGGTAACGAAGTGTTGCCGAAATTACTCCAGAAACAGGTGTTGGTGTTGAAGCACTTGTTGAAGAAGCTTGTACTTGGTGATATCTTGTAACCATTATTTGAAGTAATAAAAGATAGTACTGTGCTTTTGGAGGGTGGGTTTTTTTACCCGAAAGGGTTTTCCCCACAGTAATCTTGGTGTCACTATTTATGCATTGTTGTATGTGTGTACTTGCTAATTTTATCCATTAATCTCTATGTGTATCTCTCACTGTAACTGAATAAGGTGTTATACAAAATTTGTAACTCTCCGATGCTTAGATTAGTGTAGGAAGTTGTTTCCGCTCACCCGACTTCCTTTTAGTTGGTATTAGAGCTTGGCCAGCCTTGGTTCCTTTGTTGGAAAGAAGGGTTTTTTGTGCTAATATCAGTTTCAGTGGTAGTTTTGCAGAAGAGTGTATTTCGTGACCTTGTTATAGGAAAGAGATGGAAAGCACATCTGGGAGGATTGAGATGGAAAAGTTTAACGGTGGTAATTTTGAGTTGTGGAAGCTCAAAATGGAAGACATGCTCGTAGACTATGACCTATGGGATGCAATTTCTAGAACCAAACCTTCAGGAATGAAACAAGAAGATTGGGATCTCATGGATAGGAAAGCCAAGGGTCTTATTAGACTTTGTATGGCTAATTCCGTTCTCCTGAATGTCCATGAAGATAAATTTTTTGCTTCTCTGTGGAAGAAGCTTGGTGATGTCTATTAGGCTAAATCCTTGGTAAACAAGATTTTGTTGAGAAAGAAGATGTATTCTTTGAAAATGGAAGATGGAGGGTCTATAGCAGATCATCTAAATGCATTTAATATGTTGGTTGCACAACTGGGTTCTGTTGGAGACAAAATAGATGAACAAGATCGTTACATGCTCCTGTTGTGTTCGTTGCTAGACTCTTGGGATCACTTGGTAATGGCTATTGGAAGCACTACTTCCACCTTCAAGATGGATGAGGTTGCTGCCTCAATACTACCTGAGGAAATGTGAAGGAAGTCTTCTGAGATGGCCAAGGAGGCACTTGTAGTCCGTGGAAAACCAAAAGAGAGAAGCAAGAAGAAAGAAAAGAAATCTAAGTCAAAGTCTCTAAGGAGATCAAAGTCTCCTGGTAAGAAGTTCAAGGCAAAATGTTGGAATTGTGGTGAAGTTGGTCAAATTCAGAAAGATTGCAAGAAGGAGAAGAAGAAGAAAAATAAGTCTTTCTTCGATTTTGAATCCGAGAAATCATCCCAAGATGATGGAGAAGCTTTTATTGCAACCTTGGCAGGTCATGCATTAGATGATGTGTGGTTGATAGATTCGAGTGCATCCTTTCACATGAATTCTTATCTAGATATTGGTTCTCGAAGTATCAAGAGTTTGATAGTGGTGAGGTTTACCAAGGTGATGATTCTCACCTGAAGATTGTTGGTCGTGGAAGAGTCAGAATCAGATTTCCCGATGGAAGAGTGAAGGGGATTAATGGTGTAGATTGCATATCCTGATTTTGGCACGAAGCCTTCTTTTTGTAAGTAAATTAAATTATTTAGGTGTGCAAGTTGTTTTCTCTGATAGAGGGTGCAAGATGACAAGAGGAGCTATGGTATTGGCTAAGGGAGTTCGTATTGGGACTCTATTTCAGCTGGATGCATGCATTGTACAATGCAATATTTCTTCCGATGTACCGAAGAAGAGACCTTTGGATTCTTTATCCTCACCATCTGATTGTGTAGAAAAGAAGCATGTTGCAGCTACATTCAATGGTCATGCATTTTGGGTACCCAAGGGTGCTCATTCCATGGAATCGAAACTTCTTGTAGAGAAGGAAATGTTATAGCACCAATGACTTGGTCACATTGGTGAGAAGGGTCTTAGAACCTTGAAAAACAAGAGCCTTGTTGAAGGCCTTGATGATTGTAATCTCGAGTTTGACTTTGCAAACATTGTGTATATGGTAAACAACACCGTGTTTCTTTCTACTCTAGTTCTCACAAGTCTTCTAGAGTTTTGGATTATGTACATTCATATGTTTTTAGTCCTGTAAATGTTCCTTCATTATTAAAATATGTATATTTTGTTTCTTTCATAGATGATTACAGTAGAAGGACATTTGTTTATTTTCTCAAAAGTAAAGTTGAAGTCTTTAGTCAGTTTAAGGAGTTTAAGGCCTTGGTAGAAAACCAGATTAGCAAAAAGATCAAGTGATTGAGAACTGATAATGGTGGTGAGTTTTGTTTCACAGAGTTTGACAAGTTCTGTAAAGAGCACGATATTGAGAGGCATAAAACTACTCCCTATAATCCACAACAAAATGGAGTTGCAAAGAGGATGAACAAAACGTTGATGGAGAGGGCTAGGAGTATGTTGAGTGGTGCTAGCCTTGAACATAAAATTTGGGCTAAAGCGGTAGCCACTGCATGTTATTTGATCAATAGATCTCCTACATCAGCGCTTGTTGGAAAGACACCCATGGAGGCATCGTTTGGTAAAAATCCTTCAATGAGACATCTCAAATTTTTTGGTGAAGCTTATTCTCATGTTCCAATTGAGAAGAGGTCTATGTTGGAGAACAAGGTTGTCAATGTATCTTTATTAGCTATGGAGTCGGTGTGAAAGGGTACAAGCTTTTGGATCTAGTAGAACATAAGGTTCTCTACAACAAAAGTGTGATATTCAAAGAGATGAAACCTTCCTTTGTTGAGTTGTAACCCGAGAAAGAAGAAAAATAGAAAAAGGAGGTAGTTCAGATTCCACCTACCTCAAAGAAAGAAGAACCAAGTACTCTTGTTGGACCTGATGATGAGGAGAGCTCAAGTAGCTCTGAAAGTTCTGAAGAAGAAGAAGAACCTCAACCTAAGCCTTTTAGGAGATCTACATGAGTTAGGTGGCAATCAGAAAGGTATGGATATTCATTATTGGATTCTAGTTGCATATTTTCCTTGATTACTAATACTGATGAGCCTAGGACGGTTAAAGAGGCATTGGGTATGGGAGATTTAGATTCTTGGATGCAAGCCATGGATGAGGAGATGGCTTCATTAAAGAAAAATAAGAATTGGGATTTGATACCTTTGCCTGTTGGACGTAAACCTGTTGGTTGTAAATGGGTTTTCAAGAAATAGTGTGGTCTTGATGGTAGTGTTGAGAAGTATAAGGCACAATTGGTCACTAAGGGCTTTTCCCAGGTGGAGGGAATTGATTATGGGGAGATATTTTCTCCTGTAGTGAAGTTGACATCTATTCGGCTTCTATTGTCACTTGCAGCAGCGTATGAATTAGAAGTGGAAAAAATGGATGTGAAGACAACAAACTTTCATGGGGATTTGGGGGAAGAGATTTATATGTCACAGCTAGAGCATTTCATTGAAAAAGGTAAAGAAGATTTGTTTTGCAAAATGAAGAAGTCTCTTTATGGTTTGAAACAATCTCCTAGAATGTGGTATCATAAGTTTGATACCTATGTGTTGTCATTGGGATTTCAGAGGTCTAAATCTAACAATTGTGTATACTTTAAAATTGGTAATGGTTGCATTCTCATTATAGTTCTATACGTAGATGATATGTTGTTTATTGGGAATGGTAAAAATATGATTTTAGATTTAAAGTTTCAGTTGTTAGCATAGATTGAGATGAAAGACCTAGGTGCAACTAGGTACATTCTGGGAATGGAAATCACGAGAGACAAAGCTAACAGAAAGCTTTGGCTAAGCTAGAGAAAGTATGTAAAATTAGTGTTGGAGGGATTCAACATGGTAGATTGCAGACAATTAGTTGTTCTTGTGATGCAAGGGACAAAGCTTTTTGTGAATGATTATCTAAAATCTCCTACTAAGATGGAGGACATGACTAGAGTACCTTATGCAAGTGCAGTTGGAAGTATGATGTATGTGATGGTGTGTACACGACCAAACATTTCCCAAGTAGTGGGAGTCCTTAGTCGTTTCATGGCTAATCCTAGACGGGTGCATTGGGATGTTGTTAAGAGAGTGTTCAGATATTTACGGGGTACTTCTGAGTATGCCTTGTGTTTTCATGGCTATCCTATTGGACCTAAACATTCAGTGAGAATTCGAGGATATGTGGATTCAGATTGGGCATGTGACATTGACAACAAAAGATCTACCAGTGGTTATGTGTTTATGATGTTTGGTTGTGCTATCAATTGGATGAGTAAGCATCAGGCTGTAGTCGCTTTGTCCATGATAGAGGCAGAGTATATGGCAGCCACTCATGTGTGTAAGGAAGCCATTTGGCTTAATAGGTTGTGTTCTGATATTGGTTTAGATGCAAGACATATTACTATTTGTTGTGACAGTCAAAGTGCAATTTGTCTAGCAAAGAATCCTACCTTCCATACCAAAACAAAGCACATTGATGTACAGTATGAATTTGTTCGTGATATGGTAGAAGATGGAAAGGTGAACTTGGAAAAGGTTGACAATTTGGTGAAGGTTGTAGATGGACTGATAAAACTAGTGAGCACAAAGAAGTTTAGATGGTGTTCCAATTCCATGGGCCTTGGGGCCCTGAGTAGATGATTTAGTATGACTCTTGGCAGGTCTTTGACAAGCGGGAGAATGTTGGGATTAAGGTGTATCAATCTTAGAGTCCTAACATTGATTTAATTTAATGTAATTAATGTATTTATTTGTATTATTTAATTGCCTATGGTGTCATGTCATCAATTGGGGCCCACCGACTAGGTGGCATCCCTGTTAGAGGTGACTGGATGACACATCATCATCCCAAGTGGACATAGGTGGCCCACTTTGGATTCTATGACATCTTACAGATTCTATGATGTTTCATAAGGAATATTTGAATGCATGGAGGAAGGTGGCACCCAAAATGGATTATGACAGGATGTAAGAGAATCAATTATTTTTAGCCGATTATGACAGATTATCTTACAGATCCTATGATAGATGCTATGAGAGTTTTTTGACAGATGATATGACAGTTGTAAGGTATCTTTCATAGCCTATTTTTAGCATATTCTAGGTGCCCAAGCGTGGAAGAAGAATATCTACATGTTTGACACTTGTCGAGGGTGTAAGGGAATGTTGTACATGTGTCCAAATGCATGTCTAAGGCGTTGAAACTTGTGCCTTTTGAATTTGGATGACCCACACCTTCTAGATGCTCCATGAAGCTTGTAACACTCTATTTATTGAGTGCTTGTGTTGTAGAATGTATAATTTGTTTGTAGGTAACAAAGTGCTTCCAGAATTACTCTTGAAATAGGTGTTGGTGTTGAAGCACTTGTTGAAGAAGCTTGTACTTGGTGATATCTTGCAACCATTATTTGAAGTAATAAAAGATAGTACCGTGCTTTAGGAGGGCGAGGTTTTTTACTTGAGAGGGTTTTCCCCACGGTAATCTTGGTGTCACTATTTATGCATTGTTGTATGTGTATTTGCTGATTTTATCCATTATTCTCTATGTGTATCTCTCATTGTAATTGAATAAGGTGTTATAAAGAAATTTTTGCAACTCTCCTCTACTTAGATTAGTGCAGGTAGTTGTTTAAGCTCACTCGACTTCCTTTCAAGAGATAGTAGCCAAAACATACTTATCCCATATGCTAAACTACTTAAACCTTTGATTTTACTAATTAATACCATGATATTTGTGATCCCATAATCACTATTTAGGATCCCTGTAGAGCTTGGATACATAGAGTAAGTCTATAAATAATAAGCTTTCTATTCATGGTCCTAAAAGTTATCACAACTTTGAAAATTAGTGTTTCCTATTTAACACCTAAAGTCTTGACATAATTTGGGTCGAGGTGGAGACCATATTTGTTGACTTCTAATAGAATTTTGATGATTTTTGTAGCTCATTATGACTCACATTATAAATATTATAATCCTAATAGTTTTTATATCTACTTTGATGGCTTGTTTCTTATGATGATTACAATCATACATGTTAAGATTCTAACAACCTTACTTTTTAATGTTATGTTCCAATTAAATGATATGCGAGAAATATTGGCTTGTATTGCAAGTGTAGGAGTGCAAGGAAATATAGACTATGGTAATTTGAATGAAAGAGACTCAAACTAAGTAAACCTACCTCCATATTTATTTATGTTGAACCTTACTTGGAGTTTCAAACAATTGTAAGCATAATGTCTATCAATAGAGAGCATGTTTACTCGTTAGAACCTAGAACACTTGTCATTTGTTATAATTTGTAATAGATGTATATAGGATAAACCAAGTCAAGATTTCATAGTTAATTTTTAATTATCCAATAGTATGGTTTAATCCAAGTTTAAAAATATCCAATAGTAATACAATACAATTACTAATTTTGTAAGTCTTGTGTGGTGTCTAGAGGAATCAATATAATTAATATCTTATTGAATATTAAAACTAATGATAAGAAAGAATAATAAAAAAAAAAAAATAATAATAAAAGTAAAGTATAAAATATTAAAATGAATACTAAGTGAGAACCCATTCACCCTATCACATTATCACCTAAGCTCATAATAGCTTGGTCTGAGAAAAAAATAACAAATATGGAAATACATTAATGGCACATGTATGGGCACCATGGAAGAGGGGATTTTCCTACCATGACTTGAAGGAGGGTATGTAACCCCTATACCTTCATAAACATAATTAGAGAAAGGACTAGAAGAGGGGCGTAGAAAACGAAATGGGCATAAATAATCAATAGGAAAAAGTTGAAGAAGAAGATAGAGCAACACACAAAGGGGGAGAGAGAAAGAGCACAAGTAGGGGCATGTGAGTGTAGTTTTAGTGGATTTAAGAGTAGGGATAACAAGGTAGGCATCCCTCTTTCATTTTTCGGTAGATTTTAGCCCGCACATAAGATGTTTTGTGTTTTGGATAAGTGTTATTTGTTGGATTTATTTTTAAATTCTTGATAATACTATTCTAAAAGAGATAATAAATATTATGTCTACTAGACAACCACTTGACAATTTTTATGCTTGTAATCCCAACCATTCTTGAGTAATATTTGGCTCTATTCAACCCCATATCTCAAAAAGAAATCTTGAGAAATTTCCACAACCTAACCCGACTATTTATGTGCTTGTAAATCCATATTAAACCATTGGATTGAAGTTCAATGAAATCTAAGTAGATATATGTGCATGTGCACAATGAAGGCATATTTTACATCAACTATTTGAAAAAAAAACCCCATGTAATGTTGCTTGTCATGTACTTCATTCATGGATGAAAATAAACTATTTGGAGTTTAAAATGTAATAATGTTTTACTTATGTTGTTCTCAACCTTAATAGTCTTCCTCTCATCCACGTAACATAGAAAGTTATGTAAAATTTTCAAGTTGAATGAGACTATATATGTGAAAAAAATTATCATGTGTTTGTCATAGTGTCAAAATCTGGCCATGTTTTTGGCTTTTTTCTTGAATACCAAATACTTTCCATGTGTTTGACATAATACATGCATGTTCAAATACATTAAATTTATTTGACATATGTGTATATGTTGAATCCACGAATGCTTGTATATAGAATACATTGTATTTATTTGATATAATGGATATTGTCAAATGCATTAAATTTATTCAACATAATGTTTGTATATTGAGTGTGTGACATTTATTTGACATAATGTATATCTTACCAATACTCAACAATTTTTATCATAACACCAATAAGTAGAATGTTTGTTAATTTTTTCCATAATGATCAAGTACAAAATGTATTGTATTCTTGGCTCTAGCTCTTGCTATGTAGAACTTGGAAAAAAAATTTCTTTAACCAACTAATATGTTATTTATGTTGTAATGGGTTCCTCCAATCTATTTGATCTTTTGCATACATTAGTATAGCATCTTTCTTTTATCCTATTAACTATTATAGATATCCTAAACACAATTTTAGGGATGTATGAGCCTTGCTTATTCTAGGTTGAAATTTAGAAAGATAGTGGCCTTGTGTGGAAGATTGTGTTGAATGCATGTTGTTAGCATGAAAAATTGTCTACTTTACAAAATACTTGATTTTGTTGTTATAACACCTACAAATAGAAGGATTCCTAATTATTTAACACAATGACCATGCATAGAGTGCATGATAATTATTAATTTAATTTCATATACTAAATGTACAACATGATTTTGAAAAAAACACGTACACTAAGATCTAAGAACTAAATTAGTAGAGGGAAGAAAAAAACCTTCCAACACTCTATGTTGGGTACAAGGTATACTTGAGCTTGATAATTGGAGGAAATTTGGTAGCTATTTTTTTTCTTGGATTATAGTTGGTTTATATTCATTTTTTGGGAGAGAGGAAGTATGGTACATGAAAATGCTTTCGACACTAATATTATAAGGATATTTCTATGAAAATTTCAATCTCTTAACAATTACAAAAAATAAAAACATATTTTAATAGAAAATAAGCAATAATAAATACCATAACATAGGTTTATATGGGGAAAACCCCTTTGAAAGAAAAACCCCACACTCCAAAGTAGCTCAATGTATTATTAAATAAATCATGATTACAATACACTTGTAGAGAAAGCCTTCATAAGAGTATCACCAACCAGAGAATTGGAGGAATTATTATAACTTAATAGTATCTACTAAACATCTACACACAACCTCCATCTCAAGCACCTAATATATGGGAGATACAAAACCTGAAGCCATCAAATCATTATTAGAAAACCATGAGCTAAAATGGCCCAAAAGTGGTACCCAAATTATCCCCCAATCAAATATGTCTGATGATGTGTCATAGTATGCATCATAAGTTGGTCAATTGGTGTAACTCCCCTTTATAGCTCTTTTATGCATTTGATAAATTTTTAAAAGGTCATAACTTTTGATTTAGTGGCTTGATTGGGCCCATTTTTAAAAAAAATGAAGTACTCAAAGAGATCTATGCAATAGGAATCCATAAATGGTGCCAAGAAACTAAGAATTTTTATTTTGGCCAAAAACTAAGTCTATAGCCTAGAAATTGTTTTTTTCCATTTTTATCCCAAAATCATACTTTTTTTGTAATACTAACATTGGGAGCAAGGTTGAGAAACCTTTCCCAAAATTATCTCTTTTTGAACACCATGCAAGAGAAAATAGTGTATCAAAACCATTTATCTAGTTGCTAGGGCCAAGAGGTCCATAGAATCATATCACCACTTGATTTTTTTGTGCTCATTGGCTTTGTTAGTGCATCTGTAACATTCTTCAAAGTGTCAAATTTTTTAAGCATCACACACCCACCATCTACCATATCTCAAAAAAAATGGTACTAGACACAAATATTCTTAATCCTCATATGAAAGGTTGGGTTCTTTGCTAGACATATGACAATCTTATTGTCAAAATAAATTGTAATGAATCCTACCTCTATCCCTACTTCTAAACACAATAGATCTTAAGCCAAATAGATTCCTTATAGGCACGAGTTTGTGCCATATATTATGATTTTGTAGTGGAAAAATCAACCATAACTTGTCTCTTATTCATCCAATTAATTGCACCACCAAACATAGTGAAAACATATCCACTTGTGGATCTTCTGTTGTCAGTATCTCCAACCCAATATAAATCCAAAAATCCATTAATACAAACATAATGTATGTCCCCTATAGGATAACCATGATAACATAAGGAATACTCATAGATACCCCATAAATACCTTAAGACCCTCTTCACTATATCCTAATGTACTTGTCCAAGATTAGCCATAAATCAGCTAAGGACTTCCATTGTATGGGTAACGTCTAGTCTTGTATAAACCGTAGTTTACATCAAACTCCCAAATACACTAGCATAAGGTACTATACTCATATTCTCCATATCACTAGAATAAATTGGACACTACTTAGCAAATAACTTTGTCCCCATTTTAACATGAATGCACAATGGCTTGCAATTTGTCATGTTAAACATCTCCTACATTAAGTTCACCCAAGTTTGATCTATCCCAACAAAAGTTTTTTGTTCACTCTATATCTGTTGATATCAATCCCCGAGTCCTTCATCTTAAACTGTGCTAAAATTTGAGACTTAAAATCATAAATAAAACTTTTTCCATTATAAAAAATACTATTCATCAACATATAATGCAATAATGAGAATATGATCATTGTCTATCTTATAATAGATGCAATGATCTAATTTAGATCTTAGAAATCCTAAAATTAACACAAAAGAATCAAATTGTTGGCACAACATCGTAAGAGATTTCTTAAGACCATATATAGACTTTCTCAACTTACAAACTAAATGTTCTTTATATTTTTAATGTAGCTCTCTAGTTGTTTCATATATGAATCTTCCTCTGAATCATCATAAAATAATGTTGTCTTCACATCCATATACTCAACCTCAAGATTATATATTGTATCAAGAGACAATACAAATTGAATGAATGTTAGGTTTGCTACAAGGGAGAAAATATCACTATAATCTATTCCATCAACTTGGGACTAACCCTTCACAACCAATCTTGCCTTATACTTCTCAACACTACCATTAGAATTTATTATTATTTTGAACACCCATTTGTATCCAATAGGATTTCATCCATTAGGTAAAGGTACTATGTCCCATGTGTTTTTTTTCAAAGAATCCATCTCCTCATTTATGGCCACCTTCTAGGACACATAATCCATACCCATAACCTCCTTTAAAGTCCTAGGCTCATCCGTTTTAATAATAAAATACAAAAATACATCTCCAATCAGGGGGAGTATACATTTCTAGTTATTATCTTTTCCAAGTGGGACTCCTCAATGATTGAGGTGGAGGTTCTATATCTTCTTCAAAATTGTACAAGCTATCTTCCTCTTTAGGTTATTTACGAGCTTATCTTTTAACCTTCTTAATATTTGGGGTTATTTGAACATATTTCTTTTCATCCTTCTCTAGTTACTATATTATGGAAGAAGACTTACCCTAACACTTCTTCTATATAAAAATCTCTTAGCCATAAGGTCCCAAATCTTGTATCCTTTCACACTAGAAACATAGTCAATGAAGATACATTTTATGGCCTTGTTCTCCAACTTTGAATACTTCTCTCTAGGCACATGTGCATATGCCTCACAACCAAAGACTCAAAAATATCTCAATGAGGATTTTTTTCCTAGCCACGCCTCTATAGATGTCTTATCAACAAGAACTAATGTAGGATACCTATTAACTAGGTAGAAAGCTATGGAAAATATTTTAGCCAAAATAAATTTCATGCCAACCCCATTCAATATACCCCTATCCCTCTCCATCAACACCATTCTATTAAGGGGTTTACAAAGTTGTCTTATATATTTCTAATCCATGGTGCTTATAGAATCTATCAAAAAAAATGAACATAATTCATCACCATTATCAGTCCTCAAAATCTTTATCTTCCTACCAATCTAATACTCTACAAGAGCCTTACACTCTTTAAAAAGGATAAAGAATTCAAATTTACTTCTAAGGAAATATACCCATATCCTTATACTATAATCATTAATAAAAGAAATATAATATATATATTCGTAAATCAAAGGAACATTACTAGGACCAAATACATTAGAATGGATTAAATCCAACAACCTAGAAGATTTATGAGAACTAGAGAAAAATTGAACATGGTTTTGTTTTCCATATACTAAATGTTCACATAAATCAAATTCAAGATTAGAATTATTTAACCCCTCAACAAGGTTTTTAATTTTTAGGGTCCTTAAACCATTCTCACCCATATGATCCATCCTTTGGTGTCATAACATTATTTTCTATGTTGGAATCTTAGTATCAAAAGCATAAGCACTCTTAGGTACCTATAAAGCATGACCATTGAAAATATACAGAAATACCTCTTTGTTATTGGTTCCAATGGTGAAGGTGAATATTTTTCAAATATCTTTACTACAAGAATTGAAGAACTATTATAGTGAATTATGCATGCATCTAGCTGGAATAGAGTACCAATTTGAACACCCTTAGCAATAATCATAGCTCTTTTGACCATATTGCATCTTCCACAAGAGAAAACAACCTACACACTTGCATCATTTAGTTTACTTACATAAAGTTAGTTTCATATCAAACTAGGGATATGCTATACACCATTGATCCCCTTTACTTGTCCATCAGGGAATCAAATCAAGACTCTACCATGACCAACACTATTCATATGAGAATAATCTCCTAGGTACACTTTCCCACCATGATATTCTTCATAGTTTGTAAATCAACCTTGATGTGAGGTCATGTGGAAAGAGGCATCAAAATCTATCAACCACTCACCTTTTGACATATGAGTAGCCAAGAAAATGGAAAAATCATCACCTACATCCTAGGAGGATCTCTTAGACTCATCATTAGAATATTCCTTTCTATTTTTCTTCTTCTCCTCCATATAGTCTTTTCTTAGATATCCATTTTTGTATAGTTCTAACATTTTTCCTTGGACTTAGCAGGAGATTTGGATCTCCCAAAATATTTCGATCTAGTCTTATCTTGCTTATTTTCCTTCTTGCCTTTTTCTTTGGATCTTCCATGAATTGTTAGGGTCACCTTAGTTGATTAGAACTATGCCTTAATTTGAAAGAAAAGATACAACCACTTCATCCATCTTGAACTTGGTGGTAATGGTCCCAATGGACATAACAAGGTGGTCCCATGGATTTGGAAAAGAACACATTAAATTCATAACCTAGTCTCTTTCTCCATTTTTACTCCCATAAAGAGCAATTGGGTAACTATCATACTGAAGGCATTTAGATGTTTGGCCACATACCCACCATTCTCCATCCTAAGCATATACAACTTCTTTCTCAGGAAATCCTTATTCAATAGGGGTTTATTGTTGAACACACTGAAATGTTGAGAGGGGGGAATCAACATATACTAAAAATTAAACTATTCCATTTAAAAATTAAACATAAAATCAAATTAACTAAAGAAGAGAAGAAATGAAAACATGCACCACACAAAGAACACCAAGATTTTTATGTGAAAAAACTAATGAGGGAAAACCACGGTGAGAGTTAACTCAAAATATAATGTGTTGCCTTTGGACTTGTAGGCTAAGGTGCACAAACTTAGGGCAAGGACCTGCTAAAGAGGCTCACTACCTTATATCAAGAGACATGAAAAGTTATAATGAGAACATGAACATGAACTACTATATAAAAGGAGCATCTAGCATATGCTAATGTTGCAGTTTCTTTTTCGCACAATCATTCCATCATACTAACTTTACACACTTCATATTCAACATATTGCCCACTCTCACATCAAATTCAATTCACAACTTATTTTGTTCTTCTATAAATATCCTCTGTAACAAATCAAAACCCCAATTAGGTCGGCTCCAATGTGAGCTTTAGATGAAATGTATGATACTACATAGGTCGGCTCAAAACATATACATTATGAAGAGAAAATGGGCTGTGGATTAACACTCAACATAACAAGGCCCAAATACATCACAACACATTCTCCAAAGTAAAATTAATTAATCAAGATTAACCATAGATGAAGGGAACAAGAATGGTGACCCAATCAACGTCAACACTGTCAAAACTACCAATTGTTCATCGTTAGACCACCGAGAAGAAACCAAAAACATCATGTGGACCAAGATGTGAAAAATGTAGTCTATGCACAATATCTCTTCAACCTTCTTTTGAAGTACTTGATAATTATGTGCTAGCGTAATAAGAGAAACATATTAAATTAATGAAAATAGAGTATCTCAAATAGACTATAACACTTTAAAACTTAGGATATTGTATTGTATTTTTGTACACCAAAAACATTTGAGACATGCAAGGATGAACCCATACACTTTTTTGAGCATATTCTTGAGTTTGTACAACCACATCTATCATTTCAGAAGGATGCAGAGTATTCCATCAAGCCTTTATCGACAATTTACTTTGTCGAAGCACAAATTGAAACTCTGTCACTTTTAAATTTTATTGTGGAAGGTGTAATGACTTTAATTCTTGGATATGACACCTTCACATCTCAACCAACTTATCTTCTGAGCCATAAGACTAAATCTTGCTCCGCGGAAGGATACAGACCAAAACACCATGACTCTCTCTTAGAGTATACACTATGAATGCCTTGCAAAACTTCTGAAAATTATCTCCATGCGAAGTACACCAAACTGGAATGGTATCAATGTAAACATGTTGTAAACATATCAAAAAATATGTACCTACCTCCACAACACTCTTAGACACCAAGTTGATCACCACTCTTCCATATACAACATTGTTGACTGTATCACCAGATATATTTGCACAACAACTATCTCCAGAGTATATACAATCTTCAGCACACACATTTGACAATAATGACAACATATATTGAGTTGACATCAATGACAACATCTATTGCCAACACTCTCCCCCTTTGTCATTGATGGAAACACACATATATATCTACAAGACTTCTCTTCCCCTTTGACGTCAAGGGCAAAGGGAATAATATCTTCCACTTATAAAAGCCCAAAAATCATATGAAATCCCCCTTTATATATGATTCCTACCAAAACTCTCCCCCTAAGATGGAGATGCCCCAAAATCGATGCTATGTACAAAATATTTTCAACAGAAACCCACAAAGATACTACAATCCTTTGTAAAACTATACAAAGGAGAATTTGTCTTATCTACACCTTTGCAACTTCCTTAGAAGGTAGAATATTCTTGTAAATTACCTTAAGGTGTGTCAGAGTTGAAACCCAATTTTATTTTTTTGAGGTGAGAATATGGTTTTGGCATTGAAATTGTATGCAAAAATCCTCAGCCTCATCCACACTGCTTGGAGCCTTCATTTCTTGATCAATATTTTCCACTTTAACAAGCAAACCAGATAATGAAGCAAGTCTCAAGTTGACTACTTCCCTTAGCTAACTAAACTATTTATTTAACTTCTCTCTCTGGTCTAGAAGCAATGATAACTACACATGAATATTTTTTATTTGATCTCTTGTTGATCCATCCTTATCCTTTGATTGATCATATATCCCAACCATTTGTGTGATCCGTGACTCAATGGAGTCAATTTGGTCTTTCATGTTCTCAGTGGAATTTGGTCATTTCAAGCAAAAATGATATAGAGTTGTAACTTCATCAATACATTCCATAAACATTTTCATCTTCTCTTGCAGTTTGTTGTGTGCATTGACACACCGGTCAGATGAATCAACCATTCTTTTATCATTTATCTTCCTCAGGGCCTCTTGTTCTTCCTTTTGCTCGATGTCAGAGGAATGATCTTTAAAAGAACCCATTAAAAGTTTTAATTTTTGTTTCAGAGGCAAGGAAGCATCAATGCTTACCTTTGGTAAACCCTCCTGAATAATCTTCACCGGATCATCAATTAATCCAGTTTTCTTCATATGTTCCTACATAATCTCCTTCCTTGCATAAGCATGCAAAACACCACCAAGTTGTAACTTATGAAGGGGATAAATATTTTACAAGTCAATTTGTCCTTCATGGGTAGGAATTTGCAGAAGTTGGGGTGTTATCATAGGTTGAAACTGCATTTGCAACCCTAGTAGGTGCTTGAAAGAGTCTAAAGATGAAGAACCCTGACCTATATCCATATATTCATAGAAGCATCTTACTTGTCAACTGCTTCTCCTTTACATTCTAAACATTCTCAAGATCATCCTCTTTCTTTTGCTCATCATTTTTTGAATTCTCTGGAGGAATATTATGTTCTTTACTAGAATTAGTGTTCCCCAGAGTAGGGACACTTACTTCACCTTGATCGCTTGCACCTTGTGCACCAGTCTTCACCGGAGGAGCATTATCCTCAACCTTCTTATCATTTGTCTCATCACCACCTGCCACATTGCCCTCAAAAGCTGATAGATCTATGTCTTGGGTAGACACATTTGATATATCTTGTAGGATAGTATCATCTGGATGAACTTGATCCTCAAAATTCACCTCATCCTTCTTCATTTCTTCAAGAATCTTGGTTGTCTTTTCTTCTGTTTCTTTTTCTTTTTCTATCTCCATACTAGAGACTTCATGTTTATCATGCATGCCAAAGACATCTTCTCCTTCTTGTAAACCAGATATGTTTTCTCACTTGTATTTTCTAGAGGCACCTATGAATCAACATCAACTTCACTTTGTAGTTCATTAATGATTTTCTTTGTAGCATTTTCGGTTTCACTCTAAATATTTATTTTTGACATCTTCATCCATGCTCATCAACAAATCTATTTTTCTTTTGGTGTAGAGCTCTTTGGCTTGTCTTTGAAAAATATTATCCTTTTCTTCTTAGGGAACAAGAATCCCAACCTTGTCAATTGCTTACAATTTCAGCTCTTCATCAGCCTTAATGACTTCTTCTCTTCTTTGTCTTAAAGCCTTAGCTAGGCTATTCGAAGCTTTGTCAACAATTTCATTGAAGGGAATGTTCTACTTCAACATATATTCAATGACTGTTTTTTCAATTGTCTTCTTTTTTTCCAGAGGGACATCCAGATATAACTCCATTGTATCATTCAATAAATCATATTTAACAATTCCATTGTAGATTGCACCAAATTCTAGAGGGTCATGTTTGAACGGAGTAGTCTTCTCAATCTTCTCCTCAACAATCTATTTTCCTTTCTTTTTTTGCAAGGATATTTCTTCTTCTTCTCCTTGTCTCGTCCTTTTCTCTCTTCTCAAAACAAAAGATTGTACTTATTCTTCATCCTCTTCATCATCATCTACATTCACCGGATTAATCTTCTCCCTTTTTTCCATCCGCTTAGATCTTGGTTTCTTCATTTCTACAATCTTAGTTTGTGCCAGTTCTTCAATAGCAACTCTTATTTTGTGAGGAGGTGTTTGAGCAGGTCCAAAAGGTTTAAAATTAATAGTGAAAAAGGCAGACCTACTTGTCCTTCTTGGTCCTTGTGGATTTTTTGGAGTAGTGGTAGGAGCTTATGGCACATCCGTAGGACCCTCTTGAGTGCCAAACATCTTTTCCAACTTTGTTTTCATCTTCTCTACCTTTTCCTCTACATTCTTCTTAATAATTTTATTGGTTATCTCATCATATGTGCCAAATATTTCAATAGTGGGATCCTTAGGTTTGATGAGAAAAATGTCAACATATGTAATCTAGTTAGGTCCAGAGACCTCATAAGGCAACTTTATTATCCATGAAGTTCTTGGTTCAACTACCTCCAAATAAGAATTGTCCTTATCCACCATAAAAGTAATAACATCCTTGTATCTTTCTACAACTTGTGAGGGTATCCTATCCCTCATTTTCATTTCATTCTAGAAGGTCTTAAAGAATCCCCAAAACATTATGTTACATTGTTTGGTGTTCAAAAATCTATGCATGTGTTCTCTAATTTGATGTGCCACAAGCTTATCCTTTCTCTAGATCACATTCTTCAAACCAGGTAATTTCTTCATGAAATAAAACATTAAAAATAAAATCAGAGAGCCATATCGAAAGTTGTAGCGTGACTCCTTGGTTCTATGCAGATTTTCCATCAATTATTGTTGTAAGAGCTCATAGAGATCATAATCCTTTCCTTCCTTTATCATCTGATGAGTAGTGTAGATGGCAGTAGCGGTAGTAGACCCTTATTTTTTTGTGTAATAAACCTTGTATGCAATGCCCATTGTGGCATACCAAATCCCTAGGTAAGCTTCACAACTTCCTCATTCTTCATGACTTTCAGTGTTGTTATGGGTCTAGTGGAGTACGACTCGTCACATCTTTGATTGCATTCTTTGGGATCATATAGGGTTGATCATGTCATAAGAATTCCTCATGGATATGGCTCAAAATGATTATAACCCATTCATCTTGAAATAAAATGTTGGGGAAACCCTTCCACACATCTAAACCTTTTTATTCCACATTTGCATACTCCAACTTGAGCTGAAAATCATCACCCAAGAGATGATTGTATCTGAACTATTCCAACTTCAGATGGTTGTACTCATTTAGCTGTGAGTGAAATAGATATGGACATCTTCTGAATGGAACACATTGGTAGGAACATGAGAGAACACTCCATCCTTTTCAGTCACAGTGGATTTGTATGAATGTTTCTTGAATTTTTGCCTTAGTTTTTCCACAATGTCAACAACCACAGGTGTTGCCATGATAACTCTTTCTAAAAACTTAGATTTTTATAAGCAGAACCAAGAAATACCTATAAATATTACCTCTAGGGTTTGTATTGAAAACCTTCTTCTCTTCCTTGGCTCTCTCACACACTTGATATCTTTCGAATGAAACCAATTTTGATCAAATAGGGATTAAATATGATTCACACCAACTCTAGTTGCTCCACATTAAATACATTTCTTTGCTCTTGAATCAAGCAACTTTTTATTGTCTTGAGACCCATGCTCATTTAACAAACGTCTGTAGAGATAGTATTTGCTCTGAAACTTTGAGAAAATGTTATAATATGACTGGCCAAACATATCCATGTCACCATTAACCATTATGTTGAAGATTTCAACATCTTATGCTTTACAGGGGTTTGAAAATATTTGCAATTGTAACTACCCCTAAGCCAATACTTTATTTTAGTTACCAAAGGATCCATTTGCACCAAGCATAGGTATAGATTCATCTTTTATTTCACTTTCTTCCGACTTCTTCCATATCTTGTTCATTTCCTTCTTTTGCAAAATAATGTCAGTCTTCTTCTGTGGAGTGGAACGTCTTACATTTTTTCCCTTGCAATATGTCTCGATTTATTGCAATTGTAACACATGATACTAGTTTGCGAACCATAATTACTTCTTCTCACATTAGATCTACAATCAACAAATCTATGAACAAACTTGTTGCATGTGTAGCAGTAACCATAGAAAGATTGAGAAGTCATAGCATTATTCTTATTCTTGAAACTACTCTTCAACACTTTACTTCTGCATTCATGGTAGCCTTATGACCAATTTTATTGCAAGCATAACACTGATCATGAAATGATTGAGAGTTCATAGCATTACATCTTAGAGGCCTAAATGAATTCTGATGCATCTTGCTTCTACATTCAACAATCTTATGATCAATCTTATTGAAAGACTAACATTACCATTGAAAGATTGAGAGTACCTGGTAGGAGCATGCTTTCTAAAATTCTTCTTGTTCTGGAAAAGAATGAATCTACCTTCTTTCTTTCTATCTTGCTCTATCTTTGCATCTTTGGAGGCATTCTTCTTAGAGTCTTTAGTGCAAGATTTCTCCTCCTTTGTATCAGGCTTTCCTTCTACTTTAAAGTTATCATATAAGTTTGCAGATGCATTGGTTATAGGAATTTTCCCTTTTGCAAAACCAAGACCAGATATTTCTTTTGGATTTTTTTTAGAGTTGATCAAGTCATCAAGAATTTCAGAACCTCCTTTTAGTTTTAAGTCCTTGTCAATTTGCTCTTTTTTTAACTATTTTTTTAAAGGGACAATCTCTTCCTCAAGTTTTAAAAATTCAACAAATTTATCATTGAGTTTGGTATTTAGGAAATCCTCAATCCTCTTTCCTTCTTCAAATTTAACTTTCAAATTATAGATCACATATTTTGCCTCCTTGAGTTTAGTCTCACATCCTTTACCTCTTCCCATTTGAGCTTTTAGTTTGCCAATTTCTTCTTTTGATTCTCTAGCTTGTGCCTTCAACTTGATAATTGTCTCCTTTGATGTTTCAAGCATGCACTCGTATTTCATATTTAGTGTTCTTGCTTCATCCAGATCTTCAAGAGAAGATTGGAGTTCAACTTCAAAATCTACTTCATAATCTTCAGGATTGATGTCCCAACCTTCAGGTTCTATTGACTCCAAATCTAGTTATGGAATAAACATATCCTTGATCTTTTCCATAGATCCCATGTATTCAAGTGTAGGATCTACCTCATTTGTTAGGCTTCTTAAAGGAACTTGGCTCTGATACCAATTGTTGAACACACTGAAATACTGAGAGGGGGAGGGGAATTAGCATATACTAAAACTTAAACAATTCCATTTTCAGATTAAACATCAAATCACATTAACTGAAAGAAGAGTAGAAATGAAAACATGCACCACACAAGAAAACCGAGATTTTTACATGGAAAAATCAATGAGGGAATAACCATGGTGAGAGTTAACTCACAATATATGAAGCTCACTGCTTACAAAAAATAGAATGTGTTAAGGCTCACTACCTTTGGACTTGAAGGCTAAGGTGCACAAATTCAGGGCAAGATACAAGGACTTGCAATAGAGGCTCAATGTCGTATAGTAGGATAAATGAAAAATTACAATGAGAACATGAACATGAACTGTTATAAAAGGAGAATCTAGCATATGTTGATGTTGCAATCCCTTTTTTACACAATTATTCCATCATACTGACTTTACATATTTCATATTCAACATACTACCCACTCTCACATCAAATTCAATTCAAAACTAATTTTTTCTTCTATAAATACCCTCCACAAAAACACAAAACCCCAATTAGGTCAGCTCCAAGATGACCTTTAGATGAAACGTATGATACTACATAGGTCAACTTAAAACATATACATTATGAAGAGAAAATGAGTTTCAAATCAACACTCGACATAATAGGGCCCAGATACATCACATCAAATTCTCCAAAGAAATATTAATTAATCAAGATCAACCGCAGATGAAGGGAATAAGATCTCAGCCCAATCAACATCAATACTGCACCAAAACTACCAACTGTTCATCTTTACACCACCGGGGAGAAACCAAAAACATCATGCACACTAAGATGTGAACAATGTAGTCTATGCACAATATCTCTTCAACCTTTTTCCGAAGTACTAGATCATTATGTGCTAGTGCAAGAAGAGAAACATATTGAACTAATGAAAATAAAGCATCTCAAATAGACTGTAACACTTCAAAACTTAGGATATTTTTTTGTTGTACACCAAAACATCTAAGACATGCAAGGGTGAACCCATACACTTTTTTGAGCATATTCTCGAGTCTATACAACCACATCTATCATTTCAAAAGAATGATCAAGCCTTTATCAACACTTTACTCTGCTAGAGAACATATCGAAAATCTGTCACTTTTAACTTCCATTGTGGAAGGTGTAATGACTTGAATTCCTAGATATAAAACCTTCACATCTCAGCCAACTTATCTTCTAAACTATAAGACAAAATCTTGCTCTATAGAAGGATGTAGACCAAAACGCCATGAATCTTTCTTAGAGTATACATTACAAATGCCTTAGCAAAACTTTTGAGCCTTATTTCCATGTGTCATACACAAAAATGGAATGGTATCAGTGTAAACATGTTTTAAGCATATCAGAACATGTGTACCTACCTCCACATCACTCTTAGACACCAAGATGATCACCATTCTTCCATATATAGTATTGTTGACTGTATTAGCAGATATATCTGCACAACAACTATCTCCAGAGTATATACAATCTTCAACACACACATTTGGCATCAATGACAACACATATTGAGTTGACATCAATGACAACACCTATTGCCAACATTTATCTTAATAAAGTTCTCCAAAATTTATCCAAATATTTATTTTAGTAGTCTCCTCATGTAGATTCAACAACAGTGAACTAGCCAAAGTAATTATAATAAGAACCTTTACTTTTCTATCTATCTTTTCCTAGTCTTCTTATGATGTAGTTGTAGGTTTGGATCCATATACTACATCCCAAAGATCTCAATCTATAATCACATCCTCCATCTCCATCCTTGAATCTCTTCTTGTAATAAGATCAAAACCCTTTCTATGTAATATCCCACTCAAATTAAGATTAACATCAAAGAAAACTCTATCCAACACTTAGAATCTAAGGTGATTAGGCTCTAATACTAAGATTAACAATTATAGAAGAAAAAAACATTTAAATAGAAAATAAATAATAAATACCATAACACAAGTGTATGTGGGGAAAACCCTTATGGTAGAAAAATCCCATACTCCAAAGTAGCTCAATCTATTATTCAGTAAATCATGATTAAAATACACTTACAAAGAAATCCTTCACAAGAGTATCACCAACCAGAGAACTAGAGGAATTCTTATATGTTAATAGTATCTACAAAAAATATTCATAGAGCCTCCATCTCAATCACCTAATATATAGGAGATACAAAACCTGAAACCATTAAATAGTAATTAGAAACCCATGAGCTAAAACCATCCAAAAGTGGCACCCAAATTATCCCCTAATCAAAAATGCCTTATGATGTGTCATAATATGCACCATAGGTTGGTCAACTAATGTAACTCTCCTTTACAAATCTTTTATGCATCCAAGACCTTTTTACATAAGTATAATTTTGAAGGCCATAAATTTTGATTTGGTGGATCGATAAGGCCCATTTAAAAAAAATTGAAGTACTCAAAGAGATCTATGCAATGAGTGCCTATAGGTGGTGCCAATCAATTAATTTTTTTATTTTGCATAAAAATACTTGCCTATAACCCAAAGATTAAGATTTCTATTTTTATCTAAAAATTGGACTTTTTGTAATCTTAACATTAGGATCAAGGTTGAGTCACCTTTCTTAGTAGGGTGATGGTATAGAATGTCAACAATAGAATAAATGGTGTGTCCTTAGTAGGACCTAGATTGACTATCCATATATGGTTATTTCTGTTCTAGTTTTTAATATTGTCTAGATGATTGATATCATGACCATTAGACTTAGATGAGATCATATTACGAGACTACCTAATTTGGTAGTATAGCTATTGTATTCCCTCCACGTGTTAGGACTGAGTCTCATACAAGAGCAATCTAGTTGATTTTCACTAGTGTGTGTAGTTGAAAGATTCCAATAGCTATTCATTGTATCCTAGGAATAGCTAGCTATCACCAATAACACGTAGGTGATTAGGAGCTATCCATTGTATGATAGGTATTTTCTAGCTTCACTAGTACCATGTAGGTGAAAGATGTTAGGAGCTACCCCATATTTGGCTAGACTAGATTTTGCCAATAGTATGCAAATAATAGATGATAAAATCTATCAAACTCAAGGTTTAGTGGGTTGTAGAACATTCTTCATAGATGTAAGAGTTGTGCATAGTTATTCTTACATGTTAGATAGTGATTAACAAAAGTAGCTTGGGATACCTAATTTTTCATCATAATTGGCAATGAACTAAAGGTAGGAAGGATCAAAGGTGTAGTATTAGATGCATTTTCATTTCATTCTTTTGGTTGGGATGTAGTTAAGGGAGCGGTAAGAGAACACGTTAATGGGGAGAGACATGTCATAGGGTTGCATTCCCACCCTATTTTCAGCTAGTTACTATGAGTCAAATCACTATATATATATAGCCTGGTGAGTTAATACCTAAGTAGAAGTTAACTCAAGTATCTTGAGTCATAAAAATTATGATATCAAAATATTGATAGGCTAATAGAGTCTAGTTGGTTGGGGTGGATAGGGATTCTTATTCAAATGGTTAGGGATGTTTTGTACCCTTAAGCTAAAACCTAAGATTTTGATAGCCTTAAAGAGGAATTTATGAAACTCAATATCATCATCCATTGTCAAGGTATTATTCATTTACATTGTACATGTTTAAGAAAAAGGACTATGTTCACAAATTATTATATTTTATTGATAAAATTTAATGCTAATAAATTTTGGGGTGTATTTGTAACTAGACACCTCACAAGTTATGAAATGCAACACTAGAGGGTCTACATTGATGAAACTAGGTATCTATGTGTTGATTATATAACATGTATGCATCCTTATTTTAGTTATGTTGCTTATAGGAAATGATTCCATCTATAAAGTTTCATCATGTGAAAAAATGGTAAAATTTGTAAATACCATTATATAGACTATGATGACACAATATAATTTAGAAATAAAAAAGTTGTAGTAGCCAATAATGGTTATTACAAAAGAATCAATACATAATGTGTGGCTATATTATGATGCATAACATTACATGAAGTTTATCCTTATCCATTTTTTTTCTATGGTTCATGATCATAATTATAAAATAAAAAAATATTTATTTATAAATACATCCAAGAAGAAATCTAATGGATGGAACCCTCCTTAAATGGTGTACACCATCCCTTATTCTTAGCAACATGTTAAATACATTTTTTTTGTGCATGTTACAAAATCCACACATAAGATTTTTTTATTAATTAAAAGAGATTCCACTACTAAGAGCTTTAGGTTCACAATCTACTTGCTCTATTTATTTTTATTACAAATTTAAAGATGATTTATGGGAAAAAAATTCAAGTTAAGGCCAACTCAAATGCTCATTAATAATGATGGAACCAATAATGAAAGGAATTATAATAATCTTAAGTATAGATTCTTGATGAATTGTAGAATATTTTTTGTATCGAGAGAAAAGATCCACAAACTACATGTAATAGAGATAATTTTTACCCTAGAGTATATATGGAAAATTATGAGTACAAATCAATTATATTTTATTAGTCAATATAAGGAGAGCTTATTTCCTTCGTTATTTCATTTTTCATATGGAGGATTACACTTTGAGAGAAAAACATTCAATGTTAAGCATGCAATTTAAAAAAATGAATTTTAATGTTGATTGCCACTGACAATATGACCCATGTGAGATGATTAAAATAAGGATAGTGGCGTTTAAATTGAATTTTAATGTTGATTGTTACTGACAATATGACCCATGTGAGATGATTAAAACAAGGATAGTGGCTCATAAATATGTAGACCAAATTCAACATGAAAGTAAACCATACTAGAAATATTGAAAAAAGGATGTTTGGTATAAGATGAAAAAATTAATGGAAGAAATTGCTATTGAGAAAGGAATTAATTTTCAATAATTGTCCACATAAATTTTAGGTTTGCATTTGTATCCAAAGATAGAGGTGCATATAACAATTAAGAGATGCACCATTTTTATACAAAAGATGATAATAACTCCTATCATGAAATATACTATAGGCTCTAAAAAATATTATATACATACATATATATATATGGTAAAAAAAAAACTACCTTTTGGCATTTGAAGAAGGATCTAGGAAATCCAAAAGCTCCTCTAAAATTAGAGGATATCCAATATGAAGATTTTCATGAGATTTCAATAAAGAGCATTACTTTGAGATAATAAATCTTGAATATGATCAATGAAGATGACCCAAAATGATTGGATATCACATGTCATGTAGGTGGATAATTTACTCATACAAACTTTTTGTAACTAAAGCCACAAAAAAAGTATACACTATAGGGGTAATTGCTTGAAGGTTTTTGGATTTGATCGTGTGAATATTTTTTGCATCAACGTTTTAGATCACATTCTGTGATCCATCGTCAAGATGAAAATGAGAGCTCAAGGATAAGAATGATTAGTTGCAAACCAAGAATGCATAAAAATGTATGAGAAAGGAAGGAAGAAGGGGTTGCACACCAACCAAGGGACAAGAGGGCAATGACTAGTCTGGAGAGAGAAAAGAAAAAAAATGAGAGACAAAAATAAAATAAAATAAAAGAACTACCCAAAGAACAATAAGAATAATAATAAATTATATATTATTATTTATTATCAAAAAGCATTATACAAAAAATAGAAAGAAATGATAAAAAAAAATAAAAATAAAAATAAAAAAGAAAGAAAGAAATTAATTAGAAAAGAAAAAGCTAAATATTAATGCAAGCTTAATTAGTTAAACAAATATTATATAATATTTAAAATTAGTAATAATATTATAAAGAATAAAGTTATTAATGATTAATAAGAAAAATATCAAGATGGAAACAATACCAAAAAAGAATAAATTAATATTAATAATTTTAAGAGAAATTATTAATAAAGATTAAGAATAAAGTTATTATTATTAAGGAAGAAAAAATTAAAGAAAAACTTAAAAAGGAAAAATGAATTTTAAATCTAAAAACAAAAAGAGAAAATAAATAGAAAGAAAACAAGGCATCAATTAATCAAATTAATGAAAACTTAAAAAAACAATCTATAAAATGAAAAAACATAAAAACTATCTAATAATCTTAATGATAATAGTCGATAATAAATTATATAATAATATTTATTATCATTAGGCATTTGTAAAATCCCTCCGTTTTGCTCTTTGGATCGAACAGTGTCCTGTTTGGTTATTTTGTGTCTTCTGTTAGTGCTTGGACCTTGGCACTCATTTACTATTTGATCATTGTTTGTAAATGATGTGCTTGTTATATTTTGACGTAATGGTATTTTAATTGATGTTATCATTATGGAATGCTTTGGATTAGCATTGTGAATATTTGAATTAATGACGATTTATGCTGTTGATTAAACTATTGATGTTAAATTCATTAGTTAGTAGTCTTGTATTGGTGAAGTGGACAGGATTGCATCACTCGCTTGCGAGCGCCCTGCGATTCCGTGATTCCCTCTTCACAGTGTGTTTTATATGATGCAATTATACATGTGCGATATTCTATTGTTCGCAGGTTGACAGGTACAGGACACTGACTTCACCTGGTTTCACAGGTTTGAGCGTGTCCATTGCCAACGGCATTTGATTGGGAGATAGTAGCTAGGTTTCTCGTGTCAAGCCATCACCCTAGTCTTGAGTGTGTTGTCGGTTTTTGTCTGGTTCAGTGGTTTTAATATTGTCTTATTTGTCTAGATCTTATTAAATTGCAAGTTAGAAAAGTTAAATGAATGGCTTATGTAGTTAAGTTGTTGATTTAATTAATATGGTTATATTGTGAAAAATGTTATTTTATTTATTGATTAATTTGATGTAATTAATAAAATAATTAAATCTTGGATTTGATTTGTTTTATTAATTAATTAAATTAATTATGTTGAAATGAAGTTATTTATGCATTTTGGAAATATAGATATTCTGGAATTAAAATTATGTTGGAAAATTTGAAAAAGGATTAAATTTCATTTTTGAAAATTAAGAAATTGGAAAATTGGAAAAATAGAGATAATTGAGATATTTTCAAAAGTTTGACTTTGGGGTTGGGGAGATATTTTCTTTTTTTTGGCTATTATTTGGATTTTTGGGAAAAATTGAGAGGATGAAAAATTTGGAAAATGGAGGAGAAAAATGGAGAATGGAAGGAATTTCTGGTTTTGGATTTGCATGGAGGAACTGGATTTTGAAGAGGAATCATGGCACCCTGTTTGGATTTTTTCAAACTTCTGGAAACTAGGTTTTCCTTTGTGTTAAAATTATTTTCATTTTGAAAGAATTTACAATTCTTGTTTGTTTTTAGAAATTATATAAATCTTGTTGGGATTTGCATGAAAAAAAAAAACCATATTGAATTTGGACTCAAGACTTTGAAAATCAGGTTTGAAAATGATGTTATTCAAAAAAATTAAAAAATTGCATTATGGTTGTATTGGTTTTTGTTGGAAATTATTGTTCAACCTGGTTTTATAATCTTAATATAATTGCATAAAATTTATATATGCATATGTATATATACATGTATATATTTTAAACCCTTATAAAATTTAATTGTGGGTATAAGCTGAAGGTTTTAAATTTAAAAAAAATAAAATAAATAAATAATACCCGTTGAAATCGTGGATTTCAAAACGGGGGGTTTGTATGGAAATTTTTAAAAAATAAAAAAATTTAAAATTTAAAATTTAAATTTAAATATGATATGGCAGAGGGTTTTGGGGGACTGTGGGAGGCGCTGCCCCCACCGTCGCCCCCATACAGGGGACGGTTGTGAAGGCAGAGCCTCCACACAACCCCCACCTCCCTTGCCCTCACCGACCGCGCCTTGCTTACGGGCTCGGCTGTGTGTAACATAGCCGGCACCCTTTAGGGGAGCTGACTGTGTTACCCACAGTCGGCCTAGGGTAAGGTCGGCTGTGCATGCCGTCCGCCGCCCTGTGAACAAAATGGTTGCTGCCTCCTCTCCCATAATGTGCGTGCGGATTCCGAGAAATTTTGCCTAATTTCATTTGGGGTTTTTTGAAAATGAATAAAAATATAATATTTTATAATATTAAAATATTATTAAAATAATATTTTTAATATTATATATATCAAAGATGATTTAATTAGTAGTATGGGTATTATAATTGAGAAAATTTTATATCAAAATGTTATAGTCAAATTATGGAATTTTATTTTAGAATAATTTATTTAAAAAGGCTAACATTGGTGTTAGGAGTAATATATTTTTATATCGTGATTAATTAATTTTTAAATGATTTATTTTATAAAAGAGTTGTAGATATTTTTAAATGATTTATTTTAAATCGAAGGAGTAAAGGTTATTTTATTATTATTATTTGCAAATAATGGAGGATTAAATACTTGATTATGAAATAATAGCTGAATTAACGGAATTAAGATGATATAGTTTGGAAAAGAATAAATTGTGTTAACATAATTTGTTAATAGACGAATAATTAGATTTTTAAATATTATGTTTGTTAAAGTAAATATCTGATGTTTGAAATAATAGAACTCAAAGGACCAAGTACTTGATTTTAAAGTTATATGCGTTGGCTGTGGAATTAATTGTTTTTAAAATGATTTATTTTGAAGGGGATAAATAGATGATGTGAAAGTAGTATGTTTGAAATGACCAAGTAAATAATTATCTTATTATTTACAAGTAATTGAGAAATTAAATGTTAGTTTAAATTTCTCCTTATGTCGGAAAGGGACATTATTAAATCAGATTTATTGTGGCAACAATCTATTGAAATTTATTAAATGAAGTGGATTTAGGAAATCCGAAGAAGATGTAATTATGTTTAAATTGCTTGTTTAAATGTAATCCCTTACGTCATCGCTTGAGGGAAATCAATTAAAAAGGGTTGTTAAGTCTTCCCGATATGGTCTTAAATATGTGGATTGTCATATCAGGTTACCAACCTGTTTGGAATGGATGAAGTTAAGGTTGATTTTATTATTATTGAAAGAGCAATTATGGGATTAAATATTTGGGTTAAATGTTTTCCTTTGTCTGAAGGAGGCGTTGTTTAATTAGTTTCATTACGTCATTAAACTACCGAGTTATATTAAGGAAGTGGATTTAAGGTATCCAAAGTTAGTTTATTCCTCACAAATGCTTGTGTGATTGATTCCTCTGTGTTCATGTTTGAGGAAGTGGGTTAAGTGTCGTTAATTGTAAGACTTCCAGTGGACCCTTGAGTTTGGGAGTTGTTGTTTTATGAGGTCAACTGTTTGATATTCCCCTAGTTATTGCTTGAAGTTATGTCAATATTACTACCCGGTTTCCGCGAACGGGGATGTTGTGCCTCCTGTGAAAGGAGTGGATTATGTGTTTTTGGCTCCTTGTATGGAGTGGCATTGATATCGTTGTTACCTCCAGAGTTGGAGTGAGTTCTTTTTTATGTTTCCTCCTAGTGTTGGAGAGATCGTCTTATATGTTTGTATGCACTTGGGCTCCCTTGGTATTGGTTTGAATGTGTGTTGTAAGTGAAGAATGACTTCCGTTAGGGGCCAAAGCCGTTAGAGGTAAACTGGGTAACCTTTGGAAGTAGTTTTGCAAGTGATAATTAAAGTAGTGTGATCCATGTCAGTAATATTATGATGTACTTGTAGTTGGTACGTGATTGTTATGTGTATGGTTTTCTTAACATACCTAATTTGTTATTTCCGGAAGCAATGTAACCATGTTAGAGTTGTACTTGGTGTACTTGTGATGTATTGGAGTTGTACGTATGTTGATCTTGAGTTGTACTTGTGTGGTACTTATGATTGGTTGTGACAGTTTGGTTGTGTCAGTTTGGTTCTGCCTGTGTCTAGAGGTGGTTGGTCTTGTCGTGGTATCCTTGTTACTATCTCCTCACACGGGGGGTGGGCCTTTTGGTTCCACTTGGTTGGGTGGTGTGCACCTTACTTCGTTGGGCTTCCTTCTTGTTCGTGTTGATGAGATTTCCAGTTGGAGAGCTCGTGGGGATCCAGTTATCTTTTATGCTTTATTCATTCAGTTAATCTTGTAATTTATTTTACCCCTCTTTGTAATCGAGGTGGAAGTTGTAATATGTAATCATGTTTTTGGATTTACCTCATTCGGGGAATGAGTGTTGTAATTCTTATTGTTAAAAGAGATCTCATGGTACCTTTAATTTTCTTTGATGAATTTATCTTGTATGGAATGTATGCGTTATTAATTTCATAAGTAATTAGATGTTGTGGTTCATTTCTTTAATGTTGTTGTGGGTTAATAATGTAATCTCAGTCTCGTGACCTTAGAGCTTGTTGCAATTTGTAACGAACTTGCATATTAATTATACTTTTAAAAAAAAAATTAGTTCGTTTGAGTTGTTAATTGCAACTTCCTCTAGGGTTGCGTGATGGGGCGTTACAACATTAAATAAAATTAGAAAGAAATGAAAATTAAAATAAAAAGAAAGTAATAAAATATTTAGAAAAGAAAATACAAAATAATAATGCAAGTTTAATCAATTAAGAAAAGATTAAATAATGTTTAAAATTAGTAATAATATTATAAAGAATAGAAATATTAATGAATAATAAGAAAAATATCACGAAGGAAATGAATAAATATTAATAATTATGAGATAAATTATTAATAAAGATTAAGAGAAAAGATATTATTATTAAGGAAGAAATAAATGCAAATTTTATTCTTTGAAAACTAATCTAAATTAAGAACAAAATAAAGAAAAATTAAAAAATAGAAAAATGAATTTTAAATCTAAAAAAAAAATAGAAAATGAATAGGAAGAAACAAGACACAAGATAATCAAATTAATGAAAACTTAAAAAGAAAACCAAAGAACATGAAAAATCGAAAATAAAGGCAAAAAACAAGATGAGGATGAGAACCATAAAAGAGAGTAAACCTCTAAGGCAATTATCATAATATGATCGTATGATAATTGAATTAGTTGTTTAACCGTCTTTTATTAGTCCCATTTACTAAGTTAAAGAGAGAAGAAAGAAAGGGGACAAAAACTAGAAATAAAAGACCATAACCAACACAAGAAGAAGAAGCTGAGGACCAAAAATGAAGACAGGAAAACCCATTGAATGAGAAAGGAGGAGGAAACAGGGGATCCACCCTAAACATAGAGAAAGGATGACACAGACAAATGGAGGGAAAGAGGAAGGGAGAGAGGATGAGAGAGGAATGGGGGGGAAAAGAAACAAGGATTAGTGATCAGGGGGATGATGATGGGTTCTCAAGTTGGCTAACAAAGTGTGGAAAGACAAACTTAAACTCCATCCCTCATCTCAATTCAGGTTATGGGGATGGTTATTGATTTGAATGGCTTCTTTCAACTTCCTCTTAAAGAAGTTTTCTTCTTTAGAAAGGACTTGGGTGCTTTCGAGACCGATATGATGCTTAGTTGAAGAGGAGTGGTCAGCAAGGGAAGACTTGTGGAAACGTTCATGTCTGATGTCAACACCATACTCTTTGATTCTGGTGATGAAAGATCGACCCGTTTCACCTATGTACGAGGTGCCATAAGAACAAACCACTTTATAGACTCCAGATTCAAGAAGGTCGACGGGTGGGAGAATGGGTCGGGCCGACCAAAAATAGTCCACATACTAAGTTGTTGGCCGGTGATGGGGAGTGTAACTGCAGAGTAATGAAAGGCTGGTAGCAAAAAGTATGCCAACTGTTTAATCTCTTGTAGAAGATTTTCATTTTTTTTTAGGTGATCTTGGGTATTGAGCTAATATTTAGCTCTTACACATACCTTTTGAAATTACATCCTAGATCTAAGTTTTATATTACATTATTTTACATTTCTCATTTAGTGTTTCACTTTTGCATCATAAAAGATACAAAAAACAAAAATTGCCTATCATTTTGCATCATAGGTTACATTAGGGTTCATTTTAGTCACCTAGATCAAATATACATTGGAAATTGTATTCATAATTGTCATTTGCATTGTTACACATTTGTATTTGCATCACATTGTCTTAATTTGAGAAAATTCTCAAAACATACTTAGTTTTAGACCTGTTTGCACACAGAAGCAAAACCTTTAGATAATATAATAAACATTCAAATTTTGAATTTTCAGAACCCTTATCAAGGATTCAGATGCCCTTGGGCGCCTTTGTCCTTGTACACTTGCATTAACAAACTTTTTCACACTTTTGTGTCTCTATGTCTTTAGTCTGTGTTTGCTTGTAGAACTCTATTTTGACATTCTTACTTACATTCAACTGGGCATCTTTCATTTAGTTTAAAAAGTGCTAAAAAGTAAAAAAATTGCATTGTTTTGGTTCAAAATCACATCAAAATCATCATTATTAGATTTAGGCATCTTACAATCAATCTATTTGTGCATTTTAGACCAAAAAATTGTATTCAAATTGTCATTATTGTTCACATATTGTTACACACTCGTCTAGGTATAAATTAAGTAAAATCTGGAAAAACATTCACTGTCAAATCTGTCTGCAACTAGACCCAAAACCCTTAAGCAGAATCACACATAGTCAACTTTTGAATTTTTTGAACACTTGCCCAGAACACAGATGCCCTTGGGCGCCTCTATCCTCCTACTCCTTTTGAACCAAAATTTTTGTGCTAGAATCTTCTTAGGATCCATTGTCCAAATTTGTTGTCTATTTTCCAAAAAATTATTGCATCACAGTTTGAACCTTAGTAAAAAGCACCATCATGATGGCTCAATGTTTTGCTCAAATGTTGAATTCTCTAAAATCATTAGTTGATGTTTCAAGTTGTGTTTGGTGATAACCCCAATTCCAATGAGAACATTCATAATCCTTCACCTCCCAACGCATGTCCTCATGATGTGGATATCTTATGACAAGATGATTAGATCATGAATGAATTCATAAATAGTTATTTACACAATCTTGAGAATAATGTAGCCTTTTATCCTTCCATGAGATTGCCTAATCACCAATACCAACAACCAACACCACCTACCATATCACCACTTGAAATGTTTGCTCTCTTACATCCAAAAAATGAATTACAAGGCATACCTCAACCAATGCACATGCAAGCACAAATCAATAACAATCACAAGGAAAGCACATCGACCAACCCCCATCATATGAGCATAAAGTTACAAACACACCCATTAAATTGGAACAAAGTTATGGACAAGGCTTTATAATCTTGAGAAAACAAGGATGTGACATAGAGGATGAACTTGAAATCCATCCTCTCTTGGAAAAAAATACTATTGGAAGACACTAAAGGAGTAGGATATCAAGATCTTTCACCTCTACATCAAAAATTTTCTCCACTAGCTAAGAAATACAAAGTCCATGGTCCTATTAAGAAATTACCTTTTTGGTAAACCAGTTGGCCATGCCCAACAAATCCAGGATCGCAAGGGAATTTTATATGCTCGAATTTGTGTAGAAGTTGATTTAAATAATCCTTTTCCGGATTCTATGGAGATTTTCCTTGGATCCTCTTCTTAGATTCAACAAGTTGACTATGAAACCCTCCATTTTATATGTCAGCTCTATCATGAGTATGGGAATTCGCAAAGGAAATTCCCTCAGTTCAACCAGGCATCTACTACAACTAATGCTAATTCAAGCCTTATTCCTAGAAATGATAAAGGGAAGGCTCCTATAGTTGATGGGGCTATGGAAAAATAAGGTTTTATTCTTGTTAAGTCTCATAACAAAAGAGGGCAGAAGAGAACACTCAAGGACAAACAATCTTAAGGAGTCTATAATTAGTTTGAGGCGTTGGAGGACTTACTCCAGGAGGAGGGAATTCTAGTTGAGATTCCTTTTGGTGCTGGGCCTTTAGGGGTGGCTTTGATAGAAACCAATGTGAATGTTACTAAGAATTTGCCTCTGGTTGGTGAGTAGGATGAGCAAGTGGTTACTATTTCCTAGGTTTTGGTTGCTCTTGATTCAAGTGAGGTTCCAGTCTTAAATGTTGTGGGAGTGTCAGTTGATCCAATTCTCTCTCAAGTAAAGGCGAGTTTGAATTTAGGGAAAGGCAGTGACGCTATGCCTGTCTTGGGTTTGTAGCAAAAACCCCTTAAAAAGGGAGCTTTGGAGAAACCGTCTAAAGTGGGATGTAAGAAGGACTAAAAAAAAGGTGAAAATTATTGGGGAGACTCTTGTGGACTCTGAGTTGGTGAAGACCATTGATTCCCATTTTCAGAACCTCATAAATGATAGCCATTTCATGGAATGTAAGGGGTATGAATAACATCCCTAGACAAAAGTATATTCGTGAGTTGATGGGTACTCTTTCTTCTAAAATTTTTTTTCTTCAGGAAACTAAGTAGACGGTGGATGGTATGATGAATAGAGATCCTTATATCTGGGATTATGGTTTGTGTTAGTGTCGGGGCTCATGGTAATTCTGGAGGTGTGGCTTGCTTTGGGAATCCAAGGAAGGTTGTTCCTCTATAGTGGATTTTGAGCCACTCTTCTATTTCTATGGTTGTCTCTAGTTTGGACTCTGGTGAGAATTGTCTCTTTAATAATGTATATGCTCCTACTGATCTCTTGGGAAAATCATAGCTTTGGTCTCATGTGAAGTATGTTAGATCTCTTTCTCCTCTTCTTCCTTGGGTTTTGGCTGGGGACTTTAATGTTGTTACCTGCTTGGAGGAAAAAAGGGGTGGCATTGGTCAACTTGATCCTTCAACTTTTCTTTTAAGGGACAATATAGACTTGTTAAATTTTATTGATTTGAGGCCGATCAATGGCATCTTCACGTGGAATAAGAGAAGGTGTGATGATGGTTCTATTTCAAAAAGGCTTGACAGATTCCTTGTTTCAAGTTATTGGATTGGGAATAAATGGACTACCTCCTCTAAGATCTTAGATGGAAGGGTTTTGACCACTGGTCGATTAAATTTTTTGTAGCTTCTTTTAGTTCTCCTAAGAATCCTTCTTTTAAGTTCCAAATCATGTGGCTAATAGATCATTTTCTCTAGGATTTGATGTTTGTCTGGTGGCATGATGGAAGGCCTGCTTACGGGAAGGCAATGTATTCTTTTGCTAAAAGGCTATAGTATGTGAAATATAGGCTCAAGAAGTGGAATAGGCAATGCTTTGATAATTTGCATCACAATAAGTTGGTAGCTCAAGCTCGTCTAGATATGATTACTCAAAAAAATTGGGATTATGGTCTTATAGATACTTTAATCAGGGAGGAGTTTATAGCAGTTAAGGAATTGGAGGAATGGGAGTTGCAGGAGGAGATTTTTTGGAAGCAAAAATCCCGTATTGTTTGGCTTCAGGAAGGAGACAAAAATATTGCATTTTTTCGTAACTCTGTCAAAGCTAGAAGGAATGATAAATTGATTTCCTCCCTTGTGTCTCTGGAGGGAGCTATGTTCTCTTGTTTGCAAGAAATTTCTGGCGAGGCTTCTAGTTTCTTTTCAGCCCTATTTATTGAAGATTCTCCCCCTGCTAGAGAAGAAGAAATTAGTATTCTTGGTTGTATTCCCTTGTTGGTTTCTAATGAGATGAATGATGCCCTCATGCTTCCCATCTCTTTGCGAGAACTAGAGTCGGTGGTGTTCCAAATGAAGAAAGGTAAAGATCCGGGCTCTGATGGCTTCCCAATTGAATTCTTCTAGGAGTTTTGGGAAATTATCAAGATGAGTCTCTTAGATGTGGTGTAGGTGTCCCAAGGGAATAGACAAATGCTAAGGGCCTTGAATTTTGCTTTTTTGGTTCTTATTCCTAAGAAGGAGGGTGCTAATAGTCTTGATCAATTCAAGCTCATTGCTCTATGCAATTGATCTATAAAATCATTACCAAGTTGATTGTAGAGAGGCTTAAGACATGGCTCAACTCTTTGATTTGTGGGGTTTTGTTGTTGGTCGATTTTTTTTAGATGCGATTGTGATTGCTACTAAGGCCATTCATTCTATGGTGATTTCTAAGGAGAAGGCCATGCTCATCAAACTTGATATGGATAAAGCTTATGATAGGGTTAAATGGGCCTTCCTACAGAGATTTATCCTAGCTTGTGGTTTTGGCAAGCAATGGGTGGATTGGGTTATGAGTTGTGTTACTTCTACCTCCTTTTTTGTCCTTATCAATGGGGAGCCTTGTGAGTTATTCGGGGCTTCAAGGGGCCTTCGGCACGGGGATCCACTATCTCCTTACCTATTCATTATTATGGTAGAAGGGTTGGGTAGATTCATCAAGGCTCAAGTTAGACAAGGGTTGATTCAGGGGTGGAGTTGGAATAATAGCTTGCTTTTGTACTCCCATCTCCAATTCGTGGATGATATTGCCTTGATGGGTACGACCAAAATTAATGAAGCTATTAATCTAAGGAGAACTTTGGAAAATTATTTGGTTGCATTAGGGAAAATGATTAATGAGGATAAGTCTTCTATCTTCTTTTTCAACACTCCTCAAAATAGGATTGCTCAAATTCTTCACTTCTAGATTGGTTCTCTTCCTTTGAGCTACCTGGGGATTCCCATTGTTGTGGGGCTCAACGTAGGGAGATATGGTAGGGTTTTCTGGAGAAGTTTTGAAGGAGGGCCAATCATTGGACTTGTAGATGGCTCTTGTCGGCTGAGCGAGTGATGTTATTGAAATTCGTTGTTCAAGCCCTTCTTATCTACAGATGCTTTGTGCAGGTTGCTCCATCGAGTTTCATTAAGGAGTTTGATTCCCTTGCCCGATAATTTCTTTGGGTATGCAATTTGTCCTCTTCAAAATGGAGTTTGGTTAAGTGGGAGTATGTTTGTAGACCAAAGCAAGAGGGAGGCCTAGGGCTTAAGCCTACTGGTTCAAATGGTCAGGTCTTTACTGCTAAATTATATATGAGATGGTGTACTTTCTAGGATCAGGATTTTGCTAGAATTATTACTTTGAAATACCTTTGAGGGGTGAACTCTTTGGATGTACCCTCGTACTTCCTTATGGGTAAGGGTTCTATGATTTGGGAAACTGTCAAAAGAGGAACGAAGTTTGTTAAGGAGGGTCTTTTCTAAATTTGTCATGGAGGCTTCAAGGCTGTTTTTTGGTATGATTCTTGGGATGGATATCCCCCTCTTCTTTCAATGTTCCCTCATTTGCAAACCCTTTGCAACTTTTTTCTTGATGTGGGTTGGTGCAAGGTGGCAGACTTCAAATCTAGTCAGGTCTTGGGTTCAATGGAGGTGATGCACTAGAAGGAGCATCATGAGTGGCCTTTAGGTGGTACTGAAGAGGATCGTCAGGAGCTTGCTAAGATTTTGGTAGGGAGAATGTGTAACTCTCTTAAAGGGAGGGATGTCCTAACATGGAGTTTGAATCTGAAGGGAAAATTCATGGTTGCCTCGGGCTACCTAGAGTTGGATAGAAAAGTGCATAGGCAGGTTGGTGTTCCTTGGTGGAAGAATGTTTGGAATAAACTTTCCTGGCCTAAGTGTAATTTCTTTGTTTGGTTGGTTGTCCAAAATAGGTTCCTTACATGGGAGAACTTGAGAAAGAGAGGCTTCTAGGGCCCTTCTATGTGTGTGTTGTGTCATACCAGTGAAGAATGTGCTTCTCACCTTTTCTTATAGTGCCCTTTTTCTAGAGTGCTTTGGCACCTTTGGTGGGGGGTTTGGAATCATGCATGTATTCATGCCACTTCTTTGGTGGAGTTTTGGAATAGTTTGGGTAGACCCCCTTCTTAGACTTCTTTTCTCCAGATTGTTTGGACTATTGGGCCTACTTTCATTATTTGACACCTTTGGCTGGAAAGAAATAAGAGGATTTTCTAGGATGTGAGGTTAGGGGTGGTTGAATTATGGAAAAAGGTTTGTAGTAGGATCTAGGAGATTGTTTCAACAAAATGTGATCTTTTGGTTGCTACAGATCCTAATGATATGTCTATTATTAAGAACTTGAATTTGGTTGGCAAAGGTTTGGGCTTTCTATTGTCAGAAGGCCTTGGCAGGCCAAACAAAAGGTTCAAAGAGATGGTTAGTGGCTTCCACTACCCCATGGTGTTCTGAAGGTCAATACTAATGGTTCTTCAAGGGGAAATCTTGGGCATGTTGGGATTTGGGGTGTTGGTCGTGATAGTGAGGGTGGTGTTTTGTTTCTTTTCTTCACCTATAAGGGGTTTCACACTAACAAATTTATGGAGGCTTCTACTATTTTGTATGCGGTTGAACGAGCTTGTTCTCTTGGATGAAAAAGGATGATCTATGAGTCTGATTCACAGATTGTGGTGGATATGTTGAGGAAGCAAAAGGTGGATAGCGCTAATTGGTAGCTTGCTATGGTGCTTAGGAAAATATTAGATCTTTGTAGCTCCTTCAATTATGTTTCTTTTTGTCATATTCCTTGAGAGTGGAATAAAGTGGTAGATTGTCTGGCTAAGTGGGCCTTAGAGAATTTGGAGGGATGGCATGTTAATGATCTGCATCTTTTGCCTCCTGGTTGTGTTCTTGCTTTAGATAAGTTAATTTTGGAGGACAATAATGGGTAGTTGGTTTTGTTGAGGGGCACCCTGGGGGGCTCCTTTTGTTGTCTTTTGGGCCTAAGGCCTTTTTCTTTGTATTCCTTCTCTGGATCATTAAATTTTTACCCCCTTGTTTTTTCTTTAAAAAAAGAATAAATTACCTTTCTTGCATCCTATAACCAAGATTGAACAAGCATTAGCTACACTTATAGACTTGGGTTTAATTACACTACCTCCAGTGCATGAATGGAAAGGCAATAAACAAAATGGTACAAATGCATCTTACTATGCATATCATAGAATGCTTGGACATCTTACTGACAAATGTCATGCTTTAAAGAAATAAGTAAGAGCATTTGATCCTCACGAGGATCAAATTGACCATATGATAGATTAACATTCATTTTCTTTGCTCCTTGCCATGTGGTAGTTATAGTAGAATAACATACTCACTACCATGCATGGGGGTATAAACTAGGTTTTATGAAATCATATTTAATATTGCAAGGAGCATCACATTGCCATAGTCCATTTGGCTCACCTTTGCCCTACACTTGGGGGGCAAGGGGTTAGGTAGCCTTGTCTTAGGTGCATTCCTTCTTGGGATCCCTTTATATCTCATTAAAATGTTAGCGTAACAAGTACACTAACATTTTAAGGGGAGCATATAGTCCCCCACTCATTGTTTATATAGTAAATGCTCCCTTCTTAGTGATGATAGCATACATCTCCTAGGAAGTGTGACCCTATTAATCAAATTGTGGCCTTCTTGATCTATGTGAGTGTCTCTTTGGTGGTAATATTAGGCTTGGTATCCTCTAAGAGTGTGAGCTTTCTCGGAATACGATGTTCCTCTTTTGTGGTAATACTATGGGTAGTATTCCCTAACATGTGATCTTTGTATTCCATGACTTGTCCTCTCTTAGTGGTGATGTCATGAGTGATATTCCCTAAGGTATCACCTTTCATGTATTGACCCTTTGTTGTTTTCGTAAATCACCTTTTATGGTGGTGTTATTATAACACCGCTAGAGGTTTTAGCCTTACCCTATCATCATTTGTGCACCCCCAGAGGTGAGTTTCATTTTTCCCCCAATATGTTAAACTTTATGCACCCCTTGAGGTGAGTTTGGCATTTTTGCTTCATTTCGTTCACAAACGTTGAAATTAGTATTGCGTTGGCATACCATCTTGATCATTTTGTAGCACCTTATCATCAGAGTTATCAAGGAGTATAACCCTTGGTATGGTTCACATGGGTGCACATGTAGTGAATAGTGGACTTCACTAGACCTAGTGTGTTTCTCATTTTTCTAGATTGTCTTGGGGGCTCACCTAGTGAATATCGGACTTCACTAGCTTGTGTGTCTTCTTGTTTGTGATTCACTTAGCAAATATCAGACTTTTCTATGGTGTGAGTCATGGACACCCTTAATATGGCTATCTAGCATAACACAATTCACTTGCCAGTGGAGCCATGTGTTTCATGAATGCTTAGCATAACACAATTTTCTAGCCTTGTGGAACCCATCATATTGCATGGACACCTAACATAACATAGCTTGCTAGCCAGTAGATCCAAGTGTCTCATGAGTGATTTGGCATAACATGACTTGCTAGTCCTCATGAGATCATTCCTTTAACTAACATTTATTCGATGGATGATGTTCGATATTTGAGACAATTTAAGACCGAGGTCTCTTTGCCTTATCAAATCAAATCCTTTTAGTAATAACCTTGCATTTTGGTTGTGTGTATTTTGTGTATTTTCTTCGTTTTTACATCGTGTTTGCATTGTGTTTGTGTTCATTTTTTTGTTGTTTAGATGTTATGTTATGTCACGTGTTTTCATTGTGTATGCTTTGTGTTTTCTGACATGTATGTTTGTGTATGTTGTCTTGCTACATATCATACACATGTGCATTCCTTTGTGCTTATGTTGGTTTGCTATGGGATATTGGATCCTAGGGGCTTGATCACCTCCCTAGATCCTTTGTCATCCTATCTCTTGAGCATTTGGATAATTGGACCACTCTTGACATAGAATTTCTACTTTAGTGTGAGTTTGAGCATAAGTTCATACTCTCAATAAAGTGGGGGCTAAATGCAACATCATAAATTGTCACCCTTGACAATTTCACACAATGTTTTGTCCCCCTTAAGTTATGGAGCCTAATTGTGTCCCTAATTATCTAAATTATACATTCTATAGCCCATTTGTACCACTTTCTACAAAATTGCAAGCATTAAACAAATGCATCCAATTAATATTTTTCCCCTAACACTTAATGTCCTGGAAAATAGGGCTAGGACCCATTTTCCCTAGGGCATATGGGTCCCCCTATTTTTTGGGGGACTAATTTTGGATATGTCGGTGTTGATCTTTTAATATTCAACATTCAAGTTGCAAATGTCAGCTATTCAAACTTAATTTTAAAGAAATTAGAGAAATGCCTATAAATACCTAGTTATTGCATCATTTAAAATCTAACAGGTATTCATTGAAGTTATATTAGTGAACTTATGATCAAGAGCACTATCAATCAAGTCAAGAGCAACATTTTTAGAGCTTTATTGCAAAAATTTATGATCCTAACATCATAACAAATCCTATGTGATTTTGTGTATGCTCATGTTATCATTGTTTTGTGAAGGCTAACACTTTTGTAGGTCTCCAGAGCATTCAATCATTCAAGCAAGCAAGATCCAATACCTTGAGGTGATGTGTATGACTTCAGTCCTTCAAGGAAGCCATTGAAGGGTGTTGAGTTGCAACACTTTGTGATTTCATCATTCCTTCCTATCCACTATCATTTTATCATTGACATTGGAATATTGGAAGTGGAAACACTTACATAGGTTTTGACCAAGGCGAGCCCCTAAATGACACAACATCTCTTCTCTTTGTGAATGTACATATCTTAGGTTTGAAGAGGATTGAAAGAAGTTTGAAGACAAATTGTTCATTGTTGCATTTGAAGCCCTACATCTTGTCAAATCATGAAAAACTCACCTACATAATTATCTGATAGTGTTTTGACAACTCTGCAATCGGGAATCAGAAGCTTAGATCTATCATTAGAGGACCTCAAAAGCAATGCATAAGTGGCATACAAGGACACATTCACCCTAGGGAGACTCTGTCCCTCTATGGTGATTAGAACCAACTTTTTTGGCCAGGTACACAATCCTTTTTCACTTCCCAAATCTTCCTGCAAGTTATTGTTTCAATCTATTGTTTATCAGATTATTACACTCTACATATTAGGTCACATAGTCTAATTAGGTTAATCATAGAAAATCAATTCCAAATCATTCCAAGACCCTAAAAGATGCAGATCTAGGTCTTATTGGCTCACCTTCATGGTTGAAAGTCAATCTAAACACCTTGTGATCTCCATCTTAATGAAACATAAGGAAAATAGCCAACAAAACATCCCCAAAATTTGAATCCTAGATTTACACACTAGACCTAGTGTTCCTATTTTTCATTGTTTAATTATTTAAATGAAGAACACACATTAGAAAAAAATAAGAAAATTTAGAATTCAATTTCTTACGAAAATGAACTTACTTATTAACACCTTTCAAAATTATAAAATGGCCTCCAAAAAAATCAAAATGTACAAAGAAGATATAGATTACTCTATGGAAAATGTGAGAAATCTTCAAGAATATGAAACCCTTGCCATGATTTTCACTTTGGATGGGTTCTTTGATTTAGTAATCTTAATACTTTCAAAAGTTAGTTATTTTTGTATTAGGCTCTTTACTTTAATATATTAAATTTTTATGGAAAATAAAAAATAGAAACCTAGAGTAAAGAATACCAATTCAAAATAAAAATCTCCTTCAACATGGCCATGCCTTGTATGTATCAAAGTGTCTTCAAATTCCATCATTGTGTAACTCATAGATATGATTCTTCCTCATTGAATTGCACAAAATATATAATTTTTTTCTTATGAACAAGTATCTATCTTGTGCAAATAAATACACATATGGGTGGATATGTGTATGCATGTCATACATCTACAAAATCTAGTTTTTCAATACATATCCTTCATCCCTTCCATGTGACTAGGTTAATCATCATGAACATTAAAACTTGGCCCCTACTCAAGGTGTTTACAACTTTGTTTGTTGCTCGAAATCTATGCTTCACCATAAAAAAATGTCCCTATAGACACTCTTCCCATTTCATATGTCTTTGTTATACATTTTCTTGATTATTCGTGAATTTTACTGCCTACCAATTAACACATAGCACAAAATACTTTGGAAACAAATAATGCCTCTACTTGTGAAAAGATTAAACAATGACATATAAATCTTAGTCATAGGTAAAGTACTCCTAACTAGCCCAATTCAGTTTTTCACTAAGTATAAATTTGTCTACCCTCTTGGCTCATGATTGCCCTAGTCCACCACTTTTCGACTAAAAAACAAAATCAACCTAATTTTTTTTATAAAATCTAGGAGTGCATGAACTAGCCCCTTTAACTTCTTATTGAAGAGAGTAAAATTCTTGGAAAACAATATTTGTCCATTAAAATTCATCATTTTGTATGCACTATACCAAGGGTACACAAATAACACTAAGTTTTCTAGTAAAGTTTCTATAAAATATCACCAACCCATAAAATTATAAACTTCTATTGCCCTTTTTTTATGTCAACTACTCAATGATTAATTTTTTTTTCTTTAGGTCCATATATAATCCATATTTAGATACGATGAATCCCAAGTATGTGAGCTATTAGTTATGTTCACATGCAACTTCACACTCCCTAGGTGTATGAAAAAGTGTTATAGGTGTGCAAGATGCTCCTCCCTTTTCTTGTTGAGCATCAAAATGTAATTGAGGTACACAACCATAAACTTGGCCAAATTTAGCTTTAGAACCTCATTCATCAATGTAATAAACATGCTTGGAATATTGGTTAGCCCAAAAAACATTACCAACCATTTACACACTTGACTTCCTTCATTCTAAATATAGTATTCCACTGATCTACTTCTCTTATTTTGATATGAAGATATCCACTTGTGAGATCAATCTTAAAAAGTATTATGCAACATTAAACAATCCATGAGATCATTCGTGCATGATAATGTGAATTGTTACATAATTTAGTAATTTTGTTGATTATGTTAGAGTCTATACATATCCTCCATTCTCCTCTCTTCTTTGACATAGACTTATTGTGGGCACTATACAAGGGCTCAAAATTTCCTAAACAATTTTTTTTTCTAGCAATTAATCCTCTTTTCAATTTATTTTTGCACTTATGTTTGGGCCTTATCCTATGTGGCACTTTATTTTATAAACTAGAATATACAATTAGATCCATCAATAGTAAATCTCCTACTAATTCACCATCCATTATATTATAAAATTACATTATTGGAGTACTACTTCAATCTCGAGCTCATTAAAACTATATATTTGTTTCCTTCATTCTACACAACCTTGACTAGTAGTGCATAATAATATTCCAATGGATTTTTTTCCTTCATGAGAAAATATTTATCTTAGATTATCATCACCTTGTCTTTGTACATTCTTCTTTAGCTATCACTAACGAAAAGTTATATTTCTTCTCATCATGTATGACGGTGAAGGTATTCTTCCTCTAATAATGGATTATACACCAATCATATTACTAAGGTGTGCCTAATAACACATGGCATACATCCATCATGATTACACCATACTACATTTTGTCTATGTATGGACCCCAATATGAAATGTATCTTGGTATTAATCTTTCACTATAAGATGTTGTACCTTCTATAACTAAGAGAATATGTATGAGTGAAGTGTTGAATGAATTTTAGTACCAACTTCTAAACCAATTTTATGGATACCATGTTGTTTATATTGTCACTATCAATTATCAACTTGGAAAACTGTCTACCTAATTTACACTTAGTGTGGGATATACTCTTCCTTTATTGTGGTTTTTCTTCACATGTTGGCTTTAACATAATCTTGCAAATTATTATGTTTTTTTAACCTTTGGGGTTGCACTTTCTACTTCATTCCTTGATTCATCTTCTTCCTGTGCAAGATGTATGCACCTTTTTGTGTGAACTTATTCTCAACTGGCATCTAGACATCAAACACTTGTTGATTTTATTGTCCAAATTTGAAGCAATTCTATTAAATTCTTTTCTACTACTTTGGTTTCCTCTACCTCCATCCTTCTTAGAGTTTCTAATCCAATGAGTTCTTTGCAACACTGATGGACTCAGTGGTTTCCTTTTGTAAACAATTTTTCCTTCCACTACCTTATTTTTCCTTTATGCATTGACCTTTGCTACATCCACTCTCTTCTAGTAGATAACTCTTATCCACTCTAAGAAAAAGTTGACAAAAATGAAACAAATCTATAACAAATAAATCTCTTTCTTAATTGAGGTGCACAATCCTTTTACATACATAGAGACTTTTTCAATGTCATCTTCCATATTAGCATGAATAATAATCAATATAAATCCTTCATATATTCCTTCACTGATGTCTCATGTTGATGCACGTCTTAGATCTTCTTAAAAATTAATTGGTATTTGGTCACCACTTTTTTGGTTGGTATTACCTCATGGTTTTGTAATTACCATTTGATGATTTTTATTACTTATATTTATAGGATTCTTGAGATGGAGGTATTGATACTTATTTTGTAGGTACTGTTATACTTCCAAAATTACTCTAAATATGTAGCCGGTGATACTTGTGTAAAGGATTTCTATATGAGTGTATTGTAATTATGTTTCGATTATTAAATAATAAATTGAACTACTTTTGAGTGTAGGGTTTGTTGGGTTCCAAAAATCACTACTAACATTTCTAGAGGGATGAATCCACTTCAAGGCCAAGGAAATTTCATTTCTAAAGGTGTATGTATTAGCCAAGATCAATAAAATGTGAGCCATTAAAAAATATTTGTTGATTGTGGATAAAATCTCATTCACCTTGGGCTTAGCTAAACCTAGGGGAATGTTCCTAAAAATAATATTTAACGAAAAAAATTAATCACAACTAAATATATTGTGCATGATAAAAAAACTACAATAGTATCTAGATGTACACTTTGACCCTACATTAAATTTCTAGATCAAAGACTATCCTACTTCTATAGCCTTTATTAATCTAATATGGATATGCAACACATGATTTACCATGATAAAAAATGCTAAGACTCTTTCAAAATATTTTCCTAGATATAACGTTGAATCATGAAATACATATGAACCCACTTCCTACACTAGTTAAAGATTTTATTAATTTTACTAGTGCATGAAGGATCAAACACTTCTAGGATGGGTGCCTTATATTAGGTTATAGAGTTGTTGTTGACAAGTGATTGTGCATTTCATTTAAAAAGTTAGATGTTATAATTTGTTTTTTGATCAAGTTTACCTTCTAGAAGTCAACATTCTATCACTTTGCTCTAAACTCTCTATTTAGGTGGTGAATATCACTCACATGTTGCAAGCTATTCTCAAGATGCACACTAACTTGACCACTCGTATTGAGTAGAACCAAAATCAACTAAAAGTGATCAACACTAATCAATAATAATCAAGATTAATCAACTTAAATTTTATTAAATAGAAATAATATGAAGATTTTAGATTTTTCCTTTTATAATTGCATAAATATTTTTAATTCTATTTTTTTTTTTTTAAATTAGTAAAATTAAATAATTAGTTATAAAATCTTCTTTAAAAAATATAAGAATTTATAAAAGAAAATATCTAGAAATATCAATTCTATAAGAATTGTCTATGATCGTGATAAATTATTAATATAGATATCTTGGATTATTTTATTTACTCAAGAGTTATTTTATTTTACTTTATAATGATTTAAGAATTATTTTATTTCATTTGCATTGTTTATATTTTTATTTGAAGAATTGTTTTTATTCTTAGAAACTATTTTATTTTATTACATTGTTTCTTTTATTTTTATTTGAAAAATTATTTTACTTTTTTATATAAATTTTAATTTTATGTTTAAAAAATCCATTCATCATTTCACTAATTTTTAATTTTATTTTTTACTTCAAAAAAATATAAAAAAATATTATGTAATTGTATATTTATTTTTAAATGTTTAATTTTAAAATAATATTTAAAAAAATAAAATATAGAATGTTTAAACACACTTAATATTTTTTCCTTTCAATATAATTTATTATACTTTAATTCTATGAAGAAAATAAATTCTCTCTATAAAATAAACAAAATAGTTTAAAAAAACAAAAATAAAATAAAAATATTAAAAATATTAACTTATACAAATTTTAACACATATTTTAGATAAAATTATATTTAAATTTTATGTTTAAGAGGTTAATCATTTAAAAAAATTAATGACAATTTTTTTAAGGGTATTACTCTATTTTTACTGTTGTTTTTTTGAGCTACAGTGAAAAGCAATTTTATTTCCTTTATATATTAGAATGAAATTGTAATTGATAAAATTTGCATATCTATATTATTGTGTCAATTCTAAGAAAATGTTTCAATTTGTTTACATTTTGATAGATAATGTAATCTTGTATAAAAGTAGGTTCATTCACTTAGCCTTTATTTATCCTCATAAACATGTTCCCATACATTTATCTACATCGTATCCACTAAGACCATATTTTAGTAAATTCACCTTAATTGTGTATTAATTACACTTAATCGTGCACCTATTCCTATGCATCCATGTTCATTTTGATATGGTAATTTTCATGTCTTATGTCATTTTTGTGGATGTAAGGTTGATCTTGTGGCTTAAGGCACACAAGTTTGCATGATTTATATCTATGTCCTTGTATTTAAAGACATTCAATTACATTCATTTATCACACTCCAATCCACATTTAGTCAAATAACATTCACATTGAAAGAAACCACGTTTCAATTGGGTGCACTAAAACAAATATAGAACAATGCATTCACTCTAAAACATTTGAATGACTAAAATCAATTGTCTTCTATTGTTCACCTAAATTCTTTGGGACTTAACCAAGGAGAACATGTTCCTTGCAACAAACTAGCAATCCTCCAAAAATGATTTAAAACAACACCAGTTTTAGATAATAGAATTTAGGCAAAAAGAGATGTAAATCAAGTGAATTGGCAAGCATAAGTGTATAGATAGTTAAATTGTTTCCACAAATAGAGTTCTGATCCTAATCAATTTGAACTATCCAAAGCCTCAACGAGCTACACACTATCATATTCTATTTTTTAATCACGCAACATCCAAAATTCAATATATCAAAAAAATTATTCTTATCCCTCAAACACAAAACTAAATATCATTATTTTTATACACATTTGTTAAAATCATTATATGCCCACATTCTTCCATTGATGTAAAATTGAAATGTATGAAAAAATTTCAATGAATTTTTTTTATAAATTTTTATTGGAAGCTTCTATTTTTAAATCAATCAATTTCTCACATATAAATGTAATAAAGCTCCAAAAAAAACATATTTCTCGATATATTTTATAAATTTTAAAATATATATATACTATTATATTTCATTTATAAATTTTAAAAAATATATATACTATAAAGAAGGAAGACTTACCTCAGAAGAGAGAGAGTAGTGATATTGGGGATCTAGTGACAGGGACCGCTGCCTCCGCCGTCCATTAATGGGAACAGATATTCTCGAAACCGATTGTCCTGACCCTGAGTCCTGCAACTTTCTGCTTCTCTCATAACGTGAAACTGAGCGTCCCCTTGGGCTGACGGTCACATTGTGGTGCTCAAGGGCTGCAGAGGATTCTCCGACATTATAAGGAAGATCCTCCTGCTTATTCTGAATATCAATGTGGAGGAGAATTTCAGGGCTGTAGCTGCTGTAATGGCTGAAGCTCCTGGACCTTCTGTGGCCGCCGCCAGGATCATGACCTCGCCTGGGGGAAGTTATTGCTGATCTACTGGTGTTCTTATTATTATTGTTCCGCTGCGTCGTCGATTTGAATGCGGCAAGCGCCATGACTGTGGTAAAATTTCAAAGGAGAAAGCTACGAGCTTTAAAGCTCAATTTTAGGGTTTGAGTTTCCAGAGAATCGAGAGATGTTCCAGAGTGGCTCTTGTATTGGATCGTTGAGACCAAATTTGGTATTTGACAGTTGAATGTGGAGAGAAATTTGTGGGAATTGCATTGGATCAACCTCAGATGGAATTTGTTTTGTAACAATATAACCAAAACCTGTTTGCTAAGATTATATTCCCCTGAAGCATTTTTCCAAACAGATCTAATTAAAAACAGATCTTTCCAACGCTTTCCCATGGCTATTTCTAACAATTGAATCCACGTCATGATTTCATGGATGTTTTATGTTATAGGATTGTGGAAATATTGGCTTTAGGAAAATTCAGAAAGGAAAATTCACTGTCAGCAATTCATTCTTATGAAAAATTCACAAACTGAAAATTCACCACGGCATTAATATCTTAGAGAATATATGTTTGTGGGTGGATGTCCTGCAAAATTCTAGTTGCATGTGGTTGGATTCAACAATTAATAATAAGGATGAAACAATGAAGTGAAATAAACTTAGACAAATCTATTTTTTTCTTTAAAAGAAATTAAATAAATATTGTAGGACTATTTTTTTTTTGAAATGTGGACTCGCCTCTAATCTATCTATAATTAAGGTTTGGAGGTGTGACTCATCATGCAACTTTCCACATCAGCACATCTATTGAGATGTATCTAAAATTTTACTTTTTAAAGATTCGACCGAAATTTAATCATGGTGCCCCTAGTAGTTGAACAAAAAATATCATTTGTTGCTTATAGAATATTATATTTTTATTTAAAATAAAACTTATATGTAACCTGAATGGACCAAATACTTATTTGTAACCATGAATCTTTGTTATCTCTAGCTTCTATATTCAACACAAATATACCAATAGTTGAAGATATAAAAACTATTTGTTGTTATAAAAACAAAACATAATGATTTAAAATATAACTTATATCAAACAAAAATGGACTAATAGTTGAACACTAAAACTTTTTGAAAATCTTTCATATTTAATGAAAATATACATGGTATTTATTGTGCTCACATTTTATATTTGTGATAGGACAAACTATTAATATGAAATACTCCAATGCTTGTACATTGCTACCCTAATAGTTGTACACATAAGAACAATATTTTTTCACTATGATAAAAATAATTGTTTAAATGAGTGTCAAGTATTTTATTAAATGATCATTTAATTTTATAAATGACACACTTATAGTGGATAGTTATGATATTTTATTTGAGACAAAAAAATATTTATTTTACTTGTTCATGAATGTATTTATGTCATTTTTATTTGAAGATTATAAGTTCTGAAGTGAACAACTATTGATCCCATAATGTCACATATTTGGTAAAATTTTGATTAATATGTGAAATGAATATATACAAGATATAATATTTATTCATTCTAGTACTAATATGAATAATTACAATTGACTGCATGACTGTTGGACCTTGCACGCTCAAATATTTTAATGTATTAATTATTAATTTATCTTAAAAGAAGAATTATTATGTTAAGTGGATTTGATCTTGGGGAAAATTTATGGTTAAGCGAGTTTGAGTTGGAGTAGTATTGTGATGGTGACCTTCGAGAAAGGTCCAACTTTCACTCTGTGACATCACCTAAATGCAATGAGTACTAAGTTGACCATTTATTCTCATGAGAGGTGGATTCATGTAAACCACTACCCATAAAATATGGGTCAATGAGTTTCATTCCAAAATTATCTAGTAAGTGGCCTATTCTTTTTTGAGAGATGGGTTCATGTGAACCACTACTCATGAAGTATGGGTCAATGAGTTTGACTCCAAGATTCTCAAATTGAATCCTCCTACCCTAATAACAATATCATGATTTCTCCTTGGGGATGTTGTTTAGTTGGTGGAGGACAGACCTTGGAAGCAGCTTCTTGACTATGAGTGTCTCCCCTTTCGATGTCGGAGATGTTTTTTGGTGGGTCATCTGGCCTCTGCCTGTCCTCATGTCTGCCGCAAGGGCACTGCGACTTGGTGGAAGGATGCTCTATTGGATCACCTCACGGTGGGCTCTCCTTCAGATGCTTCTTCTATGGGGGTTGAAGAACATGTTTCTGATCCTCTACCGGACTTCCCTTCCGTGGAACCACTTTTGGAGCGGTCTGCTGACGCTGGTAAGACTGTCTCTTCAGCTTTTATTGACGCTGCTCTGTCTATTTCTATCTACCCTCTATTGAATGCCTCTATTGTTCCTTTGGATGACTCGATATTTGTTGCTCCACTGCCGCCTCCTTCGCTGCTTGTTGGATCCTCTCCTGTGGTGACTGGGGTGGAGCCGCTCCTCTCTCCTTCCCCATTGGTTCTTGATTTCGAGTCTCCCTGGTCGGTTTTCCTTCAGAAGAAGAAGGGACTCCCCCATTCTGTTGCTGCTTCTCGGCCCAGGATTTGTGGAGGCAGCCTTGACCCCTTTGGTTCTGGGGTTGCTTAATTCCCTTGTGTTCTACAACTGTTTGTTAGCTATTTTTGGTTGTGCCTTTAGTTCAAGTTTTGTTTGAACTATTTTTTCCTTTGGCCTTTTCGGCCCTTGTGAAGGGTACATCACCCTATAAATGTTGCTTTTCTTTTCAAAAACAATTTTACTCAGGACTGCTATTGGTCCTGAGTGTGCTATTGCTCCTGGTCACTGCTGGCCAGGTGTTGTTTGTGTCTATGTTGTTCTTCCGTAGTGTTTCTGTTGGTGTTGTTTCTTTGGCACTGTGTGTGTGTTGTAAAAGGTTCTTGGTCCTTTCAAAACCTAGCTTACCTTTTCAAAAACAATAACATGATTTGACACACTATGAAAGAAACTCCTAATTCTCATAAAAATGATAATCAAATTGAATTAAAATATTTTTGAAAATTACTTTTGTATTTTCTAAAATTTGAGTTTAATGTTTCTTTTAAATTTTGATATTGTATGCTATATATTTTTCAAAATTTAATATTAGGAGCATAGAGCCCAAATTAGACAGTTGGGATCCGCTTTTGGGCTCTGCAACTTGATCTTGCTTGTGTGAGGGTTTGGTGGTGGGACTCTTCATAGCTCGTGGAGGAGGCTCAACCCTCCTCCAGGATCTCTCATTTTTCTTCTGGTGTATGGTTGAATCTTTCGGCAGCGTTTATTATATCTCAGCTTTTTATTTTATTTTGTGGGTGTGACCGCGGCCCCATGCTGGTTGTGGTGTCTTCGCCCACTCGCATGTGTGTTTGTTGAGGGGTGATCTATTGCTGATGGCAAGGGATACAAATCCCCTAGATGGATCCCTTAATATCCCACCCAAATCTAGTCATAATGTTGAAGTGCCCAAATCGTTCTGAGACGTGGTCATTGGAGAAAGAAACCATTTGCCACAAGGTGCCAAGTTTGGCATTGGAGAAACTGTTGGTGAGCAAGGCAATGGAGAGAAAGGACAAGGTAAGCATGCCTCACCCTCTCCATTGAAAGTTCTTATTCCTAATAAAACCCTAGATGAGGTTATTGAACATGAAGATGCTAGATTGGTTAAAACGATAATTGTTTTTGCGGTTGTCGACCCAAATAGGGTTCCAACTAGAAAACTTATGGAAGATTGGTTTAATAAGGCGTGCAAAAGAAAATTAGGGATGCAATTTTACTATTGTATGATTTAGAAAGGGATTTATGTTATATCTTTTAATAATAAAAAATCCCGATTGGAGGCAACTACTAAGCAATTCTAGAATGTTGGCAATGTGGTCTTTCGTGCTTTGGTATGGAACCCCGAGGCTATGGAAGATGAGGTTTTGGCCCTCTCGAGCCCTCGGTGGATAACTATCAAGTGGGTTCCGCCTCGCCTCTGGAAATTCGTCCCGCTCCTGCTGGAGCCATATGGATCTATTTTTAAAGTGGATGATACCAAATCCCCACTCTCTCACTTAGATGCTTGGGTTTTGGTTTCACTATTGTTGGGTATGGATTTGCCAGAGGTGTTGGAGATTAAACTAAAATATGGAAGTATCAAATGTGAAATTGAAATACTAGGAGGGTTGAATGCTTGTTATCTTTACAGACGCGAGGGCCATATCCGAAGGAATTTCCCTCTAATTAAAAATAGAACCACTGCTAAGACCACCCTGGGTGAAAATGGTAGAAATAAAACACAACCCCTTGGTTTTGATGGGAAAATAGATAAAGATGTAAATAATGGGATTGATACTGAAGGTTGCGGCCCTACCCCGCAACAACTTGATGAGAAATATACCCTTGCTAACTCTAAAACCAACACTAATAAAAAGAATAATTCTTCGTGAACAAAGAAGGCAAAGACCAACAAAAGAAATGAAAATGCATCGAGAGTAGAAGAAAGCTTCTCCTCTCTCTTAAATGAAATTGATAATGGCATAATAAAAGGAAAGGATGTAAACCATGAGGAGGGAACAAAAGACACTGATAAAGAACCCATAATAAGTTCAACTCACTTGATAGATACTCCCAAGCTAAATGCTCAACAATCGACACTTCTAAAACTAAAGCAACCAAAGGAGAAGCATAACACCAACCCTAACTCGGGTAAGAAAATCTACACCTTCTGTTGGTATGTGGCGACTGATCATTCTATACTGTACACTCTTCATGTATCCTTGCCGGGGTCCGGGGCCGGTAGCCCCCGAGAAAAATTTTTGGCCTGCTTTTTCGTAAAATTACCGAAAAAGGGAAAAATCACAAAAAGGGAAAAAACCCCGATTTTGTATAACCCTAATTTATAAAGGGTTTGGGATAGAGTTACAGTATCATAAGAAACAGGCGATTATTCGCGATATTGTAATAGGGTTTTGCACTGGTTAATAATATCATTGGATGGTTGCGGTTTGGTGGATGTAGCCCACATTGGGTGAACCACGTTAAATTCTCTATGTTATTTTTCTATGTGTTTTACTTCTGGTTTATTTGATAAAATCTGCATTTAGCTTTTAGATATCTGCCATTGAAAACCTAACAAGTGGTATCAGAGCGGTTGTTTTCAATTATCGTTTGCAGGAAAGTCTCACGGTTGAGTGGGAGTCTCACGGTTAAGTGGGAGCAATGGCAGACGAGGGTAAGATGAAGGTTGATAAGTTCAATGGGCAGAACTATCAGTTATGGAAGATGCAGATGGAGGACTATCTCTATCAGAAGGATTTATGGTGGCCATTGGAAGGGAAAACCAAGAAACCTACAGCAATGTCGGATGAGGACTGGGATATTTTGGACAGAAAGGCACTTGGCAGTATTCGCTTATGCCTGGCACAATCGGTGGCGTTCAATATCACAACAACAAAGACAACTCTAGAGTTGATGGAAACCCTAGCAAAGTTATATGAAAAGCCTTCCGCTTCGAATAAGGTATTTCTTATGAAGCGTTTATTTAATATGAAAATGGTAGAAGGTGGATCAGTTACTGATCATTTAAATGAATTTAATACGGTTACCAGTCAATTAACTTCTGTAAAAGTTAACTTTGATGAAGAAGTTAGGGCTCTTTTGATTTTGTGTTCTTTGCCTGAAAGCTGGAATAGCTTGGTAATGGCGGTTAGCAATTCTGTTTCTGGTTCAAATACATTGAAATTTGATGATGTTGTTGGTGTTATTTTGAGCGAGGAAATTCGTAGGAAAAGCTTAGGTGGAACATCCACATCAGGCAGTGTTTTGAATGCAGAAAGCAGGGGCAGAACAAATGAGAGACGAAACAATTTTGGGAGTCGTGGGAAGTCACGAGGAAAATCAAGGGACAGAAGGTCCCAATCTAGAGACAAGAGGGATTGCTGGTACTGTGGTAAGCCAGGGCATGTAAAGAAAGATTGTTGGTCTTGAAAAAATAAAGAAGGAGACAAATAGGAAGGAAATAAAGAGGCAAATGTGGTAAGTAATAAATCTGATGAGGATGCTTTGATTCTTTCTCTTGATAATGCTGATGATTCTTGGGTGTTAGATTCAGGGGCTTCATTTCATGCTACGCCCCATAGAAATTATTTTCTTGATTATGTCCAAGGGGATTTTGGGCTAGTTTATTTGGGAGATAATGAACCCTGTCAGATTGTTGGAAAGGGAAGAATCAAGATCAAGTTGCAGAATGGGAATCATTGGCTACTACATGAGGTAAGGCACGTTCCAAAGCTAAAAAGAAATTTAATTTCTGCAGGGCAACTAGATGATGAAGGTTGTGTTGTTACATTTAGTGATAAAAATTGGAAGGTTACAAAAGGTGCCTTAGTAGTAGCAAAAGGTGCGAAAGTAGGCACCTTATATCTTTGTACAGGTCATACTGTTCCTTCTACTTTAGCTATTGCAGATAAAAATCAATGTTCAGGAACAGTTGCTGCAGTTCAGCAGGAAGAAAATCAGATAGTTGCTGCGAATTCTGAATCAGCACTATGGCATAACAGACTTGGTCACATGAGTGCAAAAGGTATGAAAGTACTTCATTCAAAGAATGCTTTACCAGGTCTAAAATGTGTTAATATGGATTTCTGTGAAAGTTGTGTGTATGGCAAACAAAAGAGAGTTAGTTTTCTCAAGGATGGGAAACAAAAGAAGGATGAGAAATTGGAGCTTGTGCATACGGATGTATGGGGACCAGCTCAGGTATCTTCTCTCGGTGGCTCTCATTATTATGTCACATTCATCGATGATGCAACTAGGAAGGTATGGATTTATTTCATTAGGCAGAAATCTGATGTATTTGAAACTTTTAAAAAATGGAGAAGCTTGGTTGAGAATGAGACAGGTAAAAAGTTGAAATGTCTCAGATCTGATAATGGTGGTGAGTATTGCAGCAAAGAGTTTGAAGATTATTGTTCCTCTAATGGTATTCGTAGGCAGAAAACGGTTCCAAGGACTCCACAGGAAAATGGAGTGGCTGAGCGTATGAATAGAACAATAATGGAGCGTGCACGAACTATGAGATTGCATGTTGGGTTACCTTTAAACATGTGGGCAGAGGCTGTAAATACTGTTGTTTATTTAATTAATAGAGGTCCTTCTAATCCTTTGGGTTGTGGTATTCCAGAGGAAGCATGGAAAGGTAAGAAGGTAAGTTATTCTTTTCTGAAAACCTTCGGTTGTGAAGCATTTGCACATATAGATTCTAAAAATAGAACCAAGCTTGATGCAAAATCAAAGAAATGTATATTTGTTGGATATGGCATAGATGAATTTGGTTATAGGCTTTGGGATTTTGAAAATAAGAAAATTGTGAGAAGCAGGGATGTCATATTCAATGAGAAAATGTTGTACAAAGATCTATTGCAGCAGCATGAGAAGAAAGAACAGGATTATGCAGTGCTGGATGATATTGCAAACAACAATGTTCCAGTGGTTCCTCATGCTCCGCAACAACAGCAACAAGAAATACCACAAACTCCAGTGAATGTTAGGCGATCTTCAAGGTTAAGTAGACCTCCAGAAAGATTTTCTCCCTCTTTGTACTCTATTCTATTAACTGATGCTGGTGAACCAGAATGTTATCATGAAGCTATGCAGGTGGATACCAAGGTTCAGTGGGAGCATGGAATGGAAGAAGAAATGGACTCCTTGCTGAAAAATCAAACTTGGGAATTATGCAAGTTGCCTGCAGGTAAAAAGGCTTTAGCAAACAAATGGGTTTATAGGATGAAAGAGGAGGATGGAGGTAAGAAAAGATTTAAATCCAGATTAGTTGTAAAGGGATTTGCACAGAAACAAGGTATTGATTTTGATGAAATATTTTCTCCAGTTGTTAAAATGACCTCTATTCGTACTGTGTTAAGTATTGTGGTTGTTGAAGATTTGCATTTAGAATAGCTTGATGTTAAAACTGCCTTTCTCCATGGTGATTTGGAAGAGGAAATTTATATGGAACAACCACAAGGATTTGAGGTCAAAGGTAAGGAGAAACTGGTGTGCAGATTGAAGAAAAGCTTATATGGCTTGAAGCAAGCACCTCGACAATGGTATCTTAAATTTGATAGTTTTATGGCTGAGCAAGGTTACAATAGGTGTAATTCAGACCATTGTGTTTATTTTAAGATGCTAGGTGAAGATAGCTACATTATTTTATGTTTATATGTTGATGATATGCTTGTAGCGGGGTCTAACATGGATCACATAAAGGAGTTAAAACAACAGTTAGCAAATTCATTTGCTATGAAGGATTTGGGGGCAGCAAAACAAATCCTTGGTATGAAGATTACAAGAGATAGGAAAAATAGGAAATTGTTTTTATCTCAAGTTGATTATGTTAAAAAGGTGTTGCAGAGATTTCATATGGAGAATGCAAAAGCTGTCAGCACACCTTTGCCCAGTCATGTAAAATTGACTAAGGATATGTGTCCAAAGACACAAGAGGAGGAAGAAAAAATGTCCAAGGTACCATATGCTTCAGCTATAGGTAGTTTAATGTATGCCATGGTATGCACGAGACCAGATATTGCACATGTTGTAGGAGTTGTTAGCCGGTATATGAGTAATCCAGGAATTGAGCATTGGAATGCAGTGAAATGGATTCTCAGGTATTTGAGAGGTACACCAGATAAACATTTATGTTTTGAGGGCTCTAATACAGATTTAAAAGGCTATGTTGACTCAGATTTGGCAGGGGATATTGATACCAGGCGGAGTACCACAGGTTATGTATTTACCGTTGGTGGGACAGCAGTAAGCTGGATAGCTCGATTGCAAAAGGTGGTTGCTTTATCCACCACAGAGGCAGAGAATGTGGCTGCAACAGAGGCAGCAAAGGAGATGATATGGATGCAATTTTTCATGGAAGAGTTGGGAAAACAACAGGCTAAAAATTACTTGTTCACAGACAGCCAGAGTGCTATACATCTTGCAAAGAATTCTGCCTTGCACTCTAAAACCAAACACTTACAGTTGAGGTATCATTTCATTCGGTCAGTGTTGGAGGATGGACAGGTAAAGCTGGAAAAGATACAGACAGATGTAAATCCAGTGGATATGTTTACTAAGGTAGTGATAAGGGAGAAGCTGAGCTCCTCTTCAGCTTCGGTTGGCCTTCAAGGTTGAATTAAAGTATAAGAAAGCAGCAGGGTCGAAGGTGCTTATTTCCAGTGGGAGCTGTAAGTGCAGCGGTGTTGTCCTGGTTCAGTCTCCAAGTGGGAGATTGTTTAGATGTGGAGCCTGATCAGTCTCCAAGTGGGAGATTGTTGGTATGTGGCGACTGATCATTCTATACTGTACACTCTTCATGTATCCTCGTCGGGGTCCGGGGCCGGGCCAGGCCCTGGGCGGGGGCGGTAGCCCTTGAGAAAAATTTTTGGCTTGCTTTTTCGCAAAATTACCGAAAAAGGGAAAAATCACAGAAAGGGAAAAAACCCCGATTTTGTATAACCCTAATTTATAAAGGGTTTGGGATAGAGTTACAGTATCATAAGAAACAGGCGATTATTCACGATATTGTAATAGGGTTTTGCACTGGTTAATAATATCATTGGATGGCTGCGGTTTGGTGGATGTAGCCCACATTGGGTGAACCACGCTAAATTCTCTGTGTTATTTTTCTATGTGTTTTACTTTTGGTTTATTTGATAAAATCTGCATTTAGCTTTTAGATATCTGCCATTGAAAACCTAACACCTTCAATTCTAAATATTTCAAAGAAAGCCAATTGGTGGAATCTCAAACAGAGTTCTGCTCCTTAGGAGTTGGAGATGAGTTTCCTCTCCAGACCTTGAAGAATGAAAAGGAAATTTATGATAATGGGGGCTACCCTCCTATTCATTCCCTCACTCAAGATGTTATTCCAATTGTTCGCTCTGACTCTAGTTCAAAGGCTACCTGATCAGATGGTGATGGAAGAAAATTGGACAAGCCCAACTCTTTTAACACTATTTCCTTTGTATTAGGCAACCAGAAGGTTCATGAAATGTTGGTCTCCAATCTGGAAGTGGATCCGGTTAACCCCCTCAGTCGAGTAGTCAGTTCTAATGGGTTTGCTTCTCCATTAGGAATGGAATATGCAGATGAACACGGTTTACTTTCTACTAAGGATACCTCTTAAATATAAGATAACCCCATGGAAGTTATTGTAAAAAAAACCCAGAGATATAGGAAGAAGAAGGGGCTGGAGACTGGTAAACCCCTCCTAAAGAAGGACTTAAACCAACATCAAAAAGATAAGAGGAAGAAACTGTATGGAATTCTACCTCCTAATGCTAAAAGAATGGAGTCTAATAATAGACTACCTAATTTTTTTGAGAATTTTAAGAATGATAAAGGCCTTACACTTAATTAACAACCATAATGGAACTAAATTTCATCTTTTGGAATCTTAGGGGCCTAGAATCCCCCGATAGAAAACATATTTTCAGAAGATTCTTGATGCAGAAGAAGGATATTGACTTTGTCTTGTTACAAGAGGTCAAGGCCACTGGCTTTACCTTGGATACCAGTCTAAGAGTCATATGGAAAGAGGCATCACAACTTGTAAGAAAACATGAGAGGGGAAAAGGGGGTGTAGTGATTCTGTTGGCTAGTAAATGGGCTCAGTTTGTAGATGGTTATGGGACATCCCCATGCAATCAAGTAGTCTGGCTAACAATCAAGAAAAAAGACGTCTATTTTAGAGTTTGTGCAATTTATGCTCCCAATGATTATAGTGAGAGGATCCGCCTCTGGAACTGATTGGGCACATTACAAGACATTTTGTGGGTCGTTGGTGGTGATTTCAACTTTGTTGAAAGGGAGGAAGACAGGTTAGGGGGCTCTGGATTTGAATGGAAAGGTAATGAAATTTTTTATTGGCAAAGGATGAGATCCAAACTGAAGATAGAAGACCCCATTGAAGGTCAAAAGAATGATGCTAAGGCCATTTGGTTTACTTGGTGCAATTCCCAGCAAGGTGGCCGAAGAATCTATTGCAGACTTGATAGATTTTATATTAGTAGCTCCTTTTTCTTGGCTTCTTTGGTGAGTTCTGGGTGCAAGGTTGAAGTTTCCCCTTACTCCCTCTCGAATCACCACCCGATAAGAGCTAAATTTTTCCTTAAAAAGAATGCCCCTAAACAAGCTGGAGGCATTGGTAGTTTTTATCTCAATACTAACCTTCTTAAAGACATTGATTGCAAAAATGTCATCTTGTGTCTAAGATAAATTAATAAATGGATGTATCGAAATCTCTCACATATTGAAAGGTGGAATTTAAATATTGAAGGTTGGAAAAATTTGTTCCAAACCATTGGAAAAAAGAGAGCCAAGGACTGTCAAAGGGAAGAGACCCTTCTTAAAGACAAGCTCTTACATGAAGAAATAGAATTGCAATTGAATCCTAAAGATGAAACTCTCACCAACAGAGTAATCTTGGCCAAAAGCTCCCTCAGGAGGATACACAATTCTATAATTAAAGGCCTAAGAATCAAAGAAAAAATGAATTGGCTTGGAAATGGAGACAAGGGTACTAAGTTCTTCTTTAGATACATAAAAGAGAAACATGCCAAAGAATAAATTGATTTGATTACTGTTAATGATGCCAATGTAAGCAATCCTGAGGAGATAAGGAATCCATTTTTTCTATTCTATAAGAACCTCTTCTCCTCTGATGGAGAGATGGATTTCAACCTCAAGGCGAGGCAGTATACTAAAAATATTGTACCCAAAAAGGTTAATGTGGAGATGGAAGAAGAACTTGGAAAGGAGATTACTCTACAGGAAATCAGAAAGGCTATCCTTTCGCTTAAAAATGACAAATCCTCGAGAACCGATGGCCTCCCTGCAAAGTTTTATAAAACCTTTTTGGACTGGGTGTGTGGTGATCTTCTCCTTGTTTACAAGGAAGCATTTGAAAAGGGATCTCTAGGCAGAAAAATTAACAAAGGGCTGATCAAATTAATCCCTAAAGAGGGAGATAGAACCCTTGTCAAAAATCAGAGACCCATAACTTTGCTCAATATTTCATACAAAATTTTAGCCAAGATTCCAACAGATAGAGTGTCTCTTATTCTCCCTTCAATCATTAATTCTACTTAGACTAGCTTTATAAAAGGGAGATACATTCTTGAAAATTTGATCACTAGCTGGGAGGCTTTGAACTAGGCAAAATCAACAAGGCAAAATGTTGCAATGTTGCTACTAGACTTTGAAAAAGCCTATGATAGAATTGAATGGAATTTTTTGCTCTTAATGCTAAAGGCCTTTGGATTTCCTGACTCATTATGTCACATGGTCAAAACTCTCTTTCAATATGTTTCTGCTCAGGTTGAGGTAAATGGAACTCCATCCCAGGAAAATTTCTCTTGAAAGGTCTATAAGGCAAGGATTTCCACTTGCTCCGGCACTGTTCGTAATTGCCTCTGATGCCTTGCATTATGTCCTAAGGGAGAATTCACTAATTCCAAGAATTAGAGGGGTGAGGCTGCCAGATGAGAATGAACTCCTTAATCTCCATTTTGCAGATGATACCTCAATTTTTTTAGCCTTGGAAGAAGCTAACTTGTCAAATTTACCAGGTAAATTAGGTGTGTTTTGTCTTGCTTGAGGGGTCAAAATTGCTCCTGCTAAGTCTTGTCTTTTGGGTTGGAATGAGGTGCCCCCCAAATGGATTAGTAGGTATGGGCTTCAATGGGGGGGGGGTGCTCACAAGATTGTAAGATATCTTGGCATCCCATTTCCAGTGGACCCCAACATCAAGGAAATGTGGCATTGGATTAGACATAAGATTGAAAGAAAACTCTCCAAATGGAATAGACAGTTTTTATTGATGGCTGGGCGAATTCAAATTTTCTAAAAGATATTATCTTCCTACAATATTGACTTTGCTTCAGTGTGGTTTTTCAATTCTTATCAAATCATTGAAATACAAAAAGGATAAGGGCATTTCTCTGGTCAGATGGAAAGGGCAAAAGAAAGCAACACTCGGTGAAATGGGATTGGTGCATGGTTGAGAAAGCGAAAGGTGGTTTGGGGTTAAAGGACCTTAGAATACATGGTATTGCTCTGGCTACCAAGTGGATTCTTGGAGCTCTAGAAGGCGGTGAACCCTGGAAAGTGTTGATTAGACAGAACATTCTCAATGTTATTCCTAAACATGCTAAATCCTAGAAATCTTTGCCATTTAGTCATATCCTTAGTAGTGAGGAAAATATTTTACCTGTCAGATCTAATGTATTTAGAACTATTTGGAAGGCATGGGAAATAATGAAATCTTGACTCACCAATCGCCACTTTACCTCAGGGGACAATGGGACCATACAGATAAATAGAGCTATCTAGTGGAATCTTAAGCATAATGGGAAACCCTTAGCTTTACTTCAAGGGTGTTCTTCAAAGAGCTGGGCTTATAAAGGAATTCGATGCTTCAAAGATATTTTGAAATATGGTAAACTCAAATACTGGAATGATCTATGCTTTGAATACAATATCCCTCCCACTAATTGGAGAACTTATTCAGTTCTTAGAGAAGCTTACAACAAATTGAAGTTTCCTATAAATTATAAAAATGAAAACACTCAAGACAAAGATTTCCAATGGAAAAATGGTACTAATATAATGAACTCAAAAGTTAAGGAAATGTATGCTATGCTCACAAAACATATTGAATTGACATATTACTTAAATCAAATTTGGAATGTTAATTGGAATAAAAACCAATGGCAATCAATTTTTCAAACTAATTGGTCCAAACAGCTAGAAGCTAAAATAACATGCTTTAGATGGTTGCTTATCTTACAAAAGTTTCCATCTAGAACTAATTTTGATGACATTGATATCTGTAGTTTCTACAAAACTCCCGAATCTATTAAACACATCTTTTTTTATTGCATTTTTACTAAAGAGATATGGAAAATGTTTTGTGATAAGCAAGATATTTGGGGGAGTAATAGACAACCACTCGCTGAGAAGATTATTTTTCAAAATGAAAAAATGGGGAAGACTGCTACCTTATTTTGGTTATGCTTGTCTTCTCTTATTTTATGGTCCATCTAGAAGGCAAGAAATGAGGACAAATTTCAAGGGAGAAGGAGGGTGCTTACTGAGTCTTATAGAAGACTCATATTTCACAATGTTGTTATGCAGGTTTACATCACTGTGGAGCTTTCCAAAGAAATTTTTTGGCATTATCTTGAGAACAGGCAGGTTATAATTGATATTTTGGAGGCACGATATGGGCATATGTGGCCAGAGGATCACCTAGGGGTTGATGTCTTTTTGAGGGCTCTACATGCATTCAGGCAAGACATTGTAGGTTGCCAGAATAAGAAAGAAGATAGCAGGTATCCGGTTGTGCAACCATCTACTGAAGAGAAGGAAGCAACTGAATTTCTGATGGCACTTCGAAATAGAAACAAAGTTCAAATGAACCATTAACTGACTGCTCTTTGGAGCCCTCATATCATTTTGTTTTGAAAATACTTTTATATGTTCTATAGTGATAGCATATGTACAACTTATTACTATACCCTGATGTACTTCTGACACTCTGATAGAGGTTTATGTTGGTCTTTTGATTGTGTACCGATAAGTTTCTTTGTAAATTTTGTAATGGGCTAGTCTAAGTGGGATCATGGTACTGTAAATTTCTATTTGGGATACTCTGTAATGGGGGGATATTTGATATGATACTGTACAAGGCGGGTCTAATGATGGGAAAATTTGACTGATCTGCTATATTTTTTGATGTGTATCTTTTGTTCATACTATTCTTAATATAAAAAATTTAATATCTATGTTAAAAGCAATTGTCTCCTACAAAAAGTAATAACTCTTTAGTCTACACTCATTATTATTGTGAATTGAATTAATATTATAAATCTTGTCTTCACTTAGATAAACAATTCTCAGATAATATCCAAACTTTGGTGAAGGTTAGAGCGATTGATGAGGACTAACGAGCAATAAGTCGAAGACTAACAAGCGATAAGAGATGGTGATATCTTTTTCATGGGGTTAGAGAAGGGCCCACATGACAACTTAACTTATTTTGGCTAACAACCACTACTCAACTTTTGGAGTTATTTGTAAGCTAATGACTCATGAATATTTAACCTTTTTATTTATTTTTAAGTAATAATCTTAGATAATGACATAAATAGTATTAATAACAATTTGTGGAGATAAAAATTTAAAGAAAAAATTAGAGGCAAATGTATAAAAAAGGAAATAAATTATGAAATGATATTTTATTAACATGTAGTGTATTTTAGATATGGCAAAGGCTCTGCAACATTCGAGCGAGAAAAGGTGTGGGGCTCCAAATTTGAAATCGCTTGGTGTTGATGAGGGTGTCGATGATGGTGAAGGAGCTGATTCAAATGATGATGAGGGGATTCCCTGGCTTCCTATGGTCGGGTTGTCTTCCTCCGTGTTGGTTTCTCAGGAGTGCGCTGGACTCTTCTTTCTTTCCTGGTGTTTGTTTGTTTCATTTTATGGATCCTTTGTGGGGTGCTATATGTGGTTGGAGGTGTCCTTTGCTGGCTCGCTTCTTCTGTCCTCCATGGGATCTGGTAGACATTCAAATTGTTAAGGGATTCTGTTTGTTGGGGTCGTTGGCTCTGGAGAATCCATCCATTTCATGGATTTGGGTGCGGGTGTACTGTTGTTGTATGGCTGGGGATGGGGTTGCAGACCTCCCCTTTGCTCTTTTTATGAGGCTCCTACCGTTATTTGGAAGGATGTATCTGCTTCAAGCCTGGTTTGGGTTTTTTGGTTGAGGGTGTCTTTACTATTTATTGGTGGTAGACACCTTTGGGTTGTTGGTTCCTACTCTTGGCTTTGCTTCGACTTTCACTTTGTGTGGTGCTTGGTGGTTGGCTCAGGTGTGACTTTGTTTCCTCTATTCTGTTGGAGGCTAGTGGTGTTTGTTCGACCTGTGGTTTTGGTGTGGGGTCTCTGCAGGAGTACAATGATGCTCTTCTTGGTGGGTGTTGCAGCTGTGTTGTGGGGAGGGTTTGCTCTCCTCCCCACAGGTGGCAGTAGCAGGGCTCTTTTTTTTTGTGTGCTCTTCTCGGTGTGTGGATGCTCTTGGGGTCATGTTTATAACCAATTGCTCTTCTCCTCTTGAGGGATCTGGTGGTCCTATGGTTGTGCTCTAGTGGAAGCCTACAGGTGTCTCGGTGGTGTGTGTCTTGGGCCTTGTCTGGTTGGTCCAAACAGGGGTTTTTTTTAAGTTGTTCGTGGGGGGGATTTTTCCTCCTTGTATGATATTCCCTGGGTCGGGTTTGCCTTTGGATTTGATTCTCTCCCTTTCCTCTATCACTGGTCTTTTCCATGTTATTCAACTAACTTATTTAGAGGTGGAGTCTGCTTCGATTGAGGGGGATCCCACTCCTATTGAGGTGGAGTTGGTGGTTGTTTTGATGGTAGAGTATTCTTTCCTCTCTTACGGGTTCCTATTGAGGTGGAGCTTGTTTGTGCTGGTGAGTGGTGGCTTTGGATTGGAAGGTTTTCATCTTATCCACTCCTTTAGAGGAGAGCCCTCTCCTCTAGAGGTGGATTTGGGGTTGGCTAATCTGGTGGGTGGATGCTGCAAGCTAGCTAATGCCTTTCTTTGTTCAGCTCTGATCTCTGTCTCTGGCTTGCCTTCTTCCTGCAGCTAGGTGACTGGTGGCAGGTTGGTTTGTTTGGGTTATGTTGAGGCTGTCAATGCTTCTATTATGGTGAACTCCTCTCCTTTAGGGGTGATGCCTGGTTGGGTGGTGTGTTTTGAAGTTTATTTCTCTGCTAGTAAGGGAGACGCTTACCCCTCTTTTGGTGGGAAGCTAGTAGGCTCAGTTCTGGATAACTTGAGCATAAGGTATACTGATGTCCAACTGTTGTAGATGATTGATGGTCTGGTGATTTTGGCAGTCTTCAGGGCTTATTGAGTAGTGGGTTTCTCTTTGGATCTGAATGTATCTCTGTAACTTCATGGGTTACTTACCACTCTTTTGGTAAGAAACTGTTAGGCTCTTTTTTATCTAATTTGAGAGGAAGGTCTACTGCAGTTAAGCTTGTAAGGAAAAGCAACAGGTGCGAAAACGCTTTCCTAACACTAATACCACAGAGGAGACGTAAAAAGACCAGTTTTAAAACATTAAAACACTTAAGATGAACACATGTAGGGTAACAAGAGTAACATAAATAAAATGATTTCAGAGATAACACCAGATTTACGTGGGAAAATTATTTCGAGTAAAAAACCCACCACACCAAGAGAAAGACACTTTGTATTACAACAAGCAAAAGATTACGTACAAAGTTACAACCCTCACTCTTTGATAGTTAACTCACAACAACACTAGAGTTTTCATGCACTCACTGTTACAATGCTATTTCAGCATACAATGAATAAAAACTCTCAACACTTTCATAGTATTCTCCTACTCGACTTCTACAAATCTATATATTGATTACTGTCAAGACCGACTCTTACAAGTCTCTTTACAACCGCCAATTAGGGTGCATTAAAATAAGTTGTTCACTAACACGCCAAATCGATCGTGGATCGGATCCACCTACAATCCTGCATCGAGCCAACCCCGCGATAAATTCGTTGCAGAGAAAAATACAATTCGGGCTCTGCTAATCGCCAAAATTCGATCACAATATAACTGCATAATATATCGCTTTTTACCAATCCAACTTCTGACAATAAATGTTGTTTTGCAACAACGATGCAAAAACAACCGATGAGAGATCACCACGTGTCACACTGCTATTCATTCCGCCACTTGACCGAGCAGTAATCGATCAACTATCATCGAGCTCTGAAAAGCGTTTGCCATCGCTAACAGTTGCATCACATTTCGAGCCGACAATAATCCACTATCAACAAAACACCAACCACCAGTGCTATCGGGTCCCACAACCCATGTGTCTGCCGCTCAAGAAGTTTCAGGGCATCCAAAAGGGAATCACCAAGATTCCCATGAGCTCGCCCGAAACGAGCTTCTGAGGCTGCCACGTGTTTACCACTCAGGCACTTTGCTTGGTCTTCGTAGAGGCTCTTGGAGCTCCTTTTGGGAATCTCTAGCGGCATTTGCTAGATTCCCCAAGGAACTCCCAAGGTGTAGACAAGTGTCCATGGCCGGACAACCCCTCGCATAAAGCAACTTGGGGCCCACCATCACTTCGCTGCGCTCACCACTTTGACAAGCCGCCACGCATCATGCACACAGGTGATTCCGCTTGGTGAAAAGATAAACAAGGGTACTTGCCTTCAGATGCCACGAAAAGCAGCCAACACCATCAAATGAAGTTGATAGTATCCGTTGATGCAAGGCATTGACACATCGGCGTGACAGAGAAAAACCTCCCGTCGACAAGCGATTGATCCTCCGATAAAGCCGAAGCCTTCAAACAAACTGCCAACTCCATGCCCGTTGGCCCATCATTGTGACAACCCTCGGAGCCTCGCCGATCAAACAGAGTCTCAGTGACCAAAGGGTCAAGCCGACCAAATGAGGACATCACGGTAAATCGATAAGGGCATAAATTCATCAAGCCTTTAACAGAGGTCCAAGTTGGTAAGTTGAGGCACATTTTCCAACAAGCTCCCACTTGACAAAGACTTACTGGCTTCCTCCAGACTTCAAATTCATTTGCGATCATAGGTTCCAAGGTCCATTAAACTTGCATACCATTTGAACTTGTCCGAGCTTACTGGCTTTGTCAATGCATCAATGACATTTTTCGGAGTATCCACCTTTTCTAAAGAAACCTTTCCATCCTCCACCATATCTCTCACGAAGTGATGCTGCACATCAATATGCTTCGTCCAGGCATGTAAAGTTGGATTTTTTTCCAAACAAATGGTGCTCTGACTATCATAGAAAATAGTGATCTTCCCTGCATTAAAACCAATATCAGAACATACGCGGCTGAGCCAAACAACTTCTTTGTAGGTGTGAGTCGCTGCCATGTCTTCTTCCTCCATTGTGGACAAAGTGACTACAACCTATCGCTTACTCATCCAACTAATTGCACCACCATTGAACATGAAAGTGTATCCACTGGTGGATCTTCTGCTATCAATGTCCCCCACCCAATCAGAGTCCACATACCCATGAATGTTGAGATTTCTCTGTGATGCAACCAAATTTCCATGGTAACACAAAGCACATTTTGAGGTACCTCTCAGATATCTAAACACTCTCTTTACAGCATCCCAATGCGTACTTCCTGGATTTTCCATAAATTGGCTGAGTACTCCCATTGCTTGGGCAATGTCTGGCCTTGTATAGACCATATCATACATTAAACTGCCGACAACACTCGCATAAGGCACTCTGGTCATGTCCTCGATCTCAGTAACAGATTTTGGACAATCTTCAATAGATAGTTTTGTTCCTTGCGTAACTAGAACAACTAGCTGCTTGCAATCACTCATATCAAATCTCTCCAGAATAGTGTTGATGTACTTACTTTGGCTGACCCAAAGCTTTCTGCCATTTCTTTCCTTGGTTATCTCCATCCCCAGAGTATACCTTGCTGCACCCAAATCTTTCATTTCGAATTTTGTAGATAACTGAGATTTGAGATCATAAATCATGGACTTACTATTTCCTATGAGCAACATATCGTCCACGTACAGGGTAATAATAAGCACACGTTCATTTTCAGTTTTATAATACACATAATGATCAGATTTTGATCTCACAAATCCCATAGACAACACAAATGTGTCAAACTTCTGGTACCACATTCTAGGAGACTGCTTCAAACCATACAAAGATTTCTTTAATTTGCAGACCATACTTTCTTTACCTTTTTCAACAAAATGCTTAGGTTGGGACATGTAAATTTCTTCTTCCAACTCACCATGGAGAAATGATGTTTTCACTTCCATCTGCTCAATCTCTAAGTCATACGCGGTTGCAAGTGACAACACAAATCTGATAGATGTTAGCTTCCCTCTACCTAGGAATACCCCTTTGCAACCAACCTTTCTTTATACTTCTCAACACTGCCCTCAAGACCAGTCTTCTTCTTAAATACCCATTTACAACCAACAAACTTTCTTCCTTCAAGCAAAGGTGCCAAATCCCAGGTTTCATTCTTTTCCAATGATTTCATTTCTTCATTCATGGCTTCCAACCAAGAATTCGCATCGCGCATATTAATTGCCTCTTTAATAGTCCTAGGCTCCTCAGTGCTTGTAATTAAAGCGTAGGCATAGTTTGAATCCAAAATGGAGAAACCATACCTGTCAGGTTGTTATTTTTGACGTGTAGATCTTCTTACTGGCTGAGGTTGTGGTTCTTCATCATCAGAACTCTCAGAGCTACTTGAACTCTCCTCAGTTTTAGGTACACCATGCAGTTCTCCCTTTTCTAGAGTTTTGGTAATATCAATTGCATCATTCTTCTTTTCTCTTTGATCTATCTCTAGTTGTGGATCAGCTGTAGAAGGTTTCAGCTCACGAAATATTACACTTCTGCTATACAAAACCTTCTTAGTATCAGGACCAAATCTTGTATCCCTTCACACCAACGTCGTAGCCGATGAAGATACATTTAACAACTTTGTTCTCCAACTTAGACCTTTTCTCATTTGGCACATATGCATATGCCTCACAGCTAAAGACACAAACATGTCTCAAAGAGGGCTTCTTACCAGACCACGCTTCCAAAGGTGTCTTATCAACAAGAGCAGAGCAATGAGAACGATTTACCAGGTAACATGCTGTAGCCATGACCTCAGCCCAGAACATCTGCTCCAGACCAGCACTGCTCAACATACTCCTTACCTTTTCCATCATCGTCCTATTCAACCTTTCAGCAACTCCATTCTGCTGTGGAGTATAAGGTGTAGTTTTATGCCTTTTAATCCCATGGCCTTTACAGTATCTATCAAAATATGCAGAACAAAACTCACCGCCATTATCCATCCTCAAACATTTTATTTTCCTTCCAGTCTGATTCTCTACCAAGATTTTAAACTCTTTAAAACTGTTGAACACTTCTGATTTACTTTTAAGAAAGTATATAAATGCCCTTCTCAAAAAATCATCAATAAAAGAAACATAATATCTAGACTTCGATAACGAAGGAACATTCATTGGACCAAACACATCAAAGTGAACATAGTCCAGTACGCTAAAATATTTATGATAACTCGAGGAAAAGGAAACACGTTGTTGCTTTCCATAAATGCAATGTTCTCAAAAATCAATCTCAAGATTACAATCTACAAGACCTTGAACAAGATTTTTATTTTTCAAGGTTTTTAAACCTTTCTCACCTATGTGACCGAGTCTATGATGCCACATCATGGTCTTCTCTACTAGGAGTTTTACTTCCATCGCATTTGCAACCAGAGAAGCATCTTCATCTTCCTCTACATTAACAACTTTGCTTGAATTTACAAAGGCGTTGTTGCAATGAACAAGACGTGCATCCAACTTGTACAGAGTGCCAGTATGCACACCCTTAGCCAACACCATTGCACCTCTAGCCATCTTACATCCTTTACTTGAGAAATAAACTTCTACACCAGCATCATTTAGCTTACTGACAGAAACTAAATTTTGAGCCAAACCTGGTATATACAGTACGCCACCAATACCTTTGACTCTCCCATTAGGAAACTGAATTCTGACTCTACCTCGGCCAAAAAACTCCAACGTTGAATCACTCACCAGGTATACCTTTCCACCATCATACTTTTCATACTTGGTGAACCATTCTCTATGAGACGTCATGTGAAAGGATGCACCCGATTCAACCAGCCAAACATCATCTGATACCTAAGTTTTCAAAGTTGCAATGAAGGCATCTACATCACTCTGAGAAGAGTCATAGTCTAAAGAGTTAATCTTCTTCTTCTTCTTCTTCTTCTCCTTGCAATCCTTTTGGATATGACCAGGTTACCCACAATTCCAGCATTTCACCTTGGAATTTTTACCAAGAGACTTCGATGTCCCTATAGATTTATTTTTGGATTTCTTGTCCTTCTTCTTGCCTTTTTCCTTCGATCTACCTCATACAACAAGGGCCTCTTTGGTCATCTTAGAAGACTTCCTCCGCATCTCTTCAGACAATAGAGAAGCAACCACATCTTCCATCTTGAAATTAATAGTCGTACTTCAAATAGCCATCACCAGATGATCCCAAGTGTCAGGTAACAAACATAACAGGAGCATACAACGATCCTCATCCTCTATCTTTACACCCACAAACACCAACTGAGCAACACTCATATTAAACGAGTTTAGATGGTTTGCAATAGATGCACCTTCTTCCATATTTAAGGAGTACAAATTCTTCCTCAGGAATAAATTATTTACCAGAGACTTTCCTTGATAGATATCGCCAAACTTCTTCCATAACGAAGCTGCAGACTTCTCCTCATGGACATTCAGGAGTACAAAATCGGCTAGACAAAGTCTTATCAGACCTCTCGCCTTTCTATCTACGAGGTCCCATTCTTCTTGCTTCATACCTTGTGGAATAGTTCGAGACATGGCTACCCAGAGGTATCTATCCACTAATAGGTCTTCCACTTTGAGTTTCCACAACTCAAATTTGCCACCATTGAATTTCTCAGTATCAACTCTTTCTGATGTACTCGCCATCCTAGACAAAACTAAGTTCTAACTTTGCAAAGAATCCCACTAGAACAATATTAGCACAAAAAAATAGCCCTACTAACAAGGATAACACAACTGGCCAAGCTCTGATACCACTTGTAAGCAAAAAAACAGGTGCAAAAACACTTTCCTAACACTAAAACCATAGAGGAGACGTACAAAGACCAGTTTTAAAACATTAAAACATTTAAGATGAACACATGTAGGGTAACAAGAGTAACATAAATAAAATGATTTCAGAGCTAACACCAGATTTACGTGGGAAAACTCTTTCGAGTAAAAAACCCACCACACCAAGAGAAAGACACTTTGTATTACAGCAAGCAAAAGATTACATACAAAGTTACAACCCTCACTCTTTGATATTTAGCTCACAGCAGCACTAGAATTTTCATGCACTCACTATTACAATGCTATTTTGGCATACATCGAATAAAAACTCTCAACACTTTCACAATATTCTCCTACTCGACTTCTACAAATCTGTATATTGATTACTGTCAAGACCAGCTCTTACAAGTCTCTTTACAACCACCAATTAGGGTGCATTAAAATTAGTTCTTCACTAACACGCTAAATCGATGTCAAATCGGATCCACCTACAATCCTGCATCGAGCCAACCCTACAATAAATTTGTTTCAGAGAAAAATACAATTCGGGCTCTGCCAATCGCCAAAATCCGATCACAAAATAATTGCATAAGATATCGCTTTTCACCAATCCAGCTTTCGACAATAAATGTTTTTTTGCAACAATGATGCAAAGAAAAACCGATGAGAGCTCGCCATGTGTCACACTATTATTCGTTCGGCTGCTTGATCGAGCAATGATCGGTCAACTGTCATTGAGCTCCGAAAACCCTTCGCCATTGCTAACAGTTGCATCACATGCCAAGCCGACAATAATCCGCTATCGCCAAAACATCGACCGCTAGTGCTATCGGGTCCCACAACCCATGTGTCCACCACTCAAGAGGTTTCGGGGCATCCAGGAGGGAATCGCCTAGATTCCCATGAGCTCGCCTGGAATGAGCTTTCGAGGCTGCCACGTGTCCACCGCTCGGGCACTTCGCTTGGTCTTCATGGAGGCTACTAGAGCTCCTTTGGGGAATCTCTAGCGACATGCACTAGATTCCCTAGGGAACTCCTAAGGCGCAGACAAGTGTCCACGGCCGGACAACCCCTCGCATAAAGCAACTCGGGGCCCACAATCACTTCACTGCACTCACCACACATCATGCACATAGGTGATTTTGCTCGACGAAAAGATAAACAATGGTACTTACCTTCGGATGCCGCGGAAAGCAGCCAACACTGTCGGATGAAGCTGATAGCAGCCGTTTATGCAAGGCATCGACACATTGGTGTGACAGAGAAAAACCTCCCGCCGATGGGTGACTGATCCTCCGATAAAGCCGAAGCCTTGAAAAAAATCGCCAAATCCACGCCCGTTGGCCCATCGCTGTGACAACCCTCAGAGCCTCGCCGATCGGATAGAGTCTCAGCGACCAAAGGGTCAAGCCAACCAAATGAGGACAATGCGGTAAAGCGATTAAGGCATAAATTCGTCAAGCCTTTAACAGAGGTCCAAGTCGGTAAGTTGAGGCACATTTTCCAACAAAGCTGCTCCAAGTGTTTAGTGGCTTGGTTATTCTAGGCAGTCTCTTGGGCATGCAGTATTGTGGGTTGTCTATTTGTTCAATAGGACTGGGTTGGGTCCTAAGTGGTCAGTTACTTTTGATCGTGGCACCAAGGTTGGGTCACTAGTCGGTCTTTGACTTAGTACTGTTGTTGGTTCTAAGTGTTTTGTTGCCCTCGGTTATTGCTGACCAGGTGTTGTCCATCTCTCTGTTTTGTTACTGCTTTGTTTTTGTGGGTTCTATTTCGATGACATGTGTGTGTCCTTGTTGCTTGGAAGTGTCCTTCTAGTCCTGTAAAAGGTTCTAGGTCCTTTCAAAACCCTGCTTACCTTATAAAAAACATGTAGTGTATTTTCAACCTCTCCTTTTTCTCACAACCTATTTTATAGTTGAAGTGTTCCTGTACAAAAAAGTTATTATGAGAAAAAGATAATTTGGAATCTTTCTCTATTTTAATGTAGCTATTGTTTAGGAATTGAAAATAAGCCATGAAAAAATAAGGGCAGGTCCCATGGCGCTTGCTTAGCTTATTTTTGCTAACAACTACTACTCAACTTATTTAAGAATTATTTGTGGAGTTAGTATGAGTATTTAATCTTTCTCCTTTTTAACAATCATTTTTTATTTTTTTGATTTTTAAATTAATTACGCTGAATGTGTTCCTTATATGAAGTCCACAAGCTAATTTGTTAGATCAATGGTTTAAGCTGTCTAAAAAAGGTTTCAAGACGATTAGTTCATCCTCGCCATTCATTTACTATTTTACATATTACTTGCTTTTTTTCCCTTTTTACTATTTTACATGTTTTTTTAAAATAACTTTTACTTGGTACAACTTTATTTTTTTTAGTTTATTATATGCTATATTTTATGTAATGTAAATTTATATTTAAAATTTTATTATGATTACACTTATTACATATTATATTTTATATTAAAAAATATTAAATTCAAATATAATATAATATATAAAAAAAATATTAAATACAAATATAATATAATATATAATTTATATAATATAAATTAAATTATACATAATATAATGATACTTATTATTGTATTTAATATTTTATATATATTGATCACATTATTATTATTCATGTTTTACTATTTTGCATGTCTTTTTTAAATTTCTTTTATTTGGTATAACTTTATTTTTTTAATTTATTATATACTATATTTTATATAATGTAAATTTATATTTAAAATTTTATTATGATTATACTTATTATATAGTATATTTTATATTAATAATTATTAAATACAAATATCATATAATATATAATAAAAAATATTAAATACAAATATAATATAATATAATATAATATATGATTAATAATTTAAATATAATATAAATTTATATTTAAAATGTTATTATGATTATACTTATTACATATTATATTTTATATTAATAATTATTAACTAAAAATATCATATAATATATAATAAAAAATATTAAATACAAATATAATATAATATATAATTAATATTTAATATATAAATTAAATTATACATAATATAATGATACTTATTATTGTATTTAATATTTTATATATACAAATCACATTATTATTATTATTATTCCTTTTTTACTATTTTGCATGTTATTTTTTTAAATTTTACTTTTATTTGGTACAACTTTGTTTTTTAAAATTTATTATATACTATATTTTATAATATGTGAATTTATATTGAAAATGTTATTATGATTATACTTATTATATATTATATTTTATATTAATAATTATTAAATAAAAATATCATATAATATATAATAAAAAATATTAAATACAAATATAATATAATATATAATTAATATTTAATACAATATAGTTTTGTCCCATCTAAGCAATAATCCTTTACAACCACCACTTAAATTAATTGTTCAAGGAATAGCAAGAATTGGAGAGTCACACCTCATAAATAAAATAAAGATTGCACTCATGAGTTCAACACCAACACACAAGTCACCATTACTACTTCTTGCACCTATAGGGGTTGCTGCATTCAACATTCAAACATCAACAACTCATTGTGCCCTTCAAATACCAATCAAAGAAATGATCCCCCTACAAGGACAAACACTTGCAATCTTCCAAGAAAGCATATACTTCGTTCAGTACATTTTGATAGATGAGATGAGCTTCATTGGACCCAAGTTGATAGAATGAATTGACATGAGGCTACGTGAGGCATTCCCTAGCCACAACCAACAACCATTTGGAGGGAAATTGATCATTCTCTTTGGTGACCTAAGCCAACTACCTCCAATCAAAGATATCCCCATGTATGCTTCTACTTCCTATGGAGGAACACTATGGCACACCTTCACAATAGTGATAACATTGACAAGAATATTTTGACAAATTGTTGATGATCCTTTCCAAATTGCTTTTCATGGACTTCTCTCAAATCTTTGAAATGCAGAGCCTACAATAGAAGATTGGAAAGTTCTAATGGCATGTTCAAGTTCCTCACTCACCTCTGCAGAAAAATCAGCTTTCTCAAATGCCATACATCTATTTGCAACAAATGAAATGGTCTCACTACATAATAAGCATATGTTGTTGTCTTTCGCAACACCTGTTGCACTATCCATTGCAGAGCAACTTAGGGGGTTACCATACTCAAATCCATATGAAGAACAACTTCAAGCTAATATACTCTTGTTTATTGGTCAAGAAGTTATGTTGTGCTCAAATTTATCGATGGAAATAGGGCTCATGAATGGTGCACTTGGTCAAGTCAAAGCAATTATATATGAAGAAAGAGAAAAACCACCTCAACTTCCCTTATTTGTTGTTGTTCATTTCAAAAATTACATTGGATCAGCTTGGGATCATAACAACCCAAAAAATGTACCTATAACCCTAGTGAGATGTGGCCACCACCATCAAATTCCACTAAAAATGGCATGGGCCTTGACAATTCACAAGTCACAAGGCCTTACACTATAAAGGGAAACAATCAATATTAGAAACACTAATCGACAAGGGTTGACATTCACAACTATTTCAAGAGTTTGTGAACTGTCATGCATTCACATACAACCTTCCTTCACATTCCAAAGACATACACGCATGCAACATAGCCCATTTGTGGCTCGACGAAAAAGGGAAGAGGAACATTTGAATGCACTATCACAAAACAACAATTAACAAACCTAAAGGAGGTTATGCTAACAATAGTTATGCCCCTTTATTTATCTCATATCTGCATTATCAACTAAGCTTGCTAAGAAACAAATAAACACAAAGTTAAATTTATTTTTCCATGTAAATTATATATCATATTTGTTTTATTATAGGCTCCACTCATGACTCACTTACACTATGTTTCCCATTGTTGAACATCTACAAATCAACTCTACCAAAGGTGAGAATGAGTTTAATGTAATTTACAACTTCAACATATTGATTTTAACTTGTTTTCTTTCAAATAATAAACAAGTCTATTGTTCAATACAGATACACTAGAGTTTGAAGTGATCATGTGACAATGTTGTAGAAAAAGAGTAATTTATATCTATAGTATTGTGTTTAAGCAATAAACTATATTTACAACATTGTATATATATCCAAAATGTATGTCTATAGACATTTACATTTTTATATCAAATGAATTGAAGTACACTATCATTTATTTAATCATATACTCTTCATTAATACAATGAGTTTTTTCCAAAAGCAAACATCTAACTCTGATCTAACCTATGACACATTGTTCAATTTTAACCAATTTGCCTACACAATCATTGATTTATATTTTATGAAGTTATACATCTTTTACAAATTTAACCTTCCACACGTAAACTAACTTATAGAAAAACCTTAATTATAACAATGTGTTTTGTTCCTACTTATGACACATTTTCAAAATTTCACAAAACAAACTACTCAACTTTAAAATTCTCATAAAATTATTCGACATACCCATTACACACAAAATGTGCGATTGCTAATACTAAATTCTATAAATATAAATTTAAGATAACTATTAAAAAATTAAGAAAAAAGATTAAATACCAATAAATCACCACCTCCACAAATTATTCCTAAATAAGTTGAATAGTTACTATTAATCAAAATACAACACCATGAGGACTGACCTAAATATTTCATATGAACATGCGATTTGCTCCTTTGTTTAAAGGTTTTTTCAGAGCCTGCTCATCGAAAAGTCGAGGCGGCGGATGACCACAACAACGGCCGCAATCTCCAGCGGCTAGGGCTGGAGCTTAAAGGAGTCGACTGTTTTACAGGTCCTATGAAGAGGGCCACGCAAAAGGCTAGGGCAGTTTCCCTGCTTGCAAAAATGCTACTAACCCTTACTATTCTTGCAGGGATTTTTGTAAACACTCTTTGATAAGAGAATGCTTCATTTGTCTCTCCTCTAATTCATTTACCTATTGCTAGTGTTTCCCAAAAAATCATTTTCTACAGAGCAAGTCAATGAAACTTTCCCCCCTACTTTGGCTTGTTCCGCTAAGGATGCCAGACTTAATTCAGTTTTCAGCTTTTATTTTGGATGATTCTTTGTAATTTTTGTGGACATCCTGTTTCTCTTTCCCAATCCCCTCCAAGGCTTTGTCTTTCAGGGCAACAAATCAATTTTGTTGTTAAAATTTTGGATTTAGGTACTCTCCTATTTGCCGCGTGATGGGAAGGAGGTCATCCCTTTGAAAGATCTATAAGTGGATTAAAGTCTCTTTGTCCTCAGTCACAGATTCCTCAGTTTCTTTGTTATCCAATAGATGCTTTGCAGTTAAATTTCAATCTCAGTTGGAGAGAGAATTTGTTCAAGGGTTAATGGTCCCTGGTTCTTTGGGAAGAGTGAAGTCTTTATTTGCCCTTGGCACCCCTTCATAATTGGGTTTTTTGTGTGCTCCTTGCTAAATTCCATTCTATGATCTTCCTCTTGTTTTGTGAAATGCAGGTTCGTTAAAGCTTTGTGTGGAACAACTTGGAGTTTTCACTAAACTAGATCCGGCTTCAAAAGACTTTCAGAATCATTATTTTGAGTTTGTGTATTGTTTGATCTGATCTTATTACAATATCCAGGCGCTAAGATAGAACTACCTAACTCAATGAAACTCAGATGCAATCTTCAAGTGGAATTATTTAACGTTGGATATGGGTTTTTGTTCACTAATCGATTGGAAGGATTAGGGGGTTTTCATTGTAAGTTTGATCTATTTTAGGAATAATATCATAAAATTGGATAATATCATTGAATTTTGACTCAGGTTTAAATAGGCAAATGAGTGCTCACTTTCCTTTCAAAATACAAATTCAAATCTTCTTTTTCTTTTCAAGGAGCCTCTACACACACACTCTTGGACCACAACATTTAAAGGAATAAAGCTTGATTTATAATACTCGAAGGGCTCTATAATCTAGGCGCATATACAATAGAACACTCAAAATTATTACAAAATCATTTCCTTAATCTATATTCCCAAGCCTACAAGAAATAAAAAATAAGCTTAAGGAACATTCGTATCATTGGAAAAAGGGGACACGATAGTCCTCCCTCTCGGAAATTATTTTCTCTCAAGCAATTCAGATTTGGATGTTTCAAGATGTTAGCTTCTTCCCATATAGCGTCTTCAATTGGTAGATCCTTCCACCTCACTAAATACTTTCTAATGGTTTTATTCTTCAACTTTATTTCTTAAATGTGTCCATAATTGCTTGTGGTATCAAAATGTGTCTTCCTTCATCATCCAAAGGTGAAAAGTCTTTGGATGGTATAATGTGCTACCCAATGCCTAAAGTAAAGGCGAGAAACATGAAAGTTATTGTGGATTCTGCTATTCTCGGGCAAATCTAGTTCATAGGTTACTTCTCCCACCTTTCTTATAATCTTGTGGGGACGATAGATTTTGGGTTTTAAATTTCCCACTCCTTCAATAAAGATAACTTATAGGGTTGCAACCTTAGATAAACCATGACTCCAATTTCAAAAACACTTTTGGTATGTCATTAGACTACATTAAGATTTTGCTAGTTCTAGGCATGTTGAAAATGGTCCTTGAGGGATTTCAAAACATTTTGACTCTGCTTGATCATATTTGTTGCTCTAGGCACCTTATTTTTTTTTGTGATTGCAAGATCTACAAAGGTTAGAGCATTATTTTCATATAGATCCATGAAAGGTGACACACATATGGATATAAAGTAGGAGGTATTATAATAATATTCTCCCAAATGTAAGCACTTGACCCAAGTTGCTTGCTTCGTAGAAACATTATTATTTAAGTACCCTTAAATCCATTTGAAATAAATTTCAATCTATCCATCTATTTAGGGGTGATAACTTGTGCTAGGGGTGAGATTTGTTCTTTCCAAATGAAATAATTCTTGCCAAAAGTGACTCAAAATCCCACTTCCCTATCACTACCAATGTTCATAGGTAGCCCATGTAAATCAATAGTTTGGGAAGTCTTGGAGTTAGAAGGTACGAATTTAAAATGTGCATACTTGGTGAGTATGTCTACCACCGCAAAGATGTAGTTTTTGTCATTTATCTTGGGTAATCCAATGATAAAATCTATAGATATAGTTTTCTATTTTTTCTTGGGAGTAAGTAATGGCTAAACCAAGCTTGTAGGATAGACTTGTTTCATCTTGTTTTGTTGGCAAGATGAACATTTCTTAATGTACTTAAGTACATCCATTTTCATTCCTTTCCAAAATAATATCTCTCTAATCTATTTGTATGTATTAAAATACCTCAGATGCCCATCCAATGGAGTATAATGCACGACCTTAAAATATTTTCCTTCATCTTTGACTCTAGAATCAAATATATCTTCTTTTTATGTAGAATTAGGTCTCCCACCACTTTGAACCTATCATCTTGTACTCTTGCATCCAATAGTAGCTTATAAGTAAAATCATTCTCGACATACTCAAATATGATGGTGGTGACCCAATCAACAAAGATGTTAGAAATAGAAAATAAAGTGAGTTTTCGAGATAATGTATCAACAACTACATTATATCTCCCCTTCACATAGTCAATATCATAAACATGTTCTTAAAACTTGCTAAACCACTTCTATTGTCTTTCATTTAGGTATTTCTAATTGAGAAAGTACTTAAAAGCATTGTGGTCAATCTTAACCACAAACTTGACACACACCAAGAATTGTCTAAACTTCCCTAAGCATGCATGAACACCAGTATCTCCTTATCATAAATAGATTTTTTTTTCCTCCATTAATTTCTTACTTTCAAAAGCAATGGTATGATTTTGCTACATCAAAACAACTCCAATGCCTTCACAAAAAGCATCACATTTCAACACAAATAAAAGTGATAAATTCAAGACAATGTGCAATGAGCATGAACACAATAGCTTTTTCATTTTTTACAAGTATACTAAGTAACATTTGTCCACTTAAATGTAACCTTCTTAGTAAAATATTTGGGAGGTATTGTGAGTTGAGAGAATCATTTAACCCAAATCCTATAATAGTTGCATAATCTAAGAATTATTTTAATTGTGATACATTATTGGGGTGACCAATTTGGAATTGCTTGGATCTTCTATTGGTCCACTTAGATTTCTTGTTCACTGATGACATGTCCCAAATACATTATCTCCACAAGCCTAAATTGACAATTTGATTATTTAGCAAAAGAGTGTTGCTCCAGTATGCTCAAGGCTTTATCCAAATGCCTTAAGTGCTACTTCTAAGTTTTATTGCATAGAAAAATATCATCAGTTAAAACTAGGTTAAAACGTCTTAATGACTTGCTAAACACCTTGTTCATGCATGATTAGAAGGTTACTAGGGAATTATTCAAGCCAAAGGACACGATTAGTAACTCAAAGTGTCCATAGTGACACTTGAAAGTGATCTTGTAAACATCTTCATCCCTCGTTCTAATTTGATGGTATCCTGAACATAAATTAGTCTTCAAGAAGTATACAACTCCATGTAGCTCATCAATTATTTTATCAATCCTAGGGATAGGATATTTATTCTTGATTGATTTCTTATTGAATGCGTAGTATTCAACACACATCCTCATGGTACCATCCTTTTTCTTCACTAGTACTATTGTATATGAAAATGGACTAGAACTCAATTGGATGTGATCCATATCTAAAAACTCATTTTTTTCCTTCTCTATCTCTTCTTTTTGGATCATCGGGTGATGGTAGAGATTGGTGGTTACCTTTACACTCATTTCAAGCTTAATAATGTGATATCAGTTAGGTGGAAATCCTCGGGTAATGCCTTGAAAAATATATGCTTCTCCAAAATAACTTATACATCAATATGATAAGCATCTTTCTTGTTCATGGAGGACTATTTTGATGTGATCAATTAATTAGTCACCTAAGTTACTTGTCCTATCTTGTAAGCTCTTTCCACCCTTTTAGCAGTAATTACTTGGTGTTCTCCATTTCGGATTCCCTTGAGAACTAATTCCTTACCTTCAATTTTGAATTTTAACTCCATCGATTGGTAGTTCTATGATAATTCTTGATGAGAGCCAATTATGTCCCATTTTATGCCACATTTTAGCCTATTTCATACACCTTCATACCCATTCCCACATTCCATTTTTGCTCCATATCATGCCATTTTATCACCTTTATGGTGCATATTATTAAATGTATATAAGTGATATTTAATATATTTTTAAGATAAAAATATGAAAATTAATTATTTATTGTCTCTACTAGCAAGCATTATTATTTCAGCCTATGCTAATTGAATAAGAAGAAGAATGCAAATATTCCTATCATCGTCTATGCATAAAATATTCTTATCACTTTTTGATTGGACACATATTTTTTGTTGCCACATTTGTTTGGGAAATCATTTCGTTGGTCTTTTTACCTGTATCCTATATCCACATGGATTCATTTCAAGGAGCAAAATCTGTTATAATAGCTTTGCTTTCCAGATGTATGGAAGATAATAACTAAGTCATACATTTCCTATTTTTATTTGCTATTATAACAAGGCAATGTTTAGTTCATGGCCATAAATATACAACATACCAAGTTTCCACATGCGCCATGCTAGAGATTTGTTGCTAGATCACTGGAGAAAAATCTACAAATCTGAAGCCATGTCTTATATTTTCATCTGTTGTTATAACTAGCACATTTTTATTTGTGTATAGTAACCCAATTGTTATGTAAGCTAATCGCTCTTTTAGTTTGTTGGCCACAAGCCAAAAAACATGTAATATTTTATGTATTTAGTTGTTATCAAACAACGTATATATATCCACATAGTGTAAAGGAATGCAAAGAATTTTGTATTGAATACTTGATAAATAACACACATCGCTTTTTATTTCATCATTCAACAGACTGAGGAGGCAGGGCCCACTACTTAGAATGTTGGTGATTTCTACAATTTATTGTTTCAATAATGTGTGTTTGATTTTTCATAGCATAATGTTTCATTTAGAACTATTGTCCAAGTGTGTTTGTTGTTACACTATTACTATTGCAATTTGATTAAGCATTATTTATTATTGAATGAGATGGTTAGATTATTTATTCTGAAGTTCTCATTCATTTACCGAAATAATTTAAATTATGAATCTGTGGTCTAGAATTTACATAGGGAATTGTTGTTGAGTAAAAGCACAAAGTTGTGTCACACTTTATAAAGGAAATGGCCAACACTGATCCAATTTTTAAACTTGAATCACTAAAAAATGAAATATATGTTTTGAATTCTGAAATGATGTAAACTTGTAAAATATGTACTTTTTTAGTATATTTTATGTTTGTATTTAAAAAAAAATAAAAAAATATTTTAAACTAGTTTTTAATAAATTAACACTATAGTTTAGTTGCTATAAAATGCTGAAAATTGAAGTTGCATGAGACATCAAACTTTTTATAGTAAATTTTATTTTTTTCTTTCAAATTTTTTGTGTGTTTATAACTTGAAACTTTAGTGCATGGATTTTTTTTTCCAATTTTGATAAATATATATTTTTAAATAAATATTAAAATGTGTGTGAATCAAAAAATAGGTGTTTCCATCGGACGCCAACTTTCATATTAAATATTTATCTAAAATGGAAAAAAGATTATACCATCTTGAAATAGATTATTTTATCTAGTGTATCATATTTTTTAATTTTTTAATTTATAAGTTTTAGTATTTTTCCTTGGCATGGTAATCAACCTAATTTTTTGTGCTGATAACCTACTTTTAGTAAAAATAAAAAATAAAATATAGATAATAATTAAACTATTAAAGTGAATAGAGATGTAGAGTCAGTTGGTCAGCATGTTAATGTGCTTTTTGTGTGAAAGCATTTCTAGCTGTAGGTGGTTTTTTGGGCTGGTTGGTGAATTTACTGAAATTAACAATTTAATCTTATTTTTAAGCAATACAAAATCTTATTATTGATAGTAAAAAATTAAACTATTAAAATAAATATATTTATGAAAACTACACTTATGTATTTGCAAAAGGGTATTTTTTATATTTAAAAAAAAATGTTATTTACATTAGTAGGAGTTATTGAAACTTCAATATTTTCAAATAATTTTATTTTTTTGGTAAATTAGACTCAAAGTGGTGCTCCATATATTTTTAGCCAACAATTTTAGTTGAGAAAGTTGTGGAAGTATCTAACTTAGCTAGAATGAGTCTTACTATATCATATGTTTGACCAAAATTGATTTTTAGTTAGAAATACTTAAATTAAGTTGTGCTGATAAGTTGGCTGAAAGTGTGACACAAATTTGTGCTTTTACCCTGCTATTACTATGCAAATTGTTAACAATTCCTACCACAACTCCTGTTGCATTTCCGTCACAAAGATAGAATGAGAAAGTCAAATCAGATTTGCATTTAGGTAATTCTTGTGTGTTCTTGTTGCATCCATCCCCACTTAATTCAATGCTTTCCTCCCTTAGGTATACTTTCACAACACCTCTCGCAAGCTTACAATCTCCGAATTGACACTTGGACCAAGCTGGAATCTTTCTTATTCTTTATCCCAGTTTTGGCCTATCAATTCTCCCAAATATTGTAACCAATGTACTCAAAGCACCATTTTGGTATCTCTCAATCCAACCACATATAAATCCACATATCACATGATCTCCAAGAGTTATTTTTATTTTTTGAATTCTTTGTGCATATGGTATGAGAAACCCATTAGCCATAATCACATTGAATCATTTGAAATTCTTAGCTATTATGCACCTCTTTTCCACAAGAACCTCATCTAAAAAATTATGGGTTTATTGTCAATCAAGACAGTGATCCTTTGGTCTACTAAAACTCCATGAATCTTGAATGCATTGTACCTTTGCATTCTAAAGAGAGCCACAAGAGTTTCTTTAGCTAAGTCTTATACGTCTTCATTAGATTCTTCATTTTCTTTCTTAGCCTCAACTTATTCTATTTCATCATCTAACTTAAATTCAATATAGTTTACTTGACCTTTAACAAGGAGCTTGTGTTCTCGCTTTTAGGGTTCTTTGCAATCATTTTTTTATTATTATTTCTCCTAGGTTCAATTGTATGACCTCTTAATTTCTTTTTAAAGGTGCCAGAATATTTTGTGTGCTTGATTATCCCTTTTGGAACTTATTTTGGTTTATAGGTGAAGCATTAGCATAATTTTTAATCTAAGGTAAGGAAGACTCTAAAGTGAGAACCCTTTTGATTGCCACTTGAAGATTGGAAGACTCTAATGCTTTGACCAATCTCTTTAGTGGCTCTGCCAATCCTACTACAAATATAATTGTGATCCTTTTCTCAGATACATCAAAAAAATTGATAGATATCCCGTGAAAGTCACCTATGTATTTTTCCATTGATCATTAGTGTTTTAGTTGTGCCAATTATTGAAATTAAATTTATAAATAGACCATATCAAATATTTCAATCAACCTTTGGTTGAACTCTTCAAAAATAGTGATGAGACTACGTACCACTCATGGGATACCCCTTCTAGATGAAGGGAGGAAAACATGATGGCTTATTCTTCATACATTGGATATAGAGAAAAGTAGGCGCTAATTTTCTAGATCCAAGTATGGGTTGAACACTTTTGTGTCCCATGAAACATAGCTATAGGAACCTTTCCCAAAAATTGTTACAATTCCTTTTCATCCTAATTTTAAATAATTCTATTCTTGATTTGAGGAACATTTCATAATTTGATGTTGTAGAATGTTGAAATGATATATCATCCCAAATTGATTACTCTAGGGCTTTACATTCATCACGTAGAGCTAAAAGTTTATCAATCAACTAAGTCACCTCTTCTTTCAATTGATCTTCTCTTATTTACAAGAATTTTGGTTGGAAGGGATTAGATGAAGACCCAAATTTTTATTAACCCTTGATACACTTCTCCTCCCAATATGTGATTGTAGAGTTCTAAGAGATTTTTGATCTGGCAAAAATTGCACCAAAATTTCCATAGTATCTTTGAGTGCTTGGGCTATTTCTCTCTGCTCTACATACAAATTGATTGTTACATCAAACATGACCTAAGACTTTTCTTCCTCTTTTAAATTGCGCTTCTTTCTATCTACTATCTTTTTTCGCCCAAATTATGTCAACCCTTGATCCATGTGTTGGTAGGATCAATGATTCAATAACACTATAATATCTCCAATTAGGGATGTTCACTATTTTAATTTGATTTCACTCCATGGGACACCAATGACTTATTTTATTTCAAATTAGATATTTCCTAATAGATAATAAGCTTAATAGAATATACAAAAATTAATTATAAACCCTTTCAAATGAATACCAATGCACAATAATTTGTTTATTCCTCTTATTATAATAGAATATCACACTTATAATCAATTTAGTTGCAAGAATAATATCAATGATATTATCATGAAAAGTGTAACAAATTCACCAAAGGGGGTTCTACAAGACACCATTGAATTACAATCCTTGGGTGTTGAGAGAGAGCTACCTAACTTAGTTAAATAGACACTGACATAAGCTTCCCAAACAAAAAATCAATAAAGCTTAGCTATGAAGACACCTAAAAAATGTCCTAAGTATATCGCACGTGCCTAGATTTCAATTACTAACACCATTTCTCTCATAATTCATCTATTTAATTAAATAATGTCCAATTATTTAGTTAAATTCACCTATTTCTCCTATTAATTGAATAATTAGCTTTATTTGATTAATTCATCACCTACATGCTAATTTCTCCCCTTTTGATTAAAAACTCGTAACGCCTCGCCACACAAACCCCATAGGACAACTAAAACAAATACAAATTTTTTTTTTTTGAAAACAAAAATTACACATTACAACATTAAACATTTATACATCAAATATATAACATTAAGCATTAACCTAATTCTATGGGGTACATGGTGCGTTACTTAAACGAACCCAACAAATAAACAATATGTGATACTAACTAAAGCGGAAGAAAGAAACGAGAATAAAACATGATACAAGTATGAAATTCATACTACATGAATAAGTTATAAACTCATAAACATAAATCACATATTATTATATTCATCTTCAAAGTTCAAAATTACAAATGTGGAATATATTTCCACAGATACAACACAATATAAAATCAAAGTTATATTACAAGGCCACTTCCCTTATAACATTGGGAAGGGTACAATCATAATACAAAAGTACAATATTGAAAGAGAATTCTTCAAAGGTACAATCTTCTTTGTGCGAGCTTCGAGACCATTGCAACTGCATCCACACCACGATCACAACTAGGGACCCAATGGGTGTATTGCACGTTTCCACCCAACTATGTGAACCCGAAGGAACACCCCCAATGCAAGGAGTCGATAAGAAAGAACCCTCAGCCACAAACTCAAACATAAAGGACTTACATCACAAGACTCAAACCCACAAAACAACATAAACTTCAACAGTAAATAAACAACTAACACAACTCCAGAGGCACAAGAAAAAAGGGAAACAAAGGGGGCACAATGGGAGAGTTTTTGACAGAGGTAAGTTTTAATTTTCTTGTTTGGTAGCCTGGGGCCACGAAGTTTGTATGCACAAGTCGAATTGACAAAGCATGATGAAATATTTGTCAAGGCACTTGTGTAATTCAGTGATCTGGTTTGCGAAACTAGAGATTCTGGATTCTTGCTATGCATGCAGGGGGCATACATCCCCAGTCGGAGCCATTGATGGGATTCTTAGAAATTTTTCAAAATTTCTATCCGAATTGGGCACGGCTAGTTACTTTTACAAGACTAGAGGTCTGATAGTTTGGGTTTAGGGTTTTTGATCTCTTGTGAAATATGATCGGTATTCTTTAGAAACCCTATTGTTATATTTTAGTGTTGACTTGCTGTGGAGGGTTACCGGTCACTTAAGTTGTTTGATCGAGCCTTTCCTTCATGCTCTTACCGGCCCCTTTTACCCAACTTATCGGTCTCTTTTTGCCACTTAAACTTAAATATTTATACCGTCGAAGGTTTTACTGGTCAGTCCCACCTGAATATTCTACATGTCCTATATATAGTTTGGCTAACAGTCTGATCACGGGTTTCAATCTCGATTGTTCCTCGCAAACCTCAGAAATGTTTCCTGCTGATGTCACTAAAGTAGTGCGAGGTTTGCAAGGTGCCACCATCTGGAATATACGAAGGAGTGGGGTCTTTTCCCGAGGCGCCAATAGTGACAGATGGATGCCATTTCACCAATGAAATTTTAATGACGGGGATAAATAATGACCATCCCTCGCAGGCCTCACACGAGCAAAGTAAATGTTCCTAAAGTACTGCGAGGTTTGCAAGAAGGTGACACATGGCCTGACTCTTAAGGCAATAGGGCTAGGTGGGCCCTACTGTCCAATTGTGACCTCCTATTTTCATGGGTTATGATTGGTTGTGTTCTTTCCCAAGTGGTGATGTGGATTTTCAATGATCATTGACTCAATTTGAGTCATCCGACTTGCTAGGTCCATTCTACATCAACGGTGCAATTTTAAAGAAGTTATTGATCTTCCGTGTGAGGAGCTTTTATGCTCTGAAAACTATTTTATTAATGGCACGAGTTTTTCAAAGGATTCTCTCCTGATCTCCTTGCGTGCAAGTGGTAACCTCCTGATAGAAACAATGATGCCCTATACACCTGGAATAAATTTGTGGTGGCAATATCAATCACTAATCGTTCACATACCCATGCGAACATTTGGGAAATTAATACTCCCTGCACCTGTTTATTCTATAAGTAACAACTAAATTGCTCTATATTATTATTGTAATTTTTGAGTTGGTAGGGTGTGGATTTGTTTGCAATCTCTAAGTTACATTTCCCCAATGGATAAGTTTGAGCCACACCGAAGTGCAAGGATAGGTGCAGGGATTTCACATAAATTAAAGGAACAGTGTCCTCCAAAAGTTCCCAAGGCAAGTTCCCAGGGTATGGGTAGGAGGTCGAGGCATTGTAATTCCCCTGTTGTTCTTTCTTCAAGTTCTGGCAGTGATGGTTCTGAGACTGACTCAAATTATCGTTGTTATCTTGTGACCTTAACTCAGCTCATGGGTGTAAATGAAGAGGCCCTTATAGTTGTGCCAATAACTGCAATGGCACTGTGCCAGGTTGTTGGAGTTCGTGCTGATGTGGATGAAAAGAAGAAGGTGGTTCCGCCTCTAACTAAGGCGAGAACCAGAAGCGGTCGCCTGTACCGAGGCTGTGTGTTAACCAAATAATTGCTGGTGTTGGGTGTGTTGCTCATGGGCGGTGATTTTCCTGGTGTTTCATCTTGTAGATGTGGATGTGCGCATGCGTGGCACATTCCTTTTTGTTTCTTCTTTGACTGGTTACTGTGTAATCGTTTTTTTGATTCCTCAAATCATGTACAATGTTTTTTAATGATGAGGAATGCGAATTCGCATTTCATGTGAATGAAATTCATTTGAAATGAACAATGTAGCCCGATCCTTTGTTGCTCTCCTATCCTATAAAGGAGATTTCACGACTCATTGTTTAGGGTCAGATTTTTGTATCTCGTGGCTTAGTTTCTTGTACAAACAAGTTTTTTTATTGAAGGTTCTGCTAACGATATTAGTTGGTGTGTTATATTTAGGATATGAATATTATAGAACAAGTAGTCCATGCTTATGTAATTATAGATACTGAAGCAATAAAGAACAATTGGTTAGAACAGTTGCTCTCTTGGTTTTGTGTCATAAGTTGTGAATGATTTTATCAACGATATATTCATTCAGCTTCAATGGTATATTTGAATGTGTATCTCATTTTCATGGTTGAACTTAATAGTTTAATTAAATTTCTTAAAATGAGTTGCTGATTTGTGATATCGTCTTCAGGATTCCTTAAGTAGTAGTGTTTTGATAGCTGAAAATCTCATAGTGTAAATCACTATGGTGTTATGTTCAAAGTATCTGGGTTGTGTTTTATATGACTCCTGCCCAATGGGTGAGGCACTGTGTAATCTCTTTAGGATCTCTATTTGAATAAAAATCTGGGTTCTAAGCACAGTGGTCTAAATTTGAACAAATTTAATACATCAAACCTTGTCTCTTTGGAGATGCAAATCTTATATTGAAAGCTTCAGTCCTGTTGCTTTAAGATAATTTTTATTATTCTTTGGTTTGCCAATGCCAAACTAATTACTATCTCATTGCATGTGTAGGGATTATAATCTGTAAGAATAAGTGTTCTTACCAATCATAAAACATTCTTATGAATACACTTAGGTCTACCCACCTTGGTTTCACAAAGCCAAAAGTGTAGGAGGTTCAGTCTTTGACTGAATCTCGTTAGTTGGCCACTAGCCTTAGTGGTTATTTATTATGGAGGTTGGCTACCTCTTAGAGAGCTTCAATTCCTATTTGGAAAAAACACCAACAAAATGGCGTCTTTGTTGGAGAGTAGATTCAGACGTTTGGTTGCAGACGGTTTTCTTAAGAGTCATTGCATAGAGTCAAATGATTTGCCATATTGAATTTACATAGTGAACTTTTTCAACCCTAGAAGGAAGAGGTTGTTGAAATAAACTTGAAAATCCTATAATCTATGGTGTCCTATTGGAAAAGGATTTAGGAGTTCTAGATTCATTAGTTGAATGGTGGTTTTATTGGGGAGAACTTCTGAGAAATTTTAAAGAAAAAGAGAAAAGAGAAACTACAACAGTTGGAGATGGCTATCCCGAGTCATTTGTTTAAGAGGAGTTGAGTGTTAAGTTTGGATGGTGACAGATTGTGGTTTCGAAAGAAATTGGTAGCAATGTGGTGTCAAAATGTTTGAGGTATGACTCTATTGTGGACAAAGACCCAAAATCTAACAAATTTTGAAAAGGAATTTCATATTTCTTGTGAAATTCAGTCCTCTGATTGAAGAGGTGGTGACTCTGTCTGAAGAACTAGTTGATATACAAAGGAAAAGATTAACAACTGCTGCCAAAATTACCAGGTATTGCATCAGATCTAAATAATTCACTATTCCTAATTGTGATGGATGTTTGTAATTAAGGATGAAAATGGTTCCAAACTAGATGTCTAGCATCAAGAAAGGGAACAATGATTATATTTTCCATACTTCTGATGATGCAACATGCAATAGATTTATGAAACAATGTTTATGTTGTAACATATCTCTGAAAATAAGGAATAATAACTTCAGTCACTAATGGAATCATGGTTGAGATGGTAAATGATATGTTTGATAAACATGTACTATTTTGATGAATTTTAAATGGGTATAAGTGATTTCCCATATGAAAAGTTAGACATAAATATGCAAAGAGAACAATTGCATTAAGCCCTTCAGGGTGTTTTGTAACTCAAAGGTATATGCATTTTATTTTCAGTGATGTCAGTGGTTACCCTAATCTAATTCCTAAGAAGATTAGGAAGTATTTGCCCGAATACACAGGGCAAAGTACAAAATCAACCTCTAAGCATTTACAACATTTTGTAGATGTAATGGGAGATTATGAAATCAGTCATGAGGATGTTGCTATGAAGCTTTTTGTGCAATACTTAGGGGGTGATGCCAAGGATTGGTTTTCTTATTTTCCAACCTATTTTGTTAATTCATGGAATCGGTTGGTGATAGTTTTTATGGAACAATTTGGTGAAAGAGTTAATCCCAACATATTAAGAAAAGGTTTTATGGGAATCCACATAAAAAAAGAAGAGTTAGTCCCATATTTTAATCTCAAATTTTCAAGAGCTTTAAGGGAAATCCCTAAAGAAATTAGACCAAGTGAGGCTAAATGCTTGGTTGTATATCTTGGTGCTTTTGACAAGAGGATGCGTTACCTATTAAGAGATAAAGAACCTACAACCCTGCACCAAGCATATCAAATGGCTATGGAAATTGAAAACAATATGAAATACTCAATGATGAAAGGGTATTTGGCTACAAGTATTGATTACCCTAGCCTAGCTCATACTAGTGAAATGTCTGAGTTGGCTGTTTAAAACACTGATTGTGATAAGGGTGCTTTGAAAACTGTAATATATTCACCACTGCAGTGTGATGATAATGAAATCCAATTTGAGAGCTAGTCCAGTATGAATGATGATGATCAAAACTCTCTTGTCCTAGAATTGTATGAAATGAAGAGGCGGGATAAGAAATCACCATATGAGTTTTTCTTGAGATTTTTAGAAGCCTTAATACAAATCCCTAGAGATCATAGACCTAATGAATATGAATGTATTGATTTATTTTGTGATCTTTATGATCCGGGGCTAAGTTCTTTACCAGAAGAATTGAAACCTGCTAATTTGGCCCAAGTCATTAAATGGATAGAGATTGCAGAATCAACTAAGAAGGTATCTACACAAAATGGAGATAATGCTTGCTCTTTTGAAGAAAGTTGGATAATTGCAAGGGAATTTGAGGGGCAAAATGATGTAGGATTGTGCGAGATACCCATTGTGTTTCCTAATCCTGATTGTAATGCTCATGTCACTGAGATTTTTTTACAAACCAATGATTGCAATTTTAGAAGTAATGATTGTAGTACTGAGGATGGAACCGAGTTTTTGTTTTTACTAGAGTGGTATGGAAATAAGGAGCCTCATAATTTTACTTGTTTTCAAGTGAAGGAACAACTTTCAGATGATAAATATTTAGAGTATACTCCAGGTATACTGACAATAGAACAAGTTTATTGTATAAATGTTGAGGAGTTTGAGGACAATGAGGTGTGTGATCAGAAGAATAGTACTGGAGATAACCAATATATAGATAAATATATTGGTATTATGGATTGTCCTGACTGCCTATGTGAATTTGAGATGGATGTGTTGTTGCCTTCTGACATTGATATTGCTAGTGAAAATATTCCAACTTATAATGAAGGTGGCATTGATATTGCTAGTGAAATTTTTTCAGCTTGTGTCGAAATTTTTCAATGGTACTGAGAATAGGGAGGTCAATGCATATTTTTGTTCCTCTATTACCTATGATGAGATTAATATATTTGACCCTATTTTTGAGGGTTTTCATTTGAGAATAAATGAAGAAGTATAGGGGAAGATCTATATTGAGAGGCCTGAGATGAATGTGTTTACACATTCCCTGGAGAATGATGTAGCTAATATTCCCGACATCTGTAATGCCATGATACATTCCAAATCGACAAAGTTCAGGTGTTGGAAACCAAGCTTATGTGGGAAATTCCAGGGTGAGGATTCCCTAAGATATGTATCATCTTTGCTGAGCATTGGAAGTATGGATAACATGCACACAATTTCATATGAGAATTTTTAGTTTGATGTACAAACTGATGATAATGCCAGAATGTGTGATGTTGTAGACCTGATAAGTTATGAATGTTTCCACTTCTCCGCTCAATCAAGCCAACATTCTATGAAATATGACCAAGGGTAGAGTAGGGTGAAATATTATCATGGTCATCTGATGCTTTTAAATTTTGGGTAAAGGGCATTGACTGAATTGGTGCAAGGGAGTATTGGTAAACATTATGATACTTCCAGGCATATTGATTACCCCATTGTTTTTGAAGTAACAAGAAGTAAAGACTGTAGAATTCGTTTGCTCTAGGTACCTGAGAATTTTGTTTTTGATAGAGGCAAGTTTTAATTTTCTTGTTTGGTGGCCTGGGTCCACCAAGTTTGTATGAACGAATCCAATTGACAAAACATGGGGAAATATTTGTCAAGGCACTTGTGTAATTCAACGATCTGGTCCGGGAAACCAAATATTCTGGATTCTTACTATGCTCGTAGGGGGCATACATCCCCAGTCAGATCCACTGATGGGATTCTTAGAAATTTGTCAAAATTCCTATCCAAATTGGGCATAGTTGGTTACTTTTACAATACTAGAGGTCTGATAGTTTGGGTTTAGGGTTTTTCATCTCTTGTGAAATATGATCGGTATTCTTTAGAAACCCTATTGTTATATTTCAGTGTTGACTTGCTATGGAGGGTTACCAGTCACTTGATTTGTCTGATCGAACCTTTCCTTCATGCTCTTACCAACCCCTTTTACCCAACTTATCAGTCTCTTTTTTCCACTTAAGCTTAAAAATTTATACCGCCGAAGGTTTTACTGGCCGGTCCCACCTGGATATTCTACATGCCCTATATATAGTTTGGCTAGCCGTCCGATCACAAGTTTCAATCTTGACCGTTCCTCGCAAACCTCACAGGTTTTCCTGTTGATGTCACTAAAGTAGTGTGAGATGCTGCCATCTGGCATATATGGAGGAGTGGGGTCTTTTCCCGAGGCGCCAGTAGTGACGGATGGATGTCATTTCACTAGTGAAATTTTAATGACAGGGATTAATAATGACCATCCCTCGCAGGCCTCGCACAGCAAAGTAAATGTTCCTAAAGTACTGCGAGGTTTGCGAGAAGGCGACACATGGCCTGGCTCTTAAGGCAACAGGGCTAGGTGGGCCCTACTGTCCAATTGTGACCTCCTATTTTCGTGGGTTATGATTGGTTGTGTTATTTCGCGATGATGTGGCTTTTCAACGATCGTTGACTCAATCTGAGTCATTCGACTTGCCAAGTCTATTCTACATCAATGATGAAATTTCAAAGAAGTTATTGATCTTTCGTGTAAGGAGATTTTATGCTCTGAAACTTATTTTATTAATGGCGCGAGTTTTTTAGAGGATTCTCTCCTGATCTCCTTGTGTGCGAGCGGTAACCTCCTGATAGAAACAATGATGCACTGTACACTTGAAATAAATTTGTGGTGGCAATATCAACCACTAATTGTTCGCATACCCATGCGAACATTTGGGAAATTAATACTCCCTGCACCTGAATATTCTATAAGTAACGACTGAATTGCTCTGTATTATTATTGCAATTTTTGATTTGGCAGGTTGTGGATCTATTTGCAATCTCTAAGTTACGTTTCCCTAATGGATAAGTCTGAGCCACACCGAAGTGCAAGGATAGGTGCAGGGAGTTCACATAAATTAAAGGAACAGTGTCCTCTGAAAGTTCCCAAGGCAAGTTCCTAGGGTATGGGTAGGAGTTCGGGGCATTGTAATTCCCTTGTTGTTCTTTCTTCAAGTTCTGGTAGTGATGGTTCTGAGACTGACTCAGATTATCATTGTTATCTTGCGACCTTAACTGAGCTCATGGGTGTAAATGAAGAGGCCCTTGTAGTTGCCCCAATAACAACAATGGCACCGTGCCAGATTGCTGGAGTTCGTGTTGATGTGGATGAAAAGAAGAAGGTGGTTCCGCCTCTAACTAAGGTGAGAACCAGAAGTGGTCGCCTATACTGGGGCTATGTGTCAACCAAATGATTGTTGGTGTTGGGTGTGTTGCTCGTGGGCGGTGATTTTCCTGGTGTTTCATCTTGTAGATGTGGACGTGTGCATGTGTGACACATTCCTTTTTGTTTCTTCTTCGACTGGTTAATGTGTAACCATTTTTTTGATTCCTTAGATCATGCACAATATTTTTTAATGATGAGAAATGTGAGTTCGAATTTCATGTGAATGAAATTCATTTGAAATGAACAATGTAGTGCGATGCTTTGTTGCTCTCCTATCCTATAAAGGAGATTTCATGGCTCATTATTTAGGGTCAAATTTTTGTATGGGGTGGCTTGGTTTCTTGTACAAACAAGAACTTTGTTTATTGAAGGTTCTGCTAAAGATATTAGTTGGTGTGTTATCTTTAGGACATGAATATTATAAAACAAGCAGTCCATGCTTATGTAATTACAGATACTGAAGCAATAAAGAACAATTAGTTAGAACAATTTCTCTCTTGGTTTCGTGTCATACGTTGTGAATGATTTTATCAATGATATACTCATTCATCTTCAATGGTATATTTGAATGTGTATCTCATTTTCATGCTTTAACTTAATAAGTTAATTAAATTGCTTAAAATGAGTAGCAAATTTGTTATATCGTCTTCATGATTCCTTATGTATTAGTGTTTTGATAGCTGAAAATCTTATGGTGTAAATCACTATGGTGTTATGTTCAAAGTATGTGGGTTGTGTTTTATATGACTCCTGCCCAATGGATGAGGCACTGGGTAATCTCTTTAAGATCACTGTTTGAATACAAAGCTGGGTTCTAAGCATAGTGGTCTAAATCTAAACAAATTTAATACATCAAACCTTGTCTCTTTGGAGATGCAAATCTTATATTGAAAGGTTCAATCCTATTGCTTTAAGATAATTTTTATTATTCTTTGGTCTACCAATGCCAAAATAATTACTATCTCATTGCGTGTTTAGGGATTGTAATCTGTAAGAAGAAGTGTTCTTACCAATCATAAAACTTTCTTATTAACACACTTAGGTTTACCCACCTTGGTTTCACAGAGCCAAAAGTGTAGGAGGTTCAGTCTTTGACTGAATCTCGTTAGTTGGCCACTAGCCTTAGTGGTTCTTTATTATGGAGGTTGGCTACCTCTTAGAGAGCTTCAAAGCCTACCTGGAAAAAACACCAACATACAGTTTGACTGAAATCAGAATCTACAGTATGTTTTTAAATACATTTTTTTTTCTCTAATTCTAAATACATATTAAATTAAAAAGACATTTTCAAACAAAATTTAAGAAATAACAATTTTCCTCATCATATATAAATATTTTTTGAGAAAATAACTTATATTTTTATATTTCAAATATTTGTACTCATTTCCCTGTATATACACTATATGCATATATATATACACTATATGCATATATATACATATATTTTTAAATATATTTATATATACATATATGTATATATACCAGAATGAGTATATATCAATTCATCTAATGTTGTTGCAAATCAAAACTCTGTAATAAACATAATATATGCACAAAATATATACATATATATTTACATATATATATAAACTTCAAATCATTATATTTAAAAACTACATAACATAATATAATATCATATAGATATATATTTTATGTCTTAATAAAATTGCATAAGAGTCGAAGGCCATTGATTTTAATAGACGAAGAAGTCCAAAAAAAATCGTAGGTTTCAACTTATGAATAGGGCCTATGCGAGTTAGGGGAGGGGCGGCTGTAAGTACAACCGTTCCCCCCTCATTTCCCAACGACTGCACATAGGAGGGAGTGGGGAGGGCGGTGGAGGCTCTGCCTCCACATCGCCGTCCCCATATGGGGGCGGTGGTGGGAGGCAGTGCCTCCCCCAACCATCCCCATAAGAAAAAAAAACAATAACCCCAACAACTGAAATAAAAATGAACCCCTGAGGGAATACATAATTTTGCAATAATTCCAGAATAAAATACAGAGAGGAAAGAGAAATCTACATGCAAGAAGAAATAATTACAGAGAATGGGATTTTTTTTCCAAACACACACACAGAAAACATATTGTCTTTCAAACAAAATTTCTTTTCTCCTTTTTAAAACTAAATTTAAAGAGATAAAATTATGAAATTCGAATTACCTGGAGTCCTTTGCAAAGCTTGATTCGAGGACGAAATGATGCCCGACTCTAGATAGTTGCAATCCTTCGAAAACCAGAGATTCGAACCCCAACAACAATATATTCAACAAAAAAACCCAATGCAACCCAAAATCAAAACCTCTCTGATCAATTCAACGAAAAACCACACAGAGGATCGAATCCTCAAAAAAAAATTAACATTTTTTTGAGTTGCAGACATTTTTTTTTCATTTTTCATTTCCTCTCTCTTGCTTTTTCGAAAAATAAATATTTGGAAATATACTTTTCCCAAAAAAAACCAAGTCAAAATTTTGCCATAAATCCCCTGACCACTTTCCCATGCAATTCCACTTAACAAACCATTTCTGCCTTTTTTCAATTTTGGAAGAAGCATCTTCCATAATTAATTTACATCAAATATGCCTTTTTAAATATCTTAAATTTCATTTTAATAAAATTACCTTTCGAAACTAAACAATTAAATAATAATAAATTTAAACAACATTTCACTTAATTTTAATTTTAATTAAAAATATATATTATTAAATCTCCTTTTTCCAATAAAATCAAATATGATAATACTTTCCCTATCTTTAATTTTTTTAAAATAATCCATAACAATTAATCCATTTATTTAATGATTTAAATTAAAGAATAGCTTCACATATTAAAATAACAATAAAAGTGCTAATGTACACAATAATTTTCCAAAGTATTTATATTATAAGCAACATTGAACCTTTAATTAATTTAATATATTGCACCATAGAATAACATTAAAATTAAAATCATAAAGCACTAGACCAAGCCATAAACACAACTTATAAAACTCATGAAATAAAATGACTTAATATACAACCATACCCACACAAACAAGTACTGATACAACATGAACAACCACTGACATAGACGGGGGTACTTTCTTACCAACTCCCTAACCACATCAAACCATTGGGTATATAGGATTTGCTCGGACCCAACAATGCGGGTAGAGTTGATACCCGATACCTGCATTCCTGCATAACACAAAACATCGAAAAACATGTGCATATGCATATAACTCATATTCAAACACATTGTGAAGGAGAGTTACGGTGAGGCAAGGCACTCACAGATGAGCGATGCCACCCTGTCTCCTTCACCCGAATCAAATATAGTAAACAAAATCTAAGAATCACATCATCAATATAACTCACAAAGTAACATCGTCATAACGCGAGTATCCCACACATAAGTCCAACTCTCATAAGCAAATAAGCATAACTGTCTGCCACACCCAACACATGGCGAAAAAGATGTCTAATAGAGCATCAAATATGCATCAAAACATAACCAGAAATCACACTGAAGCAAACACACACACACACCAAAGTAGTATCAGAGTATCAGAACACGAGAGACACTACAAAATTATTTAATTAAATGCCATTTTCCCACCTTGATTAAATAATTCATAATTATTTAATTAAAAATCACAATTCTTCCAACTCGCACAATTAAATGATTTTCTTAAATTGTTTAATTAGCTAATTATTCCTCCAATCCTCCAACTTGCATAAAGAATATTTTAATGGAATATTCCCTTTTCAAATTTAATTTTTTCCCTACACATGAATAATATCTCCAACATATTCTTAAAATTAAGGGATTTGTTGAATCCTCATGAATTATGGACCCATCATTAAAACTTTGATCCACACCTTCATTGATTATTAACCCTTGATTCATCCATTATCCACACTCACGCCCTTTATTCAATTTCATCCCTTGATTAGTATTTTCAATCCTCACCATTGATCATAATTCCTAAAATCTATAAATACCTCACCTTTTAACATGAATTTCATTCACAATCTTCATAGCACACTTACTCTCTTGAATTGTCGATCCATTTCTTGAGAAATTTGAGAGAATTTATGAATCAATCACTTCAAATCAAGATTTTTCACAATGGATTAGGAAAATTTGAGTACTCCACATTACTGCACCACAAGTTTGCTTCAAATCCACAACGGGATTGGGAGGTTTGCACACTAGTTTAGATCATTTGCTTGAATTTTGGTTTAATGATTTTAAATTGAATCTTCTTAATGTTGTTAATTGAATTTTATTGAGTATGGCTTTCATTTATTCATAATATTTTAGTTTATTAGAGTTTTAAGATCATAATTGCTTCTATTTTGATGTTATTTGATCAATTGAGCTAACTGCATGATATTTTGGCACGCTTGGTGGGACCCACATCCCTCTCTAATCAGTTTTTCTCGAGCTTTGTATGCCATTGTAGTTATAGAGGCAGTCCAACACGTTTGCAAGTCATAGGGCAACACTTTTTCAAAGCTCAACGCTTATGCAAGTCAAAGGTTAATGCCTTTACAAATACCTTGACACTTTTGTTTACGATCTTCTTTGTTTGGTTGCAAGTTCAGTCTAGTGCTTATGCAAAGGACTAATGCCTAATATGCAAAGGAGTGACGTATTTGCAAGTAGAAATTTTGATGCCTCTGCAAAAATAGTGTGACACCTTTGTAAGGTATAACAGTGAGCTAAATATTTAGGGTTTGATTTGATTTCAGTTCTATTTTTGGACTAACCCTAACCATTTGTTGTTTTTTCTAATTGTCTCTGCCAAAATTAACTATTTGCAACATGTGGCCTTTGGAAAAGGATACTAAAGTTTATCTTGTAGGGTTAATCTAGGATTCACATTTCAATTTGGTGCCTAAAATGAATTAATATTTACTTTAGTGATCTAAAATTGAACAAAACAATCTTCACATTTTAATTTCGTGCATTTAATCAATTCATATTTACTTTAGTGCTGTAAAATTGAACAAGACAATCTTCATTTTTCCTTGGTGCTTAAAATTGAACAAGACAATCTTCACACTTTCAATTGGTGCTCTAAAAATTGAACCACACATTTGAATCCTTGGTGCAATTAAAATTAAATTATTTGTCATGTTTGACGTGTTTGGTAGGCTAGAGAGTACATATCCACTCCCATTGTGCTTCGTGTGATCTTGGGTGATGAGAAATACCTCTAGTTTGCACTTTTTCTTGTTATTCACCGAAGGAGTTGTCTATGTATATGCTCCCCTTGTGCCAAATTGAATATTAGGTGATGAGAAATAGAAAAACTAATCCTTCCTTTATTATTAGGAGGCATGCGTAGGGATTTCATCACCCTAGGGTTTGACCTCAAGCACATTTCTTCTAGTGGGCTCTATAAAGGGGAGAGAATGAAAGTTGTAGCTCAATCCAATCATGACATGTCAGGCGTTCCTCTGTGGTCCCAAGTGATTCCAGGCACAAGGAGATGATATTTCAATATTAAGTTTTTACATGTGTTGGTGTTTATGGAGTGCCTCCACTACGAGCCTTGTAAAATTTAGAAGCCTAAGATCCAATTGTAGATTGCCAACTTATATTGGTACAATGGGATAACATCATCTTGTGAAGTTACTCGCTATGTGTCGACACTTATTGAGGCGACATTAACCCCTTGCAAGGAAATTTTCCTTCCAAGGTAGGAGGTGTTAAGGTGGTACATGACCTTGGCATACTCTAGTTTTCTATTTAAGGGAAGGTATTTTATTATGCAGGCCAAATATAAGATAATAAACTTGATCTACCACTACAAATAGGATTGTGTTCTATGGAATTTTTTATTGTGAATACCATTGTGATACCAATTAGTGTGATCATGTGGAAGAAGAACACATGAAAAAACATCTAAAACACAAATTGAGTCACTTTAAATGTTTATTATGTTTTATCATATCAAAAAAAATCAAAAACTTAGGTCAATTTGCACATCAAAGATCCTATGATAGATCAATGCCTTTTCCTATATAGTGCAATGCTTTTGTACAAATCGATGCTTCTATTTTTATTAAAATGACACTTTTGTTTGCATATTGACAACTTTGCACATCCCGACACCTTTTTTAGGGAAAAAAGACATTTACAGATCGACACTTTTGTTTTGAGAGTCTAACGCTTATGTCAAACATCGACACTTTTGTAGCTACCACGATTCCTTTGCAGTAAACAGTTCGAAACCTATGCAAATTAGAATGACGCTTTTGTTTGAAACTAAAAACAAATAACTTTAAGAAAATTCCTAGAATCTTCATTTTGATCAACAAACATTAGGTCACTTAAGGTTAATGTAAAGAGAAGTTCTATTCACTTGTATCAATAAAAAAAGTAACAAACAAATGTGTGTTCATCATTATTTTGAGCTTATCAAAACACTTTCTAGGGTAGAATTAGGACCAAATCAACAAACAACAAACCATCCACTTCACCATCAAGAGATTTCATTCAAAACAACAACTTAGCATTTTGACATAGATCATTTAGATTTAGATCTTCATCCTAACACCTAGTTTGGCTTTATGCTTGAAAAAAATCTCTTTTCAATTATTTGGTTGAGTTAGTAAACATTGTTATGGGAAAACTTAATTTTCTCATGAGTCTACTTCCAAGGTTTGTAAGTTCATTATCATCCTCAAACATACCTAAACAAAATATCTAGTGAAAACTTTTTCAAAATTGAAGGTTCCATATCCTCCATCCATTCACACAATGATTTCAACATTGGTCCTAAACCTATCAAAGTGTCATTATTAGAAAATTTTGAGGCAACCAAAACATTTCAACAAAGTCATTTATATCCAACATCTCCTAGGGTTGCTACAACTTGTATGGTCAGAACTAGGTCACAACACAAAAATAACATGGAGTCCAATCCAAGTTTGTAAAATGTTCCTATTACCACAAATATTGGAAATCAACAATATGGAATGCCCATTTTTTCTCATGAAGTTCAATTGCCACCCAAAATGTAACTTGAAACATCCCAAATTGAAACGGTTTATATAGAAGACATTAATAATAAACTTAGAGAATTCACCCCCGATGAACTTCTAAAAATGTCGCAAGATCCAACTCTTGGTCACATAATAGAAACCATGTTAAATCTTGACCCGAGTTTGTACATGTTGAAACCTACATAAAGTGGTGCTAAACTTCCCTCAAACTTTGATGTCAACACACTCAAAGAACAATCCTTGGAAAAAATGGCCTTAAAAGAACAATCCTTTGCACAAAGAGCATCAAGAAATCGCCCTAGTAAATTTTTGGCACAATGCATTACACAACAAATGCCAAAGTCTTCTTCATTTAATGTGTCAAGTAAACCAATAGTTACTTTGCAAGGGATAGATCAAACAAATATCTCAAATCAATATATCAATCCTTGTACAATGCTCAAATTCTAGGTAACACCAATAAAAATTTAGGCTTTCAAAACACCAACATCCCATGAACATTCAATGCTCAAAGTCTAGGGAATACTAATACAAATCTAGGATTTCAAAATACCAACATTCAATGCTCAAAATTCAATGATGACAAACATGTTGTGCCTATCGCACACACACCCTGTTCGGAACGGGGAGCCTCTCTTTCCTCTTTTGCTTGTCGGGTACTTTTTGCTTCACTTTGTTTTGCGTGCCTTTTTTTATGTCCTTAAAGGTCAACACATTCTCAAAAGTCCCATTTTAGGGTTGACCAAATTTTTCCCCTATGAAAAATTCTAAATTTTGAGCCCTTTTGGGTTTTCCTTGTCAGATTGCCTTTCTGATGTCTGTGGCTCCTCCCAGGCCCGGACCCTCAGGTTTCCCCTCTCGGGTTTCCGTTCCGGTTCCACCATTCCAAATGATAGTTGCGTGAAGTCTTTTCTACCCCTCAGGCCCAACCTTCTGGGATTCCCTTCCTGGGTTTCTCTTTGAACTTTGTCATTGCAAACGATCGCCAGCTTTTGTCTTTCCGGATGCCAGACCCTGGAGCTCCCATCGCCATTTGCATTTCACTTGGCAGATTTTTGAACGACCATCTGTTCGCATCTTTTCGGACCCCAGACTCCAGTCCTCCCGCTGGCGTCCCAAAATTCAAACTTAGCTACCTCACCTACCATCGTACCAGACATTTAATTGGATATTAATGGCATTGGGGGTTATATAAAAAAAAATTCAACTATCATTTTTATATGTCATAAGCGATTGAAAGCCCAGCGTCGCCCAAGCAATTTCTGCCGTTGTGCCCGAACCTCTACTTTCTCGTTCCTCATGAATTCAACAAAAATCTTCTTTGAGATTTTGAGGTATGTTCATTGTCCACATGCATTGTCTCTTTTTACTCAAAATCATGGTCTAAATCAAGTAAAAACCTAAAATTAAATCGAAACCGGGTAGAATAGTACCTTGGCCTACAAACCCACAATTTCAAAATTGAAAAATCGGTCGTCTCAAGGATGAAATTCGAAACTGGAGTTTGACCTCCTTGTCGCTGTTTTCTAGAACATGTGAACGCCTCCTTCGGGCCCTGACCTCTTCACGGTCGTCCGTGCACAAATTTTAAACTTAGAAAATGACAGTGACCAAACTCACTCCGGGTCCAGGCCTCCGGATTTCCCCTTTCGGGGTTCTGTTGCGGCTCCATCGTTCCAAACGACGGCTACGCTTCGTATTTCCAGCCCTCAGACCCCGGGCTTGTGAAGTCCATCTTAAACTTGCAGAAAAAGAAACCAATCATCCAAGTCATTCTGGGATCCCGACCTCCAAAATTTCGTGTCACCTTTGTCGTTTCAAATGGCTGTCTCGGGACGTCTTTCTGACTCTTGGACCCCAATCCCCCTTTTTCCGCACACTGGATCAAACAGAAAAACAAAACATCCAAACTCCTTCCGAACCCCGACCGTCGAAATTCTATCTCCAAAATTTCGTGTCGCTTTCGCCGTTCCAAACGACAAGCCTGTCTGTCTTTCCGGACATTAGACCCCGAATGTCCATCCGCCATTGGGTTCTCATCAACTAATAAATCAAACCTCCAAGTTGTCCTTGACCTCCGGGCCCTTGAAATTTCGTGGCACTTTCATCGTTTCGCACGGCTATCCCACAATAGCTTCCCGATCCCGAAAACCTAGACTCTGAAACTCGACTCTCAGAATGTTATCCTCCCTTCACTGTTCCAAACGACCTTCCTACAGCTGAAACCCAAACACCTAAATGGTGATTGAAATGCACTCCAAATCAAAAACAGGCTTTGACCAACTTGCTAAAAAATAGCCTTCTTTCATGTCCAACCTTTGTTTGATGAAATCCAAGACTGTAAAATTCATTGGGAGTACCTTCTGAATGACATTCTTCTAAGGGAATTCTAGCCCTTCGGGCCCGGGTCATCCGTTTGCCTCCTGGAATTATTATGATCTAGTGTTGAAATTTTCTAGAATATTGATTGTGGATCAAACCTTGATTTGTAGGGATTCTTCCAAGGCTACATTTACATGTTTGATGTTGCTAGCTCCCGTCTCTTTGTGCAGGATTTATGGAATCCAATGCAGAAACTTCTGGTGCCGCCAAGGAAAAGGGAAAAGGAACTGCCAAAGCGCCTCAAGGCAAGGAGGACAAGGATCAAATGAGGTACAAATTCCAGGGGGTGCCATTACACTCTAGAATCACCACTATTTGGAGGGACATCATAGATACCAATATTGAGCATGTCGATATTGACGAGTTTACACGAAGAGTCAAGGTGGACCCGAAAATGGACAATGCAAAATTAATCAGAAGCAGCAGACTTGCTAAGCTGCAGGTTTCCCACTGGCGTTGGTGACCCCCGAGTCGGTAATGGCATGCCAAGAGGCATATCAACTTGAAACCAGAACCATAGTGGACAGAGATAGAAACATCCTCATTGATATGTCCCCTCTCGGGATAACTAAAACTTTCCACATCCCCGCCTTTGAAAGAATGGAGACCCCAACCATTGAGGAGTGCAAAGAATTATGGGATCAGGATCCCATGAGATTCAAGAAGTTGATCAACCAATATTGGTTGAAGGACAGGCAGGCCACTACTGGTAAGGTTCCCCAAGAGCTCTTCCGCAGAGATTTCTTCAAGGATTACCATGATCTGGTCACCCTACTGAGCAGGGTAATGGGCTTTCCTGCCGTGACCTTCTTGCAAGAGTGGATGATGTACTTTGTGGAGAAAATTCTATGTGGGAGTGACACTGCATTCGACTGGGGGGAGATAATCAACAATTGCTTCCATGAGCAATTCATTAGTGTGAAGAAGACATCAATATTCTAAATGACATCCTACCTGGTCTATTCGCTTGCCGATCAATGACATTGTCATGGATTGACTGCAATGCCCAATGAGGCTCCAGGGAGAGAACTTAAACCCTATGAAAAATATCCTCAGCTGCAATACATGAATTTCAAGAGGGACTACTACAGGTTAAATGATGCCTTCATTGCCTACATAATCCAAATTCTTGGAGATGATTTCGAGAGAAGAGTCTCCCACAGTGCTAGAGCCCTCCTCAAGCATTACGCCTTCTTGTTTATTCAGTTTCCAAAATTCACCTACATTCATGCCCAAGGATTCACAAAGAGGTCAAATAAGCTGCCCTGGTACCCCAATGACTGGATCATACTATTGGAAGTGACTTGGAAATTGTGGCACATCCATAATATTCTGAGCAACAAACAACTAGCAGGGGTGCCCTATCCTATCGAGCTTGGAAAAGGAATGTATAAAATTCATACCTCCCAATGTGCGGGTAATTTAGAAAAGGAGTTGGTCGAGTACCACTTTAGGCAGTATACAACTAGGCCACGGATGGACCCATATGGTCACATCAAAAAATAACTTGGACCAGAACACGCCCACCTCCACCATGTTGAGGAATTTTGGGAAAATTATAAGGATGATTTTGAAGTGCAGATACGACATTACATGCATATGACCGCCTACTTGGTGAAGAGAGTAAACTTGTGCCTGATCTCGGATTAGGTAGAAGAAGATGAGAGCAAGGTGATAGACCCAAGGTACAATAATATCACAAATTTGTCGCTGCCTTTGATTGATTGGGATGAGCAAGAGGTTGATGACCTCAAAATTCTCACCAAGCCTATTGAGGCTCGTACAAAGGCGTGGATTAGTGGTCAAGTCGCTTGGTTAAAACAACAAGGAGTCACCTTGACATTCAAGGGACTCGAGAATGAGCCAAGTGGCTCTGACAGTGGTATGGCTGCTACTGCGAAAACTGGAGAAACCTCTAAGTCTCTGCCATCTGTCAAATCAAGAAAGAGGAAGGAGGGTGACGAGCAAGAATCCAATCCGAAGGTGTACGCTAGAAAGGTCTCGGAGGGCGAGCCTCCCAAGAAACATAGAAGAACAGGCAGAATCATAGAGATACCTATGATACCTAAGGATCCACTCCACGAGGGTGAGGAGTTGGAAGCTAATCCACCAGGTCCCCAACTACTTCATCAGTTGTTGCAACCGCTACTGCCATTGCTATCATTCCATCCACTCCACTCATAATGACTGCTTCCTCTCCACCTGCGGTTGACATCTTTGTCTACCTTGCCTCCACTTCTCCGATCGTGTAAGTCGTATCGATAGATTCATCCTCCCCACGACCTTGTCAATCTCATCATCCTCCATGTCTTCTTCCCTTCCACCCACTTCACCTGCTATTGCAATGCCTACCCTCACTACCCTCAAATCCAATGGTGCAAGCTGCAATAGCTTAAGCAATGGTCAATGCCCCACCTCTCCCTCCTCCTACAGAACCACCTAGGATGGAGGCCACAATGCAATTCTTAGATGAGCTCGAGCAACAAGAATAAGAGGCGGCCACGAGATCGAAAGATGAAGAATTTATATATCATGAGAATCCCATCTATGAGCATCGGGTGATCGATGAGGTGGCGTATGAATCTTCTAGTGAGGGCAGTGAGGATCAAGGAACAAACATTCTCCAAGAGACGGCTTATCCAAATCTCGACGCAAAGTGGGATAAGAAACTTAAGGAGATTGAGGATAAAGAGGTTGGAGAGCAACTTACAATTGAAGAAAGAGTTGTTCGAGGGACTAAAGGCAGTAGGTCTCCTGCGGAAAGGCATAATCAAACCTTGGAGTGTGAGGAAGAAGCATCCCTCCATGAGGATGAACAAGAAGATAATCCTGAAGGAAGTGAGCACAAATAAGAAGAAGAAAGGTATACTAAGAAGGAAGACCACCCTAGAGAGCAGCTACTCACCAAGTCTCCCACCAAGCACATATCTCTCATGCAAGATTCTGATGAAGAGAAAGAAGATGCAAGAGCTGAGAAGGAAACTGTGAATGTCAAAGCCATTGAGCTTAGGGTGGAGGAGAACAAAGGTCAACAAGAATCACCCAAGGTAGGGCCTTAGATGCCCGACTGGTTGCAAAAGCAACTCGAAAAGAGAACTCTCATCCTAAAGGATCCAAAAGCAAGGTTGGAGGCAATACTGGCTAGAGCTCAAATTATGACAAGGAAGGAGAAGAAGCCAAAGGTCAGGTCTAAGATAACAATAGATGCCTCCGGATCTAGGGTAGTGCAGATAGCTACATCGGTGGTTGGAGAACAGGGAGTAAGTTATAACATCTCCACCATCGACCTGGGAGTAGCCACATGAGAATAAGAGGTTGACCACCTCCAAGAATTGGTCGCCACAGTGGTGCACCTTATCCAACAAGATACAGTCTTAAAGGAAGAGATTAAGGCATAGATGGCTGATTTAACAACCTACATCCAACAATGGTCATCTCTAGATGAGCAACCTACCACGTCATCGGCCTCGCCGTAGTTGGTGTCCCAGGAAAAGATCCACAAGTTGGAGAGAAGAAGAAACTTGGATAAGACCACAAAAACTTGTTTCTGACAGGTCTTGGACATTGGGAACATGGGCATCAACTTGGATGTCCAAACAACAAACAAGTTCCTGGAGGTGTAGACATCTCTTGAAGGCACAAGGCAAATCTGCAAGGAATTCCCAAAGAAGTACAGGGATGCCTATCCAAAGATTAAGGCTATCCTCACATTTCTGAAAAAAGTTTGGGAAAAGGACCTCACCTTCAAGGATGATGACCACTGGCTGATGGATGTATGGAAGCATGATTTTGATCACCAAAAGGGGAGGCTAGAACGAATCCTGGAAAGAATAATTTTGGATATAGAATGGGCCAAGGAGGCCAGAGGAGATAGTATCAGACATCTCCAGCTGATGAGAGGGTATAGAATGCCTGTTGAGAAGATCAATCTGGAAAGCATAAAGCCTCACTTCCGGAGAAGGAAATGATAGCCGAGATTACCACGTATTTTATGAGCTTTGTTGCTTGAGCTTTCACCCGGTCCAAGATTTTCAGGGACAACGTTGCCAAATATGATGAAGACTAGGAAAAGCTCATTAACAACTCCAAGGAGTGGAGTTACCAGGTGTTAAGGTCTGATATCATTTAGGTTGACAAGCTCCGGTCGGTAATATTGAGATTCGTGGAATATGCAGCTTTGAAGAAACAAGAAGGTAACCCTATTATTGACGAAGAACTTCTAAAAGAGTAGTTGTAGAAAAGGGCAAATAGAAAAAGGATAAAATTGCTATAGTGCTGCCATTAGAAGACAAAATAGGAAAAATACAAAAGATGTTTTAAAAATGTAATATATTTGGGGGTAGGTGAGACCTTATTGTAAAGTGCATCTTGGCCACACAATAGAATTGAATCTTGGCCATTCAATTTTATTTTTGAAAACTATAAGTAGAGGTCCCCTCCTCTCATTTTAAGAGAGTTGAGTTGTTGTAAAGGCATGCTGCAGAAATTGCAATAGAAAATATAATGATTTATTGGTGTGTTTTGGATTTCTCCATATGTTTCATGATTCTTCTCCCATTAGTTAAAATTCTAGTTTAAGTTATTTTGTTGTTCTAGTGTCCTTTTAGCTGTTCTTGGTGGATTTAGTGATGTTGTTTTTGGTTATGAAGTTTTCTATTGTCTGTATGCTTTCCTTGTCCATAATTTTAGTCATTTTCTACTGGTAGGTGACTATGCAAAGTTATTCTGGACTATAATTTCATAGCTGCTCTTTAAAATTTGTCTTTTTTCACATTTACATGGCGAATCAATGACGAATATCTACAGTCCTTAGAAGATAGCATAGATTTCATGACATTGTGAGAATTCAAATTATGTGAAATCCTATTTAAGGAAACTATCCACAGCAGGAACCTCCATGATCATTGTTTATCAATAGTTGTAGGTCCAGGAATCTTCTCTCTTCCTTGCCCCTTTTTCATTTTCTTTAAGAAATAACCTAAGCTAAGGTTCATTGCACATTTTAAAGCCAAATGCAATGAAACAATGGAGTTCAAGACTGTTGTTTGAACCTGTACCAAAGTGTAGTAATTTCCTATCCGAAGAAATCCGTTCACAGACCTGATTCTCGTACAGATTTAACTCACGTAAGGTCGCCTTGTGATTCCAAAAAATCACTTAAATCAACTGATATATTCCAAGAATCGTCATGACTTGACATTCGAGAGACCTTGGGATAGTGTTCTGCAATTTGATTGTGGAAGATTATCTTTCAAGAGAGGTAATACACCTATGTGTTACCTGTGTTGTGAAGTGCATAAAAACACCATCAACAAAACTATTGGATGAATCCACCTTCACAAAACATGAACTTGAATGGTCTCAACAATCAACAATCCCAACATCAACAAAATCAACAACCCCAACATCATCAACATCAACACCATCAAAAACCTCAACATCAACAAAATCAATAATCCCAACATCATCAAAATTAACCAAATCAAAAAAATCCACAATCTCAACAATATCAAAATCGTCAAAATCAAAAACATCAACAACATCAATATCAACCATCAAGCCTTAACAAAACATCATGCAACAACATCAAAAAATCATCCCTCAACATAAAAAAAAGACAATATTTTACAAAATTGATTCACTTCATAACATCCATAACAAAACATTGCTTCACATCAACAAAAAAATTTATCCCCACAACAAAGAATCACATTTCAACAAACACAACAACTATAATAGTTGGAAGCACAAAGACAATTACATGCACAAAAAAATAAAATTGTACAACAACAAAAAATATTACAACCAAACCCGCAAAAAAATTCCATAACTCAAAACCAATATGATCCATACAATGCATAAACACCACCACCTACTAATCCAAACAACACTCCATATAATCAATACAACACAAACATCACACCTTATCAAGATCCATTATTCAAATCCTCAACCATACAACAATATAATACCTACAACCCATCACCAAGCATTGCTCCTATGGAAATATAATCACAAATACAAGCCTTAAGACAAAATATTCAAGACATACAAGCGGGGAAGAAAAAAAATCATACGTCGTTCAAGATCTATGTCCCTATCCGTTTGAGAGGAGCATCACGATGGTACCATTTCCCCAAAACTTTGAAATGTCAAATTTTGACAAGTATAAAGAATGTGGAAATCCCAAAGAACACATAGGATAATTATATGTGGCTTGCATGGAAGTATCTTATAATGAAACATACCTTATGAGACTTTTTCCACAAATTTTGCATGGACAAGAGATCAAATGGTTCTCTCATCTACCTCGAGGGATCAATTTTTTTAAAGAAATAATAGACTAATTTGTAGCACACTTTTCCTACAATATAGAAGCAGAGATCACCTTGGAAGAACTATATGCCTTAGAAAAAAGGGAGAAGCCTTTGTTCCTTTCTTATAAATATGGAGACACGAAGCAAGTAAATGCAAGTAGCCTATAATCGAGAAACAAGAATTTGAAATCCTCACTAGAAACCTAAATATGGATCTTTCCTTTCAACTATGAATGTAATGTGTATCAAATTTTGAAGAGCTTATCTCTAAAAGGATTAACATTGAAAGAGTTATCAATGCTAAAGGATCCATACAAATATACAAAGATAACTACCCATCATCTAGTTCTAATGACAAACCCCATATATGGGTTAAAATTAAGAATGCTACTAATGATGGTGTGGTAGATGTGAAGGTTGTCATAAACATGCCCACCAAAATAAACACACAATAGAGAAATCAAAATTTCCAACATGTTAATACCCAACAAGGACTACCACCAAGGCAAAATAACTATCCCCCAAGATGAAAATACACTCCCTTAGGGGAACCTATTGAACAGTCTTGAATAAATTGGTCCAAAAAAATCTCATCAAAATTTTAGACTTTGGATAGTACGAGGAACTATAAATCAAACCTGCATGGTATAAAGACTATGACTATTGTGATTATTATAAGATGGGGAAAATAAAGTAGCATAGACTAAGTGACATTCAACACAATTCTAAGCTAAAATCCCAATCTAAACAAGAGAATACAAACAATGCATGAGTAAAATGAAAGCATCAAACTAAAATACTCCCCATGCTTAAAGTTGCTTCACTTCTCTTTTTTCTCCTATTTCTTCTTATGTCAATATTGCCCTCAGATTTGTTGTTGAAGTTGTGCAAATACCTGCAAATAGTAAGCAAGAAAGTTGGAGATAATGGTTGTTAAATTGAAAGTGGAGGAGAATGGTCTCTTTTATAGACAACCATTCGAACGAATGAATGAGATTGATCTTCTAGAAATATTCTAAGATCAACATATGAGGATACATGAGAGGGAGGTTACGAAATAGATGACCAAGATCAAGTTTCTAGAAAGATGCCTAGATCAACGGTGGAGAATTGATGCACCAACAATAGGTGGGCAATGGAGGCTATGACACTGATGGCTATGATGCCCGATGACTATGACAGACCATGAAGGCTTATGACAAAGACGACTATGACAAAAATAAAGGCCATGAACATGACATGTTTGACCAAAAGAGGTGCATAAATAATTTGTTTTAAATTATTTATTCGAAAATGGAGGAGAGGGACAAGTGGCAAATAAATTATTTATTTGGAGGAAATGAAAAAGGATTTTTAATTAAATTCATAAATTTAATTAAAGGAGGAGATAGAAATTAGACATGGATAATTAAATTATTTAATTATTTATTCAAAAGGGGTGAATGACACATAATTAAATAAGTTCATCAATTATTTAGTTAAAGAAGAATAAAGGGTCAAATAATTATTATCTGACTATGGATGCAAGAAAAATAATCAAATACATAGTTTATTTAATTATTGGAGAAAGGGATATATGAGCGATGCAATTAAATTACTTTAATTGACCAGGATAGAAATGAGAAGGTGAATCATTTAAATAATTAAAAACTATTTATTCAATAGAGGAATATGATCAAACATTATTCAATTATCGAAAGATGATGGTCAGAAAAAATGGTGCTCGTAGACTTAAGACATTTTAATTTAGTGTCTACATTTTTCCCCTCTTTGACATAATGCAGTTCATCACGTTGTGTCAAAGAAATTTAGTTCTAAAATATGCCCCAGTGTAAAGATAAAGGGGAAGGATGACCGAGAGGGTTGTGGTATGCCCCCTCGAGAGGACAGGCGGGTTCAAAGAATATGAATGTGCTCTCGAAATGGAAGATAATAATAGAGGATGAAGGATAGAAGAAATTTTAGCATGAAGGAGATGGATGTTAGCATGAAAAGGGGAAAGAAGATAGACAAGAAATGATAAGGGAAAAAAAATTCATGCTTACATTTTTATATATATCATCATTGGGCATGAAAAATGTCACAAATTGGCCACAAAGACCATGGTATGACATAAAGCAAGGTGTGCAAGGTGACCATTTGTGAGAGATGAGCAGTTCAAAAGACAGAGCCAAAAGACAAGGAATGCCCCAGCTCATACTAAGGATCCAATTATCCTAGTCTTTTTTCCAAGACAAACCACAAACAACAAATAAAGAAAAGAGGTCATGATCCATCATCGTCCCTCTAAATCCGTTAATAGGAAATCCTCGAGGATACTAGTAACATGACACAAAACCAATCGAAAAGATAAGAAAATCCAAACCAACAAAGTGTTTTCCAAGATAGTGTTTTCCAATGATAATGAGGATTGTCCGATTGATTGATTAGGTTGACCAAGATGACTGAGTTGATTAATAAGTTGACAAGGATTGATAAAATAATTTGATTGACCATGCCTAGGGCCAGGAAAGACACATATTGATGAAGGCAAGATTGATTGACCAAGTTGATCAAATTTATTGGTGTGACAAAGTTGGTCGACAAAGATGACAAATTGATTCGACCAATAGATTGATTAACAAATTGACAAAAGTTTACAAATTGATTTGATCGATAGGTTGAAAAATATTGATAGTTTTTTTGATGAAGATTGATGAATATGACCAAGCGATGTGAGGATATCCAACCGCAGGAAGGACACATCCTATTTGAGGCAAAGGACACATCTGATAAAGTTGACCAAGTGACAAATGTTGACAAGATACCTAACTACAAGGAAACATACTGCTTAAGGTGAATGACAAGGTTGAGAAATTATAATCCTAGGAAGGATGCATCATGATAAAAGAAAAGAGATAAGACTGAATGAGACAAATGACATAATGCCCCATTCTAGCCAAATGACCAAGTTGATGGATGATAAGATAATTGATTGGTGAAAGATTTTATTTTTTTGTTGTTTCATGATGTAGTTTGAATGATGATTTATTTCGGACCAAGGACACGACCAAATTGAAGAACCCTAAATGAATTGACCTAGGGGACCTCAAGGGCTTATCATTTATGGCCTTTCCTACACTATACATGCAAAGACCTTGTATTTCGACACAACTTGACTTTGTCGTATTTGACAAAAGACTGAGTCATGATTTTATTTGGACAAGCTAAAAGGACTGACCTAATGTCTCGAGGGATCATTTAAGATGAGCCTTGCCTACATAGAAAACGTGCAGAGGAAACGTAGTTTGACCACTCTAAAAAATTTGAATCAGACTCAGAATCAGAATCTGTTTTGGGGATTTTCAAAGTTTTTCGATGTTTTTGGATTTTGAGGATTTCATGATTTTTTATTTATTTTAACATGTGATTTGTTTGGATTCTTGAAATGTTGTGATTTTTTTGGATATTTTTTAGAATATTTTATGATTTTTATGGATTTTGAAGGTTTTAAAGGGCAAATACCATGTATTATTTCCCAAGAAGATTTAAGTCAAGGAATTGCCCCCAGTCAAGTATAGGACCAATTTATTACATGCGAGGGGAACAAGAGGATAAATGTAAAGGATGATCATGAAGACAAAGGATACCAAATATCAGTTGTTCTCAGGCCATTGGAAGGATAACAAATTTTTATTATGGATGAATGAGACTTTATTAAGGATGATAGCTATAGGGATCATGACAAATGCATGTGAAAGATACCCACAATCAACCATGCAAGCATGCACAATGATCCAAGGATAAACATGATCTTGCCCCTAGTCACGCTAAAAACCAATTGATAGGTGGTGATAATGATGACAATGTTGTTTGATATGGGAAGGAAACATCCTGAAACAACATGAGGATTGAGAAACACATCTCGTGGATGATAATGTAACTAAAGGATCAAAGTTTGTAGCAAGGCTAAGAACAAAGCCAATGAATGTTTTGGATGATGCGCTAGAGTGCATAGCAAGATTGTATGGATTAGGCTTGTTGCATTTGTGATGAATAACCTTAGGACTGGATGGGATTGTGGAGGGAACTTGGATAAGTGGATTAGAATCCTCAAGCCAATGATAAGGGAAACCAAGTCCAGCAATACATATGAAAAGATAATGGATTGATTTTGGCAAAGGATAAGAGATATGAGAATTATTGGGTGGAAGCATTATAATATGATCTCCAAGGACTATGTCACATAGGAATAATTTGTTTTCTCTAAGATATGGGATTGGATAAATTCTATGAAGGCAATGACATGATATTTCATTGATAGTGTATGACCAAAGGATAGACATGTCAAGAATTTTCCCAAAGCATGATTTATGTTTGTACCCCATTTCTTATCAAAATCAAGGTAGGTGGGAAAACAGATGGAAACAATATGGATTGGATGGATAGATGAAAATGTCATGAGACAACTTGCCCCCAAGTGTAATGGTCCGCATAGATAATTATATTACACATGATGCCTATTTGCCAGGTTTTCATCATGGTACTTATCCAAAGCACCATAAAAATGGTTTTCACTATTTGGACGAAATTTTTCTCTTTATTATTTTATTTCCTTTTTTTTCTTCTTTTTCTTTTTCTTTTTCCTTTTTTTTTCATTTTGATGTCACACAAGATGTCTGTTTGCTAGGTTTTCATCAAGGTGACAATTTTTTTATATCAACTTGATGTTCTGGATAATCTCCAATTATTTTGAATCTTTTGATGGTGTTGATGTAGATACTGGTGTCATGATATGCCAATAGTGACCTTTATGGTGTAGTTGTCTTGTCAGGATCATAACACTTGCATACAAATGATCGATGTCATTGTGATCCTCTCTGATACTAGTGTTGGCCTTATCAGAATACACACATCATGATAGAGTACTATGGGATTCCTTATGATAAAGAGTTTCTGCCAAGATGCAACAGATTCATGAGGTATGATTTTTGGAATGATGGACGATGGTAGTCGTGGAATGATTATTTGGACATTTGGATGTAGCAGTTTTTTATTTTCCAAACTTGGGATGTTGGATGATGGAATTTGAAATTTTGATTGGGATAGTGTTTGGAACCAACAACTTTGTATGCCTCCTTGATGACCATTTAGAATGAGATGGACATTTATTATATGTGGGAGTCCTCTTTTCTTGTGGCTCCACATTTTGATTGACTTTTGGAATATTTTCTTTTCTTGATCCATTTTTCTTTGGGATCCATTTTAACTTCATTTGTCCACTTGGCTTTTTGTTTGATTCAATGGAATTTGACATTCGATTTTGAACTTTGGATTTGTAATAATTTTCTTTTTGTTGGTTCCAAATGGAAGATTTATTCATGTTGGACTGACGGTTTATGGTATCGATGGAAGGAGTGTTGGCAACAACCTTATGACAAGGACTACTCATGGCCCCCATTTTGATGTTTGTATAAAATAAAGTTGCCCCCAATATCAAGGAAGTACCACTAACATCATTTGATTTTATGATTGAAGAATAGCCAAGACCTTGATGTTTAGGATTTTCTTGAAACTAGAATGGTTCTAAAATGCCTTGCTCATGTAGGCCTAGTCCTCTTCCTTGATAATGCATGCTCTAAAATATTATATTTGCGATGGGGTATTTTTTACTTTCAAAGAAAGATGCAAACCCATCATTATTTAATTGGAAACCATTACTTATAATTTTCTCATTTGCAAGAAAGACTACTTTCACAAAGGTGGATGCTCCTAGTTGATAAGATGTTTTGTATTCATCATTTGTCATGCTTGTTTCTTCTTGATCATTTGGGATGTCGATTTGATCTATGGTAGATTTTGTATCCTCTTCTTTGACTTGATCCATAGTAGCTTCTTTTTGTTCTCCTTTGACTTGATCAATAGTAGCTACTTTATGATCTTCTTTGATGTTATCCATATCATTCATTTAATTATTTGTGTCCAAAGGAGGCAAGTGTCTTATTTTGGGAAATGGAGGTGTTTGGAGTTTGGATAAGACCAACTTCAAATGTTTGATCATGGATGGTATAAAGGTCGATGAGAGGATCATTTTGGATTTCTTGTTAAATGGTAGGATCTTGTTCAAAAATAGGTGTATCTTGGACAACATGGTTGTGAATAGACTCTTGAAAAAGGATAAGTGTATTCTGGATACCATGATTATCTAGAAGTACTTCTTGGATGGATTGCTTCGATCTTCATATGAAGGTGAAGCTATGATGTCATGCTTTGGACTTTCTTTTTGACATGTATCCTCAAGTTTAGGCAATGGAATTTGTTTTTGGACAAGGATATGATTTTATTTGATAGACCCAATATTTTGACATGCAATAATGGAGCTTTAATAGAAATATATTTTTTGGTATTGGTAGGCAATGGAGGACATGATGGTGACAAATAGTTGGATGGTGCAGGATCAACAATGTGATTGAATTTCTTAAGTTTATTTTCATTTAGGAGTCGAACAAGTTCCTTTTCTAGTTGTCTTTGGAGAGCATTAATTAATGTGATTTTATTGGATGGTATTGTAGCTTTGGATGGAGTGGATGGAGTGGATGGTAATGGGTTAGTGGATGATGGATTATGATAAGATGTGTAGGATTGGAATGGACTAGTGGATGATGGATTATGATAGGATGTGGAGGATTGGAATGGAATAGTGGAAGGTTGGTTTCCCTTGTCAAGGTTAGGATAAGGATGATTAATAGATATTTGTTGGGGATTAATGGTATGGATTGTGCCAACTGACTCTTGATAGTGAGGGTAGATGGATGAAGGATTGGAGCTTATGGATTGTTGGTAATAAGGGTATGCGAGTGGTTTGTATTGACGATTGAGGATTGGTTGGTATTCAACTTGACTACGAAGAAGATCAAGGTAAAGTGAAGACATTGTCATGGATTTGGATTAGGATGGATATGACAAACTTAGTGAGGACCATGCAAAACTTGTGACCTTTGGATGACAATGCAAGGTGCCAATGTAAAATGGATATGAAACTATGCTTATTTTTTGTGGTTTTCAAGGATATAAGAATGCAAAGTGCCAATGTACCTAAGACCAAGATTAAGGAATGGTGGAATGGTAATGACCCTATGACCAAAGGATATGATATGCAAGGATGTTGATGACCAAAGGATATGTTTTTGGGATTTTATGTGAAGTGATAATGCAAGGATAATGACCTTATGACCAAAGCATATGGAATGCAAATGAAGCTAAATGTTAAATGATGCAAGATGGTATGGGACTAAGCTATGTTTTTATGATTTTTTTTTTGGATTATAAGGATATGAGGATGCAAGATGATCATGCAAGGATAATGTTGACTTTGAGACCAAAGGATGAAGCTAAATGAAACTAATGGATGCAAAGGATATCAAAGGTGGACTAATTAATGATGAAGGATAATGAAAAGGAGACTAAATGATGCCAAATTAATGATCAGGGGTAGTGATGCAACTAAGGCTAAGGTGAAATGAAACTATGTTTTTGTGTTTTTGAGATATAAGGATGCAAAGTGAAAGTGAAATTTAAGTCCAAGACTAAGGATTGATAGAATGATAATGAAGCTATGGTCAAAGGGTATGATATGAATGATAATACTAAGGTTATGAATTCTAAAATTTGAGAAAAAGGATGGAAACCAAGCTAATGTAGGTCCAAGATAACAAACCTAAATGTCATTGACCTTTGTGATGACCAAGATGATGGGTTTGACAAGGTGAGTCTAAACTAGGACACAAGTTTGAGACTCAAATTTGATAAAGGTGATAATGATAAAGGTTGATAAAAATGAAGGATTAAGGTCAAAGACAAAATGGATAAGCAACCAAGGATTGTCCAAAGGCTTGATAATTTTCCTATGTCTGAAATCTAGAAGGTATGTGCAACCTAAGACCTAAGATTAATTATGAAAGGAAAAGGTGACCTAACGTGCAATCTAAAATGTAATGCAATCCTAAATGAGGATGATGAAATGGAATGGTAAGGACTGCAAGTCTTTGGTTTGGAAATCAAGATCATAGTCAAGATGAGTTGGATCAATTTTGGATAATGATTTTTGAAACTTTGGTGATCAGTCTATTGTGGTTTTGTTTCAAGAAGTTGCAGTTCACAAAAAATTATTTTAAAAATTTGATGTTTTGGATTGGTTTTGAGTGGATTTTTGACTGATTTTGATAAAAAAATCTTGGCAAACACAACAGATAGTATCAATAACTTTGTTTGAGGACTGGTTTGATGTAAAAATGTTTGATTTTTTAAAGAAGACAAACACAATTATAAGGTTGTCAAGGACAATATTCATTGAATTCCCACTTGGATTAACCAACAACACTTATTATTAGCAGATGACTTAGAAGCTTGGCCACACTGGCTCCCCCAGCATGACACTCACTTCTCAGGTCAACCAAGCTTCGAGTTCTCATGACGAACTCTTCATCTCTACTAAGAACCGCGAGTATGTGGGACGACTTTGAAGGTCCAACCTCCTACACCAACAAATTGAAGGATTTTGGCTGCTACAAACAAGAGGTGTCTAGTAAGGGCATCCGATTTAGGGGGTACTATGATAAACTCCCTCGGGAGGTCTCCCTACCCTTAGAACAAGGGGTTACATATCATAAAGTAACTGGGGGAGAGCTATCACGTACCACATCCCGTTGATTGCAAACTTTCCTTGTAATCACAAATTTCTATATCGGTTCAGAAGGACTTGGATTTAGCCCATTACCGCTTAGGGTTGTCCCTTGGGGTGAGTAATTTTTCCCATTAAGGCAGGCCCTTCTAAATGGGTGATTTTTTTTTTGATGGGTCTAGCTTTTTGATCACCGAGTTTGCACAAGGTGAGAGCATATATCTAGCGTTCTCAAACACTAAAACATGGTGTTCATTCACCCTCTAGTTTAATCTATGTGAAAGAAGATAGTTGTTCTTTTTAAAGCACCAATTGAAGTGTTTTCTACACTAAAAGATAGTTGATTGATTTTAAACCTTACTTATTATTTGAAAACACTTGAATTCTTTTTAAGCCAATGAAATGTGATGCAAGTCAATTTTAAATCCCATGAGTGAAAATATGCAAATTGTTGTTCATTTTAAGCCCATGAATGAAATATGATTTTTTTTGTAAATTTTAAGACCAAATGAGTGACATATGCAAATTATGGTTCATTTTATGCTCATGAGTGTAAATGCAATTTGTTGTAAATTTTAAAACTAATAAATGAAATGCAATTTTAGCTCTTCAAAAAGTGTGTTGAAAAATACATAAAATATTTTTTATTCAAAACAAACCAAAAATCCTACAAAACCACAAGTTAGATCTTCTTGATGAAAGCCACATGCTAAAAAAAAACATGAGTAAACCAAAAAAAACTTGAATAAAAACAACAATCTAAAATAGTGATAACTTAAACAAAATTTTAAACTGTAAAAATATATGGAAAACTAAGACATAGACCTTCAAAACTCAAAAACAAGTTTGGCAAAATCATGCACAACAAAAGTGTTATAAACAAAAGAAAATTTGGATCTTAACAAATAAATCTTAAAATTCCGCGAGCACTAATACGGCCATAACTTTCTCAAAACATATCAAAATTTAAAATCGTTTAAATTTATAGAAAGTTAAAAATGAGGTCTACAAAACCCAGATAATAGTTTTTGAAGATTTCATGTGCCCATTTTTTTGCTTACTCAAAATAAGATGACGGAATTTTGTGCAAATTCTTGGCTGTAACCTCCAAAACAACAAAAACAAACAAGAAAACAAATGATTTTTTCTGCAAAATTGTAAGATTTATGCCGGGTTCACCAATATAAGATGGGGAAAATAAAATAGCATAGACTAAGTGATAGCGAGCACAAATTTAAGCTAAAATCTCAATCTAAACAAGAGAATACAAACAATGCACGAGTAAAATGAAAGCATCAAACTAAAATACTCCACATGCTTGAAGTTGCTTCACTTCTCTTGTCTCTCCTATTTCTTCTTATGCCAATATTGTCCTCAAATTTGTTGTTGAAGTTGTGCAAATACTTATAAATAGTAAGCAAGAAATTTGGAGATAATGACTGTTAAATCGAAAATGGAGGAGAATGGTCTCTTTTATAGACAACCATTCAAACGAACGAACGAGATTGATCTTCTAGAAAGATTCTAAGATCAACGAATGAGGATGCATGAGAGGGAGGTTACGAAATGAATGACCAAGATCAAGTTTCTAGAAAGATGCCTAGATCAATGGTGGATAATTGATGCACCAAAAAGAGGTGGGCAATGAAGGCTATGACGCCGACGGCTATAAAAGACCATGAAGGCTTATGACAAAGATGACTATGACAGAAATAAAGGCCATGAATATGACATCTTTGACCAAAAGAGGTGCATAAATATATATTTTTAAATTATTTATTCAAAAATGGAGAGGGACAAGTGGAAAATAAATTATTTATTTAAATTATTTATTCAAAAGGGATGAATGACACATAATTAAAAAAATTCGCCAATTATTTAATTATAGAAGAATAAAGGGTCAAATAATTATTATCTGACTATGGATGCAAGATAAATAATCAAATAAATAATTTATTTAATTATTGGAGAAAGAGATATATTAGCAACACAATTAAATAACTTTAATTTATTAGGATATAAATGAGAAGGTGAATCATTTAAATAATTAAAAAATATTTAAGTAATAGAGGAATGTGATCAAACATTATTCAATTACCGAAAGATTATGGAAAGGAAAGATGACGCTCATGGACTTAAGAAATTTTTTCAGTGTCTACAATTATCATCATACAAAAGGGTATATGACATCCAATTGTAAGAAACTAAAAATTTCATCCAAGACCTCATAGATAATGGTGAGGTAAATGTTGATCAACATCTTGCAAACTCGGGAAATAATGACTTGGGCATATACAATAATCTGATGTCCGACCATGGGAAAGGAAATGATGCCGAAAAGGGAAAATTGTACAATCAGGTCAATCATACCTATGATAATGTTGTAGGTAACAAACATTGTTATGACCATCATGTCTTAGTTATCTCTATACAAGGCCCAAATCCAAAGTGTGGAGTCACCACACAAAGAGGGAATTTCACTATCCAAGGAGCCTCATTTCCAACAAAAGGGCCATCAAAAGATAATCTCATAGATTATAGTCTACTTGACCAACTCAAGAAAACTCCCACACAAATATCCATTTTGGACTTGAGGATTTCACCCACACATAAAGAGGTCTTATACAAAACCCTTTTATCATCGTCAATACCTATTGATATTAATACCGAGCAATTCCAAGCTATGGTAGGACACATTGCATCCACCCATCGATTACTATTCATGCAAGATGACCTCCCATCTCAAAAATTCCATAATCATGCACTACATATAGAGGTCTATGTTCATAAAAATTAATTCAAAAGAGTATCGATAGATGGAGGTGTGGGATTAAAAATTTGTACCCTCCAGTTGATAAAAAAACTTGGGTTATTCTGAGGATGTGATTGAAAGAACCAAAGGCATCACAATTTGTGCATATGATGATAATGAATGTAATTTCAAGGGAACAATCAAACTACCCATACAAATAGGGCTAACGTCTACAAAAAAATGTCAAGTCTTGGATCTTGAATTGACCTATAACATTCTTCTTAGTCACCCATGGATTTATGCCATGTAGGTCGTTTTATGAACTTACCATCAATGCATAAAGTTTCCCTACAATTACAAGGAAATTACAATTCATGGAGATCCAAAACCCTTCTACTATTGCAAGATTATGGAGGAGAAGTACTATAAAGTGCTTCAAGTTCCCAAAAATTATGAAGTTCCACTATCTTCCTCTTATATTGATCCATCAACATTGGCATCTACATCAGCTTCACAACAAGTAATCCTAGAAATCAAGGCACAAATCAAAGACAATTGTTTTAGTGAATATAGCCTAAAAGACTCTTTCTTTGTGGGACAACTACCACTAAATCCAAAAACATATGGTCAACCACAACATATTGAAATGGTATCCAAAAATTTCAAACATACCATATTCGAAAAGTGGGGAGATTTAAACACAAAGATCATAGATGAAGGAAATATATCCAAATAGATATATCAAAATGAAAGAGAATAATCTCCACTTCTAGTGGATACAAATATAAAAGGCTTCTAGCTAATGAAAAGCATGGGCTTCATAGGTATAGGTGGCCTTGGTTTTAAAAAACAAGGAATGCATGAACTGATAATCCTAGAAAAGTGAATAAAGAACATTGGTCTTGGTTATACCTCGAACAAAGATGTGGTCCCTCTCGTTGAGGATATCTCTATTGAGGAAGATGAAGCTTCTTTTTGGTTAATCACATTTGAATACAAGAACATTGATGACTCACCCATGTATATCATTGACTTATTTGAACATTCCTTGATATACACGATCACCACCACATCCTTTTCATCCCCCACCCAAGCCAAGGAACTTAAAATTTTATATCCCCAACTTATTGACTGGGACCAAAAATGAACACCAATTCTAGATTCGTTCAAAAATGATGAGGCAATCTCAGAGTTCATTGGGGTCTGAGATCACATACCTTTTAGAGACCATAAATCAAGATTTGATATAGAGCTAGATACAAAAGCCTATTTTGGGGACATGATTGAATCCGTTAGTTGTAAAATAGAGAATTTAAAAATCAAGACAAGATCTCAAAGTGAAACCCACAACGTGGCACTTTATGATCACAAAGTAGTAAAAATAAAGGATGCATCCAATGGTGAAAACCTCTCTAAGGTGCCTACACATGAAAGATTCAATCTCCCTAATATAGAGCAAGAAAAGGAAACAATCCTAGTATAATCATCGCAATCGATCAATGTGGGCACAATGGAGGCACCTCAAGTCATGTTTTATGCTTCTTCATTGGATGATGAAGAAAAAAACAATTTAGTAGCTTTCCTGAAAGATAAATATTTTTTTTACTTGGTCATACATAGATATGCTCAATCTTGACACATCATTAGTATTGCATCACCTAACAGTGCACCGTAATGCAAAACTAGTCAAGCAAAAGTTGAGAAAAATACATTCCCAAATTGCATTATTCATCAAGGTAGAGCTATAGAAGTTGCTTGATGTGGGTTTCGTAAGACCCATTGACTATCCAAAGTGGGTTTCAAACCTTGTACCAGTCTTAAAACCTACTAGGGGAATACACATATGTACAAATTTTAGGGATGCAAACAAGGCTTTTCGTAAGGATGATTTCCCACTACCCAATAAAGACATCATTTTTGATCTTACAATTGAGCACGGGATGCTTTCTCTTATGGACGGATTCTCAAGATATAATCATATTATGATATCCAAAGAAGACCAACACAAAACGAGATTTACCTTTCCATGGGGAACATACTATTGGAATGTCATGCCTTTTGGTCTAAAGAATGTAGGGAAAACTTATCAAACGGTGATGAACTTGATCTTTCATGACTTGTTCCACAAGATCCTAGAAGATAATGTGGATGATATACTAGAAAAATTCATAACAAGGAAAGGACATCTAGAAGTGTTGGCTAAATTTTTTGATAGGCTTGAAAACTATCAAGTGAGATTGAGTCCAAAAAAAGGTCTTTGGAGTCACTACTAACAAAATTTGGGGGTACATTGTATCACAAAGGGTAATCAAGGTGGACCCTACCAAATTCAAGGCTATAATGGAATTGTCACCACTTAAAACATTAAAATAGCTTAGAATCCTTCAAGAAAAGTTACATTCCATCATGAGGTTCATCATGCAATTTCTAGACAAGTGTCACCCATTTACACACTTACTTCACAAAGGTGTGGAATTCAAATGGGAAAATCATTATGAACAAGCATTCTAGAAAATAAAAGATTATCTAGCAACACCATCGGTCTTGATGCTAAAACTCATAAGAAAACCTCTAATACTATACATCTCAACAACTTTAGCAGTTCTAGGAGCTCTCTTGGCACAATGGGATGAAATAGGAAGGGAATGGGATATTTATTATATCAATAGGACCTTAGTTGCATTTGAGTTTAACTATACTCCAATTTAAAGAGCATGTTTAGCAGTAGTCTTTGCATCTCAAAAGCTAAGAAACTACATGCTTAGTCATGAAATCAAGCTTATTTTCAAGGCCAATCCACTAAAGTATTTTTTATCAAAGGATATTATCATGGGTCACATGGAAAAAAAGGTGATTATCCTTAGTGAATTTTATATTGAGTATATAGATCGCAAGGCAATCAAAAGACAGGTTATCACTGATCAATTAGCTGAAGCACCGCTAAATGCAAACAACCCCCTAGTATCTAAGTTTCTAAACGAGGCAATTTTTACCGTCACATCAACAAATCAATTAAAATTATATTTTGATGGGTCACACACAACATGGATTTGAAGTAGGTATTCTATTCATCACCCTACAAGGTGATTGCATCACAAAGTCATGCATATTGGCATTCCCATGCACAAACAATATAGCTAAGTATGAAGCCCTCATCATAAGGTTGAGGACGACTATCCAATGGTAAATTCAAGAACTATAGGTTTTTGGAGATTCCCAACTAATAGTGAGATAGGTTAACGATTATTATCATGCCAAAGATGAAAAATTGATGCCATACAAGAAAATGGTAGATAGCTTCAAGGAATATTTCATCGAAATTACCTTTGAAAAAACCTAGAGGATCAATAATAGGGTAGTAGATGTGATGGCCATCATTGGATTGTTGTTAGATATGTCACAAAATAGCTTGAAATATGAATTCCTCATCGAATATCTTCTCATACCAACTTTTGACATTATTGAATCAAAATTTTATGTGAAGTTTTTGGTCCCTATTCACTTTAGTATCATGACATTTTCACCTACCTTCACAATGGTAAATTTTCATCTAACCTTACACATCCTATGTAAAACCTTCATTCAAATATCCTCACCCTTCGTAATTATTTGTGATACCTTATGTTGAAAAATTCTTGATGTTACTAAAATTTCTTAACCAAGGATAATCTTACTCGCCTTAAAAGAGGTGTGGGAAGGTGTCTGTGGGTCACATTCAAGTGGCATAACCTTGGCTAAAGAGTTGTTGAGAATGGGTTATTATTGGCCAACCATGGAGCAAGAACCTAATCAGTTTGTAAAGAGGTGTCTACAATACCAATAGCATGGGGACCTTATCCATGCTCCAACATAAGAGCTTCGACCAACCACAACATTGTGGCATTTTTCACAGTTGGGATCAACTTCATAGGAAATATTACACCTACATCCTCTAAAAGGCATAAATTCATAATTACCACCACTAAATATTTTACAAAGTGGATTGAGGTCGTACCTATGACCTATATAATTGGGAAATATATTTCCAAATTCATCCTAAATTACCTCATTTCTTTTTATGGTGTTCCACAAGCCATCATCATAGATAAGAAAAAATACCTTTTAAAAACCAGTATGTCCATGAGATATACAACCAATTCAATATCAAGCATCATTTCTCTACCCCTTACTACCCCCAAGGAAATGGCCAAGCCGAGGCTTCTAATAAAACTATTATCACAATTTGGAAATAAAATAGTCAATGATGTTGGTCGGTATTGGCACTTGCAATTGAACCCCACCCTATGGGCATACAAAATTGGTATCAAAACACCCACTAGTGCTACACCCTTTTCCTTCATTTATGGTAATGAAGCCACCTTACCTATTGAGGTCGAGCTCTTGTCATTAAGAGTATCATTACAATACCTAATCATAGATGAAGAATATAGGGTATCAAGGTTGAATGCGTTGGAATTGCTAGATGAGCACTGTTTAGAAGCCATTAATCACCTGCAAGTGTATCAGAATCTACTAAGAATAAATTATAACAAGAAAATCAAGGGTCGACACTTCCAAGTAGGATATTGGTTTTAAAAGAAAATCAAAAGAATATGTTAGATCAAGATAGCAAGGGAAAGTTTGAACCAAATTGGTTAGGACTATTCATCGTCACGACAAGCTATGGTTCAAGAGCCTATCAACTAGCTACACTTGAAGGTGATCCCTTGCAGAATCCAATCAATAGCATGCATCTCAAAAATTTATATGCCTAGTACATGGGGAGTATTCTAAAATTGAAAAATCCAATTTTTTTTTAAAAACTACCATCTACTATCTATCATAGACTCTTTCTCTTATCATCCATTCCATCCATTACGTCCATCTTCCATCTATTTATTGAACTCATCCATGTCCTTATCATTGCTTGGTATTCGAAAAGTATCTATCCCCATTAGTACTACTTGGCATTATTCTAAGGTAATTTTGTCCTACCTATATCGAGGTAGTATATCACATTAGACTAGGGGCATATTCCTATACCTATGTCATCATATTGGGTTCTTGTATATTCCCTTAAGGTTATTTTCAAAATCCCCAAAATATTCAAAACATTTCAAAATCCCATAAACATTCAAAATATTTAAAAATCCCAAAAACATCTCAAAAATCCAAAAACATCCAAAAACATCCAAAATATTTCAAAATACAAAAAAATCCAAAACATGTCAAAATCCAAAAAAATCCAAATAAGTCAAAAACTTCATAACAGATCAAAAACATCAAAATCTCCAAAAAACATCATTAGCCATCATGTGCTAATATCTAAGTCCAATAATCAAACTACAAAGCCTTTGTGTAGTTATGTAGGTAAGGCCATCTTCGATGAGCCCTCAAGGCATAGGTTTGTCCCTTATGTCTTGCTCTCTTGGTCTAACATTTGAAAAATCAAAAACATTTAGAAATTTTTAAAACCAAAACAATTGGAAAACGTCACACAAAACCCAAAACACTCTCATAACATTAGAGAAACACAAAAAATTTAAATGTTCCCAAACTACAAAAAACAAATTTTATAAAACCCCAAAATACCAAAACAGCCTCAAAACATCATAAAAAAGTCAAAAACATTTAAAAAAATTGAAAAAAAAATCACCCATCCCATCTCACTTTCACTCACAATAAACTTTCAAACATAATAAATTGATTGTCGCCTCCAATCTTTGATAGATAAAAACAAAAATAAATACAACAATTAGTGAAACACCAACTTTAAATGCAAAAGTCCTACGTCTTAGTTATTGTCAAAGATTTTGGTTAATATTCATATCAATGACCTATCAAAAATTTGAAATATAGAACAGGGGATCCTAGGTCCTAAATGTAAAGAACCTAGGATTCAATGATGGCTTTTTTCCAAATTTTATTAGGATGTAGATCACAAGGTGAAAATATAAATTTTCAACCCTAAAGGTAAGCCAATCAGACCTAGATCTACATCTAATTAGGGGATTAGAATAGAATGAGAATGTTTTAGAATGATTAAACTAATGATCACATATGCCCTAATACATAAAATGTAAGATCCCGACAACTAACAAACATAAACAATAGTTTGCAAGTGGATTTGGGAAGTACAGAGGACAACAAACCTACTCAAATAAATTGGTTTTGATGTGCCTACAAGGACTCATTTTCCCAATGACGAATGGGTCTTTGAAAGGGGGTCATAATCAACATTTGGGTTCCTTTGGTGCTGGATCTAAGCTTTTGTTTTCCACCTAAAAATTTGTCGGAATGTCAAAAATGAATTATGCAACTTAGTTTTCATAGGTTGACAAGAATGATGACGACAAATGCAATAATGCAAAATTTCTCTTTGATATCTCTTCAATCTTTATTCAACTTGTAACCTACACATACACAAAGAGGGAAAATTGTGTGCACCAAATAGGGGCTTGCCTCAGTCAAACCTCGTGAATAGTGTTCCCACTTTCATAATGGCAATGAAAATAATGAAAACTTTAACGAAAAGGAAGGAAATAATGAATGAACAATTTTCTGCAACTCACCACCCTTCAATAGCTTCCTTGAAGGACTGAAGTCAAACACATAACTTCGATGGAATTGGATATTTATTTCTTGATTTACTTGAATGCTTGAATGCATGAAGACCTACAATAATAGTTATCCTTCACAAGACAACATGAACACACATAAAATTTGACATGATGTTAGGATCTTGATTGCTGCTACAAATGGCTGATAATAATGCTCTTGAATGCTCTTGACAATAATATTTTCTCTTGAATGCTAAAAGGTGTGTTTTATATTTCAAATGGAAAAATGACTATGTATTTATAGGTGTTTATCCAATTTCTCAAAAATTAGATTCCAAAATCCGACACTCAAAATTTGAATTTTGATCATTAAAATATTGCCAAAAACATATTTTAATTTAGGTCTTAGCTCATAAAAGGAACCCATTCACCCATGGGTGAATGGGTCCTGACCTAAAATTCTAGGATACACATGATCCAAGGCAATTTAATTATTAAATGCATTTATTTAATGTTGGTTCCCCTTTTGAAAAATGGTAAGAATAAGGCTTTGGAATGCATAATTTGGAAAATTTGAAGCTTAATTAAGTCCAATAAATTAAGGGACTTAAACATAATGTGAAATTGTAATGGTATACAATTTTCTACATTACAACAGTTAAAATCCATTAAAATCCAATACATGTCTTACAAATATATCTTTCCTACAATAGACACTATCATTGGTTATCACTTTAAAACAACGTTATTTGGCAATAGATATGAACGACACTAACAGTTTTGTCATTTTGATCTTTTCTTATGATTTATAATGTTGTTCATATTTCGATGATCCCTCAATCATGTCTAAAATGATTTAGAGGAGAAGGAATTGGGAATTTATTATTTCTTTCGTTTGATGTGTTTGTTAGATGATCTTGTAATACAACCTCAAAAAATACATGCCTTGTGTGTGCGAGAGTAGTCTCAGGTATAACAATGGCTAAGAAATATTAGGTTCTTCATAATTTTTTTGTCCTTCTCACTTTGATGGCTTTATTCTTTCACATGATCAAACAAGATTTATGTATGTAAAGTATGAACAAGGATACTCCTATTTATTTGTAGAGTCAAATTCAATGAATTAGATACAACATCACCTTGGTTCTTCATACCTTGGTACATCGTGTCTATTTTCTATATCAAAAATAAGGATTTTTTTGATGAAACCAAGCCTAATCTAAAATAAAAAGAAATATCATCTATTCTACCTCATCACATATATAATAAAATATTGAATAATCATAGGTTTGTTGTTATCTTGGTCAATCTCAATAATAATGCTAATCTAGTCCCTTTCTATCTCACTCTTCTACTTCTATCCATGCTAAAATTTCTATCTTGGTATTATGACATACAACAAAAATAACAAATAAATGCATCCATATTGCATCCACAAAATACCAACATGCATCTCATAGCATGCATCCTATATAATCATCACATGTCATATGAAAATACAAAAATAAATCATCCATTGTAGTATATTTCATCCATCCCGCATTCACAAATCGTTAGAATCATCATATACGCATGCACATCATCTCATAAGCATAATAAAGGAAATGAGCATCATCCATCATGAACATCATAATTAATTAATATCTAACTCACATCATCACATATCATGAAACATATCATAATGCATACAACTCATAAATACATCTATAAGCATAGTATACATCATCACATACATACATAATAAAAGATTAAGGCATAAGACAATATCATGTGTAAATACAAAAATCGATGTCATCTCATATTTATATCAAAAAATTAATGTCACAATACATATCAAAGTGTGTGATATATATCAAAGATATAAATGAGGCTAATCCATAGCCAATCAATGAATATACATCATTATCAAGTCTATATCAATTTATGGATACAAAAAATGTCTATGTACAAGTCAAAATCTATCATGAATTGGTATCCTATGATGTTGTGAGCCACTAGGTGAAGGCCTACCAATTGATAGACCACTTTTCGACCTTCTCAGACCCATGGCACTCCTGTGAGAGTAATTAGGCTGCCTCTGGTGAGCTAGCATGAACATGTGATATAACATCTAGTAATATGTGGCCTCGCTTTGAACCATCTTGTTCTCATGTGTATACCTAGCCAACGGGATGATATCACATTGTTATTGTGCTTTCTCCTCCAACAGGTGCCTCTTGGAAGTCTCCAAGGAAATTTTTAGCTCAATATGCTACCAACATGTCACTTATGCATCCAGCTAGGTGTGGAGTTGGTCTCGCTCTTCCCTAAACCCATCTCTCTCCTAATGGGCCTGGTCCCGCTCTTGCCTATAAGTGTCACTCTCTTGGTTGACGGTCTATAATCGTGGATCAAGAACTACTACCACATGTTGCTATTGTGGCTCATGTGGTGGTGGCCCCTGAGGTGGCACATGTGATGGTGGGCCCTCTATCGAAACCTAACCCTAACCTTTCCCTCTGCCTGCTCTACCATATTATCTCCTACCCCATGCAACTCTGACAATTGGATTGGTAACTCTTGTGGGCCTATTCCCTATAAACCATGCATCATATGATAGAGTGGTGTTGGGATCGTCGAGACCTCTTGAATAAATCCATAGAAGTGGTATCAAGTGGTCAAAATCAGTTGTGGCTATCTACAAAACCATATGAGGTCCCCACTTTGGAATCTCTCTAAAAGTGTGAGCATAAATGGCCTTACAATAATCAACCGAAGCATCTTACTACTCCCAAAATTATCTGGCAACCTTATTTAGTAAATACCACTCAATGATGTGTGAGGTATGACCTACTAGCCATTAGATATGTCTACAATATGTCAAGTTCCTGTCATCATCATCGCATGGCTCAATCTACATCTAGGGCCTCCAGGTAAACTCAGTCATGTTATTAATGACCCTCCTCCAATAACCCAAATAACCTATATGGTGGTGAGTCATCATACCTATTTATAATGGGGTCTCCATCATCTTTGTCTCTATACGCAATCAGTGGTTGAAACATGAAAATATGTTCCCATACCCTTCAATGAAGAAGTGTAACTCCTGCAGATAGGATAGCTCCTCCTCAATATACAACCTGGTGCATACCATGATATAGATTGTCCAATATGCAAGGGCCCCAAGCATAAACGTAGGCATCCTCCATGATCCTCTCCAAAACTATCCCCCATCCAAGGCTAAATAACTGAGATCATCTGTCTGGAACTAAGACTCCCATAATGAGTCCCAAAATCACCAAGGTAATGTCACCATAAATTTCAATTTATCACCAAAGGTCCAACTATCCACCATCAAGCTCCATATCATCTACTCCCAAAACTCGAAACATAGCCTCTAGGATAAGATCAACATTCTAAACATCCCATTTTCCATGAATGGGTACCTTGAGGATCCACCAAATGTCCTTGAGGTTCATAGTGGCCTCACCTATGGGTAGGTGGAATGAAGAAGTCTTCGAGTGTCAACTCTCTACCAAAGCAGTCATCAGAGATAGGTGAGTCTGATCTCTAGCATGTAAGCAATAGGGTACAAGCTAGATTCTCCTAAGAAGAAAATGCCAAGCTCTCTAAGGGTAGTGATCTACTTCAATATATGTGGTCTTTGCTCTTGGGATAACATAGGAATTGAGCAAGCCTGCACATATAATGCACAAAACATTAATTTGCTAAAAAAAATTAAAAATATGAGTCAAACTAGCTAGAAAATAAAAAGTGAGTCATTTTTGCAAAAGTCACTTCAATATAAAAAGCAAAAGTGTGGTTATTCTACAAAAGCGTCACTATTGTGGAATAACGTCACTATATCACAACTGTGTCACTATTATACGTCATTTTGGTACAAAAAAGAGCCTCTAAAAAGCATCGCTATATCTTACAAAAGAATTGCTATATCTCGCTAAAGCATCACTAAAGTTCAAAACTCACATGAAAGTAGAGCTATGACACCTATTGCAAAGGCACCACTATTTGTTGCAAAGGAATTGTGTCAGATTGCAAAAGCATCACACCAAATTGTGATGCCTTTGTTTGTCCTTATTCTAGCCTACCTTTAGCTAACTAGAAATAAGTGCAAGGAAATTTTATCAAGGTACGTATTGAGGTGTTGTGTCAGCTGACCATTGGAACTTGCGAAACTGATCTATGTGGTATACTGCATGAACTAAGTGGGCCATAGTGTCAAGTTCTCTACAAAATCTGAACTCACAAATCTCACAAGTTCTTTGATCTGTCAAAATCAAAGTGTGCAAATGAGATTGAAATTCACCTAAATGAGCATATATGCCTAGCATGACCTAGGGTTTTTACCCTATAACTCAATTTTCTTGCTTTGTATCTAGCCATGGTCACTTCGTCAGTCTCCTAGGACTTATTTTTTCATCCTCTATTTAGCCTAGGACCACTCCCATGAACTTGTCACGATATTGACCTAAAAATCATTTTTTCCATTCAATCTCTTGAGGGGGCAACACACCAACATTCCTTCATCTATTCGAGCACAGTGGAGCATCAATTTTTTTAAAAATAAATAAATTTTGATCTAAGCAACATCAGTTCTTTAAAGCAACGCAACATGTACCTCGCTTCAAAGAGGGGGGAAATGCACAAACCTGAAAATTTTCTAAGTATATCACACACCTAGATTTTGATTACTAACACCATTTCTCTCATAATTCACCTATTTCATCTATTTAATTAAATAATATCCAATTATTTAGTTAAATTCACTTGTTTCTCCTATTAATTGAATAATTAGTTTTATTTGTATAATTCTTCACCTTCATACTAATTTCTCTCGTTTTCATTAAATAATATTAAATTATTTAATTAAATGTCATTTCCTACCTTGATTAATTAATTCAAAATTATTTAATTAAAACTGGACTAATTCTTCCAACTTGCACAATTAAATGATTTCTTAAATTTTTTAACTAGCTGATTATTCCTTGAATCCTCCAACTTGCATAAACAATATTCTCATGAAATATTCCCTTTTCAAATTTAAATTCTTCCCTCCACATGATTAATATCTCCAACATATTTCCTAAATTAAGGGATTTGTTGAATCCTCATGGATTATGTACCCATGATTAAATATTTGATCCACACCTTCATGGATTTTTGACCCTTGATTCATCCATTGATCCACACTCACATATTTAATTCAATTTAATCCCTTGATTATTATTTTCAATCCTCACCATTGATTATAATTCCTAAAATCTATAAATACCTCATTTTTTAACATGAATTTCATTCACAATCTTCATATCACCCTTACTCTCTTGAATTGTTGAGCCGTTTCTTTAGCAATTTGAGAGAATTTTGAGAGCATTTGTGAATCAATCACTTCAAATTAAGCTTTTTCATAATTGCATTAAGAAAATTTGATCACTCCACATCACTTCACCACAAATTTGCTTCAAATTCACAATGGGATTGGGAGGTTTACACACTGGTTTAGATTCATTTGCTTGAATTTTGGTTTAATACTTTTAAATTGAATCTTCTTAGTGTTGTTAATTGAATTTAATTGAATGTGTCTTTCATTTGTTCATAATCTTTTAGTTTCTTAGCATTTTAAGATCCTAATTGCTTCCATTTTGATGTTATTTGATAAATTGAGCTAACCATATGACACAAAGCATATGGTGTTTCACTCAACTTGAAGAAGAGTATTTTTGTTGTTCATGAAGGTAAAATTCTTGGTCATTTATTATCAAAAATGGAATTATCAATGATCCCAAGGGATAAATGCTATATTATCTTTTCCTTTACCAAGACACGAGAAAGGTTTACAAATTTTTCTTGGCAGGATAAATTTTGTGAGAAGATTTATCTGTGATATAACTTACCCTTATGAAGCCATTAACAACCATGTTGAAGAATAATGTTTGTTTTAGCTGGTCAAAAGAAGGCAAAAGAAGTTTTGAGAATATCAAGGAATCTTTAACATCTGCACTTACACTTGTTATTCTCGATTTCTCAAAGGATTTCATTTTATATACTTTTAAAAGCATGGATACAATCTCAACTATGCTAGTGCAACAAAACAAGGAAGGTTTTGTTGCGGCCTATCATGGTATTCTTTTAGCTAAAAAATTTGGGGTCTCCAAATTGTGGCTTGAAGGGGACTCTCTTAATATTATCAAATCCCTTCAACTTACTACTCCCCCTTCTTGGTCGATTGCTCATTTTATTAATGACTCTTTGTCTATCATCAATTCTTTTGAGGAGATTAAAATTTTGCATGTCTTTAGGGAAGCCAACTCGTTGGTTGATGGGGTGGAAAATATGGGTGTCGTTTCTCGTAATTATTGGGATGTCTTTGAAACCCTACCTCTTAATCTTAAGGATGTCTCTAATAATGACCAGCTGGCATGTCATTAAGTTTATAAAGTTGGGGGATTTGCTCGATTATTTTTCTTTGAGTTGGGTCTTGCGTGTCGTGGTTTGGACTTGTTATTTTCATAATTACCTCCTTGTAATCTATGTTATGATGGTCTGGCAGCGTAGTGATGGTACTTTTTTCGGCAGGCTTACATGCTTTCTAGGTAATTTTTGTATTCCTCTGCGTTATGCTTGTCTTATCTTTTATGTGTTGAAGGTTAAGGTGTTGGCGGTTTGTTGTTCGTTGCTTGTCACTATGGGTGGTGCTTGTTGCAGAGTGGAGCCGAGATCTTGTGAGGAGTTTAAGATGAATGGGATTTTGTGGGATCACTTGGAGAAGGGTGGGGTTTGCCCATATTTGCTCAATCTTCAAGGGTCGAACCTTGAGGCGAAGAAGGTCTTTGTTAAAGTATGGAATGAGAGAATTATACAGTTCATAGGTGTGGAATTTAAAATCAATGAGGAATTTGTGGCGGAGTTTATTGGTCTAACTATCTTTGGTAGGAAATTTTATCATGACAGAGGAGTTGCTAAGAAAGCCCTAGCTAATTTCTTCAAACATGATGAAAGGAAGAAATTAAGATTTGTCGGGAGTGGTGGGTATTCTCAAAAATCGCTCAAACCATTATGGAGGGATATTGCATTGGAAATTATGCATTTCTTCACTCTCGAGGGTAGGTTCTCTGTGATATATAGTTACCATTTTATGTTGCTTAACCATTTTTGACATAATGCTCTAGTGTCGTTTCCCTTTTATCTTTTGTATTCTATAGAGCATAGCATTGAATATCACCACAAGAACCCTAAGAAGGTCATACTCCATGAAGGGCTCATGAATTTGATGGTTGAACATTTAAAAATGGAGGTAATCGCTACCTCTCCTAAGCCTCAATCACGTAAAAAGGCTGGTAAGAATTCTAGCTATGAGACTGGTGATTCGGTGGAGGAGTGGGATGGAAATGATGAGGATAATTTTGAATTTGAGGAGCAGTCAAAGGAAACTAGTGACTCTGTTGATGGTTCTAAAGCCTTTGAGTCGTGGTCGAAGGGTTACGAAACAGATGTTGAGGAGAAAGAATTTGGTAAGATGTCTAGGAAGAAATGTGTGAAGGGTAAGAGTAAGAGTTTCATAAAAGAGAAGAAACAGGGTAAGAAGAAGGTTGAGGAGTCGAAGGTTTTGGTGGAAGCTCATGATTTTGAATTCAATCAACTTTCAGATGCTAGCAATGTGGGTATATTGGAATAACCTATTCTAAAGTATGGCGTGGAGGGTGTTAAAGTTTTCTCTGGGGCTAATCAGCCGATGGAGGGTATCATGCACAGGTTGGAGGGTTTTTTTTCCAAGGAGATGGACCTGGTTCTGGATACCTATGGCTCTCCTCCATTTTCAGAGCTAGTTAAAGGGAGTGTTGTGAAGGTGGAGCGGCTAGAAATTTTGGCCGATCTTGTGAACTTGCCTAATAAGAACTGTGTCAAGGTCGATGTTATAGAAGTGGAGGATTCCCTTGTGGAGGATGTTATGAAGGATGGAGAGGAGTTTTGGGAGACTCTCGCTGATACTCTAGGCTCTCAAGAGATTCCCCCTGTTAATTGGGATGAGGTTAATATGAATATGTTTTGCAAGATGGCTAAAGATGGTACTCAAAACCTATTTTCTCTTATTAAATGGCTCTTCTCAGAGGTTAAGGAGCTCAATGGGCAACTTAAGAACTGGCAAGATGTTTGTGTGGCATTGGTGCACAACAATAAGAAGGAGTGGGCTATTAAAGGTAAAGTAAAATCTATGAATGTTATGCTAGATAAGTTGGTTTTGAACTTTGATCGCATTGGTTATTCCCATGAGGAGAGGATTACCTCATTGGAGGTGGTTGTGCAGAAGACCTTTGAAGAGAGGTTTAATAATATGGAGCATAAAATTTCTAAGATGTTTGAGGATTTGAAGGCAGTGGTCAATATCAGCAATAACTCTATGAAGACGATTGCTAAGGGTCTCTCTATGTTGAATGAAATGGCTATGAAATGGACTGGGAAACCCCTCGAGTTGGGTGATATTGTGATGGCTTTGGAAGAGGTTTGTCCTAAGAATTTGTTGGATAAAGATGATGGGTTTGCTCCTATTGCACAGAAGGTTGTTGATGTTGTTTTGTGTCTAAGGACGAGGAGTAAAACTAAGAAATGGGTTGCCATCTCTTTTGAGGAGCTAAAGGAAGTTATGGATATGCATGAGGGGGTCATTGAGGAGAATTTGGCGTCGGCTAATGAATTGGAAAAAATGTTGTATCTTTGTTGTGTTGTTTGATTGGGCTACGTTTTGCTGATGGGTTTCTTGCTTTCTTTCTGTAGTCAGCTTTTGGGCTTCCTTGTGTTGTGGGTTCTTATGGTTCTATCTTTTTTGTTGCGTTTTTCCTTGTAAAGGGTTTTGGGGTCCCTTAAAAACCTATTTTTCCCAATTAAAAACAAAACGAGGAAGGTTTGGAGAAACCAATTGCTTTCTTTAGCCAAGGATTGAAGAAGTATGAAGAAAGGTATTCTTTTATTGCAAAGCATGTCGTAGTTGTGATTAGAATTCTAAAAAAATTTAGGCACTTATTTCAAATAAAAAAATTTATTTGATGGTTGCTCACTCAAGTGTTAGATTTTTTTCCAAACAAAGATTTAAATGATAAGAGAGTTGGTTTGATAACCAAAGTCATGGAATATGATGTGGAAATTAAAGTTTCTAAGCTCATAAGAGGGAAAGGATTGTGTGAATAGCTAGTTGCTAACTTAGAAAATAATGAAGAGCTTGAAGAAGAGGTTGTCCAAGTGCTTAATAATAAAGATCAAGTTGTTGTCCCAACATCTTCTTCAAGTTGGGTGCATAAAATGATGCATTATCTTCAAACAGGTGAGTGTCCTAAAGGCTTAAACAATGTAAAAATAAGGTATTTTAGATTGCAAGAAATTCCTTTTGTGATTGTAGATGGCATCTTGTTTAGAAGATATTTCAATGACGTATTGTTAAGATGCATTAAAGTTGATCAAATTAATAGAGCTCTTGAAGAATTCTATGATGGGGCAATTGGTGTTCATTTTGCACCAAGAACAACAACGCTTAAAATAATGAAAGTTGGTTACTTTTGGCCTAATTTTTATAAATATGTGAATGCATGGGTAAGGAAGTGTAGAAAGTGTGCTTTATTTATAGTAAAATAGAGGTTGGAAACCTTACCATTGCATCCAATTCAAGTAGAAAAAATCTTCATGAGATGGGGTCTTGATTTTATTAAGCTCATTAATCCACCATCCAATTTAGGACATGAGTGAATACTAACAACAATGAATTAATTTACCAAATGGACAAAAGGAGTAGCATTGAAAGAGGAAAATGAAAGCTCAATCCTAAAATTTTATAAATATTTGGTTGCAAGGTTTGAAACTCCAAAATCCATTATTTCAGATAATGCATTAACTTTCATTGGAAAAAAATATCTGATTGGGCTATTAAAAATAATATATTTTTGAGTGATTTGAATCAAACTATTACCCATAGGGTAATGGTCAAAATAAAAATATTATTAGGATCATCAAAAGAATATTAGAAGACAATAAGAGAACCTAGCATAGCAAACTAAAATTAGCTTTATGGGCTGAGAGGATAACTCCAAAAAGGTCTACATGTAATTCACCTTATGTACTTGTGTATGGAAAAGAGGGAAGGCTACCTATTTTTGTTGAGTTACCAAAACTTAGCCTTATGAAGGAGATGGAATTGATGGAAGAAGAGCTAATGGAAGTAAGATTTGCTTAGATTATTGAGTTGGAAGAAACAAGGAAGAAAACAATGCAAAATTTGAAGTTCCATCTAGCACAAATGAAGAAGAATTTTGACAAGAAATTAGTTCTAGGAGTTTCCAATGAAGGAGATTTGGTCCTAAAATGGGATGAGTTAAAAAGAAGGCCCGAAAAACACACTAAATTTGATGCTATGTGGATTGGTCATTTTTTGATCATAGGTTGCAAGATGCACAACACTTTTCAACTATCCAAAACTGATGGAGAAGAGCTACCAATCCTAGTTAATGGGATTCACCTCAAGAATTTCTATTGAGGTATTGATATATAATTGTAACATATTAGGATAGGTTTGTTCAGTGAAATAAGTATTGTAAATTTTTAGTTGATTCTTTCCTTTCCAATAAGTGATGATGCACAATTTTTTGTCCTATTAGAGGACTTTTGAGTAATTTTTTCCTCTAAGTTTTGATGCACAATTGGTTTTATCCTTTTAGAGGATTGTTTGGGTCTTGTTTTAGTTTTCTTCATCTTAGGTTGTTACTATTCTATGTATCTCTTAGTTGTCCTTTGAGTTGTCTAAGTTCCTTTTCAAGCCTATGTGACTCTATTACCCAATGAATATGCAAGGCTACTGGTCTTATTGGTTTTAGCAAGAAATAAACTCTCAGAGGTTGCCAAGAATGTAATCCATATTTTCATAGGTCCTAGGAAATAACATTGTTCTTTTCACTTAAAATTCTTGTTAGAAGATTTTACTTAAAACAATATTCCTCAGAAATCATCAAGTTTCCCATGTCAAAAGGAAAGAAAAGTAAAAGAATTCATGCCAAACTTAGGGAGATTTCATGGAGAATAAAATAGAAGGTTCATGTTTGGGCACCAACAATAGAGGAAAAGGAGAAAATCTAAAAAGGCTTCACGTGGGAAAGGAGCTAGGGTTCTTTCTTTTGTTAGAACTAAAGATTGGAGGAGCTTGCATGGAGTTTTGATGATATTTCAAGTGATTTCTTTCCATGAAGAGAATAAGACAAGAATTTTTAGTTGGATCACAAATCTCGCAATCATGCCCAACCATGCAAAGTTCAAATTGGAACTTTTAATGCACAGTTTTATAGCTTTGAATCCATTACACTTAATTCTTTAAAAAAAAATTGAAGTGATGAATACAATAAAATTTGAAAGAAAGATATAATAGGCATAAAGAGGTTAAAAAATGTATTAAAACCCTACCCTACGCCCATAGTCTTTCGAAAATCATAGAGATGTCAGGAAACTTTGCTCAAAATTTTTTGTATGTGGAGGAAAATGTGGTTCCCTCAAGGGTTAAGACCAACATACAACCATACTGCCTTCCTGTGGCTCATCTAGGGTAGCCTACAAGTAAACCATAGCCAAAAAACCATTGAAGATGTTTGAGTTTACCAGAGTTTTGAAATGGTTTTAAAACCCTAGTCAGATCGTGAAGAGAGTGAGATTTTTAGTGAATGATAATCTTGGTGTCAAATCCAAAGGTATAGTCACCATTTCAAGAAGGTGAAGCATTTATATCTCACAATAGTTCATGATAGTTGAAAAGAGATTCATTATGATAGGGACGACCTTGTTGTTTGTTTTAAATGATAATACATTCAACTTATCTATGATGGTATGTATAATGCCATGAATGAAAGTAATAAGGCAATATGTAAATGTATGGTTGTTTTCAATAACAAATCCATAGATTTTGTAGAACTAGAGAAGATACCCAGACCTTATGCACTTGTAAGTCATAATTCCAAACCACAAAGCCTTACAAATATATATGCTAATATGAGATGATAGTGGTAAGGCAATCCATGGTCTTATCACCTTCTAGGGTTTTTGAGACCATAAAGCATCCACATGATGCATCAACACAATCATATACCCAAAGACAATATATTGTATCATGCATGGCCAGGTTTTTAAGATATGAAAGTGATCCTTATATCCCTAGGAGCTTGATGGAAATGATCAAAGGACTAGTACAGTGGAATTATTTCAATCACAATGTGGTAATTCATTTCAATGATAGCCCATGAAAGGGTTAGTCTATAGTCAACATAGTCATAGAGATGGTTGTAATGATAGAGAACAAGAGTTTAGAGATGATGATCATATGAGTTCCCATAGATTATGTATAATAGATTTTAGGAATATGTCTTTTATTGCAATCTAAAGCATATTGAAGATACTTTCTTCATGAATATGAAAGATATCATGAAGAAAGTTAAGAGTGTGTTGAATAAGACAAGTGCCAATTATCGATAGCCAATGAACATGCAAGTTCATGATTATAAGAGGACTTTCAAAACCATTACAAAACCCTATCAAGAACACATTTATTCCTTCAAAATGACAAAAGAGATGCATGGTGATGTTAGTACAATCCAAATATTTGAAAACAAGTTGTTCACTATGGAAGACGACCAATGAATGTCAAATCAAATTCACCAAATGTTGCTCTCCAATCAACAAGGATGAACTAGGAAAAATCTTGTATAGGTCTAAGACACATAGAATGCATGGAGGGACAATATGAATAAAGATACATTGCAAAGGGTAGAGTAGGACTATAATGATAGTCAAAGAGGACGGTGCAGAGAGTTAAAGTGGTATGTAAGAGAATATCCAAACCTAAAGGACAAGCTACACGAATGAATGACAGTCCTTTATGACTATGAAGGATGCAAGGACGATCATAATGGAAAGAGATCAACATGAAAAATGGGCTATGGAACATGCAAAAGATAAAATTAAAGAAGGCAAAAAAACATGAATGGATAGCCACCTTTACATGATAGAATCATGAATAAAGGATAGTCATTTTTATATGATTTTGCATTGGAAAGGTTTGAGGATATTCATGTCAAAGGAATGGATTAACAGTCAAGTCACCAATAAATGAAGAGTCTCTTCAAGACAAGATAAAATTGGTGATTAGTAAGGTAGCACCTCACTAGGACAATCATGCCAATGCACATGAGTGAAAGGGAAAAAATAGATAAAGGACAGTCACAAAGGGGCATAGTTCTCTAAGTGACAATGATAGATAGGACTATGAAATGTTTGACTATATAGTTAACTTTGATTGTCATCAATACTTAACTGTATCTTTAATGGGGGCATCTGGGAAATAATGTCTGAAGGCTTCAAGATAGTGAAAAATGACAATGAATGCATAGTCCTGTTAAGATTACAAAAGGTGACATAGTATGAGGATTAGCTATCAATCAAATATTTGGTAAACAATGCATAAGAAAATTCTTTAGTTATATGGATCCTTGAATGATACCCTGGCTAAAAATCTATGACACCGGTGTTGGATCTTTGAGTTCATCTGGTATAGATTTAAATTTGAGGATATTTAGTTCTTGAACAAATTAGAGGGAAATGGTAGGTAGTTTGAGATTTGAAATATCCTCTAGTAGCCTAAATGGATCAAATTTTCCTAGATATTGTAATGAGCAATGCAATAATTTTTCATGTGCTTTAAACTTGGAAAGGTCAAGTAGCTTAAATAAAAACCTTGAAAGTGTTTAAGGACATTTGAAGTAAATTTTCCCTATAGTACATCAGTACATGGAGAATATTTGCAATGATCACAAAGGAGAACAACTACAATGGGTAATTAGTTATCTCAAGAAAGATTGCAAGTATAAGAAAAAGGTTGCAACATAGGAGTCATTTTAATGAAGATCAAGGGTTTATGAGTAACACTCAAAGATGAAAATATTATCAAACCTCTAGGTATTAGTCACTATGATAGTGATTGGACAGTCTTTATGATTGTTATGATAGTCCAAGGAAGGTGAGATTATGATAGTCATGGGAGCATATGGTCATACATGAAAAGCATAGTCAATAGACAATCTTATGAATTGCAAGAGTTATCAAAGTATAGTCATATAAAGGCAATCAAGGAGGCATAAATTCATGAAATGATGAGGCATCTTTCTATGGTGACAGTCACCAAGGAAGGGAAGTGATATGAAGATCCATATGATAGTTTAAAAAGGGCATATCCATGTGGCATTCCTTATTGCCGACCTTCAAATATTTAATGATAGTCATAACATGAAGCAAAATCATCATGAATGTCAAGATGCACATTAGGAGCTCCCAAACAACCTCGTGACAGTCCTTAAGTAACATAAAGGGGGAAATTGTATATAAAAATTGGACAGAAAAATAGTGAAAGTCCATAGGGGTAGAGTTAGTGATTGTGATAAATTCAAGAGGAAATAAATGATAAAAAGGAAGTCTTATCATTTTTATAAAGGCCTAGGATAGTAAATACAAGTTTTCAAAGAAATACTCCTATCAATATTATGCATCATTAATAAATGACTTGTAAGAATTGATAATACTCATCAAGATTAAAAAGGGGCAGTCTATCAAAGGGAAGGTCCATAACCATGTATAAAGGGAAGCGATTTATACTTGGTAATAAAGTAGATTCAAGGGGTAGAAATGTTATTTCAAACCTCTTAAGACTTCATTTATAAGCCCTTAAGTTTCCTTACACACCACCTTAAATACCTTGTCATCTTCAAGTTTCAAATAACTCTCTCGCATGCTTGTTGTCATGTAGTATGATTACAAGTTAAGTAACCTATTAATGCTCAATTTTGGTGCATGTACAAGCAATTTAGGCCTACTTAAGAAGCCCACATGGTTACAACTAGAGTTTAGAGGATTTTGAGGCCAAAAGCATGTAGTTTAGAGCAATTTAGGGCCCTAAAATAAAGTTTTTTTGCCTTGTACACTCAACAAATTGAAAAATTAATGAAATTTGATTGAAGACATCAATTCCAATCAATTTCATTTTTTTTTAGAAGACCAGTTCAATAGTTGGGGGCATAATTCAAGGAACATGCAAGGGGCTAGAGGTCAACAGTTCAAGTCAACTCTTCTTCACCAGAATTTGCATGACTGGCTACTAGTTTGACATCCAGTTCCACATTCATCCAAGCTCAACGTCTTCCACGATGTTCAACTTCTGGAGTTTTTTATTAGATAAAGAATTCAACTCTTTTAGAATCAATTCTTTCATGATTTTTTTTCCTTACAAAAAATAAAATATTGTAACTCAATTTGAGAGACATTTCTAAATATAGAGCAGAAATTTTATGTATTTTCAGTATTTTTAAAGATTGTTACAAGCAAACTCCTTTTTATTAATAAAAAACAACATTTCGCCTTCTCAAATTTCTTGTGTTGAATGTATTTGAATGCTTTGATTTAGTTTTTGTGATTTCAATATCGAATACTTAAATTAGGTCTCATTTAAAATCATCTTTATACAAGAACATGAAAAATTATATAGGTCACAAGCTATGTTAACTATTTTTAGAGGTTTTTAGTTGTGAAAACATGGTTTTCCTTCAACAAAAGTTGAAACATAACCTCCCTTTGAAACATTTTTGTATGAGTTTTTCAAAAATTGAATTATGCATAGAATAGAGCATTTTTTGAGAGGAATTGTGAGTTAGAACAAGTACTAAGTCTTTTAATCATTGGTGCATCACCTCCTAGCTTCAGTTTTCTAAGTTTCATTTATTTTATCTATTTTTGTATCATATCAACAATCTTTTAGGATTTTCTTCTCAACAAGTAACATGTGTTCAAAACAAGCCTTGGAGAAAGCCTTGGCGGCCCTCACAACAAGCCATGGCGACGAAGACGGAGATCTCCTCGGTGGTGGAGACATCTCGACGAAGCTGCAAGAGAATGCATCAATGGAGAAAGGATGCTCCAAAGTTGTGAGGGTTGGCGAAAGACGTAGTATATTTAAGAGCAAAGGCCATGCTGCGAAGGCGACGACGATGGCACCGCGATTACGGTAAGGGAGATTTTCATATGGTGGGTTCATTCCTGTTGCAAATGCCATCTCCGTTAATTTGAAAAACAAAGACGATTGAGGAAATTGATCATAATGCTTATGTTTTCTCCTTACATGGGGTGATTTGTCGATTTAGGGTTTTTTGGCCTAGCCTCCCTCAGCTGCACACTTGGATCTCAGAACAGTGGGAGCCTCTAATTACTGGTAAAGTTCATATTTTCCCCATGGTTAAGGGGTTATTTTTTCTAAGTTTGATAATGCTTAGGATAGAAACAAAATCTTATGCAATCATTTTTTTAGCTGGGAGGACAAATTTTTGTTGATGATTAAGCCTTGGCATTCTCATTTCAACCCTTCTTCTGAAACGTTTAATAAGATCTCGATTTGGGTTTGGCTTCCTAATCCCCCCCTCCATTTATGGGTTGATCCTCTTTTAGAGGAAGTGGGTGAAGCCCTTGGAGATTTCTTTTTGGTGGATGATGAATCCTCTAATATTTTTCACTCCACCTTTGCCCGCATATTGGTTGAAATGGATGTTTCAAAAGGGTTGCCTACTGAGATTTTACTTAAATATTCTAAGGGTTATTGGGTTCAATATTTGGACTATGAAGGGATTCCCTTCCGATGTAGAAGATGTTTTAAAACAGGTCATATGGCTACACACTATGGATTTGAGAAAAAATCAACGACGCCTACATGGTGGAAAGGTGCTTCTCAACAACATTATATGGTTGAAGAAATCTGAGCAACATATGAGTTTTTTTGAGGTGGTTGTGTTGGAATCACAGTGTCTAGGGGAATCCTCTTCGGATGTCACAAATGGTGGGGTTGTTGATGTTGTGCAAGATTATCATGTTGAAACCCCTAAAGAGAGAGAGAGATAATGGGCCTCAGGCTTCCATTTCCATTGCAGGGAGGAATACTGATGAAAGCTTTGTGACAGTGGTTGCAGGCATTCAGTTTTAGGATAATGGTGTGTTGGCTTGGCATGATAAGGAAGCACAAGTGGAAGAGGGTTGGAATTCTATTAAGGGAAAGAAATCTATGTTCGCTAAGCCTTCTTTTGACATGACTCTCTACTCCCACAAGAGTAGCTCTAAATGTAAATCTTGATGGTTCTTGGTTGGGGGCTAGTTTTTGGCTGGTTGCAGGCTATTCTTCTTGTAGCTTTGTTTTTGGTTGTGGGAGCCTTTTTATAAAAAAAAAAACTCATGTTATTTGGCTTTGGATGCCTTTTTAATCCATGGTTTTTTGTGCTTTCATGGTTCTTATGATTGTAAAGGGTTTTGGATCCCTTCAAAACCTATTTTTACCTTAATCAAAAACAAGATTTTAGGAGGTCCATTAAGGGAACTAGCCCTCTCTGGAGGCTCATCTTCACCATAGGCAACCCATGGCTTGAAGATGATTCCATGTTTCATAAGGTAGCATAGTTTACACTTAGCTAGGGTGGTATCCTCATGACAATAAGTTGCACTTAAACCTTTTTCCCAACAATATTGTCATTTATTATATCTTAGTAGGTAGAGATATAATTGTCACTCTCATGAAGTTTTTTTGGCTTTTGTCCCATCCTCGTGTTAAAACAATATTTAGCTCAATATTAAACATGTCATTGTCACCAACCACCAATCCAAAGAGGGATTGGTTGTTACATTTTTCTCGTACAAGGAACTAAAAGAGATTAACTATTTGTAAGAATCTCTTTTTGAATTAATGCAATTTTATGTTTCCATTCCTTCTTATTCAAAAGAGGCATTGCAAGATGATGTGCTCACAAACAACACCATTGTGAGAAAATGGATGCAAGTGACTTATCATCCCCACAAGATGGGATGGATGGAAAGTATCTAAGGCACTTATTTCTTGGAATTCAAGATAAAGACATAGCTCAAGATAGGTGAAAATTGATCTATAGTCTTTTTGGTTGAGAATACATTCAAATACTCAATGTTTCAAACCAAGTTGCACATTTTCTTGGGAAAAGAAATACCTTTTTACTCAAATGAAATGCATCATATCCAGTGTCATCAAAAAATGAAGTCTCGATATTGACACCAATTTCAAGCCTTATTTCCTAGTAATATTTATTTAAGGACTAAGTGGTGCACTACATCTAAAAGTTGTAAAAAAAGATTAGTTGTTAGGTGTAGAATTTTTTCTCTAATATAAGGAATCAATGCTCAAACACATTTAAATGGTCAAAGAGATCAGTGAGATTTTCCATCTATAGTAGATATGAAATTGAGATTAAACTTGGTTATTTCCTTGTGTAGCCCTTATAAGATTGTAAGGAAACACAACTTTCATAAGTAGGTATGTTTGAGTTAGTTTCTTGTGGTCAAATAATGCACTACTTGCATTGTCTTCACCTAGTATGGGACACTTGTTGGATTTGGTTTATAAGTGATCTCAATGTAATGTTTGGCAACTTTAAGGGGATCTATCAAATTTTCTACTTTTAACAAAGTTGTTTACACTAAGTTTTGGTGGAAGTAAATATGAATGTTGAAAATATTGAAAGGTAAAAAGAATTCCTACATTGCCTATGCTTATCATATGGGAATTGATGTGTTAGGTATTGAATAATGAGAATGTAAGCTATATAATTCCCTATAATGCAATATAAGGATAAGCAAATGGTGTTGGAAAGAAAATTTCATAAACATGACACTAATTATCGGTATTGTCACAACATTTGTCACATAAAAGCTCCTTGGGAGAGAGTATTCTCTAGCAATTATTATTATTATAGCATTGAACTCCATAGCTTTCGAAAAATATGGAAATTCTCATAAGGTTTTGTGAATTTCGCTAATGTCAGAGCAATGCATTATACAACTTTCCATGCTTTACCAATGATTGTGTTGATTATTCAAAGCCAATGTACTTCTTTGGGGCACTTCCCTCTGTTGGTGTTTTTGTTCCCACATAGGATTTCCAATTCTCTAAGAGGTAGCCAACCTCCATTATAAAGAACCACAAAGGCTAGTGGCCAACTAAGTAGATTTAGTCAAAGACTGACATCTTCTACACTTCTGGCTCTGCATAACCAAGGTGTGTGAACCTAAGTGTGTTCATATGAATGTTCTATGACTGGTAAGAACACTTCTTCTTACAAATTACAGTCCCTACACACACAATGAGATAGTAATTACTATCGGTATTGGCATACCAGAGAATAATAATAGGTATCTTAGAGCAACAGGATTGAAAACTTCAATGTAAGATTCACCTCTCGTAGAGATATAGGGTTTAATATTTTGTTTTTTTCAGCTCGTAGACCGCCATGTTTAGAATTACAGTCCCGTAGTAATCTTGAAGAAAATAGCCAGTGCCTCATCCATTGGGCAGGAGTCATACAAAACGTAATCCAGATATTATGGACATATCACCATAATGCTTTACATCAGGTGAATTTTAATTTTTAAAACAATACTCCTTAGCAATCTTGAATGTATAATCATAAATATGTAACTCATTTTCAAGCAATTTCATTAACTCATTGAGTTAAAGTAGGAAAATGAAGAACACATTCAAATATACCATTGAAAGTGAATGAAAAAATATCATTAATAGGCTCATTCACAACTTATGACACACAATTAGGAGAGAAATTGTTTCAAAATGATTATCATTTATTGCTTAATATTGGTAATTACATTAGCACAACTTGCTTGCTTCATAGAAAACCTAAACAGAAAATATATTAACTAAAACCTCCAAGAAAACTACAGTAAATGAACTGACTGTACATATCTTTAGAACCTCTTGGATCCAAAATATGACCCTTAACAATGAGCCATGAAATATCCTTTATAGGACAAGAGAGCAACAAAGAATTAGGCTACATTGTTAATCTCAAAATTGAATTTCATTTAGAATGAAATTCAAATTCACATTCCTCATCATTGGAGAGCAAAGTGCATGATCCGAGGAATACAAAAAAATGGTTACACAATAACCAGTCGGAGAGAAACAAAAAGGCATGCCAGGCACGCGCACGTCCATATCATTAAAAACTGACCACTGGGAAAGCAACATACACCAGCCAACATTAAGTTGACCCATGGCCCCGGTATAGGTGACCGATCCAAGTTCTCGCCTCAGTAAGAAGTGGAAACACCTTCTTCCCTCTAGCCACATCAACTCAACACCCAACAACTTGGCACAGTGCCATTACAGTTATTGGTCAATCGAGCGTTGGAAATCCACATCAGTGCCTTCAAAAACCATAGCCAATCATAACCCATGAAAATAGGAGGTCACAACCGGATAGTAGGGCCCCCTTAGCCCTGTTGCTTAAAGAACCAAGCCACGTGTCACCCTTTCACAGACCTCGCAATACTTTAGAGACATTTATTGTGCTCGAGCGAGGTCTGCGAGGGACAATTATTATTAACCTCATAGTTAAATCTCCTTACTGGTGAAAAGACGACCACTTGTCATCGTTGGTGCCTCGAGAAAAACCACACCCCTCCGTACATGCCAGATGGCGGCATCTCGCAAACCTCGCACTAATTAGTGACATCAACAAGAAAACCTGTGAGGTTTGCGAGAAACAATCCAGATCAAAACCCGTGATCTGACGGTTAGCCAAACAAAATATATGGACATGTAGAATATTCAGGTGGGGTCGGGCGGTACAACCTTCAGCAGTATAAATGTTTAAGCCTAGGTGGCAAAAAGAGACCGACGAGCTGGGTGAAAAGGGGTCAATAAGAGCACGGAGGAAAGGCTCAACCAGATCACTTAAGTGACCTGTTACCTTCGGTAGCACGTCATTGTTGCATAATAGCATGAGGGTTTCAAAATTTGATAATTCATATCACCATGGGTAACTTTAAACCCTAGCCTCCTCCCTTAGAAATTTAAAAGTCCCATCAGTGGCTCCGACTAGGGATGTATACCCCCTGGGGGCATAGCAAGAATCCAGAATCTATGGTTTCGCAGACCAGATTATTGAATTATACAAGTGCCTTGACCAATATTTCACCATGCTTTTTCAATTGGACTTGTGCAATACCGACTTGGTGGCCTCAGGCCACCTGACAAGAGAAATCAAAATTTTCCCCTATCAAAAACAAAATTCTTTGTTACCTAGAGTAAATAAAGTCTGCAACATTTACACCTTGATGCTTAAAAATTAATAGGATAATCAATATGCTTGGAAGTATCATAATGTTTATTTATACTCCCTTGTACCAATTTAGTCAATGCCCTGTTCCAAAACTTTAAAAGCAACATATGAACATGATAATATTTCACCTTACTCTATCCCTGGTCATATTTTGCAGAACACTGGCTTAATTGAGCTGAGAAGTGGAAACATTCATAACTTATCTAGTCTGCAACATCACACATTCTGGCATCATCATCAGTATACACATCAAACTGAAAATTTTCATATAAAACTGTGTGCATGTTATCCATACTTCCATTTCTCAACAAAGATGACTGATAACTCGAGGAATTCCCACCCTAGAATTTCCCATATAAGTTTGGTCGCCAACACTTGAATTTTGTCAATTTTGAATACATCCTCACATTAGAAATGTTTGCAGTACTAGCTACATCATTCTCCAGGGAATGTGTAAACACATTCATTTTAGGCCTCTCAATATACATCTTTCACTGTACTTCTTCATTTATTCTCAAATGAAAACCCTCAAAGACAGATTCAAATACATCAATTTCAAACTAGTCAAAAGAGAAAGAGCAACATACACTGGCCTCATTATACTCAACATTACCTATTGTATGTGTTAATTTATAAGTGAAAATTTTGACACAAGCTGAAAAATTTTCATTGGCAATATCAATGTCACCAGGTAACAACACATCCCTCTCAACATCACATAAGTAGTCAGGAAAATTTATAGTACCAATATATTCATCAATATATTGGTTGTCTCCAATATTATTCTTTTGATCACACACTTCATTGTCCTCAAATTCCTCAACATTTATACAATAAGCTTGTTCCATTGCCAGTATACCTAGAGCATACTCTAAACATTTATCATTTGAAAGTTGTTATTTTTCTTGGAAACAAGTAATAACATGAGGTTTTGCATTTCCATACAACTCCGATAAAAAAAAAAAACTCAATTCCATCCTCAATACTACAATCACTACCTTTAAAATTACAATCGTTGGCCTGTAACAAAATCTCAGTGACATGAGCATTACAATCAAGATTAGGAAACACAATGGGTGTTTCACACAATCCTTCCTCATGTTGCCCCTCAAATTCCTCTATGGTTATCCAAATTTCTTCAAAAGAGCAAGCATTCTCTTCATTTTGTGTACGTACATTCTTGGTTGATTCTGCAATCTCTATCCACTTAATGACTTGGGCCAAATTAGCAGGTTTTAATTCTTCTAGCAAATCACTTAGCCCTGGTTCGTAGAGTTCACGAAATAAATCAATGCATTCATAGTCATTAGGTCTATGAATTCTAGGAATTTGTATTAAAACACCTAAAAATCTCAAGAAAAACTCATATGGTGATTCTTTCTCTTGCCTCTTCATGTCATACAATTTTGGTACAAGAGAAGTTTCATCATCATCATTCAAACTAGACTAGCTTTCAACTTGGATCTCATTATCATCACACTGCAATGGTGAAGATATAATAGTTTTCAAAACACCCTTATCATAATCAGTGCTCTGAGCAGCCAACTCTGACATTTTACTAGTACTAGTTAGGCTAGGGTAATCAATACTTGTAGCCAGATACCCCTTCATCATTGAGTATTTCATATTGTTTTCAATTTCCATAGCCATTTGATATGCTTGGTGCAAAATTGTAGGTTCTTTATCTCTTAGTAGGTAACCCATCCTTTTGTCAAAAGCACCAAGATATACAACTAAGCATTCAGCCTCACTCAGTCTTATTTCTTTAGGGATTTCCCTTAAAGCTCTTGAAAACCTGAGATTAAAATATGGGATTAGCTCCTCTTCTTTTATGTGAATTCCCATTAAACCTTTTCTTAATATGTTGGGATTGACTCGTTCACCAAATTATTCCATAAAACTATCACCAATTGATTCCATGAGTTAACAGAATAGGCAGGTAAATAGGAAAACCAATCCCTGGCATCACCCTTCAAGGATTGCACAAAAAGCTTCATGATAAAATCCTCATGATTGATTTCATAATCCCCCATTACATCTACAAAATGTCGTAAATGCTTAGAGGTTGACTTTGCACTTTGCCCTGTATATGTAGGAAAATACTTCCCAATCTTCTTAGGAATTGGATTAGGGTAACCACTGACATCATTGAAAAATAAAAGGCATATACCTTTGAGTTACAAAACACCCCGAAGGGTTTAATCTAACTTGTTCTCTTTGCATATTTATGGCTGCCTTTACATATGGGAAATCACTTATACCCATTTAAAATTTCATCAACAATATATATTTATCAGACATATCATTTACCATTCCAATCATTAGTGACTGAAAATAGTATTCCTTGCTTTCAGAGATATGATGCAACACAAAAATTATTTCATAAGGCCTTTTACATATTTCATCATTAGAATTATGGAAAAACTAATCATTGTTCTTTTCTTGATGCTAGACATCTAGTTTGGAACCATTTGTATCACCCATCACAATTAGAAATAGTGAACTGTTTAGTTTTGATGAAATACCTAGTAATTTTTTGGCAGCATGTATTAATCTCTTCTCCCTGACTGTAAACATCACAGATCTAGGATTGTTCCTTCATTCATCAACTAGTTCTTCAGACAGAGTCGCCACCTCTTCAACAAAGGACTGTATTAAAAGAAATATAAAATTCCTTTTCAAAGCTTGTTAGATTCTAGATTTTTACCCACAACAGAGTCACACCATGCCGCTACCAATCTCCTTCAAAACCACAATCCATTACCATCCAAATTTAACATTCAACTTCACTTAACAAATAATTTTGGATAGCATTCTTCAACCCTTGTGGTTCCTCTTTTCTCTTTTTCTTTTAAATTTCTCAAAAGTTCTCCCCAGTAAAACCATCATTCAACTAATGACTCCAAAACTCTTGAATCCTTTGCCAACAGGATACCATAGATCATAGGATTGTCGGGTTCATCGGGTTCATTTCAACAACCTCTTCCTTCTAAGGTTGAAAACATTCACTACATAAATTCAGAAAAACAAATCTTTGATATGACTCTATAACCATCTGCAACTGGTGATTCAATACTCCCCAGTAGAGTCGCCATTCTGTTAGTGACTCGGATGGGAGAAATAATTCAATAATTTTCAACCTCTGGTTATAGAAAAAATTCAACACTTTAATGACTCTATAATAGCACCGTCTGCAACCAAATTTTTTGATTTCATCCCCAATGGAGTTGGCATTTTGTTGTTTTAGTTCCCACATAGGATTTGATTTCTCTAAGAGGTAGCCAACCTCCATTATAAAGAACCACAAAGGCTAGTGGCCAACTAACCAGATTCAATCAAAGACTGGCATCTTCTCCACTTTTGGCTCTGCAGGACCAAGGTGGGTGTACCTAAGTGTGTTCATATGAATGTTCTATGAGTGGTAAGAACACTTCTTCTTACAAATTACAGTCCCTACACACGCAATGAGATAGTAAATACTCTCAATATTGGCAGATCAAAGAATAATAGCAGGTATCTTAGAGAAATGGGATTGAAAACTTCAATGTAAGATTCGCCTCTCGTAGAGAGATAGGGTTTAATATTTTGTTTTGTTTAGCTCTTAGACCACCATGTTTAGAATTACAGTCCCGCAATAATATTGAAGAAAATATCCAGTGCCTCATCCATTGGGCAGGAGTCATACAAAACGTAATCCAAATATTATGGACATATCACCATAATGCTTTACATCAGACGAATTTTAATTTTTAAAACAATACTCCTTAGCAATCTTGAATGTATAATCATAAATATGTAACTCATTTTCAAGAAATTTCATTAAATCATTGAGTTAAAGCAGGAAAATGAAGAACACATTCAAATATACCATTGAAAGTGAATGAAAAATATCATTAATAGGCTCATTCACAACTTATGACACACAATTAGGAGAGCAATTGTTTCAAAATGATTATCATTTATTGCTTAATATTGGTAATTACATTAGCACAACTCGCTTGCTTCATAAAAAACCTGACCAGAAAAGATATTAACTAAAACCTCCAAGAAAACTACAGTAAATGAACTGACAGTACATATCTTTAGAACCTCCTGGATCCAAAATCTGACCCTTAACAATGAGTCGTGAAATCTACTTTATAGGACAAGAGAGCAACAAAGCATTAGGCTACATTGTTAATCTCAAAATTGAATTTCATTTGGAATGAAATTCGAATTCACATTCCTCATCATTGGAGAGCGAAGTGCATGATCTGAGGAATAAAATAAACGGTTACAGAGTAACCAGTCGGAGAGAAAAATGAAAAGGCATGTCAGGCACGTGCACATCCATATCATTAAAAACTGACCATCGGGAAAGCAGCATACACTAGCCAACATTAAGTCGATCCACGGCCCCGATACAGGTGACTGCTTCGAGTTCTCGCCTCAGTAAGAAGCGGAAAAACCTTCTTCCCTCCAACCACATCAGCACAACACACAACAACTTGGCACAGTGTCATTGTAGTTATTGGTTCAACTGAAAGGACCTCTTCGTTTACGTCCATGAGATCGATCAAAGCCGCTAGGTAACATTCTGAGTGTTTCAAACCCGTTGCCATCTGAATCTGATGAAATCAGAACAAGGGATGTGCAACACTCCGACCTTTTGCCAACACTTTGAGTAGCAACTTCGGGTGTTCTGGGAGTAGGTTGCTCCTTTTCAGGCAACAACCTCCCGGCCTTTACTCTGACACTCCTGTGCCCTATAGATTTTTCCATTGAAGAAATAGCTTCACAAAATACAGGAGAATAGCCACCACCTGCAAACAAAACAACTCAAAATGCAATGATAATACCGGGTAACTTTAGCAAGCATTTATAGAGTTAATTGGTGTGAGGGGTATTAATTGCATTTTTGCAACACAAGTATTTGAGCCATAAGTGGCTGGCATAGCCACCATAATTGTTTCTATCAAGAGGGCATCGTTTGCACGCTAGAGAAAATCAGGAGAGTATCCTCTGAAAAGCTCAAGCCATTAATAAAATAAGTTTCAGAGTGTGAAAGCTTGTCACACAAATGATCGATAATTTCTTTGAAACTGCACCATTGATGTAAAACGGACCTGGCAAGTCGGATGACTCAGATTGAGTCAATCGAAAACCACAGCCAATCATAACCCATGAAAACAGGAGGTCGCAACCGGATAGTAGGTCCCACTTAGCCTTGTTGCTTCAAGAACCAGGCCATGTGTTGCCCTTTCGTAGACCTCGCATTACTTTAGAGACATTTACCATGCTCGTGTGAGGTTTGCGAGGGACAATTATTATTAACCCCGTAATTAAATCCCCTCGCTGGTGAAAAGACGACCACTTGTCATCGCTGGCACCTCAAGAAAAACCACACCCCTTCGTACATGCCAGATGGCGGCATCTCGCAGACCTCACACTACTTAGTGACATCAGCAGGAAAACTTGCGAGGTTTGTGAGAAACGATCTAGATCAAAACCCGTGATCGAACGGTTAGCCAAACAACATGTACAGACATGTAGAATTTTCAGGTGGGATCGACCGGTACAACCTTCGACGGTATAAATGTTTAAGCCTAGGTGGCAAAAAGAGACCGACGAGTTGGGTGAAAAGGGGTCGGTAAGAGCATGGAGGAAAGGCTCAACTGGATCACTTAAGTGACCGGTTACCTTCGGTAGCAAGTCACCGTTGCAACATAACATAAGGGTTTCAAAATTTGATAATTCATATCACCATGAGTAACTTTAAACCCTAAAACCTTAGCCTCCTCCCTTCAAAATTTAAAATTCCCATCACCCTCTACCAATCTCTTCATGCTTACTGCACATTCCTACTCATTTCATTCCTATTTACACCTATTTACCTACATTTGTCCTTATCCCATCCCTGTTTTATACTTAACCCATTACATTTAATCATAAATTAGTCATTGGTCCATCCCTTTTCATACACCTTTATATGCATTTGCTCCATGCTTAAGAGATTATAAATTTTAACACAAGTTTGTGTTTCTCTTGACATGGGATTGACTTACTTCACATTAGAAATATTCCAACATTAGTCATAGATCGCATGTGTTAGGTTTGTTAGTATGATTGTTATGATTTAACATGTGTGAAGATGTGAAATATTGGTTGTGAAATGTTTGTTTGAGTTGTTAAAATCTCCTATATTTAAGGATTTGTTACAAGAGGTTTCTTATAATATAGGATGTTAAAATCCTATATCTGAAATGTGTACTATTGAATGTAGTGAAGAAATATAATATTATTTGTGTGCTTAATCTACTCCTAATTTCTCTCATGGTATAATAGATCATTTATTGCTAGTTCAGTAAACTCGTGATTTCTCTCTCAATACTTAACGAAAATTAGAAATTCAAAATGTTCTAAAAAGCTTAGACAAAGGAGAACAAAACTCAAAAATGTGTGAAAGTTCCAACACTATCCTCTGAGTTTATTCAAATACGAGAAAGAATAGCTTAATTGTTGGGTATGCCACCATCTGCAACACATTTTCAATAGTTGGAGAATCAATTTTTAGAAATTGATCCTTTCTTGAATTTCTTGCCTTTTGCTTTTTTACGTGCTCAAATCATGAATCGGGTGATAATGGTAATAATAATTGATTGTAGTTGCATTAATTAAGTTGTGTGTTTAGAATGATCAGAAACTTGCTGGGAATTTCAAGCTTGTTTTGAGTTCAAACGATTTTGTGTTCTTCCTTTAGTTTGTACAACCATCAAAGATATGTAATAGTTTGCATTTGTTGTTGTGGATCTCGGCTCCAATTGTGCAATCATCTTGTTGATGCCCACTACAAGCCATGCCTAAATGTAGGCATTAACATCGGCGATGTTAATGAAGAGGTCGTGCACAGTCAATGGAGATTCCAAGTTGGTCGATCTATTGGCATTTCATGTGGGGATCAAATTTGGGCTTCTTGATACATCCTTGAGAGAATTATAGAAAGTTGTCGACCCCAAACACATTCAGGGTGATTGGAACGGTGTTGGTGCTCATATAAATTATAGCACGAGATCTACGAGGATAATGGGCGAATGGATGTAGTCAAGAAGGCCATTGAAAAGCTAGGGTTGAGGCATCAATGGAGGTTATGCACAACACCTATCGAGACATTGAGTCGGGTCATTTGAACTAGTAATTTTGTTTTATTTAGTATAGTTTCTAAATTTTATGTTTATAGATTATTATTTTTAGACTGAAGGAATCAGTGAGGGTTAGGTATCCATCCCTCTATAAACTGCAGTGAGTTTGGTAAAAAAAAATTCACGTGACCAGTGGTACTAGCGCGACACGTCCTCCGGTACCACGGGTTTGTGGAGAGACTAGACCTCGTGACTTCTTGCCTGTAGGATGCTTTAGCCAATCAAGTTAGCCCCCCCCACCCCTATTTATAGATTGGAAGTTAACTATTTTCAATATTTTTTTTTGTCTCGTAGTCTAAGAGTCAAGCAAAATATTATATATTATTCAACTAAGTCAAAGTAAAGTTGTATAGGGTCCATTTTTCAAGATTTTAATTGTTGTCCCATCAAAATAAAAAATAAAGAATTTAAAAAAAAAATAAAGAAATTCAATTGTAAACATATGCATTATCACTTGTATGTGACGTCCATCTTGGGAGGGGCATTATAAAATTGAGCCTCAAAGCCAAATTTTTTAAGTAACCAAATCATTTGGAGGATGGAGGTACAAGAGGTTGGTGGACATCTAACGACCTCTCATCAATCACTAGTGATGGGGCTTCAAATTGTACTAATGACTAAAGCCAAGATTGGTTTCCAAGTGGCAATGGTAACCATCTCATATCATTTGTGATCAAAGTGGTAATGATCTATAACAATGGCTACATATGTGACAATGAAGACTTGGTTCTCAAACTTTTTATGTAATGATTGGATGTGTATGTCCCCAGTCACATTTGTTGGTTGTTTGTGATTAGATGTGTGTCCCCAATCGTAATTGTTTGTTGAATGATTGGATGTGTTTGTCTCCAATCATGGAAGGTGGTAATTATGATTGGATGTGTTTCTCCCCTATCATAATTGTTGTGAGCAGAAGTGTATGTCCCTATTCGTATCTTTGATGTTGGATAAATGTTTGTCCCTATCCAAACCTGCTATATAACCTTGGATATATGTGTTAGTCCCTATCCTTGGTTCCATGGATAGATGTGTTTGTCCCTATCCTTGGATACAATTTAGATGCATAGTGAGGTGAGTTCCACTATTGCTTATCATGAATAAATGTGTGTCCCTACTCTTACCTTATGTTGTTGATTAACTATTAAACGTGTTCATCAAGAATTGTTTGTCCACCTATCCGCATTCAAAGAATGATGTAATATGGGACAAAGGGGGAGGCGGGAGGAGGGAGCGGGGGAGGGGTAAGAGGGAAAGGGGGTGTTAGGAATATTACATCACTAACCATAGATCCCACATGTTTGGTTTGTTAGTATGTTTGTTATGGTTTAACGTGTGTGAAAAGATGTGAGATATTGATTATGGAGTGTTTGTTTGAGTTGTTAAAACAACTTGTATATTTAAGGAGTTGTTACAAGAGGTTTCCAATAATATAAGATATTAAAATCCTCTATATGTAATACATACTAGTGAATGTAGTGAGGAAATATAATATTATTTATGTGCTTAATTTGTTCCTAATTTCACTCACCTCAATCCTAGGGAGCACATAATTAAACCCCAAATTATTGGAACTTTCAATTCAAAATTCCAATTTTCCCTCCCTCTTCTACTTCTTATGAGCCAACCTATACAAATTTGTGTGACATTGATATATTTCTTAATATTTAAGGACATTCAATGTGTCATTTCATATCAAAGTCATATAGGCCACTTGCACATTTGTTGCTATACTGTTTATGTTTAAGAACATTCTCGTGTCATCATGCACCAAAATCATATGGGCCCACCTACATGTTTGTGTGTATTGTCTTCAAATATTCACTCAAATTCATAAAGTTAGTCCATTTAAGGGTCTAACATAAAAGAACTTGACCTTGGTGATCAAGGCACAATGTGGCTACATCTTCTTTTCAAGAAAGCATAACCATGCATGATAGGTCAAATCCTCAACAGTCAATTGAATCCATAACGCTTGGGTTTGAAGAACAAAGTGTATCAAGTCAACAAATAGTGTGAAACAATCATCATTTGGAAGGAAATATAATTTAATAGAGGCAAATCAATTACACATTTGATTGACTACAATCCTCCATCATCAATTCTAGAGCTAAGTGCCCTAATCTTTAACATCTAATTTTTGTATATCCATTTACATTTATCAACCCAACCATAAATTAATCTAGGGTAATTGTGTTGTATAAATTGTGTTAGATTAATTAACCTAAATGAAAGGGTAATTGTGTTGTATAAATTGTGTTAGATTAATTAACCTAAATGAAACTAAGGTACTTATTACTATTACAAGAGGCAAGAAAATTTGTGGAATGTTATCCACAAACATCAAGGGCCCGCCCTTGGCTACATATTACATTAGATTAATTATCCTAAATTAAACCAAAAGGTGCATAGTACTATAACCAATGTTATCCACAAACATCAAGGGCCCGCCCTTGGTTATAGATTACATTAGATTAATTATCCTAAATTAAACCAACAAGGTACTTGATACTATAACCAAAGGCAAGAATATCTATGGAACATCATCCACAAACTTCAAGGGCTCTTCCCTTCATAATATATTAGCACATGCAAGGTACATTTGTTGTGTATTCAATTTAAATGTATTTTTTTAATTGAATTTAAAATAGATATCCTTAACAAAATAAATTAATTAATATTCATTTCTTTCTTTCAAACTAATTGAAAATTGCCTTTAACTTATGAACCATCAGCAGACCTATTACACATTAAGTGCAATCGCTAGTATATAATATATTAATAAAGAACATTAAGCATTAGAAATGTGTGTAAAATGTTCAACAAAATTTTACTAGTCTAATAATAAAAACTACGTGGAGAAGGTTAAAACTATGACAACACAATGAATAGAAATAACTAGGTATTCGAAGTATATCCATTATAAGCTCAAAAGTCAACTATATAATTTAGTATATGTATTACTTAAATAAGGATTAAGACTCGATTTCTAATTTTGGAGGAGTTCCATTCATTTATTTTTATTTCAAAGTCGCTCAAGGCACATAAACAACTACTATTCAAACATTGCAATCCTTCAAGTTATCTAGGACTCCTATGAAATTAGCCCATAACACCATTGTATAAAAACTTTAAACAACCACTGCCAACTACAAAACACATTTACCCTCTGCAATAGACACAAATGCAAAAGATGCGAGTTGCAAATCCTTCTCTAAAACTCCAAAAACATTATTGATCAGTCCATTGCAACTAAAAACTTAAAATAGTTAATAGTTGCTACAAAGATACGGGTAATCACAAAACTTTCTCTTAAACTCCAAATACATTATTTGATATGCCCATTGCACCTAAAAATTTATTAAAAAACAATCACTAGATGCTAAAAACATAGATTTCTCTTCTGTTTTCTTACTTCAAGTCGAACAAGGTATAGGAGCAGAGAACGTAGAGAAATTGAATTACCATTCAACATTATTTAATATTTAAACTTGAAACTGGAAAATGACTGATTGATAGCGATAAAAATTGAAGAAAACAGGAGCTAAGTACAATAGCATTAGTCTACAAACAAAATCAAAATATTCAATTTTAAGTCATTAATATGAATAAAGAATCTGTCTTGCAATGTACTCAACCAGATATCCATTAAAACCCCCAAAAAAGGCATTGTTTAAGTCCTAGACCCCATAATTGAGGATGCTCAGATTACATCACTTGCTCCTTAAAACCTAACTACGAAAACTTATCCCACCAAAAAGATATCCAGAAGATACTTAAAGATATGTAGGCGGAAGATTCTATATATTTTGACTAACTACAATTAATATTGAATATGATTTCTCAATTTTGCAATACATACCAAGTTCTCAAATTTGCTAATAGTCCTCGCTAACTAAATTTACAATCTGCATTACTACTCTGAAATTTGCTCATACTTAACTCTCTTTGATTAAATTTACAATCTGCATAGTGCATAACAAATTCTCAAATCTTCTCATGTTCCTCAACTAAATTTACAATCTGCATTACTACTCTGAAATTTGATCATAGTTAACTCTCTTTGATTAAATATACAATCTGCATAGTGCAAAACAAATTCTCAAATCTTCTCATGTTCCTCAACTAAATTTACAATCTGTAAAACAAACTCTCAAACTTGCTAATTCTCCTCATCTGAGGTCATATCCCCTCCAAAAGTGACAATTTAGATAGCTTCAGAAGTGATACAAAAATGAAAAAGCATAATCATAAACCACCTTTCATAATGTTATCGTGTGATCCTTTTATCAGCCTCAAATACTAGCGAGGGAGCAGATAGTTCCTTTGCTAAGAGACAAACTTGAGTTGCATTAACAAGACTACACATTAAAATAAATACTTCAATTTTTTGCCTGTCCAACTCTAACCGGTACAATCTATAAGTAAGATTGGTGATATATCAATAGCAAACTTACCGAGTTTCCAAAAAGCCATCCACGTAATCACTGCCATTAAACTTAAAAACTTTCAGGTTTAAATAATTGTTTTAGACAATAACAAATTAGCTAAGATGAACAGCCCAACAAAGAACACTACCACTGTTATTATTTTAATCTTAAGTAGCATACCAATAATGTGGGATCTCCTTAGTGCAAGGGTTTTCCTGCGAGTTAATACAGTATATGCAAGATAACGTCCGCTTACAAAGTTTGCTGAGCTCAAAGCAATGTTAAACACAAGTTACAATTATGAACATGTGATTTCCCAACGCTCCTTTCTAACTGGTTGAATAAAAATTATATATAAATACATAAGTAGCTGCATGTTGCCATCAACCAACAAAGTTTTCTGAAATATGAAAATGCAAATTGAAAAAGGATTTTTATATCAAATAACTTTACAAGTTTACGGCTTCAATTTTTTTAAGGTACATGCCCCTGGCCCTACCAAGTTCTTTCCTATTAGATTTTACCAGTGCCTTCCTGCCCTAACCAAATTACATTCACATGAACTGGTACCTATGAAAGTATAGCAATGCTTTGGCAAACCAAAAACCTTCAGAATCTATATCCTTATCGTAATTTTATGTACCATTTGTAGCATTTGTATGGTTGCCTCTGGGAGCAACTTTTGCTGAAGTTGAACGCTCTGATTGAGAGAAAACTATAAGAATATGCATCAACAGTGTAACCATAGCAATCCCTCCAAGTAGCAATGCAACACCTTTCTGAGTGGCCAAATGAGGCCTCAGAAGTTTTGATGCCATAATCACCAAAACTGAAGACCATCCTATAACAACCTGTAGACATCCAACGAACACAATTATTGCATCATTCCCTAACCTAGTTTTGTACATTTAGAATATGCAGTGCCAAATGCCTACATAATCATTCTGCTGCAAATGCTTCAGTGATTGATATGTAGACAAAAGTGTAAAATTTCAATCTATTCTTTCTGGGATTTTGTACAACAGAAACACCTAATTTGATATGCTTTAGATGCATATAGGCAAAGGTTATATATACCACAAGAGGCTTGGCTCGCCGTTGCATTGGCTGGTAGAGCTCCTCTCCAAATGTATTAGCAAGCTTGTGTTTATCTAAGAGGTCATCCTGCTTGCCAACAACACAATGTTTTATATGCTGTCTTGAGCACATTCAAATACCTACCACATAAATTGCTATGTCTAAATCCTGCCAGTCAAAATTTGATGATAATAAACTCGTACAAATTTCAAGTCAAACTTTCATTGAATCAGTGTGATGTTAGAGTCATATTTATTAAAAGTGTAATCACAGTCCAAGATTTCAGTAATAATGAGGTTATTTAAATATAGCACCTTAGAAACAAATGCATCTCTACACCATTGAGCAACTCCCTCGTCTGTTCTGGGCAGATCATCCATCATCTGTCGCTTAATATGCACGTGCATCTACGGTATATCATAATCGCATCTTAGTCAAATCCAATCATAAATCCTTGCAAATCAATCAAGTCAGGCCTTGCATGTTTGTCAAGGGAAGACCCCAAATTTTCACAAAAGTTTCAACATGATTAGATCAGGGCTTAAAAATTAAAACTAAATGTATTCTGCACACACACTAACAACCAAATATGACCATAGAATGAGATATTTCGAAATATTTCAGCTTGACTCACTACTAATCGAATTTCCTTACCACAGAAGGCTGACCCTTCAAAAGGCGCAACATTGTGGGAGATGGTTCTTCCTTAGGTATTGCAACAGTGATATCATAAATGGCTGGAACGAATGACCGTAAATTACCAACAGCTGAAACAAAACCCTGAGCAAAGACCAGCATGAGATACTTTCAAGTAGTAACAAGCTGATATTTAGTACGATTTTGAATACAGAAAAATCAAGAAATGCTTAGCAACCATGAATACAAAAAGATTAAACATTTTGGTGACAGTAATTCAAAAATTCAAATTTCATTTTATAGTAAGTAAAGGCTTACATTTCTAACCCAAAACACGGAAATCTGCAAAACCTAAGACAATGTTATCCCAGACTATTAACTACATTTATAGTCAGAATCTAACGATTGAATAGACATCCCATAAACTGTATCCAGAACAAAGTAAATACAAGAGCGGGCTTTCAAATGAGGGCATACAACCACCAATAGGATTGGATTAAGCCAATATTACCAATAAAATGATTATCACCATATCTACCTTGTTTATTGCTAATCTTATTAGTTATTACCCATAATAGCAAACAAACAACATCAATGAAATAATCTCCTGTGTAGATCATATTTGAGGAGATGAAGTCCTAATCATAGACATGGTAGAAACAACTTGGGAGTGAAATGGATCATATGTCTTCTCAAAGTTTCTAGTAAAACATTTTAAGGCCAAAAAAATAGGCATGAATTTGCCCAAATTTGCATACACAATTCAGTTTATAGTCCAATAAACCAGTGTGACACACCATATACGTCTAATAGTGGACAACAAGAATTGTGTCAGCAACAAAATATATTCAACAGGTATCAATTTCAAGCAGGAACAATACTTTTATCAACACAGTGCCAAAAAAAACTCAAAATTTGCATCCCTTTTATGTTAATAACATTTAGACACAATAAACCAATATTTAAGCAACAGCAAGCTTTACAATGTGTTAAAACTATATGCATACCAGGTTAACTATAATTTTGACGATGTTAATGTTATCTTTGGCTTTATAGGAGAACAATTTCATGGTCATAGAAGATAGAAATGATTTGAAAGCAAAATGATGTGGTACATCTTCACAAAGGGTCAAGTAATATATTTTCAGCAAACAAATATGTGCATGAATTTGCAGAAATAAAAACACTGTGTGCAAGAAATTTTCAAATTTCTCATCCAATAAACATCCATACAAATAACATTCACAACAGCTATAACAAGTACAAATTAATATTTATAAGAAAACTCAAATATGTGTTGTAGTGTGCCACTACAAAGAGATGGCAGATTTTTTTGGCTAGTTGTCAGCTAAATAACTTTTGACAATTTAATGTTACTTTTGTATTTGACTATTTAAGTAATTTGTATGCCCATTTTTCTTCATGGTTACAGATTTTGAACTTAAATTCCAGTGATTCCCAAAATTTGAAAATATTGATCAATAAAAATTTAGCAAGGTATCCAAAATAAATTAGAAAAATCGTAAAATATCAAGAATTGACAAAATTCAATAAATTTTTTTTCAATTTTGAAGCTCTGGATTTTTTCTGAAAACATCACAAGTTTTCCCTTTTAAAAAGAAAAGAAAAAAGAACCTCTTGATATTTTGAACAATTAGAGGCACTTACCTAATTTTTCTAAATTCCAAAATTTCCCTAATCACCTCACCACGAAATTACCAGTTGTTTGGGATTTTTGGTAAGAATGTTAAATACAACTTTACAGGCCAATAAAAAAAGTCAACTTGCCATTCCATTTTAAAAATTTCATTACATTATAAACAAAATGAACCTACTTATCATGGAGCTAGGAACGAATAAGGATATACCCAACCCCAATAAAATCATAAAAATCAACACCAAAGGAGTTTGTAGGGGAAATGCTCTTTTAGTAAGCCTTGGGTCTTGGGTGGCAAACTAAAAACCACATGGAGACACTTGTTATAAACTTGGGTATCTTGGTAGCCCATAAAAGCAGGTTCCATAGGACAATTGTTAAGACTCATTCCATGATCCTACAAGATAGACCTATCGATAAAAATGAGTAGAATGCCAACATCCTTCTATGGTGTGATTGAGAGTTATCAGGTTAACTAGGGCCTCCATGAACAATCTGAATAGCTCAAAATACAATTGCTGACTGTAATGCCCAAGAAGCTATTAGGCTTCTCTTTGGGCAAAGTTGTTTGTTGTGACTTTGAAAGCATTGAGGGCTATGCTAAAACTTTATTTAATCTCCTCAAGCACAAAAGTTGTTTGGGGAATGGGAAAAGTAATTATTAGCTACTGATTGCATTCTTATGATGCAGCGGCACCCCTCTTATTTGCATCTCATCATCAAGGATGGAATTATCACACTTTGGTATCTACCTATATTGGCATATGGAATTATGATAGTTTCTATTAGGTACTTAATGCTCAAGATTGTATAGATTAAAAAATGTCAATAACTCGCAAAACTTGTGAGTACTCAAAAGGTTAGACAAGGCCTGTAAGAAACTCGCAAAAGAACTAGCCCACAAATTATTGGCCAAAACTCACCCAATAACTCGCGAGAGCAGGTCAAAAACTTAGCCAGTGTTGACATAAACAGTTTGCCCTAAAAACTCTGCCATTTTCATCATTTTTTGAATCAGTTCTTTCAAGCATTTATGTTGGTACATTTGACAGTGATGTAACAGTTTTCCAATTTCTTTTTGTGCCTTCATTCTAAATTTCTAGTGCTAAGGTTTACTTAATTATTATTTTAATATTTTATTTCTGAATTTGAGTTAGTTTGTAGTAGTTACTAGGGTTTTGTTTGAATTTTTTATGTTTTTCTGTTCTGCTAAGATTTATTTTCATTTTTCTAAGAACAAACTAGCATCCATAAGTACGAGAGGTGGCAGTAAGCCAAGGGAGCTGCTTGGAAACATGGGATAGCAGGTACAAAGCAAGGAATATTAATCTACAACTATTGTGTGTTGCATGTGAGAGGCAGCATAAATTGCCCCAAGTATCACCTTGCACTGTAGTGGTATGTTGAGATGTTGTGGTATGTACTGTAGTGTCTAAGGAGGTTAAACAAGAGGCCAAATCAAAGAAAAAGAAGATAACAGAAGCATTGGTAGATGTCATGGGATCATGGATTCTACGAGGTCAAAGGGAGAAAAAGGAGGCTCTTCATCTTCCATTGGCCCATGAATACGGGGATTATGCAGTACAGGAAGCCATAGTTCCAATTTTTTGGTTCTTCATAACACTTCTAGTTTGCAACTTTTGTTGGAATGTACTACATGGAATAAGAAATTGCAACATGAAGCCGAATTGACATTGCCAATTTTTGGTACTACAATGTTCCAGGAAGTCTTTATTGGGAGTAGTTGATTGCCACATTAACCATAGAAGGTAAAGGGTTCAAGGCACTAAGCCCTAATGAGTTGCATAGGCCATTATTGGAAGATGTAGTAAAAAACACAAACCAGCTAGTAGATGATTGAAAAACAAAGGGCAGCAGCATTTTATTTTATGGGTTGACAAATGGCAAGAACTACACCTTAATCAACTTTCTCATGGCTTTAGGAGGACAGATAATGCTTTTTAAGTCAATTGAAATCTCTAGAGGAATAAAGAATGCCAAGACCTTATGCAACTTGTTGGATGAAGTGATGATGGAAGTGAGAGTGGTGAATGTTGTACAAATAGTGATGGACAATGTAGTTGTGTATATGGCAGCTGATAGACTTTTAAAGATGAGACACCCTACATTGTTTTGGAGCCCTTGTGCCACCCATTCCATTAACCTTCTACTTGAGGATATAGGAAAGCTTAGCTAGGTGAAGAACATAATAGAAGATGCAAGAAATGTGACAAAATACATCTTGAACCACACATGATTCCTAATTCTCAGAGAAAACACACAAGTATCAAGGAGCTCAAGTGGTCAAGAGTCACATGGTTCACAATTAATTTTATCACCTTGTCAAGTATCACAGACACATTGCCCAACCTTACACGCATTTGTAAGTATTGGGCGGTTGGAGAATACTTACTCCAAGAAAGCTGAAGGGGAGAGGATTGTAAAGACTATTTTTTATGGTACATTTGCCAAGTGTAGGAGCTGAAAATTAGCTCACACCCCATAATCACTTGCAAAACAAAAGATAACCTTCCACAAGAGAGTATGGCAAGATAATAGCTTTCTTGATATGATATGTTAGAGTGGTTGATTGAATATGAAATGTACATGAGATGCCTTGCTTATAAAGACATGGTTGAGAGATAGGACTAGACAAGATTATGACATGTGTTTTAATCCTATACAATGAAACAACTACCTCAACAATTATTAAATGGCCTAGGACACTAGAATCATATGTCAAAAGATAAGATAAGATCTTATGACAAATAACAACCTTCTAGAAAGATTCCCTAGTACTTAAGTAAACTTAAGTATGTGAATAGGACCTACTAGTGAACTAGTTAGGTAAAATATCATATTCACACCAACACCCCCCTTTAAGTGCAACTAAAATGAGTTGTAGATTATTATGCAAATTATGCAAATAACAACCTTCTAGAAAGATTCCCTAGTACTTAAGTAAACTTAAGGTTTATGAATAGGACCTACTAGTGAACTAGTTAGGTAAAATATCACATTCACACCAACACCCCCCTTTAAGTGCAACTAAAGTGACTAGTAGATTATTATACAAATGATGCAAAAACATGGAGATTATTATAAGTCCTAGTAACTAGGACATATTAGGTACCCATTTACAATGTAATCTCTCACAAACAGAGAAAGGGAGAAAACCTAGAGGGACAAAACTTCTCTCCAAAAGAGAGAAAAGATGCAAACAAACATAAGCAAGTGATGAATTCTCATGTCCCCAAATTCGTGGGGGCTCCAATCTCAAAGAAGGTGGGTAAAAGCATCTCTAAACGCTTTAATATTTAAAAACAATATTAATATTAAATAGTATTTAAATTTAAATATTTTGGCCGACCCATTTTGGGTAGGCGCTCATATTTCCTATATATACGGGATCTCTTGTTAAGGAGGGGCATGGAATTGGAGAAAGGGAATTTGAATTGGTGGGGACACAAACCTCCACGAATTCGTCATAGGGTGGGACGTAGCCCTTACCTTGTGTCTGAATCTCCTCTTTCTACAATCCGCACTACTATCAGACTCAGGAAGCGATTATTCACTGGGGATGACGCAAACTATAGTGAACGAAGGGACAAGCTAAGGTGGGCATTTTGGTGGTCGAGCCCAAGCTCTAGCCACAAACACCTCAATCTCCCTTCCAACCAAGGTCGACGGCTTTGTGTTGGCCATGAACTTCAGAGCTCATCATCAAGGCGCACATCCTTACACTTCCGAGGTGCGACATTCTGAACATACGCCATCGTCTCTAGTGACAGCGTCATTACTATAAGAGATCGAAGCTCAAGACTCAACGAATGTAAGCTCCCTGAGGCGGTTCGATAGCAATTTTTCAGGACCGGGCATCTTGATAGGGCCACTCTAGGGTGAACATCATTACCAACATGGGTCTTTCCTTCTCAATGTTGTATTATGATTTTGCTCTTCAAATTCAAGTGAAGTTATTTGTGAATGTATTGCTGAGTAGTATCCAAGATATATAAACATATATATATATTCTTTTTCTTTATGAGCAATTGTGAGTTTAAGCCAAGCAAATCATCAACTGCTCTCTCTCTCTCTCATGTCTTTTGAGATCTTTATGTGAACTGTTGGAATTACTATGAGCCATCAATTATTGTTATCGACCGAAGTAATTCATCAATCTCTCTGTAATAAACTGTTATTGTTGTCTATGTTGTTTTGAATGCACATTACTGTCTCTGTGTGTGGAATAAGATTGGTATGTTCGAGGAGTGTGGCCATCATCTAAAATCACTGTTCTGAGTGTGATCCGAACTCGGTGTCTTTACAATGGTATCAGAGCAAGTGTGTCCTGCCAACCTGCAGGCCTATTTTGACGCATGCAGATCTACATTGGATAGGAGAACATGGATTGGCAACCTAAATTCTTACCCAAGGTTGAAGACATAGCTCCCCTTCAAGAGCTATTATCGAAGATACAAAAGGATCAAGAAAGGTATATGTATGAAGCCACCAAGATCTTCGACCAAAATCAAAGAATGTTCGATAAGATCAAATTTTTACTTCCCTTCAATGATTATCTACATTGTCTCAAATATAGAAACTCAGATAAAAGAGGACTTTACAACTACATTAGACGAAAGAGGAAAGAAGGAGATACAAAAATTGTTGAGGAAGTCATCGAGCAAGAAGAAAAACTGAAGCCACAAGTCATCACAAAACAAGAACAAGAGGAACCCTATAAGCAAGTCGAAGATGAAGATTGCTTGTTGATTCCTAATGATTGTATGTACCAACAGAAAATTGATGAAGTGAAGGTGAGAGAGACTCCATTTGTTGGGTATGAAGAGCTTGAAATGAAGGAAGAGATGTTTGTAATTTCAAGTGATATCCAAGCAGCAGCCAACCAACCTTCAAGTATGGAAGTAATTGAATAATGAGATCCAAGAAATTAGCCATGCTATTGTGAAAGATGATTCAATTACAATTGTCCTCCATCACGAGGAATTGCAAGTTTATCATGAGAGCCCTAATGACATGAGGATGATGGAGGTTATAATTGAATTGAGAGAAGAAAACTCCATAGAGGTTGATCAAGAAACATTTGAGTTCCTTTGCTCCAAGATTAATGAGTTCACTGATTAGCTAATGTGTAATCCTGAGAAGGAAATTTCTGATTTGCACATGATGGGTCTAGGAGAGTTGATTGAGTTTGAGGAAGACACTGCACTTAAGCATGAAGCAATGAGGAAGGAGAAGTTGGAGGTGGTTAAAGGCACTAAGGAGATGTATGATAGCTGTCCTGATTTTCTGATTTCGAACAGCAAACTTGGGGTTTTGCTTTATCTTGAATTGGCAGCCCCTACTCATGAGGGCGATAGTAAGAAGTCCTCTTCCCTTGTTTTGCACATCCATGAGAGATCCTTCGAAGTCCGGAAGTGGGCTGGAGTTGATGGTCCTTGGAGATACATCCATCCTCTCGTGTTTGTTGAATGTGATAGTGTGATGAATTGGTATCCAGGAATTGACTTATCGATGCACTGTGTCTTTGGGATCATGACTAGTTCTTTCACAAGCACCGGCTTGTTGACATTTACATCAAAGTTGAGTAGCGGAAGATTGGGTTTTGAAGACCACATCATTCATCACTTGTTGATTGTCTCGACACTCATGGACACGAGCTTGCAATTGCTTGAGGGCAAGCAATTTCCAAGATGAGAGGACTGTCATGTCACCAAATTTGTGGTGGCTCCAATCTCAAAGAAGCCGAGTAAAAATGTTTCTAAATGCTTTAATATTTTAAAACAATAGTAATATAATACTTAAATAATATTAAATAATATATTTAAATTATTAAAATAGCATTTAAATTTAAATATTCTAGCTGAACCCTTTTTGGGTAGGCGCTCATATTTCCTATATATAAGGGATCTCTTGTTAAGGAGGGGGATGGAATTGGAGAAACGGAATTTGAATTGGTGGGGACGCAAACCTCCACAAATTCGTCACAGGGTGGGATATAGCCCTCACCTTGTGTTTGAATCTCCTCTTTCTGCAATGCGCACTAATATGAAACTTAGGAAGCGATTATTCACTAGGAGTGACGCAAGCTATAGTAAACGAAGGGACAGGTTTGTTAGTTTTTATGATCAGATATATAAATACTACCAGCAATCAGAAAATGCAGCACTTAAGACAATGAACATAGAAAAAAATCCTAGGAAAACCCTCCAACTTGAGGGAGGAAAACCCAACCAATATATCTATTATATATATTTAGAATAAGAGCAAAAATCTGCTTACAACTCAGGCATAACACAATGCCGATTTGGATACAATGAATATTCGCACCTCTCCTAGATGCAATTACAAATGAATATGTTTCTCCTTGAGATCGATCTGCTGCTACAGAATGATGATCTACTGCTCACGTCTAAACTTCTTCTAGAATGCGAATTATAATGAATGAACTTGATGATCAAATGAATGATCATCACATGTATAAATACGCAAGGGAGAGAAGGTTCGCATCTCTTCATGGAAAGAAGTCGGCCCCAATAAAAAGGACGTGTCTCTTAATATTATTAAGTCGACCTCCATAAAATCGTGATTCTTCATAAAGTCGGCCCCATACAATAATTAAATATTAATCATTAAATAATATTAATATAAATCATTTGACTTATTCTTCAAGCGAATTTTCTTTTCATTAATCGACTTTAAGATAAATTAAATAGCCAAAGGCTATATTAAATTTATCTCCTCAATATTGAGCCTGGAAGTAGTCATCCAGACATTGATCAACATCAACACTCCCTCTCAGCTAGGGAGGAATACTTTTAGCTGTACAAGTCATATCACCTCATCGTGGTGACAAACACCATAGCTACACCCATGTGTCAAAGAGCATATCACCTCATCGTGATATCAACCATCATGGCTACTCCCATGAATGGTAAATGTGCACAAGTGTCCATCACTCAACGTGATGTTGTCATCTCATCATGACGTTCACCATAGATACTCCCAGAGGGTGAATAAACACAAGTACAAGGAAATCATCACGAACTCTCTCACGTGATGTCATGGAGTCACACACATGACATGCACCTTGGCTACTCCCAAAGGGTGGTAACAAGGGCTTGCACCTCAAATCTCTCTTATAGAGAGAAATGCATTAAAGAAAATCATAGAAGATCACTAAAGTTGAGACTCCCTCTCAGCTAGGGCTCCATTCTCCACAATACCAAGCTTGTCTCGGAAGTACACAAACTTTACTCTGGAGAGGGGCTTGGTGAGAATGTATGTCGTCTGCTCATCAGTGTGCCACTGAAGACTGCTTCCTGCTACACCAAGGAGATCATAGCAGACCCCAAACTGAAACAACATCCAGAGGTGCTCTTCCGATCAATGACACACCCTGCCCAATCCAAATCAATATAACCATGTAGCTTCAAGTCCACACCAGAAGAATATCTCAAGCCATACCCAATTGTGCCACACAAGTATCTCAGGATATGTTTTGCTGCAACTAGATGTATTTGCCTTGGTTCACACATGAATTGACTAAGTGCACTCACTGCATAGAAAATATCTGGTCTAGTATTGACTAGATACATCAATGATCCAATCAATTGTCTGTACATAGTAGGATCCACTAGATCTAAACTAGTTGCAGCCTCCTTAAGCTTTTGAAAGTTGGTCTCCTTAGGCATAGACATGGATTTAAAATCCATCATACCATGTGATGTCCCCGCTCTAGTCAGTTCTCGAGAACAGTGTGTTAGCCCTTTATTCGACCCTTGTGGGCTAATTGGTTTGGTTAGAGGGTCAGTGGTACGTTCTGTAGAGCTTGGTCATTCTCGTGTTCGGAGCTCAGTGTTTGGTTCACAGATGGCGTTAGCAGTTCAGGGGTTGACAGCTTCTGACGGCATGGGAATATATGGAGATTTGAAGAAGTTATGCTTATTTAAGTGATTTAAGTTATTAATTAACTTATCATTATTTTATAAAGTCAAATTGACTTTATCATTTTCATATCACTTAAATATTCATTAAAGGGGTGATTTAAAATTAAATCATTTAATCATTTAAGTGGGCGCCAAATATTAAGTTCCTAACTATTTGAAGGACTTAATATTATATTAAAAGATTTAAATGAAGCAAAAAAGTGCATCTTCTTGGAAATGCGTGCCTTCTTGGATATAAGGCAATTTGGCAATGAGAAACCCTATAATTGATTATTTTGACTTTGCCTTGGATATTTTTCTTGTGCCTTCCTCTGTGATCAGGGTTTGAGCAATACTTCCATTGGAGAACGATTCCTCTTCAATGTTGAGTACTTTTGAGACTGTGAGAGATCAGTTGAATTAGTACAATGGTGAGAGCTTCATACAGAGGTTCTACATGGTTTTAACAGAGTTGTATTTCAATTTATGCTTGCTGCAATAAGGAAGAGGGTTTCTACACTGGAGGCGTCCTCTTCAACAGTCCCTCAGCATTTCATTTTGATTCTTCAGCATTCTTACTTGGGCCGTACATTTACATTGAATTTTGTGCCTCTTTGGAGAAGGGCGTGTGAAGCCAGAGACTGGGGCGCTTTCCTTTGGGCTCCTATTTGTGCTTCATCACAGGCGGCTATCACTACTGCTGCTTTGTACCTAGTTTTTGATTGGGAGAAATCAGATTTGGAGGCTAGGAGTGCTTCTTTGTCAGTTTTTCACCATTCCGGCTAGCAAACAGAATTTATTTCTTATTTAATTATTCTGGAGCATTATTGGTATGTAATTCATTTGTAATCTCATTGAATGTGTTGCATAATAACATCTACTGCCTCTGTTGCTCAAAATATGTTCATGTTCCCCTTTTATAAGCTTTAATATGATGCACACCTTCTCTTCTGTCTACAAACATTCTCTAAAAAACTAAGTAAAACACAAATAGACTTAAGAAAAAGATAGGGGTTTTGAAGAGAGCCAGCAAGGCTCATCACAGTGGTATCAGAGCGAATTAATCCTGCTAGCTTGTGGGAAAAATTTAAATATCCATGCAGCCACACCAGAACAGGTTTGATAGGCACTACACACGCAGGGGCCCTGGAATTCCAAGAAATACTTTTGAACCTTTTCACGCAATTCCATTGAACGAACAGGAGGAAGATTTTGACTTTGATAATATGGCTGAAAGGAATGATGATGCTCGTCTTAATGACGAAGATAGGGATGCTAGAGAAGTACTGAGAGGAATGGTGGTCGGTCAAGAACATGTGGCAAACATCCTTCAGCAACTTAGCACCAATGTGCAAAACTTGACAGTTCAGAGGAGGTCAAATCTGGATCAAGATCAGGAGGGTAGCATACATGGAGAACAGTACAGGAATATTGCTCCAGCACGCACCCTTGAGAGAGCCACACGCCCTACTTTTGTCAAGAATGACGCTGAGGAGGAGGTGGAAGAAGGTGGGGAAGGGAACTTTGCTGACAACATCTTGACTATGCATGATGAATGGGATGCATTGCCTCCACGAGTTAAGGATCGCCTTAACTTTGACCGTTTTATGAGCCAGAAGAGAGAGCACACCAGGAACAGGAATGACAGGAGGCCTAGACATCAGCATAATGATCTACGACAAGCTACCAATAAGCTTACCTTAATGAACTATGATGGCAGTGGCAGAGTTACGGCACGTGCCTGGGTAAGTAAATTGGATACGTTCCTAACACTACGTCCTATGCCAGAGGAAGATACTATTAGATTTGCAGCTCTACATCTTGATGGCGTGGCACATGACTGGTGGATTCATGGCATGGCTACTCTTCACCATGACCGGATTACCTCATACCAGGAGTTCACTGATAGATTGGTAGAGAGGTTTGATAGACAGGATCCAGAACTATTCTTCAGGGATCTTGCACAATTAAAACAGTTGGGTAGCTTCAAATCGTACATTGGAGAGTTCCAAAGACTATCCGTGATGGTGACAGGTATCTCAGAGAGAAGGTTGATCATATTGTTTATTGAGGGTCTTTTTGAGCCCATGGAAGGTTGGATAAAAGCATTTGATCCACCTACTTTACAGGAGGCCATGAGGAAAGCTCGCAGTATGGAGCTCACTACTCCTCGTAAACAATTTGGCACAAAACCTTCTACCTCCTACACAAAGAACAAATCTGATCCAAAGAGGGCTGATAATGCTGATCAAAAGAAAAAATATACAGCTCCTTTAGATCGTAACACAATGAATGATCTACGTAGAAGGAAACTCTGTTTTTACTATAAGGGCCCGTATGACTTCAATCATGATTGTTCCCTCAAGCCTAAAGGGCAAAACAAGCACATGGAATGGTTTTATGAGGGAGAAACATTGACTGATTTTTCTGATCAGCAAGCTGCTATTTATGACACAAATGAAGAAAAGTCAGAAAATGAGGCGAAGATTGAAGTTGAAAGTGAGCTACAGGAGGCTCATATGTCCAGCATGCAGAGAGAGGGTTCTTTCAGGATCCGTGGGATTTTAGCGGGTCAAAGAGTCATATCTCTTTTGGACACAGGTGCAACCCACAACTTTATTGATTCACGGTTAGTGGAGAAAAGGGGAATTCAAACTCAGTAGTTTGAAGCATTCGAGTGAAGGTTGCAGATGGACACACTCTCACCTGTGAGAGGATGATTCCTGATTTACCAATGAAACTCAACAATTTTGAGTTTAAGGCAGATTTTTATGTGGTGAACATGGGAGGAACGGATATAGTTCTCGGCATGAAGTGGCTTCATGCTATAGGAGAGTTCACACTTAATTTGCGTGATATGGAGATGAAATTCAAAATTGATGGCACAAATCATGTTCTTAAAGCCATCAAGGACAGCAATCTAAAATAAATTTTACTCCGGAGAATGGAACGTTTGATTCGACATGACATGGTAGAATGGGCTGCTGAGTGCAAGTTAATGCCTTCACAGTTAGAGCAGCAAGCTTCTCCTTACCATCCGGATGTACAGGAACTCCGAATCAAACATGCAAAGGTTTTAAGTGCTATTCCACCAGGTAGACCTCCTGATAGAGGTATTGAGCACATCATTGAGCTGGATGAGGGCACGAAACCTATTATGATCACTCCTTACCGGCACCCCAAACGTTTAAAAGATGAAATTGAGAAAACCATTAAGGAACTTTTAGCTATGGGGCACATTAGGCCAAGTAAGTCACCCTTTGCTTCATCAGTTGTTTTGGTGAAGAAAAAGGATGGTACACTTAGGATGTGTATTGACTACAGGATGCTTAATAGGAAGACTATTAAGAACAGGTATCCTATTCCACGGATAGATGAGTTGATAGACGAGCTTCATCGAGCTTGCTATTTCTCGAAGATTGATTTGAGGACTGGTTACCATCAGATCAGAGTCAGAGAGGAAGATATTGAGAAAACCGCATTCATATGTCACTGTGGACACTATGATTTCTTGGTTATGCCATTCGGCTTAACCAATGCTCCAGCTACATTTCAGTCTACTATGAATAGGGTTTTCCATTCTCTCTTGAGGAAATTTGTATTGGTGTTCTTTGACGACATCTTGGTTTACAACAAATCATGGGAGGAACACATTGTTCACCTAGATGAGGTATTGAGTATACTTGAAAGGGAGTCCTTGTACGCCAAGGAATCCAAGTGTGCTTTAGGCATGGCTGAGCTTTTGTATCTGGATCACATTATCAATGGGGAGGGAGTCAATATGGATCCAGAGAAAGTTCGAGCTATTATCGATTGGCCTCACCTGAGACGTTGACACGGCTCAGGGGGTTTGTAGGGTTATGTGCCTTCTATTGTCGGTTTGTTAGTGGGTTCTCGCGACATGCCGCGCCACTAACTGATTTGACTAAGAAGGGAGCCTTTGTGTGGACACCTCTTGCACAAGCGTGCTTTGAGAAGTTCAAACTTCTTATGACTACATGTCCAGTCTTGGCTTTGTCGGATTTCACCAAACCATTTGAGCTACATTGTGATGCCAGTGGTGAGGGTATTGGTGCAGTTATCATGCAGGATTGACACCCTATTGCTTTTGAGAGCAGGAAGCTAAGAGGTCCTGAACGGAGTTACAGTATCTATGATAAGGAAATGTTGGCCATCATGCATGCCATGGCCAAATTCAGGCAATACTTGGTTGGTAGTAAATCCAATGTTAAAACCGATCACAATAGTCTGAAACATTTTCTTGGACAGCGAGATTTGAACGAAAGGCAATAGAAATGGGTCAACAAACTTCAGTCCTATGATTTTGACATCGCCTATGTCAAGGGCACTTAGAATGTGGTTGCTTTTGCTTTATCTTGCCACCCTCACTTGAGCTCCATCACATAGATTTCAGAGGACTGGAGACACATGATAGTGGCAGAGTATGCTAAGAATCTATGGGCTTCTAGCATAGTGGATGGGACAGTATAGGATGACAGATACTCACCTATGGATGATCTTATCATTTACAAAGGGAGGATATTTCTTGTCCTAGGTTCTAAGATGAGGGACACGGTATTGAGATCATTTCATGATTCGTTTATGGCAGGACATCCCGGCTACTTTAAGACCTACAGGCAGGTACGGGAGAGATTCTATTGGAAGGGTCTCAAATCATTTGTTCTTCAGTATGTCACGGAATGCCTTGTTTGTCAGCAGAACAAGCAAGAACATACATACCCTGCAAGTTTACTTCAGCCGCTTCCCCTGAGAGGAAGTGGGAATTCTTGTCTATGGACTTCATCACGGGCTTGCCGAAAGCTCAAGGGAAAGACAACATTTTTGTGGTAGTAGATTGGTTGACGAAGTATGCACATTTCTTCTCAATCACTACTACACACATAGCTACTCAGGTGGTGGACTTGTTTTTCTGCGAGGTATTCAGATTGCATGGATTGCCTCGGAGTATAGTCAGTGACAGGGATAGTAGGTTTTTGAGTAACTTCTGGCAAGAGTTATTCAAACTTTGCGGGACAGAACTCACTCCGAGCACCAGCTACCACCCACAGATAGATGGGCAAACAGAAATAGTCAACAAATGGGTGGAGGGATACTTGAGGAATTACAGTTCAGGACAGCAGAAGGCATGGGTGAAGTGGTTATACCTTTGTGAGTATTGCTACAATACCACTCATCACATGAGTATTCAGATGACACCATACCGAGCATTATAGGGATATGATGCTCTGAGCTTTCTAGATTTACTGTTGAGTGATAGTAGAGTACCCAGTGCTGGTGATTTGTTGCAGGAGAATCAGGACATTATGAGAGCACTTAGGGAGAATATTCAGAAAGCTCAAAATCAGCAAAAACACCATGCTGATCAAAGGCGAGTGGAGAGATCCCTCGAGATCGATGATTTGGTGTATTTGATGCTCCAGCCTTATAGGCAGTCCACCCTTCGTAAGAAGGGCGTCTAGAAACTTAAGCCACGATACTATGGACCATTCAAGGTTGTCAGACGTGTTGGTGAAGTGGCTTATGAGTTAGATCTTCCAGTGGACAGTAAGGTTCACAATGTGTTCCATGTGTCGCGCCTCAAAAAGGCATTGGGACCACAGGTGACTTTCTATTGATTTACCACCCCTGGATGATGAGGGGAAATCGATTTTGATACTTGAGGCCATTCTGGATTCCAGAGAGCGTCATCTTCGGAGTCGGGTTATCAGGGAATATTTGGTGAAGTGGAAAGATCTACCGACAGAGGATGCTACTTGGGAGAGTGACAGTATTCTTCAGCATCCAGCTTTGAGTTTGCTTGTGGGCAAGCAAATTTGGGGAGGGCGGACTGTGATGTCCCCGCTCTAGTCAGTTCTCAGGAACAGTGTGTTAGCCCTTTATTGGACCCTTGTGGGCTAAACTGGTTTGGTTAGAGGATCAGTGGTACGTTCTGTAGAGCTTGGTCGTTCTTGTGTTTGGAGCTCAATGTTTGGTTCACAGATGGCGTTAGCAGTTCAGGGCTTGACAACTTCTGATGGCACGGGAATATATGGAGATTTGAGGAAGTTATGCTTATTTAAGTGATTTAAGTTATTAATTAACTTATCATTATTTTATAAAGTCAAATTGACTTTATCATTTTTATATCACTTAAATATTCATAAAAGGGGTGATTTAAAATTAAATCATTTAATCATTTAAGTGGGCGCCAAATATTAAGTTCCTAACTATTGAAAGGACTTAATATTATATTAAAAGATTTAAATGAAGCAAAAATACGTATCTACTTGGAAATGTGTGCCTTCTTGGATATAAGGCAATTTGGCAATGAGAAACCCTATGATTGATTATTTTAACTTTGCCTTGGATATTTTTCCTGTGCCTTTCTCTGTGATCAAGGTTTGAGCAATACTTCCATTGGAGAACGATTCCTCTTCGATGTTGAGTAATTTTGAAACTGTGAGAGATCAGTTGAATTAGTACAATGGTGAGAGCTTCATATAGAGGTTCTACATGGTTTTAACAGAGTTTTATTTCAGTTTATGCTTGCTGCAATAAGGAAGAGGGTTTCTACACTGGAGGCATCCTCTTCAACAGTCCCTCAGCATTTCATTTTGATTCTTCAGCATTCTTACTTGGGCCGTACATTTACATTGGGTTTTGTGCCTCTTTGGAGAAGGGCGTGTGAAGCCAGAGACTGGGGTGCTTTCTTTTGGGCTCCTGTTTGTGCTTCATCATAGGCGGCTATCACTACTGCTGCTTTGTACCTGGTTTTTGATTGGGAGAAATCAGATTTGGAGGCTAGGAGTGCTTCTTTGTCAGTTTTTCACCATTCCGGCTGGCAAACCGAATTTATTTCTTATTTAATTATTCTGGAGCATTACTGGTATGTAATTCATTTGTAATCTCATTGAATGCATTGCATAATAACATCTACTGCCTTTGTTGCTTAGAATATGTTCATGTTCCCCTTTTATAAGCTTTAATATGATGCGCACCTTCTCTTCTGTCTACAAACATTCTCTAAAAAAACTAAGTAAAACACAAATAGACTTAAGAAAAAGACAGGGGTTTTGAAGAGAGCCAGCAAGGCTCATCACATACCAAATCTCTTCAAAATGACAATCGTATACTTCCCTTGACTCAAAATAATCTCATCCAACTTCTGCCATGCTTCTAGACCAAGGAAGTAGTGCATGAGACCAAGATCCTTCATTTCAAATTCAAAAGCTAGCTCCTTCTTGCATTTGAAAATGAGGTGTTCTTCTCCAGTAAGAATTAGATCATCAACATATAGAACTAAGATCAATGCTTCACCATCAATTACCTTGAAGTAAAGGTTTGAATCAGCATCATTCTTAGAGAAACCCAAACTCATCAAGTATTGATGAATTCTTTCGTACCAAGCACGAGGAGCCTGCTTAAGGCCATACAATGCCTTCTTCAACCTGCAAACATGAGACTCCTTCCCATGAACCTCAAAGCCATCAGGTTGCTCAATATATACCTCTTCCTCAATTACACCATTTAGAAATGTTGTCTTCACTTCCATCTGGTGTATCTTCCATTTCTTAGATGCTGCAAGAGAAATGATGGTCCTAACACATGTATAACGAGCAACTGGGGTAAAGGTTTCCTCATAGTCTACTCCCTCTTTCTGAGAGAATCCTCTAGCCACGAACCTAGCCTTGTGCTTCTCAATGCTCCCATCAGCCGCATGCTTGATCTTGAAGAGCCATTTAGAGGATACCACAGATTTGCCTTCAGGTCTAGGTACGATGTCCCAAACATCATTCTTGAGGGTAGATTGATACTCTTCAACCATAGCATCTTTCCATACTTGCTGACATGAAGCTTCCTCAACACTGGATGGCTCGGACTCAATCATTTGACTCATTAATGCAACATAGTTTGAAAACTTCAAAGGTCTTTTGCTTTCTTCGAATGTTCCTCTAGGAGCCGCAAAACTTTCTGCCTCTTGCATTGTTTTCCTAGCCCATAGAGGTCTCTTTCTACCAATAACAATGTCGGTAGGCCCATTAGTAGGTTATAAAGGCACAGTTGGTTTGTCATCTTCTTTTCGATCAGTAGACTCCCTCTGAATCTCAGGTGTATGGTCAACTTCCATATCCTGGGAAGCCTCTTGGTCTTCATTGTCTATCTCAATGTGATGACCTTTGGATCTCTTGAATGCAACAACTTCTTCAAATGTAACATCTTTGCTGATCTTTATTAGTTTATGACCTGGAATGTAAATCCTGTAGGCTTTTGAAGTTTCACTATAACCCACAAATATTCCCTTCTTTCCAGATGGTTCCAATTTTGTCCTTTTATCTTTAGGAATGTGAATATACATAGGACAACCAAATATTCTCAAATGGTTGACTTCGGGCTTTACACCTGAGAAGGCTTCTTTAGGATTCATGTCCTCCAAGATGCGATGAGGGCTACGATTCAGAACATACACAGCTGTCCTAGAAGCTTCGACCCAAAGGAAGATTTGTAGATCCAAATCATGAATCATGGCCTTAGCTGCTTCTACAATAGATTTGTTCTTCCTTTTTGCTACACCGTTCTGTTGAGGATTATAGGGAACACAAAACTCCCTCTTAATCCCTGCATCAATACAAAAGTTACGAAAACTTCCAAAGATGTATTCTCCTTTGTTGTCATATCTCAAGACTTTGATTCTTTTCCCGGACAAGTTTTCTACTTGAGCTTTCAATTTCTTTAATCTTTCAAGTACTTCCTCAGATTCTTTAGTCTTTAAGAAATAAATCCAAGTCTTTCTAGAATAGTCACCAATAAAAATTAAATAATACAAGAAACCACTCAAAGAAGTAACAAACATTGGACCACACAAATCAAAATGAATAAGATCTAGAATGCATTTAGATCTACTTTCACTACTATGAAAGGGTCTTTTAGTATTCTTACCCAATGCGCATCCTCGACAAGTACCTTCATGCTCCTGGCTCAGTTTAGGAATGTCGGTAACCATCTTCTCCAAGGTAGGAAGGGCACGAAAGTGAATGTGAGCAAATCTTCTATGCCAAAGCTCACATGAACTTGAAGCATCATGCAACAAGGCTTGTAGAGGACGGGTGGATAGCCTGTAGAGGTATTCTTGTCGAACACCAATCACACTGGCTATCTTGATGTTAGAGTTCTTTGGCCATGCAAGAACTTTTCCTTCAGAGAATGCTACTTGATATCCCTTATCTTCTAAGGCTGAAATTGAGACAAGGTTCCTCTTGATGCCTGGTACAAATAGTACATCACTCAATTGCAAGGTGATTCTTGAATCTAAGTGAATAGTGAAGGTCCCAACACCTTTCACAAAATAACTTGCATCATCTCCAATTATGACTTGAACAATTGAATCTCTCATCACCAAATCTGAGAGATGTTCTCTAAGCCCAGTGATGTGACGAGAGGTGCCACTATCAATCAACCAAGTGTTGCTATCTATTGGAACATTGTTTGATAAGACAATAGAATAGGAATTCCCTTGAATCCTTTTGAGGAGAGATCTCATCCACATCTGCGAATGAAGCATGCTACTTAGGCCTAGTTGGGCAATCCTTTGCATAGTGACCAAACTTGTCACGTCTAAAACATTGAACACGAGATAGATCCTTCTTCTTGAATGTCGGAGCACCATCTGACCCTTTATCTCTATTCCTCTTGAAGTATCCTTTCTTTCCTCCTTTTCCTTTCTTCTTCGAGGATTGAGCGGAAAGAACATAAATGTCTTCATTTGTAGAGCTTTGACCAATGCCTCTTGCAGCCAACCTTGATTCTTCTTGAATGCAATCTGCTCTCAATCAATCAAACTTAAGAAGTTTTGATCTCGCACTAATTCCTTGAATGTATGACTCCCAAGATTTAGGAAGACCATTGAGAGTCAACATGGTCAAATCCTTGCTATCAACAATATGCCCAATGGTAGAGAGCTGATCTCTCAACTCGGTGATCTTCAAGAAGTATGAGGTAATGGATTCTCCTTTTGCCATCCTGATATGATGAAGTTGTTGCTTTAATGCAAGAGCCCGACTTGTATTGTTGATTTCATACATCTGCTCTGAGGTCTTGAACATACCTCTTGTTGTTTGCAACTTAGAGATGATTGGCACGATGTGATCTTTCACGGAATCAACCAACATCTTTTTCGCCTTAGTGTTATTTCTCTTCCATTGAGGCTTCTTATTCTCTTCGGTTGGTTCAAGAACTTCGTTCTCCACGAACTCAGCTAACTCATTTTCCTCCAAGGCGAGCATCACTCTAAACTTCCAGGATGCGAAGTTTGATGCACCCTCAAGTCTGTCTTCGACCTTGAGCCCGTTCACCATCTTGACGATACGATAGATGTAAAATAAAATGAGAACAATAATGGAGGATATCGCTGCTTGAATAAAATCTGATCTAGATCTTCTTATACCCGCTCTAATACCATGTTAGTTTTTATGATTAGATATATAAATACTGACAGCAATCAGAAAATGAAGCACTAAAGACAATGAAAACAGCAAAATATCTTGGGAAAACCCTTCAACTTCAGGGAGAAAAACCCAGCCAATATATCTCTTATATATTGATAGCATAAGAGCAGAAATCTGCTTACAACTCAAGCATAACACAATGTCGATTTGGATACAATGAATATTCGCACCTCTCCTAGATGCAGATACAAATGAATATGTTTCTCCTTGAGATCGATCTGCTGCTAGAGAATGATGATCTGCTGCTCATGTCTGAACTTCTTCTAGAATGCGAATTATAATGAATGAACTTGATGATCAAATGAATGATCATCACATGTATAAATACGCAAGGGAGAGAAGATTCGCATCTCTTCATGGAAAGAAGTCGGCCCCAACAGAAAAGACGTGTCTCTTAATATTATTAAGTCGGCCTTCCATAAAATCATGATTCTTCATAAAGTCGGCCCCATACAATAATTAAATATTAATTATTAAATAATATTAATATAAATCATTTGACTTATTCTTCAAGCGAATCTTCTTTTCAATAATCGACTTTAAGATAAATTAAATAGCCAAAGGCTATATTAAATTTATCTCCTCAATATCGAGCTTGGAAGTAGTCATCCAAACATTGATCTGCATCAACAAGGCTAAGGTAGGCGTTTTGGTGGCTGAGCCCAGGCTCTGGCCACGAACACCTCAAACTCCCTTCCAACCAAGGTCGACGGCTTTGTGTTGGCCACGAACTTCATAGCTCATCATCAAGCCGCACATCCTCACACTTCTGGGGTGCGACATTCTGAACATATGCCACCGTCTCTGGTAACGACGTCATTACTATAAGATATCAAAGCTCAAGACTCAACGAATGTAAGCTCCTTGAGGCAGTTCGACAACAATCTTTCAGGATTGGGCATCTTGACGAGGCTGCTCTAGGGTGAACATAATTACCAACACGGTTCTTTCCTTCTTAGTTTCGTATTAGGATTCTACTCTTCAAATTCAAGTGAAGTTATTTGTGAATGTATTGCAATATCGAACAGGAAGTAGATACATGATCTAGAACTGAAATGAAGTGAATGGATCAAAATAGCACCTTACCAAGTGACAAGATGTCCAAATAATCCTTCAAGATATCCCTAAGGCAAGAACTGAAATAAAATGTACCTGGGGCTTAAATTGGAAAAAATGCATGGATGGCTTGATAGAGCTCCTCAACACCTTTCCAACGTTGCAAGAATCGAAAAAATCGAAGATTGTGGCAAAAATTCATGAGCTTGGGAGCCAAAAATGGTGATTTGACTTCAAACAGCAAATACTGGCAACAAACAACAAAAACTAGAAAAAATAACCTCCTCCATTGGAAAGCAAGACAAATTATCAAATAGTTCCAAAGATTAAAGAGGTTCATTATTGTTAAAATAATGATCAATTATGAATAGGAGCAAAACTGACTGACACATGTTTGAAGGTATTCGATCTACAGGAGCAAATATTAGTTAATTTCTATATCTACAAGTGAAGATCGAATGTGATTTAAATAATTCAAAGGGAGACATGCCCCATGAGCGGACATGTCTCCACAAAATGGAGACACGTCCGTTCATGGGACGTGTCCCTTCTATTCATGTGATTTCATCAACTTAACCAACCGATTACCAATCGGTAGTTTAGTCACTCAATCAATTCAATCATCTTATATATATTTGACTGATGCTATTGTATTTCAAAACACTCCCTCTTAGCTAGGGAAGATAATTGAATCAAGTATAAAGTGACATCACCTAACTCGTGATATCAAAAGATATGGTATGCTTCTAAAATTGTCAAGTCACATGACATTCTTCATAACACATCTTCATTATTCAACACTCCCTCTTAGCTAGGGAAGATAACTTCAATCAACTATAAAGTGACATCACCTAACTCGTGATATTAGAAGATATGGTATGCTTCTGAAAGTGTCAAGTCACATAACATTCTTCATAACACATCTTCATTATGGTATGTGCACTGACTTCAAGTCACATGATGTCTACCATAATAAATCATGGCATATCCACGAATATATATGCATATCCACCATGAATAAGGATCATAATGATAAATTTATATCAAGTTTCATGACATCTATCAAAATGTCCAAGAGATACTATCATGACATGTCCACGGATATCAAGTCACATGATATCATGATAGTGAAACTAATCACTGTAAAGTCGTCACCTTACAATGTCAAAGTGTTCATTATCGAAAGATCGTCACCTTTCAATAACGTACACAAAGGGGGGTGAGCCCATACAGTCATGGAGTCACTCACATGACAAAAGAGTTTACACATTAAACATCTTTAAAACATGTTAGTACAAAATAAATAATGTGAGTCTCAAAAATAACTTACATACCAAGTTTCTTCCTGAAGGGTTCAATTTTGACTCTGGAGAGAGTTATGGTGAATGTCTGTTGTTTGATTATCTGTACTAATATGCTCCAACATTCCTTTCTACCATGTCTTTCACATAGTGATAAGGAAACTCTATATGGTTTTGATAAATTAATCCCACAAGCAATTTACGGAGCCATACTACTTCTTTGCTCCCATAGAGGCTGAAATATATTCAGCTTTTGTTGTACTTAGTACCACAGAAGATTGCTTCTTGCTACACTAGGATATCATTGCAAACCTTAACTTGAAACAACACCTAGAGGTACTCTTTCGATCATTTTCTTTAGGTTCAGTAAGCTCCCTCTGAATCTTCAAGCACTTGCATCAACCTCCTGACTTTAAAGTCCAAGATTGTCTGCAACACTTGCTATAGAAAAATGGATTTCAATGCATACCTTTGTAGAGGTTCAAGGTTGTCCTTTTTCAACCTCATCCCAGATCCCTCTATTATAAATAGGTTTGCGGAGCTACCAATGTTAAATCCAAGTTGACTGGTTTGAGTAATTATGATCTCAACTGCTAAAGAGGTACTTCAAGGATTTAGCATCAACACTGCAACCCTTTACTGAATCATAGAACTCCCTTTGAAGGTCAATGCTTCCTTTTCGAAGAGATGTCTTCAGCCATTTATCAGTTTCATGGCTGCAAGTTGTGTCTCCATTCTCTTCTTCTTTTGAGAGCAATCTCTTGGTCCATCCTAATGCACATTAAGAAGAGATTCCTTAATAGTTCATATGAGTCAACTATTCGGAAGAGAAATACAAATGCTAGAAGCATACAAGATTCATTTATCCAATGTTATACCAATTATTAATGACTACATAAAAGTTCATGAGCATTAATAAGAACATGAAATACTTATCTTTTTAATCAAGGATGCCAGTCAGATTTCAATCTCCATAGCTTTCCCTTCGATGTGTTAATGGTTTCTTTTACGCCTAGTCAGCACCGAAGCAACTAATTGAAGGATGAATTCTCAACTATACCAAGTCTGCATTCAAAACTATTTAAATAAATAATAAGAAATTATTAAATATTTAATAATAAATTAAAATAGCGCTTAAATTTATATGATTGGCGCCCAAAGCTAATAATCATTTTTCCCCCCGGGGGCAAATCTCTTTGTTGGTGGTTGCATAGCCTTCAGCTCTCACCACCCGCACCATCGGGTCCCTCAACATAGAGATTTGAGAAGGACCCGGTCTAGTTGCTAAAAATAATCGTCCCTCCTCAAGCCGTCTGTTCTTATGTTCGTAGTTCTCGAATGTGATAAATGGCTGAAGTTGTTCGATGCAAGAGAATACTTCTAAATTGGAAAACTCAGATGCAGAAATAAGAGTACTTATGTGATGCACAGGAATCTGTATTTAATTATATTGCAATCACTGGCGACAATGTCACCAGTGTTCAACGCCGTCACAATGCACACATAGATTGCTTAACCATTACAGAACATAGAGCACGCCCCACACTCTTCGATAGTCTTAGCAGATTTGACAGGAATGTAGGCACTTAGATTCATCAAGACATTCGTCAGTGAACAATTGCAAGGAACTCTCTCAAATGAGATGCATGACTAACTTTGGAGGATATCACCTTCGCCCACAGTTGTCGGTAGGAGTATTAGCGATTCCTTTGATTAGAGGCAACTTGTGTGATTGCACCAAATGTTCCCAACTCTCCCAGAGATAACGTGATGTCTTTAGGGAATGTTGTGTCTGACTTGGGCGTTCTCGTCTATGACTTAGCCGCGTGAGTAATGATCGCAGGAGGTGCTCTATGATGGGGTGGCTAGAGCCAACGAGATTGTGCTCGGCAGATGCTGCTCGTGTCTCTTTTGTATAGCCTCGCTTCACAATGACACTACTATTTCTGGATATCCACCCAATCCACAAACCCGGTGATGTCTTCAATGAATGTGCTTGGGGGTTAGCGGGAGCCACAGGCTCCTCCACAACTCGGCTCTAATCGCCTACCACAATCGTTGTGTGTTCTCCCACTGACCAGCAACCACGATTTCTGAATGTTGAAGCAATGAAAGATAAGGAATGGTGATACCGAACCATTGGCAGAGATTGTTGGAGTGAGTTCCACAATGCTAAAATAAATCTGATCAATCTACCTGAAACTTGGCTCCGATACCAAGTTAAAGTAATGATCAGATATGAACAGGAGCAAAACTAACTAAAACGTGTTTGAAGGTATTCGATCTACAGGAGCAAATATTAGTTAATTTCTATATCTACAAGTGAAGATCGAATGTAATTTAAATAATTCAAAGGGAGACATGCCCCATGAGCAGACATGTCTCCACAAAGTGGAGACACGTCCGTTTATGGGACGTGTCCCTTCTATTCATGTTATTTCATCAACTTAACCAACCGATTACCAATCGGTGGTTTAGTCACTCAATCAATTCAATCATCTTATATATCTAACCAATGCTATCGTATTTCAACAATTATATTCAGGTGTTTTTGTGGTGAACTACAAGCATTGCAGGTGAGGCGTTCAAATTGCTAGGTGTTTAGAATTAACTTCTCGGGTGATTATGGCAACTAGCTAATATCCATGGTGGGGCATTGAATTTATTGCTGGTTGTTTGCATTTTCCTTAGCAACCAACCTGGTACAATATTGTAGCATGAGAATTGGCAAAGTTTGGGTGGCATCTTTGTTTGCAAATGGAAGATTGAATACCATTGAACCAGTGTTTCACGGAGTTTCGGGGACGGTGACGAGGACAGGGACGGCGAGGGGGGGGGGAGCGGGGCGGCACTGAAATACATATAGTACTTGAAAAATTAGTTATAAAAAAATGTATAACAATATAACTATATAACTGTAGAAGCCTAAGGAATTAGTAAAGTTAACACATAAAAAAAAAACTTAGAACTTAAAAGTTTAAACACAATAACACATTGCAATGATATATCATTTTATTGAACTAGTGAACAATTGAACATTGAAAATTAAAATGAAAATATAGACATTGGAAAATGCAACAAGAACTAGATGTTCCATAATTTGAGTTTCATAATCGCAATTCATGAATCATAATTACAATCAAGTATCACTGTATCATCAATGTTCAAACTTTAAACTTCAAACTTCAAAAACAGAGTACAAAATAGTAAATACTAATAGTAAATGGCTCTAGGCTAATGGCCTGATGCCTCTGGAAGTCTCCCAAAAGTTTCCCTGGAGTCTCCTTGGGTGGAGGGGACGTCTGGAAGTCTCCCAGAATTTTCCCTGGAATCTCCCATGCAGAAACGTCTCCCTCTAGGAGAAGACTTCGGAGGGACGATGGAGGGATGTTTCCTAGGCGTCTCCCTATCTCGGAAACGGGTGGTTTTTCCAGGGGGACGCGTCCTCGTGGAACACTGCATCAAACCTCCTTTACCAAGCTGGGTGTGACAATAAGGAGAGTTGTGGGGGTCTGGAAATAATATATTGATCACTTCTGCCAGGCATATCACACTCAGCAACCATTTACAACTGTGGAGGGTTCCCTTGTTGGGTGTCAAGTATTGATTAGCCAAGGATAGGCATTGGGAAAATTTATAGTGATTAGAGGAAGCATCGCTGCTCTTGGTCATTCATGAATTTGGGCGGTAAGGATACTTGGCTGGGCAAGTTGTTACAACAGATACCAGGTATTGGGAGTACTTCTTGCTGATCGACCTCCTCATTGTAGCTGGCATAAGGACTGTGGACTACTCATATTGGAAGTTGCTATCAAGTTAAAAATCTGCCACTGTGTGAGGTCAAGAGTTTGTAATTGTTTATCCCTGTAATCTGTCCATTATTGCAGCAGACTGTCATAAAATATTCAAGTATTTCAGTCCTTGGAAATGATGTAAATGTTTGATATTCTTTCTTTATCGATTGGAATGTTGTGTTTCAAAAACAATCAAAAACTTTCATAAATATATTTCAGTCTAAACTTTCAAATAGAATGTAAGTAAACTGTTTGACAAAATGCATATCCACTGGACTTGGAAAAAGGGTAAATTTTTGGCATAGAAACTAGCTCAGATCATTACAGTGGTATCAGAGCAAGAGATTATGCCAGCCTGGAGGGTTATTCGATAGATTTGATGACTGAAATTAATTTATGAATTCGGAAGATAGAGAATACATCACATACGGGAGAAGACAACACTTTGTTCAGATTCTAAAGAAGAAGGCAGTATGGGTGACAGAAATGAACCACAAAATCCCAGTACTAGGGGTTGGTCCAGTTAATGACTCAAATGATGCAAACTATCAATACCAACAACAATAACATAGGTAACAATAGCAATGGCAATAATGGAAATATGGGTGCAGGGCATAATGGCACCAATGGCAACAATGGAGAAGCAAGTAACATTGATATTCCAACTATTTATATCTCCAAGGAAGCTAGCAGAACTACACATAGGCCCTTAATGCCTAACTTCATAGAGGCACCACCCAAAGGACAATCAAGACAACAAGAAGTTGGTGAAGGGTTTGCAGATTATTTGAGGGAATACCAATCATTGGGAGAGAAGTTCCATGCAGCTATGTCCTTAGCTGAATTTTGCTAGGTTAAGTACAAGAATAGGCCTCAAGGAGATAGGGGACATGGTTCTAATTAGGATTTGCAACGTAAGGTAGGCAAGTTGACTATTCCAAGCTATGATGGTTCTAGTAGATGCACTACACTTGGGTGCAAAAGTTAGATACATACTTTCAGCTCCATCCCATGGTAGTAACTGAAGCTATTAAGTATGCTACATTGCATCTAGATGGAGAAGCCCATGAGTGGTGGTACCACAAATTGGTCACTTTGGGACACGCTAATAACACATCATACGCTGATTTTACTCAGAGGTTGATTGATAGGTTTGACAAGAACCCTAAACTGCATTTCAAAGCGAACTGTTGAGTGAATCCCTCAAAGGGATGTCAGCTCATGGAAGAGGCTAAACTGCATTTCAAAGCGAACTGTTGAGCGAATCCCTCAAAGGGATGCCAGCTCATGGAAGAGGCGACGCCTCTTCCATGAGCTGACATCCCTTTGAGGGATTCACTCAAAGCCTCAGCCTCAATTTCAAATAAAAAAATTTTAGAAAAATTTTAAAATCGAAAATGAGATAAAAGTTAAAAACTATTATTTATTTGCTAGCAATTGACTCATACATATCAGAGTTCCAAAAACTCTCGGTTATGGTGACAGATATATCCGAGCATAAGTTGATTGTTTTGTTTATGGAGGGATTGTCAGAACCTCTTCGTGGTCGGGTCAAGGCATTTGATCCAATTACTTTACAAGATGCCATCAAGAGGGCTCGTAATATGGAGACTTCAACACCTAAAAACAAATTCCAGCCCAAACCATTTACATCAAAAAAGATAAGAAACCTTTCCAGAAGGAGTGGCCAAAGAAGACTTACATGGATGACGAGGTTAGGGATGAACTGTGTAGGAAAAAGCTTTGTTTCTCTTGCAAAGAACCTTGGGAGCCTGGTCACAAGTGTTTGCGGAAAGGGACGGTTCATTATATAGAGGTGGCTTCAGATGGTGAGGAGGAGAAGAATGAAGGAGCTACTAGTAATGAACAAGATGATTTAGATGGGGAGACCACAAATGGAGAGGGACATTCGTTGGAGGAAGAGATGGGAGGAACCATCCCTACCCTTTCTGGCACTCCTAGATATAATTCATTTAAAGTCAGGGGAGTTCTACAAGGGCAACGAGTTACAGTATTGATTGATAGTGGGGCAACCCATAATTTCATAGATGAGGCTTTGGTGGCCAAGAGGGGATTACAGACAAAGGACTTTGAGGACTTCAGTGTAATGGTTGTTGATGACTTCACCATGACTTGCACTAAGTGAGTCTCACAACTGAGCATAGCATTGGGTAACTACACAATGACCGATGATTTTTATGTAGTGGGAATTGGGGAGACCAATGTAGTCTTGGGGGTTCAAGGGTTACACTCCTTGGGAAAATACTCACAAAATATTCAAACCATGGAGCTTAAGTTCAGAGTGGATGGAAAGAAGGTGGTCTTAAGGGGTATGTCGAATGTTGCACCCAGGATTGTGTCAGCCAAGAGGATGGAGAGTATATTCAAACATGGCGATGTTGCTTGGGCAGTCCAATGTTTGATTTCTTCTAAAACCCCTTCCGATGGTAATGGACAACATCATGTGGATATCCATTCTGTCTTGGATAAGCATAGTTTGGTTTTTGGTGACATTCCTACTGGAAGACCTCCTGACAAGGGTTTTGAGCATGTGATTGAGCTAGAGGAGCGATCTAAGCCCATAATTACCACTCCCTATTGGCATCCGAAGAGATTCAAAGAGGAGATAGAGAAAATGATTAAGGAGCTACTAGATATGGGACACATCAAACCTAGCTTAAGTCCCTTTGCTTCTTCAGTTGTTTTGGTGAAGAAGGATGGGACTATGCGGATGTGCATTGACTATCGTGCACTTAACAAGAAAACTATAAAGAACAGGTATCCTACCGCCAAGATCAATGAGCTTCTGAATGAGTTACATGGTGCAGTATATTATTCGAAGATTGATCTTCCTTCAAGATACCTTTAGATAAGAGTTAGAGAGCAGGATATTCACAAAACAGCATTCAGGTGTCATTATGGGCATTATGAGTTTCTAGTCATGCCATTTGGCTTGACAAATGCTCCTGCCACCTTCCAATCTTGTATGAACCACATTTTCAACAAACAGTTGCAGAAGTTTCTTCAAGTGTTCTTTGATGATATTCTTATATATAGCAAGACTTGGGAGGATCATCTTAGACATATTGATGATGTGTTAGGCATCATGGAGGCACAATCTCTATTTTACAAGGCTTCCAAATGTGATTTTGGGATGATTGAGATACTATACTTGGGGCATGTGATCAGTGCTAACGGTGTCAAGGTTCAATAGGAGAAGTTACCAGCTATTTTGGATTGGCCACCACTGAAAACATTGACAAAATTGAGGGGATTCTTCGGTTTATGCAGCTATTATAGGAGGTTTGTTAAGAAGTTTCCTTAGGTTGGTGCAACTCTTACAAATCTCACTAAGTTGGGAGATTTCAAATGGACAAAGGAGGCCCAGTGCACATTTGATGAACTCAAGGAGGTAATGAGTACTTATCATGTTTTGGCTTTACATGATTTCTCTCAACCTTTTGTTTTGGAGTGTGATGCTTCAAGTGAGGGAATTGGAGCAGTGTTGATGCAAAATAGGCACCCCATTGCCTATGAGGGCCGAAGGTTCTGAGATACACAGAGATTATATTCCATCTACAATAAGGAGATGCTTGCCATCATGCATGCGTTGGCAAGGTTCAAAAAGTACCTGGTAGGTGGAAAATTTGTTGTCAAAACATATCATAACAATTTGAAATACTTCTTGGAGCAAAAGGATCTGAATGAGAGACAACACAAGTGGGTAATTAAAATCCAGGCATATGATTTTGATATAGAGTATGTGATATTGAAGAAGAATATTGTGGCGGATGCTCTTTCCAAGAATTCCACTATTTTCTCTTTGATAGAGATTTCAACTGATTGGATGGCTCAACTTTTGGTTGAGTATTCCAAAAATACTTTTGCATGTGAGATTTTCGATGGCAAGTTTCAAGATGACAAGTACACAACGATAGATGATGTCATCTACTACAAGGACAAGATTTATTTGGTGCCTGAATTGAAATTGAAGGGGAAAGTTTTGAAGGCCATTCATGATACACCACTTGGAGAACATCCAAGTTACATCAAGACATATAGGAAATTTAGAGAGAGATTCTCTTAGAAGGGTCTCACGGATGATGTCTTACAGCATGTTCGCGAGTGTGTGACTTATTAGCAAACAAGTCAAAGCATACTTTCCCAGTAGGTTTATTGCAGCCATTACCTATCCCTGAGCAGAAGTGGGAAAGTATATCCATGGATTTTACTACAAGTCTTCTGAGGGTGCAAGGTAGAGATTGTGTCAATGTGGTAGTTGACCGGTTGACCAAATATGCACATTTCTTTGCCATTTCATCTAAGCACAGGGCATCTCAGGTTGCAGAGTTGTTCTTCAAGGAGTTGTTCAAACTCCATGGATTGCTGAAGAATATTGTCAGTGATTGCAATAGCAAGTTTCTCAATGCTTTTTGGTAGGAGCTATTCAAGTTGGTTGGCACAAAGTTGACCCTAAGCACCAATTACCACCCTTAAATAGATGGTCAAACGAAGATTGTGAACAAGTGGATGGAAAGATACCAGTGTAATTATGTTGTGGGACAGCAAAAGGCTTAGGTGGTTGCACTTAGATGAGAATTGTTACAATACCACCTATCATATATCAATTGAGATGACTCCTTTCAGAGTGTTGTATGGTTATGATGCTACATCTTTCATAGATTTAGCATTTGGTGATAGCAAAACTCCCAAGCCTAAGAATTCAATTCAAGAAAGCCAAAACATCCTTAAGTCACTTAAGGATAATCTTCAGAGTGCCTAGAATCAACATAAGATTTATGTAGATAGGCATAGAGTTGAGAGAAGTTTTGAGGTGGGTGACTTAGTTTTCTTGCGCCTTCAACCTAACAAGAAGTCTTCTTTGAAGAAGAGTGGTGCAAAGATGTCGAAGCCTCGCTTCTATGGCCCTTACAAGATTGCACAGAGGGTTGTTGAAATAACTTATGAATTGGAGCTACCAAAGAATAGCACAATTCATAATGTGTTCCACATTTCTTGCCTCAAAAAGGCATTTGGGTAGCATATCACAACATCACCGAAGCTTCCACCATTGGATGAGGAGGGCAGATTGGTATTAGTTCCTAATGCTATTATGGATGTCAAAGAGAGGAGGTTAAGAAGCAAAGTAATTAAAGAGTATCTCATCAGATGGAGGGACTTGCCCATTGAGTATGCCACATGGGAAGGTGAACAAATCTTACAGCATCCTAATCTAAAATTGCTTGAGGGCAAGCAATTTCAAGAAGGGAGGATTGTAATGTCCCCTTCCGAGGAATAGTCGGCGGTGAACATTTAGCCTATTTTATTCTCGTAGGCTAATGTTGAAATTTAAGGGAATAAATTAAATTAATTATTTAAATTTGTCCAATAAAGTAACTTTTTATGGATAAATTTATTTTAATTAATTTAATAAAGTGACTTAAGTGAAAATTAAAAGAAATATTGAGAGTCACTTAATTATTGAGCTTTAATGAAGTATTTAAGCAAGAATTTAAAAAGGTTTGTCCGGAAAAATATAAAAGAGAATTTGGGAGCTCATTTGCTCATGCTTGTTTTATTTCTCTCTATTGTGGATTTGGAGTTTCTTGTTGGAGCGAAACCGTAGGATGAAAACCCTATGGGAAATTAGTTTAAATGGTGAGATATCTTCCCTAGCTGATTTCAGGTGAAATCACACAAGCTTCATGCTTGGATCGAACGATTAAATAATTTGTGAAGTCTTGCAGGCAAGACAAATTATCAAATAATTGCAGAGATTTAAGATGTTCATTATATTCAGGTGTTTTTGTGGTGAATTCCAAGCATTGGAGGTGAGGCGTTCAAATAGCTAGGTGTTTGGAATTAACTTCTTGGGTGATTATGGGGACTGGCTAAATATCCATTTTGGGGTGTTGAATATTTTGCTGGCTGTTTGCATTTTCCTTAGCTATCAACCTGGTATAGTATTGTAGCATGAGGAATGGAAAATTTTGGGTGGGATCTTTGTTTGCAAATAGAAGATTGAATACCATCGAACCTCCTTTACCAAGCAGGTCATGACAATAAAGAGAATCATTGGGGTCTGGAAATGATATATTAAGCACTTCTGCCAGGCGTATCACACAGCAACCTTTTACAGCCATGGGTGTTCCCTTGCTGGGTGTCAAGTATTGATTAGCCAAGTACAGGCATTGGGAAAATTTATGGCAATTAGAGTAAGCATTGCTGCTCTTGGTCATTCATGAATTTGGGCCATAAGGATACTCGGCTGGGAAAGTTGTTAGAATAGATCCCAGGCATTGGGAGTACTTCTTGCCGGTTGACCTCCTCGCTGTAGCTGGCATAAGGACTGTGGATTACTCATATTGAAAGTTGTTATCATCAAGTTTGAAACTGTGTCAGGTTAGAAGTCTGCCACTGTGTGAGGTCAGGAATTTGTAAATGTTTATCTCTGTAATCTGTCCATTATTGCAGCAGAATGCCATAATATATTCTAGTATTTCAATCCTTGGAAACTAAGTTCCTGGTTCGGTTTTGGGTTCGGGTTCAGGTTCGAGGGTTCAGTTTGTGGGTTTGGGCAAAATTGTTTTTGGAGTTGGGTTCGTTAATACAAAAACATATAAAAATCAGAAATATATACATATTTGCAGCAGTAATGTTCAAAATACACCACCATATTAATAGTCAAATAACATAGCAAAAATACACCACCACTTTCGTAGTCAAATATTAAAATTATTATTCATATGATTATATGAATTAATACTATTTGTTTATAGATAGGCATACTACATTATCCTTCAAGGACACTTACCATAGGAAAGCAAAAGATATGCTATATGTGATGATCACCAGTGGCAATGAACAAAGCCTCAATGGTTCATGCCTCAGTGATGACCAAGGAATGGTGACTAGCAACAATCAACTAGCAATTGCCTATCAATCAAACTGCAACATGTTTTGGGCCTTTTGAAAATTTTGTTTTGAGATATTTTACAAGAGAGTGAGAACATGCATGCTGTAACTAAAGCAATCCCTGCCTTGCACACATTTGTTTAAAAAAATTGAAAATCTTAAACCTTACATATAGCAAAAGAAATGAAATGCTTAAGGTCAAAAAGACTGATAGATTAGTGTGTGATTTAGCTTTAACTGTGATTCCAAAACTCAGTTTAAAGGCTATGCTGTATGATCTGTACTTCTGAATAAAAGATCTCTACAAGTAACATCAGATGTATCATACATCAAAACAAATTAAGTTACAAAACTCTGTGCTCAAGTAGACCAACAAACTCAAATTTGGCAATGACTGCCACCTGCAAGTTATAAACCAGTATGCATCGATTAACCTGGACCACTGAAATCAAATCCACAGTCAGCATTTCATACCCTGACCGAACCCACAGTGTGATTTCCGAACCCTGATCGAACCAGTGGCGAACCGAACCAGTATTTCGTACCCGGGTCGAATCGAACCCGAACCAGGGGTCAAAACCCAGCGAACCAGTAACATAGCTTGGAAATGATGTAAATGTTTGATATTTTTTCTTTATCAATTGGAGTGTTGTGTTTCAAAAACAATAAAAAACTTTCATAAATATATTTCAGTCTAAACTGTCAAATAGAATGCATGTAAACTATTTGACAAAATGCATATCCACTGAACTTGTCAAAAGGGTAAAAATGTTGGCATAGAAACTAGCTCAGATCATTACAAAAACCAAAAATAACCTTCCACAAGAGAGTATGGCAAGATAATAGCTTGCTTGATATGATATGTTAGATTGATTGATTGAATATGAAATGTACACGAAATGCCTTTCTTATAAAGACAAGGTTGAAAGATAGGACTAGACAAGATCACGACATGTGTCCTAATCCTATACAATGAGACAACTACCTCAGCAATTATTAAATGACCTAGGACACTAGAATTAAATGTCAAAAGATAAGATCTTATGACAAGTAACAACCTTCTAGAAAGATTCCTAGGACCTAAGTAAACTTAAGTATGTGAATAGGACCTACTACTGAACTAGTTAGGTACAATACCATATTCACACCAACACCAAGTACATGGAAGAGATCATCAAGATAAATTCTCATTCAAAAAAGTATAATTTTTAATTTTATAATTGCGCAATTTGCTGATTTTGTAAAATTTTTATAATGTAATTTGTTGATTTTAATTTTTTATTTAGTTTAATTTTTAATTTCATTGTTATACACTCTTTTGTTCTAGGTGTCAAAACCGTTGGTCAAGATTCCAGATTTCATGGATGGGGATAAAAATTCCATGGGGTACTTATATGAGGCCATGGACAAGGCCAAAGAGACAATTCAGCACTTGTATAGGTCAAATAGAAACAAATATGAACCCATTTGCCACATTATTGATCGCAGGTGGAAGTAAAGACTTGACCAACACATTCATGTTGGTGCCTACAATTCAAACCCTATGTTTTTCTTCTACAGATTCAAAGCAAATGAAAGTGTTACAGATGAAAAACACGTGTATAGTAAGGATGATCCTTGATGAAAACTTTAGAGATATCATACATGATGAGTTGTACATTTATAAGGGGCGAAGGAGGTGGTCTTCTTCACCTCTATGCATTCAAAGGAGAGCCAATCTGCAGGCAAGTAAAAATAATATATATGTTTAGTTTTAGTTTATTTATAAATGTTGTCTTTGCAGATTTGTGGTGAGAAGATTTTGGTGCAACACCACCTAATCTTTAAAATCTCGCCACTCACATTTTGTCCCAACCTTGTAGCACTTCAATTTGTGAGCACTATTCAGGTGCTTTTTACACCATTCATATAAAAAGTGCAATAGGTCGACTCAAAAGTGCTTGAATGACCTTGTCTTTGCATAGTATAACCTTCAGTTACATGCAAAGAAGGTAGAGGGGTAGGAGACACATGAGGTGCTTGACCTTGATGACATCAATCCATGTTCAAATTGGGTCGCTAAGGATGTGGATATGTTATTTACTATTTGTTGTACCCAAACCGAAATTTTTGCTTCATTAAGGCATTTTGCTTAAAATGGTCTAAACCTTGTAAAAGTGGGGTCAAAACTCAGTTTTTGGGCAAATAAAGTATGGGCTTTTAGTCAGTGTGATGCCAGGAAGATACTGGCAAAATTTGAAAATTTTGAAAATTAGGGTTTCTGAAATCTATTTTTAGCCCGAAACCCTAAAAAATAGGAACTTGTCAGAATTGGCTGAAATTAATTTTGATTGGCTTATTTCACATCACAATCACAAGTGGTGAAGTCAGTTTCAGTTAAAAGTCAGTTTAAGGCTGGTGGGTAGTTTTCACTTTTTCAGGAGAAAAGTTAGGATCTTCGGGGTCATCAATGGCAGTTGGCCAGTACCAGGTATCAATATCTAAGCCTGAAACTCAAAGAGGAACGCTCTACGATAAAAGATGTTGGAAATAATGCTTTTTGATGGAGGGGATTTTCAGATTGGCAAAAAGTGCTAAAATATTCTAAGTCTGGGAACTTTTCACTATGTAACGTAGTAGACACTTGCGCAATCAACGTGCAAATCAACTTTATAGTGTCCGTACATGTGAAAATGATGAAGTATAGTCATCCACACACCTCAGCAGTCACAACGCTTCGACATGGTCAACCGCAGGGATGGATATAGCGTTTGCAAAGCATAAAATGGTGAAAATCAATGAATTCAAAACAAATCCGCTCCCCTGTAGCCTAGGGGCGCCCTTCCATTTGAAGGTCAAGATTTGAGTGTTTTGGATAAAGGATACATTCATTATGTTCAGTTTTCAGTCAGCTTTCCGATTAGCCATGAAGCAAGATTATCCGAGTTACAGAACTCCGGCAAACGAAGATAGAAGCAGAGGTTGCGAAGAGTGTTTTCTCACAAGGAGGCAGTCTAGAGATGCAAATCCGCTCCCTTCTAGCCCAAGGGCGATTTTCTTTTTGAAGGCCCAGATCTAGATGCATGTGTGTTTTGATGGTTTCAGTCTTTGCAGAATTAGTTTAGCTTTTCAATGAGCTATCAAGCAAAAGCGTATCCAGTACAGAAATCCGGTTATCAGCGTTAGAAGTGGAAATTGCAGGCAGGATACATGTCAGTAGAAATGAATTCAAAGCAAATCCGCTCCCCTGTAGCCCAGGGGCGATCCTGAATAAGACCTGTTTGATGGATGAATTTGCAATTGAGGTCTTCCTGAGATCTCTTCCAGCTCAGTTCAGTTTTGCAGTGTATCCGTTCACAAGACGATCCGATGTTCTGAGTAACTGTGCAGAGGTCCTACCGAGCACGTAAAACAGAGGATGGTGAAGCGTAGCTACACAAAGCTGCACAGCTGTAGGCTAGGGGCGATTCTCCTTTAGGCCTGCTAGACGGGGTTATTTGCAATTACAGTCTTCACAAGACTTGTGTGCAATTACTCAAGCTATCCAACGAGTCTAGCCGACAACCTCCGGGATTTGGCGAATGCTCGTACGTGCGAGGTCAAGATGATAATGCTGTGAAGAAGAGTTGATTGAAGGCAGTTCAAAAAATGACTAAGCGTAAGAATATTATTTTCTTTGAAAAAGGCGATTTTCTTTTAGAGGCCTTAAAAGCAATTTTCTGGCTTCGTCGTCTCCAAGAACATCTCTTGCAAGTTGACCAAACTGTACAGCAAGACAGACGGCACGCGTATCGGAACATTCCAGTTCCCGGTATCAAGGGTCAAAGTATGGTGTTTAGATGAAAATCACACTCTTCTCAAAATGGTGTTTGAGCTATCACATAATAGGGGCGCTCATTCTTTTGGGGTTCTTAATACAATTTTCAAATCCCTCATATACAGTCATTGGATGCAGAATACTTCTAGTCATGCAATGAATCCATTATTCAGTCAGTGGAGTTCATCATTCACCGTCAACGGCAGTTTGAAGCATTAGAAGGCAGAACGAAGAAATGACTAAGTCTGGAGTCAAAACATCAATTTAATCAAAGGCGCCTAATTTTCTAAGGTATCAGATGATGATTTTAGCAGTTGTTGTTCCCAGTAGACATTTCATCCTTGTCATGCAGGCTTCGCAGTGGATATCTTAGCACAGTCGCAGGCTCAGTCAGTCAGCCAGAAATCAGAGCTAAACATGGTCGGTTGTAACTTTGCAGTCAGCTACAAAATAGGAGATTCTCAAAAATCTCATAACTCTTGCAAATGGAAGCCTAAAAGATCAAAATTTGACTTTTTAGAATCAGGGAAGTGTGTTGAGCACAACAAGATGCTATTTTTGGCAAAATGATAAAAATAATATTTTTGCATGCAAGGCATTAAAAAGTGACGAATTTCTTCAAAGATAAATATTGGTGCCACTTTTAGTTCTTTGCATGCTTTGAAATTAAAATATTATTTTTAGTCTAAAGACTCAGAGACAGCAGCAGTTCAACTGGTAAAGGGCCAATCGGATTCCTTCTTCACAGTTAGGGTTTGAGCTTGCAGTCTTGCTTTTGTAGTACGATTTTGCTCTAGTTATGCAAGCATGGCATTCATCATTTCATTCATCCAGCTTGAGCAGAGGTGAATTCTTTCCAGAGTTGGGCGAATTTCTTCAGCGGTCAGTTGTGAAGGCATAAAAAATATTCTTTTGCAGGTACAAGTCAAGATTCATCAGCAGAATTCAAGGCAGAGTGGCGATTTTGACAGAAGAAGATAATAAATAAATAAAAATTAAAAAACATCTTTCTTCTTCTATAGATTTCTTCCATCTTCTCGTCTTAAAATTTTCTCACATGTTTGAAGAATTGGCGTTTTTGGCAAAACAAATCATCTGGGTTGATTCAGAATTGCTTTCTCAGCAAAACCCATGTGCTAGAATTTTCAAGAAAAATTTGTTCCAGAGCATCAGTTCTTGAGGCTTTGATTTTCTGAAGTGAAATTCCTTTGCATGGTGGAGTAGAAGTCGATATTTTTCGAATCTAACGTTGTGGGTTGTCTTAGAAATATCTTCTGGACAAAACCCATATCTCAGATTTTCTCGGGAAAAAATGTCCTCACAGCCCCTCAGATCTCAACTGAAAACCTTTTGCATGCGGGCCTAAATCACATTTTTTCACAATTCTGACATTGTGGGTCATCTTAGAATTTGATTCTACATAAAACCCACGTCTCAGAATTTTCTGTGAAAATTGCCCTCCGACAAGCTATTTTTAGCCTCATTAGGAGAGATTTTTGGTTTTTTGGAGAAGTTGTCAGAATATAGCCATGTTCACAGTCAACAGGCGAGTTTTTCAGGATGTAGTTCACGCAGAACGAATTCAAGACCAAGTCAGTCTTAATTCATGATTTCATCAGAAAAGCTGACATTGATTTGTATCAAGCGCATCGGAAAGGTTGACAAGAGTAGTCACTCAAGTTCACATGGTTTCATGTCTCGTATAGCTGATTGTCTTCCAAGGCCAGTTTAGAGGGTTGATACCGTTGGGTTTCTGTGTATGCAGCATGTTCATTTGTATTTCTCACAACCAAAGAGTTCGCAGTTTCATCATGCAACACTCTTCCATAAAGAAAAGCATGAAAAACGTGAGAAGCATCAAGCTGCAGAGGAAACAGTGGCCATCACTTCAGTTACAAAGCCGCCATAGTTACCAGCCAGTGAAGGGCCAGTTTAAGTATACAGAGATTTTCAGTTTTGCTTGAGTTGCTAAGAAGCAGTGAATTGACAGTTGAGACATGTGACGACCTCTAGATGGTGATGCAGTCACTAACCTCGTGGAGGGGTTACTTGCTCGAGATCAGGGTCAGTGAACTTCAGTTCAAGGCGTCCCACCTTTTCCAAGATAGACATTAGACACAGGAGTTAAACTCGAGGCTTCTTTCCAAGTTAACTGGTTGTTACACATTGCATGCATGTCTTTCTTGGAAACATCTACGTACACTTGGAGCTTAGATTAGATCTTTCAGTTAACTGATGATAGCATTCCAGTTGACTTGCTTTCAATAAGGACGTGCATGTTGCACCTTGTCCATTTAGATTAGATGTTTCAGTTAACTGATGGTAGTTTCCCAGTTAACTGTGTAGGTTCATTCAATTAGGTTTAGGGAATAAGATCTTGCATGCATTGCAAGACTTTAGTTGACTCAAGGTAACTTTTCCTGGTGATAGAGAATTGCTGCGTTGTCGGCAACATGCCTATTCTCAAGATTGGTTCACCCTTGTAAATTAGAACTTTTGCTTGATAGCATACATGTTGCGCCTACCTTGCCTGTAGTATTGCTATTATTGTATCTGTTCAAAGAGTAATTGCTGTTATAATAAATTGTTGCGCCTACCTTGCCTTCATGTTATTGTTATGGTGTTTATTCGACCTTAGTTAAATGGGGTTGCTGGTTTGATCGTTATTGCATGCGTGTTGCGTCTATACAATCTACTGTCCCAGTTGCTTACCTTTTGTTTTGTTGATTATAAGCCTATTCAGAAGAGCAAATAGTTGCGCCTACCTTGCCTTCATGTTGCGAAACTGTACTCAAAGCTTATCGTATGATGTGTGTTATAGTAGACTCATTCAGCCAAGCAAATAGTTGCGCCTACCTTGCCTTCATGTTGTGAAGCTGTACCAGGTTTACCGTCCATTTGTTTGTTTTAATAAACTTCTTCCCGGATTAGCAAATAGTTGCGCCTACCTTGCCTTCATGTTGTGAGCCCGCACCTGGAGTTTATCGTACAATACATTCCTGCTCCATTTCCTCATGCTCTGTTTCTTGAGGAAATTGGATAGATATTAAAGAAGTTAGCTTAGTTGTAGTTACATGATCTGCGAAACCAGAAAATACTTAGCTGCAACGTTCTAGGTTTTCTTAACCTTGTGCCTCTACCAGCTGAGAACAAAAAGATAGGACATTAGTTAGTTTTGTATTTCATGCATTCCAGCACAACGAGGGAGCTTCCCCTCCTAATTTGAAGAGCACTCATTACGTAGTGTGCATAGCTGTCCGTACAAACTTACACTCCAGAGGTGTTAGTTCTTACGCCAACACTATTAATAATACATCTGATTTGGAGACAGGCAATGGACTGGCAAGCAAAAGTGGCAACATATGATAAGGCAAAAGGTGAGCCATCATTGGGGAGTTCCTCATATTCACACCATGATCCTTTGCTTAAGGATAATATTGTTCCTCAACAAGAAGCAACATCACTACCATCTGATTCAACAACACCCACACAGCCATTTAGGAGCTTTCATCGTAGAAGAGAGTTATAAATCGTTAATATTGAAATTATAATTTGTAATTTTTATTTATATTGAAACTTGAAGTTGATATGTATTGAACTTGTTTTTGATCTATGATGTGTATTGAATTCTAATTTTGATTTATGTAATATATATGAAAGAGACCAATAACGCATTCTATAAATTCAGTAATATGCATGTTTTTCAAGATTATTTTTACAAATTTGTGATTTTTAGTGTTCAGAAATTTTATCTAGTTTTTCCCCAGGATTTTCCCAAGTCTTTTTTGAAAAAAATTGGGTTTGCTGAGTCCAATTTTTTGAAATATGCTTAGGATATTGAAGGCCTGGACTTCACTTGAACCTCTGTTATCAATCTCTGGGATAGCAAAATGAAAACCCAACCTGAAGAGAATCTAGATTGTGAGATACTCTGTGACCACAAGTTCATAATGTAAAGGAACTACTGTGTCAAGAGGAAAACAGGCATGGATGTGCCCTTCTTCCAGGCATCCAAAATCATCTTCTGTAGCACAAGTTAGGTGGCATCTGCTTGCTGTTTGGAAAACGAAGTGGTTATGGATTTATAGAAATAAAGTTTGTCAATCAGAGAACAACTCCTTGATTAAACATTATAACGAAGATGACAAACTCAAATTTGTGTTTGAACCCAATCGTGCTGTGCTCAATACTTTCACAGGCCAATCTGAAATTATGAACCTAAAACTATAGTTGCAATTACAATTCATTGTCTTTCTCCACGTGACCTTATTCTGTTCATCAATAGTCAGGAAAATATCAATGCAAATGTTGCTCATTTTTCATTTGTCAACAGTAGACAATTAAATGTCTACAGATCTCCTCATTGGATGCAGATTGTAGACAACCGAGTAGGCAGCGCGCCAAAAGGATACACACCATCACATTAGAGATAATGAGGACAATAGTTTTAACAAAAAAGAGTCGCACACTGAATCAAGACTTTAAGACATTAGGGTAACTTGGAGAGGTTCCAGTGTGCCACTTGTTTGATGTGGATCGACAGACAACAAAAATCAACTTGATATTAATATTTTGGTTTAGGCCCATGACAAGTTATGTTTTTTAACTACTTATATCATGTATGCCCGAGGATGATGCATATTTGGTGGAGGCCTCTTCAAAGAGGCAATTGGGAAAGCGGATTGGGATAATGTTGTCAAACTGCAACAGATAGTGCAACCAATAATATTTTTAGAGGGAGGAGAGGATGACTTGATATAGGTACCCAGATATCTTTTAAACTATTTATAAACATTAACCTTTTGTTTAAGGATTTCAATAACATCCGATGCATTGGGCAGACAGTTGTTGAACAAAGGAATGTTGTTGCAAAATTGTGCTGTCAATAATGCAGCATCTTTGACAATCTACAGAAAATAACCCACCTTGCAACTTCTTTGATGTACAGAAAGCAGATATGCTTTTACCTTCAATACTGTGAAATGTAAGGTACATCAATTACTTAGAGAGAAATTTGTTTCCCTTAAGTTGGGCAGGAGGAAGGGATTTATTCAAACATCGGTAACAGTTGGAGGTCAACTGCCTAAGAATTTTTCAAGTTGGGTAGAGTATGTAGTCCAATGTTGGTCCAATTTGTAGACTCTTTGCATGTTTGACAAGTACCAGCCATGCTCTGAGGATGTATAAAGCACCTTGGACAGATGATACAAAAGCTTCTACAACTAATGTTAAATTAACATTCCAAGATTGAAAAAGTAACAACAGATATAGTGTGAAATCTTAGTCTCGCAAAATGGAAGATTCAGCTTCATTTGTTCTGCGGAAGCAGCCATTGATCACTGGTTAGTGCCCCCTAGCATCTTCCAGAATTGACCTTAGTCATTCCTTGACAGAGCCAGCTATTTAATTTCTTGTTGTATCATATTCACATTTTATCTACGATCTGGATGCTAGATCATAGTTCGCATACTCAGATTCAACTCAGCAACTTAAAAAAACATAAATTTCTTTAAAAATATAATTTTTTGTAAAATACAGTTACAAAATTTGTCAAATGAGACTATAAACATTGGGAAATTATTTTCTATTAGATTTGATTCATTTGAATACAAATAGAGTACAAAATGGCACAAATCAATGGGTAGAGCTCATAGAAAACTGGTCTTACAAGACTTGCAAGTTAAAGTCAAAAACTCAGTTTTTTAAAAAAATGCTTGGTACTCAGGAAGTAGTTAAACTATGTGCTAGATAATTCTCAATCTCCTCTAAAATGTAATTAATTTTTTTTGTGATTTAATGATTTACATTTGAACCACAGATTTCTAGCTCACCAATTTAAGTTATATAGCAAGTTTCACTTCTAGAAATTCTTCCCGTATGGTTTTCAGCCTAAGCTCGTCTTGCTATTTTCTATGTAACAGCACATTAACATTGTTCTGTGATTTTCCCAGCCCTAATCTGTCATTGGTAAAGCACATTTCAAATCAGATCCTGCTCTATAACAGTGGTATTTAGGTACTTATTGCTGCTGCACTTAGTATCCCTTATTTGTAGCCTTTTCAGCTGTAGAAAGTCTCCTACATTAGGAGATGCCCAGATTCTTAGCTGTTAAACAGATATCGGCTCATAGTGATTCAACGCCTCACCAATATTTAGGATAATAAAATTTGTAGATGAGCACCAAAGGTTCATAAAGCAAGTAAGCAGCTTCAAATAGATAAAGCAGATATTTCACTTAAAATCTGTTGAGTTGTGTGCACTGATATAAAGAAAGAATATTTCAAATTTTAATATTCAAATGCACATAGAAACTGGCAGAGATTACAACAATAAAATCTTACAATTCAAATGCCCTATACATTACATGTTTTCTTTTAAATTTCATAAAGCTACAAAGATCTGTGGGATGCTAGAAATTGAAACTGGATTATAAACTGAACACACAAATCATAAATAATATGAGCATTAGTCTCTCTAATATAATTCTGAAGAAATTGAGCACAGGAATTCATCACACCACCAGATTTGAAATTAAAGACGGGAAGCTCCAGGTATTCAAAGCATCACAATATGTCAATATCCACACCAACATTGATTTGCATATTTGACTACCTCAATGTAAAAATCACATCTTCATCAAACACAACCTGGGTTTCAAAAGAAAAACAAGTGTTTGGCAACTATGACTAGTTGGATCCACACAAGATGCTTTTAAATTTAACAAAAAGTGTGATCATCTTATTTTTAAACATCTTTTTTCATTTAACAGCAATTTCTTGGTTTAAATACCACAAAGTGCACCAACAATTGTCAGAAACATATAACACAATAAAGTATTTACAGCACAGAGGAGTGTCAACACTGGCAAAAGAATTGATAAATGAAGCCAAAGGTGAAGAGATAAACTGTTAAACATGACTCAAACTCACAAATATCAATATTCAAAATTCAAAATTTAGTAGACGGACACTAGATTGTTCAGATATACAAGGAAAATTGGCCTGCCTTTGAACGAGGGATGAGCAAATTGCGTGGCACTGGAAGCCCTGTAGACGTTGCATACTCTTGAGCTGCAAGTAGCTTTGCTGTGGTAAATCTTGTCCCCTCTACAAAGAGGCCCAACCAGAAAGGCCGAGGAAAATCCTTCAACCTTTGGAAGCCTGACTGCAGTTATAAATATACTTTCAATAATTACTGAGTAATAAAATTTTAAATTTTAAAAAGAATGCGGAATTTTCTCCCAAAACAGCATAATGTAAGCCAGCCATTACCTTCAATGTAGCTTCATCCCTAGACCAGTTCCTCTCCAGGAATACATACTCTGAAAACCACATTGACCAGCCCACCACCTGAATGAATCATTCCCAATGAGAAAAGTTTATTTAACAGATCCTTGAAATCAAACAATATATACAATACAAAAACTATCCGAGAAAATCAGTTCTACTTATGCTAAAAGTGAACCAATATGCAAATTCCAATCATATCTCATATTTGGAATACTAGAAATTTTCAGTAATGGCTCAATCAACCGCGCAATGGTGATTCCTGGGTCAAATAAAGTTACAGCCATAGTCCAGAAAACTAGGGCACACTACACCATTGTTAGTGTTTAAGAGATTTACAGCAAAGCTAAATGCTGTCAAAGTTGCCAAATGGAAGAAGCGTTTGTCAAATTCATTGCTGTTATGAAAGACATTAACCACATTATAGGAGTTAGTTAAACAGCTCCCAAATACAGAAACCCCACAAGCTGAGAAATAGGAGTCAGTGGTTATAAATCAAAAATTCAGCCCAAATAAGATCCCTCTCCATTGCCCCACTCATCAATGCAGCCCACTGGTAAGTTATAGCATAAGGATAAGAGTCATTCTTCAATAGCAAATCATTTTTGCAAGTCCAACAGGAACCCAGGTTGCATGTCATCCATGAATGGTGACCACACATTTCTCCCAACCATTTTTACAGCATCTCAAAAAACTACCTACCCAACCATTTTTACAGCATCTCAAGAAACTATCTCCCCAAGAGGTTCTTGGTGAACATGGAAACACTACCAAGCGCCAGCTTTGAGAGATGCAAAATGGATACTATATTCACTTTCAAAGCATGCAACAAAAGCATTAAGAATTCTGGAAATTCAAAGGCTTGTTCTTAGCCAGATATAGCCAGATGATCCATTTGGCAAACATGGCAGCATATATAGGGGGGCGCTAATATTGTGTATGTTGATGTATGTGGGTACAACAGCAGGGAACATCCAAATGAAGAACAATCATTGCAAAGGTCTGAAAAACATTAAAAGAAAGGCAAGGGCCCTATTGAGATGTTGGGTTCAACAGCATAGAATTGATAGGTGAACGAAAGCACTCCAGCAGAGCAAATAATTTGATTTCCTCACAAAAAATCATAGTATGAGTGCAGCAGGCATTAAAATTTGCTTCAGACATCAAAATTCTCCAGATTTCCACCCAAAATCTTGAGATAGTGCAAAGTTGTTTATTGGGTTACTTAAAAAATGAAGTCCTAACAAACAAAAAACCATGAGAGCTTCAAGAATGTAGTCCCACTGGATGTGCGAAAATACTGTTGATGCCCCAAAATGGCACACCCAACTGCAGATTAGATATGCCAATTCTGGAGCAGTAGCTTCAGATGTCCACATACACAACTAAGACATGCGAAAAAACCTCCAAAGAAGGCTAGTTCCTATCTAAGATAAAACTATGCAAGGGAAAGGGATAGGAGGTGGCAAAGGGTACAAACTACAAAGAAACAAAGAAAAAGGTGATGCACCAAAATAATACAGCTACTGGATCTCCTATACAGGATTCAACCATCTATTTATTAATGGTTGCAGTCAAAGCTAGTTCATCCCGCTTTTACTTGAGGACCATAAGCAGGCAGCCATTATACAGAAAACAAAAAGACAAAGGAAACTCTCTAAGGCAAGTTATTAAGTAATAAAAGCAAAGACAATGTATATTAATTAATAATTAGCAAACCCAAAGATCGTTTGCAAAGAGGAAACACTATATTTGTGAGTTGCCAAAATAGGCAAGGCAATCTTAATCATTAAATCAATAGGCTAATTCAACCAATGAGCCTAAAAGTTAAATAGCATGCTAACGTAAAATGGTCCTCCTTACTAGATTACTTGCCCCAAACTACTCATATGGGGAAAGGGAAGTATTACATTAAATTTAAAGTTCATGAAAAACGATAATTCTAACATTGTATGTTCTCCAAAGGATTTTAATATAAGGAGAATTTTATTAAAATCCAAATTTAGTGAAAAATCACTACAAGATCTTATGGGGTTACTAGTCAGTCTCATGTTGATGTTGTGCCTCAATGATGTAGATGCCTTATTTCTCTTTTAGGCCCTATAAGGTCATTAGCATCATGAGATAATAGCATTTGTGTAATGTCTTATTAGGGCCTAATAAGGTCAATGGAAGAATGTCAGGTATAAAGTCTTGTTACTTTGTATCGATAGGCATTGTAAGGTTAAAAGGTGGAACATTATGCTAGAATACATTTGATTGCTTTATCCCATGAATGGTGCTATGTTATATATTAGTGAAAGCATGGATTTAATAAGGGAACATGTGAATGATGTCTTATTTTTATTAAGACCTTGCAAGGTCACCAGCTAGCAATACTATATATTATATATTATGGTTGAATGCCTTGATTAATAAACTAGGGATCAGACCCAATCACCCTCTCCCCTCCCCCCAACATTTCGATGTTCAATTTTTAAATGGTTTGATTTCAATTAACATTTATTTTCTTTTCCTCCTTTAGGCAGTCAGTTCTTGGAATCCTGGCCTCCTCTCCCATCCTCCCATGGACTCCACCATACTTCATGCAGCTTCCATAGTGTATTTAGGTTTGTAGTAAACATGTGGAGGAGTACATATCAGTATAGCAGAGGAAGCATGCATTAGTTAAAGGAGGTGAATATTTTGGGAAAGAAATCTCAATATAAAATCACCCACTCTAATGCAAAAATACTTTGTTGTTTTGGAGGATTCCTTGGAGGGTAGAGATCAGCTGTATCTTGGAAGTTGGTTTGCGATTGTTCCAAGTGCTTTTCTTATTATTCAATGTTGTATCCTGACACTGTATGCAGAGTTAATATGAATAAAATTTACAGCTTAGTGACCAAGTAAAATGATTTGTGGATATTGAACATGGATCTTGATGATGCTTTGTGAATTTTTCTAGTCTTACTATCATGTTTTGCGTCTACAACAAGCCCCAAAGGGAGGGAAAGGATATCATTGTTCTCAAAAATTGAAATCCTGTATCCATATTGCAATGGATATGGTTATTTTTCCTGCTGATGTTGAGTACTGTTAGTTTTAGGATCAGAAATGAAAGCAATCAGAAAATGCAACACATAAGACAATGAACACCACAAGATACCCTGGGAAACCCTCCAACTCGAGGGGAAAAACACAACAAATATATCGCTTATATATTCTGGAATAAGAGCAGAAATCCGCTTACAACTCAGGCCCAACACAAGGCTGAATTTGATACAATGAATAATAGCACCTCTCGTAGATGCGAAGATACAGAAAGAATATATTTCTCCTTGAAATATATTCGCTGCAACAATATGATGATCTGCTGCTCAAGATAATGACCTGCTGCCCAAGTGCGAACTTCTTCAAGGAGTGGGAATATGATGAATGAACTTGATGATCAAATGGGAGATCATCACCTTGTATTTATACAAAATAAGGTGACTCTTCAAGGTCGGCCTCATATCAATATTAAAGAAATATTATTTCTTTAATGAAGTCGGCCCATTTAATTATACACAATAATTAAATATTATAAGTGAAGCACCTCTTCACTGCAATAAATGAATAGCCGTTAGGCTATATGAATTTATTGTCTAACATTCAAGGCGGAAGTATGTAGCCTGAAGCTGCAACATCAACAAGTACTTTGTTGGGGAAAGCTTTAGTGCTATGATGAGTTAAGGACGAAGTACACAATGAGCCTTTGTTCTTCAATCAAGATAAAAAACACCTGAGCAGATGTCAAACCCATCCTAGCAAAACCCTATGAGACCTCAAAGGTGGTGCTTGTATCTTATTGAGATACCAGATAGAACCCTACTATACAGTTGAAACATCAATCACACGGTATCTTGATCCCTTAAGGCTGGGATCAGTGTGGAAATTTATGGATTCAACATCATAGGAGGAAATCCAATCTGTTTTAAGAATAAAGTTATCAGTTGAAGCCAGTGGGTAAGTGTGAGATTGTCACAATGAAGCATTCCCTTGGGGATGCCTTCAGCATTCCATTCACAACCCTCAAAGTAGCCATGTTGTCACATTATGGTGTGGGTGAGTTTAGAGCTTCAGAACTGTGTATAAGTTTTCTTCTTGCTCAGGTTGGATGATTCTAGCTCGGCACAGAGAATTATTGAACTGCAAAGTTCTATACCACAGAAGTGAATACTGGATAGGTAGTTACCGGCTTGAGACTTATGTCTAGTGCTCTTCTGTTTCGTCTTTCTTGAGTAGTTGAGTTGTGTAGGAGTGTAATGGCACTAATGAAAGTAAAGATTAGATGTTTGTTATATTTATGTAGGCTGTGTTTCTCTTAGTTTGGTTGTCCTTTTGTACTAGTCTCAGTCCTTTTGATGCCTGAAGGTTCAGGACCAGACACTGTGCATCTCGAATCTTCTCGAGGATTAAGTATGGCAGTAACCCTTCTCTGCCATTGTGAGGTCTTCATCTTCCTCTCTGGAGCATCTAAACCTGCAATATAACATAGGATATCTGTCAATCTGCTCTGATTAAGAGTAAAATTGTTTCACACATCTTGTGGGTAAGGCCTCAAGTGTTAATGGTGATTTCTATATGTAAGCTTAACCCTCCAAAAGGACTGGTTTGGACCTCACCTAATGTTTATTATGTCAGGTTAAAAAGGTATTTGTTTCTGTCATTGTTTTGATCCTCCAGATCTGAAATGAAAACTAATTGACATGACTTTAGTTGTATAACTCTTTGTTAGTTTTGTGAAAGGACCCCTGTTGTAGCTATACAATCTAGATCTCACAGTCCGTAATAATATACATCTAATCCACCAGAGGTTATGATTTCTAATTTTGATTCCTGACTGAATTAAAAGAACTAATATTGAAAGACTTGTATCTTGGATGGAACTTGGTCTATACCAAACAGCTAAACAGTGGTCGTTTATGAAATCTTATAAGCAGTATGCTAATGAGATCTAACAGATCTAGGGTAATTCATCTCCTAAGTATGAACAATTTACTGAGGTATCCCCATAGCCTATTAATGGCTTAGGAATTTCCTCAGCTTATTTTTAACTACTGCAATTTTGCATCTTCAAGGGTGTACCATAGGCCCTTATGCTCATATACCGCAAGGGAAACAAGTAAGGAGGACTATCCAGTGTTTTTCTACCAAATCTCTGGCCAAAGCAATAGATGTATGAAATCATTTATTTCCATTTTCAGCATGTAACTCTATCTTGGTCTGCATTGCTGGTTGTCATGTGCACTAAAGTGATAGTTGTAGTTCTCACACATTCTTATCTATTATCAGCTCCCAAATTTGAAGGCTCCCGTGATGGGTAGGGCTAGCTTCAAAATATGAAGGATGTGTGGGGCACCTTGTAAGGAGCTACCCTGTTCTGTATATAATTTTTTTTAATTCAGAGACTATCACTCATACAGTTGATGTGTACTGCCTGCATCAATCTTCGGGATTCAATTTACAGAATAGTCTTAATGCTTAATGTCGCCAAGCACTTAGCATAAACAATACAAGTATTTATGCATAACTATATCAATAATAGGTTTCTGACATGTTATGGAATAACAGAGATATTCGTGTAGTCTTCATTTTCTCCTTCAACAGCTTTAGAATTTCCACATATGTATAAATACCTTAATGAAAGAATAGCACCAACTGAATATGGCTGTGGTGGCCAAATATATTTTAAATATCCAGAGATACCTTTACTTCTGTCCTGTAATTTAAAGATTCTCAAAACCCGTGTCTCCGGCGCTCCATGTGATTAGCAAATATGTATTAATCCTGAGCTCCCTATAAGGAGGCGTCTTTCATATTACATGCCCAATTCTCATCGCCACATAGGCTCTTAAAATTATCGCTCCCAGTAAGGCCACGATTATTCTTCAATAGCTCCCGTCGCATACTTCTTTCATACTTCTTTCTGCCCTTTGATAAAATGGAATTGTGGTAATACTAGGAGAGAGTCGTTTATTTTAAAGGCTCCCTATTAATCGTGGCTCCCTTATTATTTTTGATTCAGTTTCCTTCGGTATTTCCGACTCACAATCCCGAGAGACATCCTCAACTCCTCGTATTCGATGGAACATTATATTCAAAGCGTCACTTCTTCCAAGATTCACGTCATAGCTGCTTCAATTAAGAGTTCGATGTTTTATAGAGTCCATTTCAAAGCCATTCCCAACCCTTCCTGTGTTTAATGCTGAAAATATAATGTGACAATGAATAACAAGAATGACAAGGTATCTCCAAATATTAACTTTAATTATCATAAACAAACCAAGCAGCTCCCGACAAATATCATCAACAACTGGGCAGCAACTTGAGTTATGGTTTCTTTTTTCTTATGCGGCAGTATAGAGGTTAATTCCGAGTCATTTAATTAATCCCCTGAAGCTCGATTGTGTATCTTATCCATCTATCTACCAACCCGCCTTCAAACATGTCACTCCAAATACACCTCTCTAATCGTCCACCTCTTTTCTGGCACTGTTATTATGCATCCAGATTTAAAGCTCCAGCAAGGCATTCAAAATTACTTTTCATCGATGTCCAAGCAGCATAAATTATTCAAGCTGCTCCCGATAAGATGATTGAGCTCCACATATATTTCCGACTCTTTTGAATGAAACGGCAAGACAATATTATCTCCCCAAGAAGATGGCAGAAGACTTTTAAATTTGCACAGGCTCCTTTAATATCTATTCTCACGACTCCTTATTCAATGGTGGCGATACAAATCTAAGACAATTTCTTTTTAACCTCTGTTTATCCCACAGTGAATACCCATTCCAAAATACCAATTTTTGTCCATTCATGGTTTATTAAATAATTTGTAAACAACCATAAGACTTCCATCTCAGCAGAGAATGATACCAAAATAAAAACCGTTTAACATCAAAATCATGACCCATAATACAATGGTACAGCATCAAAGAATGGAAACATTACTTCCCTTTGTTTACATTCTTTCCAAACAATAGGAAAATATTCAATCCAAATACAATTGCAAACTCTGAAAGATAATATCTTGAAATACCTGAAAGTTTTCTTTCAACAACTCCACTAATTTCATCACAATAAGTACCAGCACAGTTTCTGATTGAAACTGTCAACAATCAACACCCAGGAAACATCTTTCAGCATCTTAGGTGTTATTCTTTATGGAGGTTTTCAACCCCATAAAGTCCCTATGGTGAACTCTATTCAACCCACCAAAGAACCAGTTCTCTCCAAAATCCAAAATCCAACCTGATAGCAATGAGCTCCACAATTCTTTTATTCACCTCAACCTGTAACTCTTCGTCTTCCCAACTTCTTGAATTCTCATTCTTTTTTCCCTTTAATTTTAATTCATTTGAGAATTCACTTTTTTAAAGTAACTTAATTAATTTATATGAAAAAACTTAATTAATTTTATTGTTTTTTCATAACTTAAGTTACTTTTTTGGCGTTATTAATTTAAGTTGTCCTTTTTATTTTATTTAACTCATTTGACAACTTAAATTAATAATTTTTAACTTTATGCTGACAAAAGTAAAAATTGGGACATTACACACCTCTATGATATCTTCTCCTTCATAGATCCTCTCTTCCCTTGCAGCAGCATTGCAGATCTATTTTGGACATAAGATACAGAGCAGATGTACTTTAACATTTTGTGCATGTGATGTCTTCATGAGGCCCTTACTAGGCAGATTCCTCCTTGACAATATTTGTACTTGTTTTAACAATTGTACTCACTATAATAAGATATACTTGTTGTAACTATTGTACTCGTGATGAAGAGAAAACTGGGAAGGTAGTGGGAGCTCAGAGATTAGTGAGGAAGATGAAGAGTCATCCTTCATTGTTGCTCTCAGATGCTCTTATGTTCGTACAGGACGATTCAAATTAGTATCATTCGTCAATCTTGATCGTCTTTGTCTTTTATGGCTTTCTAGATTTGTTGTAAAAAATTTGGTGTAGGAGTTCTTAGGTTTGTGTGATGTCAAAATTTTGTCAGCTTTCATTTTCCCCCCTTTTTCTTGGTTTGTGCTTATTGTTATTGGTTGGTAGTTTTACTTGCTGGTCCTTCAGGGTTCTATTGGCTATTGGCTGGTAGTTGTAATGGTCCTTCAGGATTTCATTGGCCCATTGTTCTATGTGTTGTGGTTGATGATGGGTTGGGGCGAGGGGCGGTTCATGGATATGTCTAGGGTTTTTTTATTGGGGGTCGGGACATTAATTTCACACATATCAACACGTTAGGATCTGATACAAATTTGTATGCCATTTTATTGGCAGCGGAGAGAATATCGATGGTCATATTGATGAAAAGTGTCCAAATGGTGATATTGATGGTGATCATTCTAGAAAAGCTTTCTTACAAGGACATGCTAGGAGGGAAGGAGCCAATGATTCCAAGGTCAGCTATTTTTTTGGTGTTTGATGATGACAATAGAAATGGATATGGAGGTGGACTAGGAAGGGTCAAACATGTTGAGAGAGGAACTCGAAGAAGGAAACAACGCTAAGGCGTCTTCATTTCCTAGAATCCTCTCCATTTCCCCTAGTCCCAATATGGTGAACATTGTTAAGCGCAAAGAAAATAGACTAAGAAATATTGTTGTTTTCTTTGCTTGTTTGGATACTAATTTTCTGCCTTCTAGAAAATTATTTAATGACTGGTTGGGTTAATGTTTGGGGTAGAAAAATGGGTATCTACATGAGTTTTTGCAGAATGATTTACAAGGGCCTCTTTGTAATTTTCTTCAAAACTCATAATATGTAGGATAGAGTAGTTTAAAAAGAATTTTGGAACTTGAGTCGATTTATTTTAAGAGCAACCCCTTGATCTACAGAATCCAACCCTAAGGAAGTCCTTGCTAATTGAGTTGTGAGGTGGCTAGAGATTAGAAATTTCGCTCCTCAAATGTGGAAATTTATCCCACAAACCTCAAAGACCCTGAGTGAGGTGCCACAAGTTGAAAAGACTAGAGTTACCCTCCCTCACCTAAATGTAAGAGTTTTAATCTTGTTGGCTACAGCAGTGGAGGTTCCTAAATCGTATGCATTCAATTAAAAGAAAATATAAATTGTGAAATTAAGCTCTTGCATAGCTTAAAGTTTGCTTTCTATGTAAAGAAAATGGTCATCTTCGAAAAGATGGTCCAAAAATTCCTAAAAAACCCAAACAAACCTATGAGGAGTGAAAATATGAATGGGAAAGATGGGGGAGTTGTGAAAACTGATAGAGATTCTGGTAGTAGGGTTGAAATATCTCCTCCTATTGAAAACAAAAAGAAGACTTAATGGAGGATGATGCACAGGGGGATTGCCCTTGTTGGGATTAAGGTGTCTCAACCTTTGCAAGTCCTAGCATTTAATCTGGAAATTAATTATATATTTTATCCTAATGTTATTTTTCCTACTAATGTTGTGGCACTTTATGGGACTCGTTGGTGATGTGGCATTCTACATGGAAGGTGACACATGTAATTTGGAAGCTGAAATTGTGGAAGTAAGTGTCCCACTTTGCAGGTCCTAAATTTGTGACTAACTTGGTGGCTTTTGTCATAAGTTATTATGTCATGCTTTATGACAAACTAGACAACTTGCTATGACGGATTATGATAGTTATAAGAGTCATGCATAGCAACTATAAGCTAGATTGGTGGAGGTGGGCGTCCCATTTAGGAGGTCCTTAATTTATGCTAATTTGTCATATGTCATAAGTTAATTATGGCTGATTATGACAATGTAAGAGTTGATTCTAACAATTGCATTAGCAGGTGAAGATAGGTGCCTTGCATGTAATCCTTTTTGTTTGCATGCATGCAGTGAATAGGATGTTGACATGTGGCATTTCTAGGTGTCCATCTTGGTGATCTATAAATATGAACTTGCTTGAGGAGTTGTGTGAGGAGAATTTTTCATTGCAAGATTAAGCTATCAAATTTTCTCCAAAAGAGCAAGATGTAATCTCCATGTTAAGGTTGTGCGCCTACAAGTGTATTGTAACATTTTTGTCGCAGATTAATACATTGGTTCGATGCTTTGGAGTGAGGGGATTTTTACCTGAAAGGGTTTTCCCCACATATATCATTTTTCTTTCTCTTTTATCTATCTTTCTTCTATTCGTCTTCTTTCTCGTTCTTGAGATGTCAATTTACATGTTGTTATGCTACCAAAATTTTCCTAGATCTGCAAACTACATTATCTTTCCTCTAGGGGTTAATGTGATGGAAATTAAACTGTCTATTTCCACATTAAGGCATAGTGGTATGTGCTTGTATTAGGTTGTTGAAATCTTGATTTGTTTAACGAAACATAAGATATTGAAGGTACATACTAGTTCTCAGAAGGCTTTCTGAGTTCATCATTTCTTTTTACTTGGTATCAGAGTAAGATCCATGATTTGCATGTGCATGTATGTGAATCGCATGTACTTGCATGTGAGTTGCATGACCTTGCATGTGCTTGCATGTTATTGCATGTGTTGATTCATGGTGTTTAAGGTTCTGGGTATTTGTTCTGTTGTGATTTCTTAGCATGGCAAGCTTGAGGGAATCTGTTTTGAAAGGAATTGGCTGATTATTAATCCTTTTTTTAAGTGGAAGTTTTGCAATTGATCTTGTTTTCAAGAGACAACAGACATTTTGAAGGATGGAGATTTTGGAGTTGATCATCTAGCTTCATTTAAAATGGTATTGATCTGGAGCTCCTATTTGACATTATTTTATAATCCTAATGCATGGTGGTGTTCATACATTTTGTGGTCATGTGCAGCAGAGTATTCATGTTGGGTGTATGTGTTTGGCTCCCTAGTCATATGAAGAAACTTGTGTTGTCATGACTATGGTTTGATGTGCTTACATTGGGTGCTTGGTTTTAATCCTTGGCATTGGAAGGCATTGTTTCATTAAACCCGAATGCATGTAGGCTATGAAGTTGACCATTGGGTGATTTGAAAGCTTTTGGAATAGCCTGTCTCCTCTATATGCTTGTACACGATGTTGGTTGTGTAGTTGGCCTACAAATGGGCCTAGAGTTCCCGGATCTCTTCTTCCTTTGGTTGGTTGTACTCGCATGTTTGAGTTTCATGTTAGTTAGATATGAGGGTTTTGTGGATTTTCCATTAAAAATCTATGGTTATGCATATTCATGATATTCCAGTATTTTGGCTAAACTATTATGGTTGTTTTCAAACTTGTGGGTCTTCCAAATAATAAGAGGATATGGATTTGCATGTGTTATACAAAACATGGTGGTTTTGCAAGTTTTACATGGTTAATCAAAGCTTGCAGTTTTGTACATTTGTAGATGAACTATTTTTCAGATTATGATTCCCTTGGATTATTTTTGGATGTAAGATAGTTGCGGGTTTGCATGTATGCTTTATGCATGATATGAGGAAGTTTGTAGCTTTCTTGTTGAGGAAATATCGGTATATGTTTTACCACTGGTTATTTGTGGGTTGTGAAGTTGGTACATTTCATATTTTTTATAAGCTTTTGGACAACCTATTTCCTCTGAAGGTTTTACAGTTTTTTTGTGTTCTAAAAGTTGTGAGTTTGTGTAGATCTAGTGTATTCACTTGTTCAGATGAAATATGTGTGATCTATTATTCTAGATGTTTAAGTGGTTTTAGATTTGCAAGGAGATGATTTTACAAGTTTTACATATTAATAAAAATTTGTGGTTTGTAGATTTGTGGAAAAATTGTGTTCAGACTCAAACGTTTTCTGGATGAAAAAAATTGCAGATTTACAAGAATGCTTGATTAGTTCCTTGACTATGGTACTCAGTCGTGGATTTGTTTGGAAAATCAGGTTTGGTGGTGATCTGGTGTTTGAATCTTAAAATCTACATGTTATCTTCTCTGATATCTCAGTTTTGCAAGTTACTGATGTGATAATAAGTTTGTATGTTTCATTGGTTATGGATCTACGAGCTATGCAGTTTGTGGATTAGCTACCCATTGGTTGCAATGGGATGACTTAGATGTGGATTGTCTATATCCACAAGATCTTTTTAGTGTTGATGCAGACTTTGTTAGTTGGCCTTGTTCATGGTCATTTGTGCATTGGTATGTTGCGTTGAGATGAGAGGATAGATGATGTTGAGTGTCTGGATAGTCAGTTATGGGACTTGTAGCATGTTGTTAATCTATTTGGCTTGGAGATCTTGGTTCTAGTTATTATTTGGTGTTGCTAATATTACATTTTAGTGTGTTAGAGCCATGAAGGATCTTCATTTAGGAGATGGTTATCATGATGCCATGGAGAGCTTAGTATCACGATTCAATGGGAGTTTTGGCAGTGATGTGGATTCATCACTTTGTGATGGATGTTCTTCGGCAGTGGTTGTTGGTGTCATGGAGGAGCTCTTGGATCCTGTTGTTGCAGTGGGAGTTCTTTGACATTATCAGTTCATTGTCGAGAGTTGGTTATCTTCATGTGAATAGAGATGTTGACATCTTGGTTAGCCATGGAGGACTCTTGGAGTCTTTGGTTAAGGTGTTGAGTTTATAACTTGTCTTTTGACAAGTGATCCTTTATGAAAGGATGTTTTTTGGTGTTGTGCTATGATGGACTCTTGATTATACAATTTTTTTGGCATGATATTGTTAGATCGCAATGTCATGTTTTGGGTTCCTAATTCCATGGTTAGAGCTTTGACAATGGTCTAGTTAGTTCTCTTGGTATTAAGTACCTTGGTCATGTGCTTGAGAGCTCCATGTGAGTGCAGTGTTGCATGTGGAGTTTAGCATGGATTGATCAGTTGCAGATGCTCATGGATACTTGGAGACTTGGGTGAGGCAATTGTTGTGTTTCAGCAAAAGGTTTGAGGAGCCTTTCACCTAGATATGGATGTTAGTTCATGGTGGACCTGAGAGGAGGTTGTTCTTTGATAAAGATTGAGACTTGGTATATCTTTGAGGAGCAATCTCATTCTCCACTCTTGGTCTACTTAGCAAATAATCATCTAAAAGGTATAGCCCATTTTGTTTTCAGATGTATTATGTTTTATGCTTTGTCTTCTCATGGAGATGGATCTTGAGCTATGCTTTCTAGTTCTGGTGGGTTCATTTGAGGAGTCTTTGGCATGTTTAGCTCCTTGGGTGTTTGATTTGATTCATGATAAGTTTTGGAGATGGTATTGGGCTGTTTTCCTAATATGGGAATGTTTTGAGTTTGATCTTCCTTGTTTAGAGAGGCTTACATCCATTTTGGTGACATGAGATATATATGTTTTGTTTGATCTAATGAGATTGAACGTTTGGGTGTTGTTGAGACTTTTCCTTTGGGGTTGTGAAGGAGATCTTACTTGGCATAGCTTGGCACTTTGAGATGTTGGCGGAAGGACATGATTGGGATATGATTTACATGTTTTCTCTTTGTTCTATAGCTGACTTCCTGGAAGTTCATGTTCACATGGTCTAGTGTGGTGGACTTGGGAGAGTTATGGTGACATGTTATCAGAGATTATACAACGGTTTGTGTTGCATGTGTAGATCATTGTGATTGTTCTTTGTTACTACATGTTTGTTATTAGCTACACCTTATTATAAGTGTCGATTGGTATTGTATGCCATTGTCTATTTTCAGATTTGACATTACCCATGTAGTGGGAGTTCCTGGATGTGTGTGTTTTTCATTGACAAGTTTGACACGTGGAGTTTTGATTGCAGTTTATGGGTTGGATATGTTGTTGGCATAAGTTCTGCTAATGTTTTTGATGCCTTTGAGGTATGGATGATTGGATGGATTAGCATTTGTTGTGGTTGTTTTTCCCAATCATGTGGGTGTTTTAGTTGAATGTAAACAATCGGTTGTGGTTGTCATTCTAACTGTTTTTGGAACATTTATGTTTGATCTTGTTTTTGGAACATTTATGTTTGGACTTCAGAATTGTGTTCTAGTAACGAGTTTGAAGTTGGACACATTGGTCCTTCTATAAAGCTTGTGAGCACAATGGTGTTGTGATAGTAGCCTGTAGCCTTTGTTATCACTTGCATTTGATGTTTGTGTTCTTTGGATTGGTGCATCTACACCATGGCTTGTTCCTTTTCTTCCATAGGTGGCATGTTGAAGGATGATAGGAGTTCTTGCTTGATATGTGGACATCTTGGATGTTGTTGTAGGTATCTTGTTAGTGCACAAGAGCATGTTGGAGATTCATGTGGTTTCATGGATGGCTATGATAATGTTGTTTTATTGATTGGCTCCTAATAGTTAAAATCTTGTGTTTCTATTGGCTCTTGAAAGGTCTTCGACAAATGGGAGAATGTTGGGATTAAGGTGTCTCAAGCTTTGCAAGTCCTAACATTTAATTTGGTGATTAATTATATATTTTATCCTAATGTTATTTTGCCTATTGATGGTGTGGCACTTTGTAGGACCCATTGGTGATGTGGCATCCTACATGGAAGGTGACATGTGCAATTTGGAAGCTGAAAATGTGAAAGTAGCTGTCCCACTTTGCAATTTGTGCTAACTTTATGGCTTTTGTCATAAGTTACTATGTCATGCTTTATGAAAAACTATGCCAATTTGCTATGATGGGTTATGAAAGTTGTAAGAGTCATGCATAGCAACTGTAGGCCAGATTGGTGGAGGTGGGCGTCCCATTTAGGAGGTCCTTAATTAATGCTAATTTGTCATATGTTATAAGTTAATTATGGCTGATTATGACAATGTAAGAGTTGATTATGACAGTTGCATTAGCAGGTGAAGATAGGCACCTTGCATGTAATCCATTTTGTTTGCATGCATCCAATGAAGATGATGTTGACATGTGGCATTTCTAGGCGTCCATCTTAGTGCTCTATAAATATGAGCTTGCTTGAGGAGTTGTGTGAGCAGAATTTTTCATTGTAAGGTTATTGTAAATGTAATCAAATCTTTCCTCAAATAGGATCCTAATACCTAAGAGCAAAACTAAGTTCGAATTTCGGTGTAAGACAATTATAAGTCAAAATGAAATTTCCAAAATTTTTCTCTAACTGCAATTTCCAGATCTTCTTATTAAATGTGAATGTGCTGATTGCAGAACATTATCTGATTTCTATGTTTGCATATCAATGAAGGAACTCCTATTTGTATGTGGAGAGGCCCGCCTCCAAGGGATGCGTCCCTTGAGAGGACGTGTCTCCATGTGTGGAGACACGTCCGCTCAAGGGACGTGTCCCTTTGGGCACGCAGACTTTCTCTACAGCCGATTACCATTTGTTATGTATACATTAACACGCACACACCCTTCTACATGATGGCGGATGTCTTAAGAGGATTCCGATTTCAAATAAATGCAGAATATAAAATCACGGGAATGATCGAATTTATATGATGCTCATAATTTTGATTTTAAATGTTTCCTTTAGAAGTATCATAACATGAATAATAATTTCAATCATTTATGAATGACAATGATACTTGCATCACTGTCATTCACATCTGACCGAAGCTATCATCCATTAACACTCCCTCTTAGCTAGGGGAGATATTTCAAATCAAATAAGTTAAGATATCACCTTCACACGTGATATGATATGTTTTCTCAAAGTTGTCAAGTCACATGACATTCTTCATAACACATCTTCATTATTTCAACACTCCCTCTTTAACTAGGAAGAATAACTTCCAAAAGTGATATCACCTAACTCGTGATATCAGAAGATATGATATGCTTCTGAAAGTGTCAAGTCACATGACATTCTCCATACACATCTTCATTATGGTATGTGCACTGACATCAAGTCACATGATGTCTACCATAATTCATGGCATATCCACGAATATAATCATCCACCATGATTATCTCTTACGGATCACAATGACCTTCAGATATCAAGTCTCATGATATCCATCAAGGTGTCCAAGAGATACTATCATGATATGTCCACAGATATCAAGTCACATGATATCTATCATGATAGTTCATCATTGTAGAGTCGTCACTTTACAATGTCAAATACAAGTGTTCATTATCAGAAAGATCATCACCTTTCAATAATGCACACAGGGGGAGTAGGCCCATAAAGTCATGGAATCACACACATGACAAAAGAGTTTACACATTAAACATCTTTATATATTAGTACAATTTATAAACAATTTGTATTTCAAACATAAATAACAAATTACATTTCAACCATACCAAGTTTCTTCCTGAAGTGCCCTACCTTGATCCGAGAGAGAGGCTTGGTGAGAATGTCTACAATTTGATCATTTGTACTAATATACTCCAACTGAATCACTTTCCTTTCCACCATATCTCTCACATAATGATAGGGGATCTCAATGTGTTTAGATCTGTCATGAAAGACAAGATTCACAGAGAGCTTTATACAACTCTGATTATCACAGTGAATAATCGTAGGATTCAAGGGCTCACCAAAGAGTCCCACAAGCAATTTATGAAGCCCCACTGCTTCTCTTACTCCCATTGAGGCTGCAATATATTCAACTTTTGTTGAGCTCTGTGCAACTAACGATTATTTTCTACAAATCCAGGAGATCATAGCTGATCCCAAACTGAAGCAACATCCTGATGTGCTCTTTCGATCAATTACACTTCTAGCCCAATCTGAATCTGAGTACCCATGTAGATCTAGTGGATCATTCTTGTAATGAAGCTCATATCCAATGGTGCCTTGAAGATATCTAAAAATATGTTTTACAGCCATCAAGTGAATTTCCTTGGGTTCACACATGAATTGGCTGAGGGCATTTACAGCATAGCAAATATCAGGTCTGGTGTTAACCAGATACATCAAGGATCCAATCATCTGTCTGTAAAGGGTTGGATCTGCACATTTGGATTCTGCTGCTACTTCTTTCAATTTGTGAAGGTTGGTTTCCATGGGTGTAGACATCGGTCTACAGTCCAACATTCCAAATCTTTTCAGAATGTCGATATTATACTTCCCTTGATTTAGTATAATACCTTCTGATTTCTGCCATACTTCCAAACCGAGGAAGTAGTGAAGAATACCCAAGTCTTTCATGTCAAATTCGGAGATTAGATCTTGTTTCCCTTGAGCAATGAGGTGATCTTCTCCTGTTATCAGCAGGTCATCAACATACAAAATAATTATAAGCATATCACCTTTGATTACCTTGAAGTAGAGATTGGAGTCAGCATCATTCTTGGAAAATCCTAATCCCAAGAGATAGCTGTCAATTCTTTCATACCAGACCCTGGGAGCCTGTTTAAGTCCATAGAGAGCTTTCTTGAGCCTGCACACATGTGAGTTAGATTTATGTATCACAAAACCTTCAAGCTGTTCCAGATAGACTTCCTCTTCAATAGTTCCATTCAGGAAGGCAGTTTTCACATCCATTTGATGGATCTTCCATCCTTTAGCTACTGCAATGGCTAACACTGCTCTTACTGATGTATAACGGGCAACAGGTGCAAATGTTTCTTCGTAATCAATGCCTTCCTTTTGAGAAAAACCCCTAGCCACGAAACGTGCTTTATGTTTTTCTATACTGCCATCAACAGCATGCTTGATTTTGAAGAGCCATTTAGAAGAAACAACAGATTTCTCTTTTGGTCTAGGCACTATGTCCCATACATCATTCTTTAGTATGGACTGGTACTCCTCTATCATTGCATCCTTCCAAGCTTGATGTCTGAAGGCTTTTGTAACACTGGCAGGTTCAGAGTTTATGATGTTGTTCATTAGGGCAACATAGCTAGAGAAACGTTTGGGTCTTTTACTCTCCCTGAACGTTCCTTTAGGTGTTGCATGATCCTCTACTTCTTTGATCATCTTCCTTGCCCAAAGTGGTCTCTTTCTGCCAATGTCATTTGTGTCCTCATTTGAAGTGGTAGGAGGTTCAAGTGGCATATCCTCAGGATGCTCCCTCTGAATCTCAGGAGCAGGTTCCATTTTAGGTATCCTAGGGAAATAGGTTTTTGTTTCACTCGTACTTCTTGCCCTCTTGAATGCAATGTCTTCTTCGAAGATGACATCTCTGCTCAACTCAATTTGTTTCTACCCGGGTATGAATATTCTGTAAGCTTTGGAGGTTTCACTATAACCCACAAATACTCCCTTCTTTCCAGAAGGTTCTAGTTTGGATCTCTTCTCTTTGGGTACATGAATATAGACAGGGCAGCCAAAAATCCTAAGATGGCTAATGTCAGGTTTTATGCCGGTAAAGGCTTCTTCAGGAGTTTTGTTATCAAGATGAGAATGAGGACATCTATTTTGGATATAGACAGTAGTCCTAGAGGCTTCTGCCCAGAAAGATGTTTCAATGTTTTGGTCTAGCAACATTGCTTTAGCAGGTTCTACAATGGTTCTATTTTTCCTCTCAGCAACCCCATTCTGTTGAGGATTGTAGGCGACAGTGAATTCCCTCCTAATTTCGGCACTCATGCAGAATTCTTTAAAGATCTCAGAGGTATATTCTTTTCCATTGTCTGTTCTTAAGGTTTTTATTTTCTTTTCGGAGAAGTTTTCATTGAGGGCTTTAAACTCTTCGAACCTTTTAAGGATTTCTATTGACTCTTTGCATTTAAGGAAATAGATCCAGGTTTTCCTAGAGAAGTCATCTACAAATATAACATAGTATAGAAATCCTGCTTTAGAAGGTACAGACATGGGTCCACAAAGATCAGAGTGAACCAGTTCTAATACATTATGGGTTTTACTTAGGCTATTCTGGAAGGATCCTTTAGTATTCTTTCCCAGGGCACAACCTTTACAAGTTCCCTCATGAGATAGTTTTAGCTTGGGTAAGCCTGTAACAAGTTTTTCCATAGAAGGTAGGGCACAGAAATGAAGATGACCTAGTCTTCTATGCCAGATTTCATTCGAATCAATAGTGTCAAGTGTAAGGGCTTGTTTAACCTCAATGCAAAGTTTGTAAAGGTACCCTTGTCTTATGCCTATAGTATGTGCTTTCTTGATAGTTGAGTTTTTAGGCCATACTAGAACTTTACCATCCATAAATGTAACTCTGTAGCCATTGTCTTCAAGGGCAAAGATGGATATAAGATTTCTCTTAATTTTAGGTACAAATAGGACTCCAGTGAGTTGTAGAGAAATCCCAGATTTCAACTTGATAGAGCATGTTCCAACCCCTTTTACAGGGTATGCAGAATCATCCCCGATGGTTACTTCTTCATCAAACTTTTCAGTCATGGAGTCTAGGTGTTCTTTGAACCCTGTGATGTGTCTGGATGAACCACTATCAATTACCCAATTTTGAGTGTTGTCAGATACTTTATTAGAAAGGGCTGTGTAGAACACAAGGTTCTTAGTTTTCTTAGGTTCAGCCACTGGTTCCCTAATAGTTTCTCTCATAAGTGAGACTAGTTTATCTGCTCTTCTAAGATGATTTTCAAATCTGATCACAATAGACATTATGAAGAATGTGATGTGAATTCGATTTTAGAAAATACAACTTTCTTTTTAGCAATCTGATTTTAGATTTGATTTGGATTCGCACAACATGGCTCTGATACCATGTAAATGTAATCAAATATTTCCTCAAATAGGATCCTAATACCTAAGAGCAAAACTAAGTTTGAATTTCTGTGTAAGACAATTATAAGTCAAAATAAAATTTCCAGAATTTTTCTCTAACTACGATTTCTAGATCTTCTTATTAAATGTGAATGTGCTGATTGCAGAACATTATCTGATTTCTATGTTTGCATATCAATGAAGGAACTCCTATTTGTATGTGGAGAGGCCCGCCTCCAAGGGATGCGTCCCTTGAGAGGACGTGTCTCCACGTGTGGAGACACGTCCGCTCAAAGGACGTGTCCCTTTGGGTGCGCGGGCTTTCTCTACAGCCGATTACCATTTGTTATGTATACATTAACACGTACACACCCTTCTACATGATGTCGGATGTCTTAAGAGGTTTCCGACTTCAAATAAATGCAGAATATAAAATCACGGGAATGATCGAATTTATATGAATGCTCATAATTTCGATTTTAAATGTTTCCTTTAGAAATATCATAACATGAATGATAATTTCGATCATTTATGAATGACAATGATACTTGCATAACTATCATTCATATCTAACCGAAGCTATCATCCATTAACAGTTATGTTGTCATATTTTCTCCAGAAGAGCAAGATGTAATCTCCATGTTAAGACTATGAGCCTACAAGTGTATTGTAACCTTTTTGTTGCAAATTAATACACTAGTTCGATGCTTTGGAGTGTGGGGTTTTTTACCAGAAAAGGGTTTTCTCCACGTATATCATTGTTCTTCCTCTTTTGTCTATCTTTCTTCTATTCTTCTTCTTTCTCATTCTTGAAATGTCAATTTACATGCCATTATGCTGCCGAAATTTTCTTAGATCTGTAAACTACATTATCTTTCTTCTAAGGGTTAATGTGATGGAAATTAAACTATTTGTTTCCGCTTTAAGGCATATTAGTATGTGCTTGTATTAGGTTGTTGAAATCTGATTTGTTTAACGAAACATAAGATATGGACGGTGCATATTGGTTCTTGGAAGGCTTTCTGAGTTTATCATTTCCTTTCAGCCCTTTGCTTCTTTCTCCTAATGAGATGGAGCTTCAAAATCTTGAAGCAAACAAAAGTTCTGAAAACTTTGACCCTTGCATCAATGGTTCACTTGAGGAGGATTATATTGTGATTTATGTTGTGTGAAACATTTGTAAGGAGAAGACAGAGTTGGAAGATTCTCAACTCAAAGAAGTGCAAGAAAGAAAAAATACACAGCAGTTGGCCTTGGAAAGCATCAAGGCTAGAGTTGAGTCAGAAAAAAAAAAGTAACAGGATCCCCCAAATGATGCTAGAAATTGAGACAAATCCTATGGAGGAGCAACACTGTACAATTTTCACAAAAAATGTAAGAGACAAAAGACCATTTTGGACAGGGTAAACCCACTCTTTTTCTGAGGGTATGGAATTTGATATGGCTAAAAGGAATCCTTTAGTTGAAGAGAAGAAAACAAAACAAAATGACAAGGAATTTAATAGGTAAAGAAACAATTAGAAATAAAATGAGGAACATTTGCTTAAATGCTTTGAGATTGTACAAAAACCAGAAGCCTTTGACTTTCCCTACCTCTCATAAATGATAATAAACTATTCTAGTTGGAATTTCATTGGGTTGGGAACTCCTACCAGACAATATGTTCTTAGAGCTTTTGCAAGAACAAGTCTAAAATGGGTTTCATTTATTATTGGATTTCAGCTAGAATCGATTTAACGTTTGTGTGGAGGAACTCTAAGTTCTTCTCTAATGACCATGTTAAACAAAACAGTGGGGCTACCATTTTAGTTGACTCCAAGTGTATTGTTTTTGTTGTTGATAGTGGTTCCTTTCCATGCAATAAGATGGTCTGGATTATTACCAAAAAAGATGACGTTTAAGCTTGGTTTATGACTTATTTATGCTTCGAATGATTATAGAGATAGGTGTATGCTATGGAATTGGATTGCTCAAACCCTTCCCAAGGTTCCTCGGGTCATGGAGAGCAGGGGGGGATTTTAATATGATTGAGCACAAAGAATACAAAGCGGGGGGATAAGGACACCCTATGAAAAGGAAATGAGTTATACTTTTGATCTACAATGAAAAGATTCCACAACATCATGGATCCTCTTGAGAAGAAGAAAATCAGTAACAAATAGATTTGGTACACTTGGTACAACCAAGTCCCATGGAAAAGGGTTTACTCTAGGCTTGACAAATTTAATGCAAATAAGGATGTTTTCTCTTTTAAGTATCACAATAATAGTAACCATGTTCAAGTGATCCCCTCTACTATGTCTGATCACTCTCCAATTGAGGCATCTCTTAAGATTGGGAACAATATTCAAGAAGACTCTGTATCAAGACTCAATTGTTTAAGCTAAATGATTCTATGCTTAAGGATAAAGATTGTCTTGATGGTATCCTCGGTGTTTGAAAAATTAATAAAACAATTTTTGGGGAAAGCTCTACTATCAAAAGATGGGGTAATGTGTTCTCTGTTTGGAATAAAATCTTGAAGATAGTGGGAAAGAAAGCAGCTTTAGACAGCAGGTTAGAAAATAACCTTGACTAGAATCTCCTAGAGTTAGAGATAAAGATGCAAAATAAATTTGATGATAAGGATATTCATGATGATCTTTTGAATACCAAGCATCCGTTGAGATGTGTATAGAACTATAAGTAATAAGAATCAAGTAGCTGAAATTAAAGCCAAATTAAATTAGTTAAAAGGTGGTGACAGAGGGTCTAAATATTTCTTAAATATTCTAAAATATAAGAAAATTAAAGAAAAGATAGGCCCTATTGATATAAGAGATTCTAAGATTGATGATCTTTTAGCAATTAAGGATGCTTTTCAAAGTTTTTACCATAACCTTTTTTCTACTGAAGATAATGTGCAGAGTGCTGATGCCAGAGATTTTGTAAGAAAATTATTTCCAAAAAGGTTGGTAACAAAGATGCTAAGGAAATTAGTAAGGACCTCTCTAAGGATGAAATTATTGGAACCGTTAATTCCTTCAGTAATGGTAAATCCCCTGGTACTAATGATCTCCCCATTGAATTTTATAAGGCCAATTATGATTGGATTGCAGAGAATATTTTGGAGGTTTCTAAAGAAGCATTTGTAAGGGTTCTCTTGGTTATAATATCAATAGGGATGTGATCAAATTATTGCCTAAGAAGGTGATAAGTGTCTTATCGAGAACTGGGAGACCTATCAACCTGCTAAATGTCTCCTACAAAATTATTGATAAGCTCTTGTCTCTCAGTTTAACTGATATTCTGACAAAAGTTGTCTCTGTTAATCAGACCAGGTTCATTAAAGGTAGATATGGTCTGAAAACTTTGATAACTAGCTGCGAGGGTCTAAATTGGGCAAAATGTCAATATGTTGCTCCTGGACTTTGAAAAAGCATATAACAGGGTTGTGTGGGCTTTTATAATTGTTGTTATGGAAGCTTTTGGTTTTCCTAATGTATTCTATAATTGGGTTAAGATCCATTTCAAAGATGCCTCTACTCAAATTGATATTAATGGGTATTTGATTGATCTGTTTTCTCTGGATAGATCCATAAGGCAAGGTTGTCCGCTGGCCCCTACTTTATTATTGTTGTTGATGCATTGCATTATATTTTGAAGACTAATTTTCTTAGACCTCCTATCGAAGGTATTTGTTTATGTAATAATAATGAGTTGCTCAATGCTCAGTTTGTAGATGACACTACTCTTTTTATTAAAATGAGTGAAGAGAATTTTAATAATCTTTTGGATTATTTTAAGTTGGGATGATTCCCCTCCTGTCTGACTCATTGTTAGGAATTGGCAGTGGGCAGGACCAAAGAAGATTATTAGATATCTTGGCATTTCATTATCTATGGATCCTTCTTTGAAAAAAATGTGGGAGTGGATGTTTAGGAAAGTTACAAACATGAATATTAAATGTCAAGATCATCTTCTTTCCATGGCAGGTAGAGTGCAAGTTTGTCAGAAAGTTCTAGCTTCCTATAGCATTTACTATTCCCCTGCTTGGTCATTTGGTAGTTATCAAATTGATAGGATTCAAAAAATGCTTAGGGACATTTTGTGGTATGATGGGAAAGGTAGTAAAAAGACGCATGCTATCAGTTTGTCTTGGTGTTGTCTACCCAACCAATTGGGAGGTCTTGAACTCAAAGACCTTAAACTACAAGGAATTTATCTTGCTATGAAATGAATTTTGACAGATTTTGATGGTACTGAACCATGGTAAGTTTTAGTCAGAAATAATATTATTCTCTCCAGGTCACAAAAATAGAAAAAGTTGTGCTGCTCTACATACCCATGATTTGTTGTTTGGGAAATTTTCAGTTAAGCCATTTAGATCAAATGTTTTTAGTAGCATTTGAAGGGCTTGGGAAAGTGTTAAACACCTTGTTAAGAATAAGGAGTCTTTTTCTAGATCTAAAACTAAAAGTTTTTTCACTGCTCATAGGTCTATCTAGTGGAATCTAGAATGGAAAAATAAGCCTCTTGCTCTGACTCAAGGTTGTTTGGCAAAACAATGGGCCTCTAAGGGCATCAATGGTTTTAAAGATATTTTTCTCGATGGCACGGTTAAGGATTGGGATATTTGAAGGATATTTGGGTTCTAGTATTCAATTTCAGTGCCCAAAAGCTGAGTCACCAGGTTCGAATTCGAATTCGAGTTCGGCAACATTGAAATTCGGATGAAGTTCGACAAAGAAAAAATTCGAAAAGTATAAAATTCAGATTAAATTCACCTTATGTAATTTTTTATTTATTTATTTATAATAAATATTCATATAAATTATATTAAAAACTATTTTATTATATTAAAAACTTTTATACAATCAATATTATATTAAAAACTTCTATATAATCTATAAACTATATAATATTAAAAAACTAATATATTCAAAATATTATATTAAAAACTTCTATATAATCTATAAACTATATAATATTTAAAAACTAATATATTCAAAATATTATATTAAAAACTTCTATACAATCTATAAATTATATAATATTAAAAAACTAATATATTCAAAATAAAATAAATATATTAAAAAAAATGAAATATACAAGAAATAATAACTAATTCGAATTGTAAACAACCCTAAAAAATGAAAAAATAAAAAACAAAGTGGTCGCGTGAGAAACTCGTGAGCTGGGCGAAATGAAATATTTGCAGAAAATTAGTGAGAAACTCGCGTAAGAAACTCCTCAGGTCGTGGCGCCGAAGAAACCAGAAACGTGGTTGAAGAAGTGAGAAATGCAAACCAGAAACGGCAGCGGTCGAAGAAAGCAAAATTTCAGAACGTGAGAAACGCAAATAAAAACCTTCGATCAGCAGCAAAAAGAAACCAGAAATGCGCGAAATTTCCAAACGCAAAAAGAAGCTTTCGATTGCCTTCTAAACTTTGTGCTTGAAGATTGGAATGATATGTGTTTTTTTTGTTTAAATTAGATCCAAAACAAAAACCCTAAAATGCAAATCAGAAAAGCACTTTAAAAAATATATATTTTGATGGAAAAATGACGCGGATTTCCATACAAGGTGAACTTGGCGAACATTAATGAATTTGAAGAATTTTTTTGATATTCGCCTAAATTCGAACCTCATGCTTGAGGTTCGGTGAATGTGGTGACTTAGCCCAAATGTAAACAAATTTTGATGTTACTAAAAAATGGATAGAATGGCATGCAGTTAACAAATTTTGATCTTTCTTCTTCATATGGAGCATGTGCAACGGTGAGGAATGGAACAAATATCAATTGTGTGAGCAATCTAGGCAAAAAAATTTCTATAAATGCAAGTTGTCCCTATGGAGATAGGGTCTTTTGGCCAAATTTGTACGGTGTACTCTGGTCAGAGTACTGCCTGGCATGAAATCTTGTAGCTCACATCTAAAGTCTTATGTAGTTCAATGTTTGTAAGTCTAGAGAAGGTTCTTGTAAAAATTTAGCTCAAATCTATTCTCCATATTCGGTAGGGGAATTTCAGGGGTAATAAATTCATCTCTGAGACCACATTTGCTAGATTGTTGTTATTTCTATTTTGTCTTCTATCACAGCAGCTGTAATTTTTTCATTAATAACATATGGAATTGTTTGTTCACTTATGGATCATTAAGAATGTTTTTAATGTGAAGTTTCTTAATTCCAGGAATTATATTTAAGTAAACTTGCAGGTAGATCGATGGAATCTTCAATCTAATTCCCGTTCTCTATTCTGCATTGATTATAACTAGCTCTTAGGCTTGGATTTACAAATATGTTTGCCTGCTTCGTTAGGTCTTGACTCTGCCACCAATGGATTGAGACACTGGTCATCTTTTAGCAATTGATCATGCTTTATATTGAATACATCCTCCATTCTCTGTAAATTATTGTAAGCTATGCCCTTACCAGTTTGTATATGCTCATGGAAATCTACCTTTTCCACATGTTGTGAGAACCTGCACTTGTTACCTATCTTCAAAGATTTAAGCATATGATGGCTTTTCACAGGTTACGAATTAAGTAGGAAACTGTAAATGGCTTCACATTTGGGGAAATTAATTTCATTTCACACCTTTAGTTGCATTGTAACTTGGTATTAAGGTAATATTTACAGATGATCTAAGACACCAGTAAAGTAGTATATGAGGTACTTGGTGGGAAATCTTTGGGGTATCCTTACACATACGGCATGGCTAAGCCATGGGAGCATATTTTTTTATTTCTCTTTAATTATCCTGTAAAACCTCAAGGAACACCCACACCCTTTTTTGTCTAGCAGAACCAAAAGTGTAGAAGGGTTACCCACTCCTGTCTATCCACCCAAACTAGCTACAATTTGATAATGAATACGTCCTAATTGCTTAGTTTGACTTTGTTTCCCCACGTTTAGTTCTTAATGTGTCTTCTAGATTGCAAATTGTGGTCTGGAGCACCAACACATACCATGCATGATTGGTCATAAATCCACTATCAACAATGAATAATTAATCAACTCATTTACTTTTAACCTCTTTGCATGACTCAGAATTGAATTAAAACTGAAGGTTACCCTATCCCTCACTTTTCCCTAAAAGAATCCCTAATACTACTGAAGTACTTAGTTCCAAGTGAAGCATTTATTCTTGGGGAAACACTGAACTACTTGTTAATGAAATTGTCATTAAGCTTTGAATTTCTTATCTAAGAAATCTACAATAATGCTGATATATCATTGAAAGCGAACTTGCAATCTTTATGATTATACTTCCTAGAGGTGTTACTTGAGGAAAACATGTTAGTTCAATGTTGAAGATCATATGATGCAGGCAATGGAATCACTCTTTGCAATGAATATAAATTTGTAATTGCATTGTTGATATAGTGTTAAGTCTAATTAAGGGTAATTAACATAAACATTTTACCTTTGGATGGAAATGCCTTTTTATGTTACAGTATTTGTTATGAATAAATGCATGTGTCTGCATTATGTTTTCTTTACTTCGGATATATTCATGAACTGAATTTCTAGAATTAGCCTTTCAAGTTTACTGTGACACCTCCAGGACAAATCTGGAAATTAATTCCCATTGGCTCAGTCATCTCAAATTGCTCTATAGAAATAAAAATTGAAAATAACTTCCTTTGACTTGGAGTTCAGTGTCATTACCTGTTGGGCCTATGGTAGAAATCTGTAGTCAAATCTCAATTATTTGAATGTCTGAAAAATACAAACTGTATCACTCAAATAGGTGGTATTTTATTTACTCAAATCTTATTTCACATACTGTATTTGACAAAAATATACTTACAAAGCAAAAACATGAAATCCTTTTATGCAAGATGGAATGAGAGCCAGCCCAAGTTTTAGGTTATTCTAGGAGAATCAGGTACCAGAATAGTTTAGCATTTGTTAAAAGAAAAAAGAAAAAGAGAAAAATGCCCGGCAAAGAGACAAAAATGCAGATTTGGAAGACAGGCAGAGAAAATAGATGTGACGAGTAGAACCTGAGCCATTCGAAACAGAAGCGTCAAAATTTTGATTTTCTCATAATATAAATTCCTTGCTACCTTTTACACTTTACCTAACATCTACTTTTACTATGAATTTTCCAGCTAATGTTTGCATCAGTCCCACAACAGCAGAATCAAGGTTGTAGAAAGTTACAGGAATGATGCAGGATAGGTAAACAATAGCAAGTCCCACTGGTGAAATAGTGTCAAAGAGGTCTACAAAAAAAACTCACACCATTGTACTTACCCCAGGGCAGAAGATGTATCTTGCATCAATCTTAGCTAAAAAGGAAAGCATAAAAACTACATTGAAGACAAAAACGAATGGGTTTATGACAATGGCACCACCAAAAGCTGAGAACTCAAATGTCTACAAATAGCTAGTGAGATCTACTGTAGGGATTTGAGTTAGTCTTTGACAGAAATTTAATTTTGCAGGTCAAGCAATCAGACAGCATCTCACTCATTTAATATTTTATAAAAAGAAGTATACCTCCACCTCCATCACATGAAGTTCTTCATGTAACAAAGATTGTGCAGGATGGCAACTTTGAGATATATATATTATAATTGGATCCAGTTTGAGTGGTTTCAAGAAAATACGTAAAAATTCTGGAAACTCAAATGCATGTGCCCTAAAATCTCTACTAAATGGGTTTATCAAACAATCTTAAGCACTATAAAAAAAAGTTCCATTCTCCTAGCAGCAAGCTAACAGTAAAAGATTTTTACTCATAATACTTTCATACTGCATTTCATCCACACATGCTCTTCTTCACAATACAATTTAGCAGGAAATGAGAATTGCCACAACCATACAAAGTGAGGCTCCTTGAGATGTAGATCAGTATCTCTAGTACCAGATGATAGCATTCTTCGAAAAGATTCACATTAGAGCAAGACAGAGCTCCACTACAGGCCAGTTTTGGCTGTTTCCAAATTGCAGTTACAATTTAATGTCTTTTTCTAATCCTGAACAACATGGTCTATAAAAGAAGTAAATGAATATCAAAATTATCTAGCAAATATCTATCATTTTGGGGGCTTCAAAACTTTTACAACTTATTCTACTAGGAGACTGTGCACTAGGTGTGTCAAAGTATGGAGTTATATTTTGGTTGTCCCTGATTTCACAAGTTTGTTTCTCTTGAAATGATGTAATCGAGAAAATTGTCTCATCTCACTTGATAAGGATTTTAGGAACATGGTTCTAGGGATCGTAATATATATCTGCTCTAAAAGGCCATAAATATCAGAACTCAATTCTCTATGAGTTACACCATATATTTTATATAATAGAAAATTTTCGCAATGCTTATCAATTAAGAAAGTCATTTCTGGATCAGAGTTATCAAAACTTGACAATCAACAATGATTTTCTCCAGTTAATCACAACTTCGTTAATATCACAAATGTAAAAATAATAATCAAAAACTTTACTGATTTCCAAACTATCACTCGAAAGCTCAATATTTCATAAACAACCAATAATATTTCCCAACTTTGATTAAGTAATCATATCTTTTTCAAAACAACACCATCTTTTGTCCATTTTCTGATTTTTTGACATTTTAATTGTTTTGGGATTCTTTCTGAAAAAGAGCTATCCAAAATTTTGCAAGCATACAGAAATAACACATTTACAAGTAAGTTGAGAAATCCTCCATTAGATTTGCAAAATACTCTGCTTGAATTTAGCAATACATGAATCTCCACATAGAAATTCATAAATACAATATATTTGTGTCTTCTTTTTAAATCCAATACAAAGCATGGATAAGCCAAGGAACACTAAATCAAGAAAAAGTTAATATCTAAAATTAAAAGCCAATATAATATGATACAAGAAGCAAACTGAGAAAATAGCATACCAAACAGCTAGCCAACAACAGATTCAAGTACAAAACCAAACATCAACACCTCAAGAGAGAAGAATAGTAAACCAATTTTGCCTCAGCTAAAAAAGAAAGGACCAAATATCAGCATTGACAGTGCTAAAACAGCTCGCAATAGTTTTTTGGAATACCATTCCAAGAATTTATATCCATATTTTCATCCACACAAGGACTTACTGGGAGAAACTTGGATGATTTTTTCATGATAGCCCGTGCACTCCCAAGGCAACCAAAATGCTGAAGCAACATAAACCAATCAAATATCATCAATAAATGCTCAAGTAACAATTAAAAGAACAATATTCAAGGAGCCTACAATTAACAAGATATGCTAAAACTAGAGTTAATATCATTTTCAAACCTGAGCTAGAACCCAGCCTACAAGCCAATCTATATCACTGCGATGATTGCAAACCAAGAGTGCGTGTTCTTTTCCTGTCCAGCGATACATATAATTAGAAAAATAAACAAGCAGCTATATGCATTCTAAGACAGTTTTTAAAAAGTAATAATGACAAATACTACTCACCCATGAGCTTCCATGTATCAGCATCCGTATACACACGAATCTGCCTTGACAGCATCAAACACATTAAGTACCAAAGGAAAAAAAATCCAAAAACAAAAAGAGAATTACAATGCACTTTAAGATAAATGAGAAACAGGGAGACTACACATTCATATGTAGACTTCAGGAATACTTTGTAAATAATAACTTAGATCCAGCAACTATGATTAAAAACAGTAACCTTTAAGACCCATTTATTTATGCAACCCCTATTGCACTCATTGTTCTGTATTCTATACAATGGTAATGTTTTGGAATCATATGTTCATACTCGGATAGAAGGTTATAATTAGTTGTTTATTGTTTCCATATATGCTGATTAGTAATGCTAATTTATGCCATAGTTCATATTTGTCTAGTTAGTTAGTATCAATTCATAAGCAATTAAATCAATTTAACATAAATACATGTGATTGTTGTTAAAGTGGATGATTGAACCCCACAGTTCCTAGAAATTGCCTACAAGCAATTATTCTATCACAAAAGAGAGATCAAAGCATGATTGTGTGCTCAACAACCTGAAAAATTGTATTGATGCAATAACCTGAATGATGATTACAATGAAAGTGAATGCTTATTAAAGCATAAAAAAGCAAACCCTAGACGAGGAATTAATTAGATTGTGACAAGTGTCTTAATCTCATGCATTGAGACAACTTGTCCTATATATAGCTCAATCTAATATAAAAAAGCAACTCCTAAGTTTAGCTTAAGTAATTAAAGTAAAAAAGGTGTCTAATATTTAATTAATGATTAATTAATTATCAAATAATGACTTCTTTACTCCAACACCTCCACCCCCTGCCCCCTCTCCCACCCCCCTTAAGATCAACTTAGGGAGAAACTAAACAACTGATAAAAGAATCTAAGATGAATGCAAAATGGGTCATGGCTACAAGGCCTAATGAGGTACCCATGAACAAACAACTGAAATCTCTCATAACTGGAGAAAACGAGAAAACCCCACGTGAAAAACTCCTCTCCAAAAGAGAGATGAAAGAAATGAAATCATACATGTGACAAAGAAAAGTAGGACTCAAAATGTCCCCCTAAGTGCTGCATCGGTCACATGAGTATGATCAAGATCCCCCCCATAGGAGAAAGGATGAGACAATGAATCCCCCCAAAAAGGAAGAAGCTCCTCTACCAAAAGTGAATGCACAAAGAAGGATATTGAATATGATCCAAAAACGGAAAACATTGTTCCTCCCCTTAGGAAGAAACACATCCAATGGTGCATGAAGAAGAAACTCTCTCAAGAGAAACAGTCTCATGATGGATGCCATGGAAGAATGCTCAAGGGTCCACATGTCTAAATCAAATGAAGATAATCCAAACAACTATGAATATACCTATAGAACAACCTCCAAAGGCGATGCTGATGTGATGACTGGTGGGCCATATCTATCATCAAAGAGGAAGTGAATATCCTCAAGTGTGTCCCCACTATCTGCAATGTAAGACTCAACAAATAACTCTGCAATGTTTGGCAAGTAGTCATCCCACAAAGCTGAAACTGAAAGACTATAAACATCCTGTTGGAAAGAATTAATCTTTGAAGATGCAGGTGTAGGAGGAAGAAGCTCAGCACAAGTCTCATGAACCAAAGTGGACGATGGAAGTACACATAGGTTCAAGTGACCAAACTTCTCCTCAGCTATCTAATCCACTCTAGAGTGAGGACCAATCAATGGTAGTGCTAGCTCATCTATAGCAAAATGAGAGAAGGCATACAATCGAGAGGCATGATTTGTTGTCCCAACTGCAAGAATCTCTCTACTATGTAGGTCTCTGAGAAGAACTGAATCAAGTGTGAACTCTACGATCTTACCTACCCCACTATGTGCAATCAATAGATGGAAAGGAGATTGGAAGATAATGGACACAAAGAACATGAAATGTGCCATCATCAATATCTATGGATCCTTTCCCAGTAACGCATATAAGCATTATTCCCCATCAAGATATGTGGTAATGTGCAAGGCTCATATGAAGAGAACATACCCGAAGATGCAACCATGTGATGTGAGGCTCCTAAATCAAGAAGCCATCTGCTAGACTAAAGATTGGTGGATGCAAAGAGAGCATGGCCTTTCATTTTGTCTACTCCATGTGTCATGGTGGTTGACCTTGATTGTGAGGGTTTTGAAATGGAGGAAGAGGATGAAGGCAACTGAATATTGTTTTTTGTAGAAGATGCTTCAGCTCATCAATCTGCTTTACATAACACTAATGCTCATCATGTCCTGTCTTTGTGCAATATGCACATTTTGGTCGATCCTTCTTAGATGAGTCCCTCTTAGAAGAGGAAGAAGAATCTAAGGTATCATGTGATTGTGATTCCTTGACTTGCTCATTGAACTTGGAATCCTTTTGTTTCTATTTCTTTCCTTTGCCATTTGAAGCCTCTGAATCTCTAGTGCTTGGTGATGCAATAAAAGCCTATGATGTAGAAGACTTCAATGAGCCCATTTGTACCTGTGGTGTTGGAAATTGTATACTCTTTAAAATTTCACACTTTGTTTGGGTCCCTTAATTAATTGGACTTAATTAAGCTAGTAATTACCTAAATTATGCATTCCAAAGCCTTATTTATCTCATTTTTCAAAAGTGGAACCAACATTTAATTAATGCAGTTAATATTTTAGTCACATTGGGGAATGAGTGTCCTGGACTTATGGGCAGGACCCATTCGCCCATGGGAGAATGGGTTCTCCTTAAGTGTCATGACCCATTTTTAAATATGTTTTTGGTGGTATTTTAATGATTCAAATTTCATATGCAATTGTTGGCTTTTGGAATCTAATTTTCAGGAAATTAGATAAACACCTATAAATACATAGTTATTTTACCATTTCAAATCTAAGCAAGAAGAACTAGCAAGAAGTGACATCAAGAGATCAAATTTATGAGCAAACATCATTGTCAAGAGCATTCAAGAGCAAAATTATCAGTCATTTGTTGCAGCAATCAAGATCCTAATCATCATATCAAAGTTCATGTGCATTCATGTCATCTTGTGAAGGCTACTATGCATTGTTGATCCTAAAGCATCCAAGCATTTTTCAAGTGTCCAATCAATCAAGCAAAGTAAGATCAATCCTTGGAGTGATGTGTGTGACTTCAATCCTCTTAAGGACAACCATTAAAGGTTTGGTGAGCTGTAGCAAGCATTGTTTCATTAATCTTTCCTTCCATTTGTCAATTGTCAATTATCTTTCTATCAAAGGTTTAATTACCAAACTTGGGGTTTGACCAAAGCAAACCCCCAAACAAACAAAACAAATTCTTCCTCTTTGTGTGTGTGCAGATTATAGGTTGAAGAAGGATTAAAGATCTTGAAGAGAAATTTTACATTGTTGCATTTGTTGCATTTATTGTTGTCAAATTACAAAAACTCAAGTGCAGAATTTATTTCCGCCTTTCCAACAGTGAAACCTGGGCAAAACAGCATCTCAGATTTTACTTTAGAGGACTGCAAAAAGTATTTTTGAAAGCCCTAACTAGGACCCATTCGCTCCTAGGCGAACCTGTCCTTCAACAATGCTCAGAATCAACTTTTCATGCCAAGTACATGTGTCTAGACTATTCTCAAATCTGCCTGCAAATTCTCAATTTGATTTTTGTATCTTTGGGATCCTGCATTTTATCATCTAAGTCTTATTTACGCATTTAGTTTGAACATGGCAAATCATTTGATTAGGTTTCAAATCTGCCCTATTGTCTTACAGGATTGAGATTCAGATCTGATTGACTCGCCAGTCGCCATTAAGGTTGAAAGTCAATCATTACACCTTGTGATCTCTTTCCTAAAGAAATGCCCCTAAGGAATGTTTCCTATTGTGGACCTTTCAAGTCCTATTTAGGGAACCCATTTACACACATTTCATTTTGGTGAACCTCACAACATCTTTTCTGATTTGGAGATCCTTGGAACCCTAGATATAGATTTTGCATCATTGTGTTTGCATTCTTCATTTAGGATTAGAATTTGCATGTTTGCATCACTTAATATTGCATACATTTTGCATAATAGATTGCATTAAAGTGTGTTTCAATCATTTAGGTCAAAATTTCATTCAAAATTGCATTCAAAAAACTTGTCATTTTGCTCATACATTGTCATAAAATTGCATTTACATTTTCATCATAATTTTGGAAAAACTGTCACTAAAGATCATGTTTGATATTAGGAACAGTGAAAATAAATATCAAGTCAAAAACTCAAATTTAAATTTTTCAAACCCCTATCCTAAGACCCATTCACCCCTAGGCGAACCTCTCCTGGTATAGGAGTTTTTCTAAATTTGTGCACACCATTCTGTCTCTGTTTTATCAGTTTGTTCCAGCCTACAGATCTCTGTTTCAGTCTAAGAAATTGCATAGTTCAATAGGTGAAAAATAGTGCATTGTTTGAAATTAAAATTGACATTCAAAAGTAATCATTTTCAGGTTTTTGCATTTAAAATTAGTCAAATATCATATTTCAGATCTGAAAATTGCAATATCTTGTTTTATGCTTCCATTGTATTTTCTATTTCTAGGTGGTTACTATGATTAGCTAGTACCTTTTTTTGTCTATCTTGGTTGCACTTTGGGTTTGGTGAAACTTGTATTAGTTTCACAACTTAGTGTCCTATTGCCAATACTTTAGTGAGACGTAGTTTGAGACTCGTGGCATTCCATGATAGTACATTCATCGTGGATCTTGGATTTTCCAACTCTTTCACTCATAGTGTTGACACTAGTCAACCCTTTTTGGACCATATCCCTAATGTCACATGTCCCATGACCACCTTACCATCAACCACTTACATTGATGTTGAAACCTCGGTTGCTCATGTCCCTCGAGAGAAGTTGAAACAAATGGACAAAGTTTTAGAAAAACTTCAAGAATTTGTGAGTACAAAGTATATTGCTGGTACTAATGTTCCTATCATAGATAACATGAGGAGAATGCTTGATAATGACCTAAGATTAGATATTGTGTGTAGCCTAGCTCATATTATTGATAACCATACTCCTAGAGTAGCTAGTTTTGCTCAAACTTTGGGTTACACCCAAAGCCAAGGAGAACACCAAATTCTTCCCCTTACAACCATAACCTTTATTCCTACATATACCAATTCAATTGTCACTACAACAATGCAACCAACCAGCAATATCACTCCAACTTCGCGTATTTCCATTGGAAATCTGCTTGAATTTGTGAATTCAAACATCATATCTCCTAGCCCCCCACCTCTAACAAACTTGCAGTTCACTTGTCCTCCCAATACGTATACATCTCCACCATATTCACCTCCATCTCAAAACACAATCAATGATTTTGTCATAAACCAACTTTTGCAAAATGTCACATCCCTCCACCTTACCATCAACCACTTACATTGATGCTGAAACCTCGGTTGCTCATGTCCCTCTAGAGAAGTTGAAACAAATGGACAAAGCTTTAGAAAAACTTCAAGAATTTGTGAGTACAGAGTATATTGTTGGTACTAATGTTCCTATCATAGATAACATGAGAATATAAAGGACTTGTCTGTCTCTAACCTCTGATTCTAATGCTGAGTGATGAGGATTTGTAATTTTTTGTGTTTTCTCAAATAAGATGCCACACATGAAATAGAATGCTAGAAAATGTAAATATAAAACCCTACGGCAGCAAAGAGATAATTTTATTGAATCAATTTGAAAATCTGTTACTATAGAGCACACCTGTAATACAATCTTCTGATATTGAAAGATGATGAAACCCTTATGCTAAAATTCTCCTGTAAATCCGATGAAGTGCAAACTTGACCTCTCGATGAAGCCAACAGTTAAACACCTTCAGTTGATAGTTTCACAGCCTCATAATGCTATTGCAATGAAGCAACTACGCTCTCCAATGCCGATACGCTGGCAGAAACCCTAGGGCTCCATTCCCCAAACGCCAAAGAGAAATCATAAGACAAATATCAAATCTTGGATGATTGAGAATGAGCTCTTAAGTCCCTTTTTATTCTTTCTTGTGAGAGCTCCAACACTTTCCTAGCCAATGTGGGATAAAAGATATATTCCCACTTTAAATTATTCACTTAATGCACTTTATAATATTAAAGTGACTTTATTATTATAAAGTTACTTTTAAAATATTTAAATAAATCACTTAAGTCACTTAAACTTTAATATCTCTTGAAATACTTGTATGATTGCTATGCCGTCTGAGCCAAAAGTTGACTCTCCCTGTTTTCCATGTGATCGGAAGCCCATCTAAAAATAGAAACCTTGAACAGTGACTTACTATAAATAGTAAGTATGTGAAACTGAGTCAAACGAAAGTTGAGTTTGACCCAACATTGCACTCTGAAGGAGAGAAACCACCATTCACTGCCAAAAGGGACCCTCTAACCATATATATTAGCCTACGAGGGCCAAGAATAGGCTAAATCCACCAAACTCTGATGCTCGTAAAATTGGGGACATTACAGTCCGCCCTCCCTGAAATTGCTTGTCCCCAAGCAATCTCTACTGCAAAGAAACCCAACTCCTTGGAAGGCCCAAAAGAAGAACTGTGAAGTGTCCCATAATCTCTAATTGTCTCCTGTAGCATCAACAAAAACACAATTGCGCAAGCTATCCTGGATCCCAAACCCAAAATGAAGGTTTGTCATGTCTACTTTCCTCCGACTTTCGTTGCGCTCTACTGCCCCCAACTTCATCATGTTGTGAGTGGTGAAGTAACCCAATGGGACCCATCCAATATTCAGTACTAAACCTGTCACCACCTGGATCCCAAAACAATCTAAACTCACATCCATCTATCATGCAGAGATAAGAATATCTAGAAGCATCCGCTATGCCAAATCTCTCTTTGTCCTTCATTAAACACCCATGGATACGATAATTAACCCAACCATCATGCCAACTAACACCGCAATCACTTTGTAACACTGTACCTGAATGTAATCCCTGTGACATAAAAGTAGCAACCCTTGTCTGATACATATTAGCATGGTGTATAACTGACTGCTGACCTTGCAAATAATCCTCTGCAAGCAACTGAGTCAGGTACTTGTAGCCTCTAACCTCGTCTTCTGAAGATGGCAAACTCCCATCCCACAACAGATGGTATAACCCTGGAGCCAATCCACATCGATGCATCATCAAGTCCTCTGCATGTGGATCAAAAGAAACGTGATGAGCACTACTCATTGTGTAGTTGCGATAGAATGCTCCAACCTCGGTGAATGGCTCATCACTAGCAATACTGGAATCAGGCAGTTGATCACTCTGACTTTGAGGCATAACAAGCTGGCATCCAAAATCAACTGCATGGGATGAGGTAACAGATTTGCTTCCAGGAGAGGGAAACAAATCCACATGAGAGCCATACTCCCAACCAGATGACACTTCGCAAGTCCACTATGGAGATGATGGAGTAGCATCATGTACTAACACACAACTCTCTAGAGAATTCACCACAGCCACACAAGAGCTATCAGCTATCGGACCTATGTCATCTATCATAGTACTAACCACCAAAGAGCCTGATGTAACATGTGGTTTTTTGCTGCTCTCAATCGAGGTACTCAGCTCAACTGAGTCAACTACCCCTGTATCCAGCATGGATGTTACCACATCCTCACTACAACCCGTAGATGTCAAATCATGACCAACTGCCACTGTAGGAAACTGTACTGTAACTGCAGCTGGTGGAGACTGTGCCAAACTGAACTCCACGATAAGCTCCTCCAACCGTGACGTTGACTCCTTAAGGGTCAAGTGGGCATTGTGCAATGAGTCCATAGTCACCTCAAGCTCATGAGTGAGCTTGTCAACCTCCTCCCCCTTCCCTTTTAGTGCATCATAGCAAATACAATCCCACTCAAGAAGAAAGTCCCTATCAGCAAGTAGCTGCAAGTAATTATGTTTCATTATTCCAATAGCTTCTCGGAGTGCATGGAACTCTACTAGGGAAAGGCCACTATCACCGTGCTCATCTAACATAGGAGTACTCCAACCATAGGTCGCCAACATCTGTCTAGCGACATCAAAATGCTCCAAAGCTGTAACAATCATATCATTTCTAACCTTCAACTGCCCCGCCAGATGATGATACCCATGTGACTCATCATTTCCACCCAAATCCGCACTATAGTAAGAGGCTAAATCCTCATCACTCACCTCATGATCAGTAGTATCGTGTGTGCTATCATCAGTGCACACATCAACAACTAAGTTACTGCTGCTGTGTACCTCAAGGGATGGCTCAACTGGCAAAGTAGAAGCTGCTGTTATAACATTCTTTTCGCACACTCCCGCTTCCAATGTGACTGCAAGTCTATCCAACTCACAATCCTGGGGATCCATGTCAACATATAAACCTTCTAACTTATTTTCTAAGGTCCAATCTGGAAAATCAAATTCATCATGACATGAACCCACAACATTCAATGCATCATTAGTACCCAATTCCTAAGTACTTTCATGTCACAATTCGATAGTAGCGTCTTGCACATGTGTAGCCACTGTTGTCTCAAGTTGATGCAAAATTTTACTACTGCTGTCATGTAAATCAGAACTGTTAGCAATGCTGATCACAACTTCTTGAATGTTGTGAATATCATTTTGTGGCTCCACCATACTATTTTCTTGATGTAAAAATTCCTTATCAAACGCCACTTCATTTTCAACCCCATGTCCATCTGTAGGTTGAAGATCATGAGCTGTTAACTTATCACATTTTAAACCAAACTCATCATAGAGACTTTCGGATACTTCACCTGTAAAGACCTCATGTTCTGACTCTAATCCTTCATGATTACTCTGCTGGCTAGATTTTTCAGGTTCTGAATCCTCATAGGGTGTGCCCACATTATTCTATTCGCCTTGCCCTTAGGTCTCAAAAGGCAATCATGGTTTTCATCATAAGGCCCTTTGCAATAGAAACACAACTTTTCTTTTTATTTTGTGATGAGCTTCTTCTTGAAATGGAATCTTCAAACTGCTGCAAGCTACAAGCTAATCTTTGTTGTGAAAGCATAAGTTTTTGCTGAATATTATTTAAGCTGCTCTCAACACTTAGCTGCTCACATTTCTTTGATTTGCTCATTTGTTTGTTATAATCCATCCAATGCTCCATATATTGCTTGAAGTCTAGACGACCTTTGACCTTATTTGGAAGTGCTCTATACTCCTCATAAGCAACCATTACCTCATCAACGAATTTTAAAGCCATAATTCCAAATTTTCTGAACTTTTCTAACTCCGGATATTTCGTCATACAGTTTGCATGCCTTCACAACTCCAAATTTTTCTATAATGAAACCTTATCTTTTGCAATGCTATAATGCTGATTTCCCCTCAGGAGTGAAGAATTACAATAGCAATTTCAGATACAATTAAGATAATGACTCAGCCAAGTAGCTAGAACAGTAATTGTAATGATGATATTACTGAGTTAGTGTGCAAATTGCAATTCAAATAATGTAACATCAATTACAATTGCCTGAAAATCCAGTGACTCGAAGATAATGCTACAGATACAATATTTATGAATGTAAGAAACCTAGAAGTATCTCTCCTAGCTTGAAGCGGCACTATTTAGCTGGAAGCGCTCTTCCATTGGTAGGGACGACACCAATGCAAGACTCCTTGTCGTATTAGCTAGGCTTGTCTTCACTCAATCTTGGTTGGGTGACGTATTTCCCATTCTTATGATATTGCTCAATGATATCGGCCTCTTTATTAACTTGCGTCTCAGTCCTTATGTGCCCCACATGAAGAGCGGCAACAAGTAATATGCACTCACTCTCAAGCTGCTCCCAACAACTCCAGTGAAAAGCGGTTCTTAAGCAAATAATCAAATCTCCTCTTATTAATATATCAACTTCCTCCAAAATTGATGGTGGACAAAATATTAAAATATCACAAGCAAAACAAATGCATTTTTGTCGCCTTAAGCAGGACCCAATGATTCTTCTTGGATCGAGCACAAAGGTCCGATTATAAATTTCTCTTGGACGATTTTGTCCCCTCTGCTGATGTGAATCTCCCTCTGACAATTTTTCATCTTTTTTGAATGTTGACTTCCAGTCTCCAAGTGGAATCGATATGCCACAAATTCTCAACTATGAAATGCAAATTTTCAATAGATAAAAACAAAATATAGATGAAAACATCCAACGTCTCCAAAGGAATTCGCCAATATTATCTTTCTTCACACAATCGTCCTCTCAGATTGTTTAATAGAATGTGATACCTCCAATAACGAGCCGGCAATAAAACCCGTCCTTAATAGTCAACACCTTTAGCTCTCGATTTTCTTCAAGAATATCTAACGGACGCGGCTTCAGAAAAAATACATCTCCCTATCTCAAACGAAAACTTTTAGAATAGTGAGAAATTGATTTTATTACTATCGATCTCCTTCTTTAATCGTTGTCTCATTAACATAGGCAGCAAGAATTATTTGTCAATCTCATTCCCTCAAAAATATCGACTCCAGCTCACAAGTGTCACCAATATATAACCGGTTTGTCTTTTATTGGTTGCACACAAAATGGCATTCAATATTCCTATCGGTTCTCAAGCAGCTGAAATTCGTCTTTTTTGTTTTTCGATTTGTCTTCTTCCGCTTTCTCCACCCTAAGCAACTCCCGAGAGGAGGAGCGATTCTTCTTTTTGCCTATCTCTGCATTTGACTTATTTGTTGATCCGACTTCTTCCACCTGTCTTCATGGTAGTGCTTGAATTTATTTCCTCAAGACAAATAGCGGCATTCTTCGAAATCCTAGTTTAATCGAATTTTTGACTTCTTTTTGTGAACTTCATTTCCTCGATATATATATAAAACACCGGCAATATAATATTCAAACCACTGATTATTTTGGGTTGATTTTATCTCTGCAAATCAACAAATTTAGCTAACCCTAGGGATCTGAAAATTTCCTTTTAACTCTAAATTTTTTCCACTTTGAAATCCAATAGGATGGCAAGATTCAGGCTCTGATACCACTGTAAGGGACCTATCTGTCTCTAACCTCTAATTTTGATGCTGAGTGATGAGGATTTGTAATTTTTTGTGTTTTCTCAAATAAGATGCCAGACATGAAATAAAATGCTGGAAAATGTAAATATAAAACCCTACAACAGCAAAGAGATAATTTTATTGATTCACTTTGAAAAGCTTTTACAACAGAGCACACCTGTAATACAATCTTCTAATATTGAAAGATGATGAAACCCTTATGCTGAAATTCTCCTATAAATCCGATGAAGCGCAAACTTGACCTCTCGATGAAGCCAACAGTTAATTGTTAAACACCTTCAGTTGATAGTTTCACAGCCTCATAATGCTGTTGCAATGAAGCAGCTATGCTCTCCAATGCCGATACGCTGGCGGAAACCCTAGGGCTCCATTCCCCAAACGCCAAAGAGAAATCATAAGACAAATATCAAATCTTGGATGATTGAGAATGAGCTCTTAAGTCCCTTTTTATTCTTTCTTGTGAGAGCTCCAACACTTTCTTAGCCAATGTGGGATGAAAGATATATTCCCACTTTAAATTATTCACTTAATGCACTTTATAATATTAAAGTGACTTTATTATTATAAAGTTACTTTATAACTTTTTAATAACATTAAAATATTTAAATAAATCACTTAAGTCACTTAAACTTTAATATCTCTTGAAATACTTGTCTGATTGCTATGCCGTCTGAGCCAGAAGTCAACTCTCCCTGTTCTCCATGTCATCGGATGCCCGTCTAAAAATAGAAACCTTGAACAGTGACTTACTATAAATAGTAAGTATGTGAAACTGAGTCAAACGAAAGTTGAGCTTGACCCAACATTGCACTTTGAAGGAGAGAAACCACCATTCACTGTCAAAAGGGACCCTCTAACCATATATATTAGCCTATGAGGGCCAGGAATAGGCTAAATCCACCAAACTCTGATGCTCGCGAAATTGGGGACATTACAGAGAATGCTTGATAATGACCAAGGATTAGAGATTGTGTGTAGCCTAGCTCATATTATTGATAACCATACTCATACAATAGCTAGTTGTGCTCAAACTTTGGGTTACACCCAAAGCCAAGGAGGACACCAAATTCCTCCCCCTACAACCATAACCTCTATTCCTACATATACCAATTCAATTGTCACTACAACAATGCAACCAACCAGCAATATCACTCCAACTTCGAGTATTTCCATTGGAAATCAGCTTAGCTTTGTGAATTCAAACATCATATCTCCTAGCCCCCCACCTCTCACAAACTTGCAATTCACTTGTCCTCCCAATATGTATACATCTCCACCATATTCACCTTCATCTCAAAACACAACCAATGATTTTGTCATAAACCAACTTTTGCAAAATGTCACATCCCTCCAACAACAAATAGCAACATTGAACCAAAACCAAAATGGACAACATTCACAATATGTCTAGAGAAACTCATTGTCATTGGAGATATTTAAAGGCACAAATTCCACAAGGCATAGAGATTCCTAGATTTGAGAAATTTGGTGGTTAAGGAGATCCTAGCAACCATGTGTCAGCATATACAGCGTTATGTAGTAATTTCATTTTTGAAGACAAACTCTTGGCTAAGCTTTTTCCTAGGTCTTTGAAAGATTGGTTTTGTTCCTTACTGAATAACTCAATCAACTCATTCAATGAGCTTGTTGATGCCTTTCTAAACCATTTCCAAGTGCACATTGGTCCTAAGATGGCCCTACCTGATTTGATGCAATGTAAACAACACAAGGATTAAAAGGTCACTGATTTTCTAGCTCATTATCAAATGCTTTACTCAGAAATCAACATTAAGTTTCCTAATGCCGATCTTCAAAAGATGTTCATTGATAACTTACAAACAAATATTCAAGACAAGCTTGGGATGAAGAGATTTCCCTCTTTTACACACTTATGCATAGCTCTCTGTGATTATCAAAACTCACTTAACCAACGTGTAGACAAAACCCCTTCAACCCGTCCTAAAAAATCTGAAACTATGCATCAAAACAATTTTCAACCATTCAACAAACAAAACAAGGCCTTTATACAAATAAATCAACCGCAAACAACCTATCATACAAAATCTCAAGTGGCTGCCATAAAATCAACAAATGCATACCAATTTGGGGATAAGAGTAGGCAATTCACCCTATTACCTGATACCCTCCATTCGGTTATGTTGCAACTCTTGAGTAAGAACCTAATTACCTTAACTCCCTGTTAGACTTCTTGATACATCTAAACATGCACCTCCAAACCATAATCCAAATGCCTTTTGCCATTATCACTGATAAATTGGACATGATATAGAAAGATTTATGTCTTAAACACATAGTGTGAGACCTCATTAATTCCAATCACATCCAATTGGGTGGTGTTAATGATCAAGGAAATAAATTCGTTAACCCACCTAACCAAAATTTGCAAATCTTTACCAATCCAATGCCAAACCATTCCATCTCATTTGTAAAAGCTAGTGATAACAAGAATCATGTGATGAATGTTGACACAACACAAGATATACCTGATGATGATAAGAGTGATAATGAGGAAGATCATTGTGCCATGATTGGATTCATTGACGTTCAACCTCATAAGGGCCAAACCACTTTGAAACCTAACATTGCTTTTACTAATGATGATGCACTACCTAATGGTCCTCTCTACATTGTTGGTTGTATCAATAACATAGCTGCACAAGGAATACTTACTGATCCCGCATGTGCAAAGAATGTGATCACCAAGGAATTCTTATTTGTGCAAGAGATTTATAAAGATACTTATGACAAACCGAAAGCATGGATTAAAACACATAATGGTTTTGCTTGCCCTACGATAGGTTCGATTACTCTTCCATTAAAAGTTGGACCTAAACAATTAGATGTGTCATTCTCCATCATCCTATCATCGGAATAATTTCGTGTGAAGCTAGGTTACTTGGTTATTCACAAGTGCATAAAGTTTCCAGTTGGGAATGAGATATTTGCAGTTCATCATAGTGGGTTTCATTCCTTGTCTTCCCATGGAAAAATTTCATTAGATTTCTTTTGGCTTGGACCTATGGAACCTATAAAGCTCGAGAAGACTTCTTTTTCAAATCTTATCAAAAATTATCTCTTAGCAATATTCTTGAGTCCATGGTTATTCCTTCACCTATTTCCTACAAAAGACCAAGAGACAATAAGATGACCCCTTTTGTCCTTTCAAAGATAAAATAAGTTTATAAACCCAAAGAGATAGTGATTTCCCAACCCTTCGTGGTTCCTTCCGTTATGCCCTTAAAAGAAGAAAAGAAACCAATGGTTGGTAAGCCTGCACCTACACCATCACAACTTGAAAATCTTAACAAAAGAAACCGAAATGCTGAAGAGCATAGGCGTAGACCTCGCACTATTGCTCATTGATTAGAAGAAAATAAACCTACACCCATGGAAACAACTCAAGATAACATCCAACTTCCATCACAACAAGACATTGAAACAAAACAAGAGGTGAAACAAGATTCAAAAGCAATTATTATAAAACCTCCTATTGTGATTAATTTGGATGATGATGAGACTACTAAGATTGATGAGGAAGTGCATAATGAGCTGAATTTGTTATTTTCCTCTTCCATGAGCTTAGATGGGCGCAACCGTGACAATCCTCCTCAAAAGAGTGCATCACCATGTGTTGAACCCGGTGATTGTCCTAGTACGGAACTTGTTGTTGCCCCTTTGGCTAGTTATCTTCCTTCCGTATATGAGCGAGATTGGGATGCGAACGACTCGCTTTAGGTTGGCTCACATGTGTCATACTAGCTTTGTTCTTTCCATGTGCATAATGTGATATCCCATACTATGTTGCTTGGCGTGTCTTTATGTTTGTGAGTTTTCTTTGGATGACCCTTGTTACTTCGTTGGTATAAGGATACAAAGGAAGTGAAATTTGTCGTGCCATTCTTCTATCTGTCATAAACATTGTCTGGTCTTGTGTTTTCCTTTTGGGGACAATGCAAGGCGTTGAGACATTTAGGTCTCCTCCATGTTGAACCAAAAGGATTGCTTGTCTTTTATCTCTCTATGTGTCATTTATCCTTTGTGTTCATTGTTCCACAAGGTATTTAGAGAATGATGACAGTTCCAAGCTCTATTAAATCACTACAGCAAAGACATGCGCTGACCCCGAATCCGTGGATCCCTTATATGTTATCTTTGGATTGCATATGGGGGCAACCTTCCTTTTTCATAACGTAGCTTTATTTGGAAACATATGTTTGGCATAGGGCTTTCCAAATAAGCTTTCATGGCCCTTTTATCAATTGGCATATATCATTTCTACTATAAAGTAATTGCTCACAACATGGTGTTTAGCAATTCCTTTAAAGTGGGGGTATACATTGGCATTATTTTGGCATTGGCATTGTCATTGACATTGTTGCTTCACTTTTGTTCACAGAGGTTGAACTTAGTGTAGCGTTTGCATAGCATCTTGATCACATCGTGGCACCTTATCAAAGTTATCAAGGAGTATAACTTTTGGTATGGTCGACATATGGAAGGCTTGTAGACCTAGCATGACTTTTCCACTTGCCACCTTGTTGTGAGATTCACACCTTGTAGACCTAGTGTGTGTTTCTTAGCCTTTGGGGCTCACTTGTGTATATTAGACTCCACTAGCCCTTGTGAGCGTATTTGATGAACAACAACGCAACCATGGCTAGTCCATCCCCTTTTGCACTAACTTTGACATTGCATGTTTGTGTATCTTGTCCTGCTACTTGTATCTTACACATCTTGTGTGTCCCTTTGTCCTTATGTTGGTTTGCCATGGGATCTTGGATCGTGGGTGCTTGATCATCCTCCTTGATCTTTGTCATCCTATCCCTTCAACATTTGTACACTTGGACCTCTCTTAACGCATATTTGTCTACTTTAGTGTGAATTTGAGCGTAAGTTCATACTCTCACTAAAATGGGGGTTAAATGTAGTGTAGGAAATTGTATACCCTTTACAATTTTACACTTTGTTTGGGTCCCTTAATTAATTGGACTTAATTAAGCTTCTAATTACCTAAATTATGCATTCCAAAGCCTTATTTATCCCATTTTCCGAAAGGGGGACCAACATTTAACTACGGACAACAGCAGCGAGGGTGAGTCAAAGACCGTACAAGCACTAAGGAAAGACATGATGAGTTGATGAAGGAACTTAAGGCCAACAAGGAAGTACAAGAGAAACTAGAGAGTTGTGGTGCATCGATTGTAAAGGGAAAGGTCACACAAAGGCAAATTGCTCGAAAAGTTGTTCTGCAATATTTGCCAAGTGATGGGACATTCATTCAAGGAATGCCCATACAACCTAAAAACAAGGGGTACACAAGTGCTATTCACACAAGAACAACAAACCCTACCAAATACACCACCAAAACCCCAAAAGAACTCCAGTGCATCCCCTAGAGGTTATCGAAACAACACAAATCCGAGAAGCAAAATACAATACGACAACAAAGGAAGACCCTTGATACATGGTCAAAAGTGCAACAAATTGGGTCACTTTGCCAAGGAGTACCAAAACAATCAAGGTACAAGAGAAAGACTTTATAAGTGGTGTGGATCGGGCAATCACGAGGATATCGACTGCTCAAAGCAAAAAGGCATAAATATGTTGGAGGTAACCGACGAGGAGGTTCTAGCGATCACAAGAGCACAGACAAAGAAAGCTATCTATCCAGACCCTCGTACAAAGAAAGAAAGACTCTGAGAGGGCAAGGCAGAAGTGGAAGAGGCAATGGCCAAGGAACAAGGAACCTCTAACAAGGTAACTAGTACATTGTAGCAATAGGAGTTTGAAAAGAATATAGTACGGAAGGTGCTCCACACAACCGTACCTATCAAGGTAACAGACCTGCAGACGATGCCCCAACTGAGAGTAGCACTCACTAATGTCGTTGAAGACAACAAAAACCGTCAGAAGGGTCCAACCAACAGTACAAGACAACTGACAGGAGAGGCCACGGATCCAATGCTACTCATAGTGAACATCAAAAAGAAGCATGCCATCATACAAATGGAGATCATGGAGAGGAAACTATCCAACACCATCGTCAACGGAGGCTCTGGAGTGAACGTACTACTAGAAGAAACTTGGAAGTATCTGGGAAAGCCAACCCTCTGGCCCCCCACATTCCACCTGGTAGGCGCAGATCAACATGGCATCAAACCTCTTGGTACACTAATGGCACAGGAAGTAATGATCGGCACGCAACAGTTCCTGTTGAACTTTGTCGTCATCCCATTGTAGAAGAAGGTGTACGACACATTGCTCAAAAGAGGATGGCTTATTGTTGCCAAAGCAAATCACAACTGGAAGAGGAACACACTCTCAATTAAGAGTAACAGGAGGAATTACGTCATCGACCTGAAGAACCAAGCTGTCAATGAAGAATTGGCATCCTTCGGATCAAAATCCGACGAGGGATTGTCGGATATAGATGAAGAAAGGAAGACTATGGAGCCAAATGACGAGGGCGTACTTGAACTCGAAAGTTGCTCAAAGGACGAGACATGCTCACTGAATGGCTTATTTCATTGGCAAATGGAAGATTATGAGGTGTTCCACCGAGAGTGTAACATGCTACAGATCTAAGAAATCTAGGAAGAAGAGGAGAAGGGCACATCCAGCTAGACACTTCCGATCGGAAAAATCTAGGAAGAAAAGGAGAAGGGCACTTCCAACCAGACACTTTTGTTCAAGTACAGAGAGTACAATGAAGTTGCAGAATTAGACGATACGCCATCTCACAAATTCGAATGTGACAAAATAGTCAAAGTATAAGGTGACGCCAGAAAAATAGAGAAAATGAAAATTATAAAAAGCAAAAAATGAATGGAGGAGAGCTTCAAATTTGAGAAAATGGAAAATTTGAGAAAAATGGAAAAAAATACAATGAGGAAATTAAAAAAATCAAAAAGCGTGAGAAAATTAAAAAATTAAAAAAAGAGGGAGTATTGAAATTTAAAGTGAAAAATAGTAAAGTGAGAAATATTATTAAAGTGTAATTTTTATTAAGAAGAGAAGATGCCGTGCGGCCATCAAGCAAATATAAGACATTGACAAAAAACAAAAATTCTTGGCAAGGAGCATTTAAAGTGAACCCGTACACCATACCGAGAAGAGAAGGGGCTGCAATTAAAAACATCATAGGAGAGATTTGCAGAAGCTTGGCGACGAAGACTGTGCGAATTAGAAAACACAGGCACTACTCTGGCAAAGTTGAAGGAAGCCAGCATTCGCAAGGGAAGAAGAAAGCAATCACTCGAAGCCAAAGATCAACACAAAGCTTGTACAGAACCATACAATGTATGGAAAACACAAGGCGGAATTTGCAAGGAAAAATTGTATGCCAAAATCAAAAGGAGACCCTATACGAAAATAGGCAAGTAGTGCTCAAGGAAATTACAAGGCATTCAATGTACGGCATTATGAAGGAAGGCCACAATATGGCCAAGGCTTAGTAAGACAAACGACTCATAAGGATATTGTGAGGCAGAAGATACGCATAGAGAAAGGCTCGTATGAAAGCTACAGAAGACAAAAGGAGTCGCACGAAGGGGCACATGGTCAAGACATAACTTGGAGGGTTGAGAAAGGAGTGTCGAACATTATTCACGACACAGCAAAGAGCATATGGTACAAACCATCTCATTACCCATACAAGGCCCAATACAAAAGTAATCGCAAGAGCAAGCAGTTCCAAGGAAAATTTGTTCAGATATCACATAGCAGAGGACAAGGAACAAGCGAACGGTATATGAAGGAAGAACCGCGCATAAAGAAGGCCACACAGAATTGCTTACAATCCAATCAATTTGAGAGCGAATCTATATCCATCGTACAGCGAAGAGGTGAGTGGAAGGATACCATACAACACAATCTTCACATCATTGTACGACACTTAACCATACGGAAATCAATTTTGAGGGCAAAGATAAGTTTGTGGTACAGCGTACAAAGAACTGAAGGACAAAAGGTGCAAAGAGAAGGAAACACAGTACAACATATGATGAGGGGAGAGTTTATAGTACGAAAGGACAATGTAGTATGACCGAAAGAGGATTGCAATAATACCATATGACAAATAAGGGAACAAGAGGTACGGCAAAAGAACACTGTACGCATATGGAAATTGGTTTCACCAAGGACAAAATCACAAGGTTGGTGCGTACGGCAACAAAAAGAGGACGCACGGCTGGAAGTGGATTGTAGAGTAAGGAGTGTTACTAAAGGGCGTACAATTGAGAGCGTAGAAGGTACCATACGGTGGAGAAATAAGTCCAGCATCTACATAGTATGATTGAAGGAAGTTGTGCAAAGGAGGCATTGGATCATACGGTTAAACACGCCGAAATCTCTAATTTCTGGCTTGGTCAACAATATTTGGAGCCTCTTGAAAATTCATGAAAACGATGTACGTGATGCAGTTTGGTGTGGTTTCGGAAGTCTTAAATTGGCCTTGGTGGTAGGGGCTCCGCCCCTCAACCCCGCCCTATACCGCGACAAGGAGTGCACCAAGGGCATTGCCCTCAGACCCTGCGCCGCCCCTCGACCCCATTGGGGGTGTCACCCCCAAACCCCCATCAAACTCATTTAAATTGCCAAATCCCAGTGTAGCCAGCCTCACAGCCAGAGGTATCATAGTCGGTTTGCCCAGCCTCACGCCCAACATATCCAAAAGAGTCGGGAGGGGAGGAGTCCAATGATGAATCCAACAGAGTGTACATTGAGATCAATGAGTTAGATGCCGATGACCCTCACAGTACAATCCAAAGGTACCTGAGTGAACTGCAGGAGATGGCGAGAGTTATGTATGAACTCGATGCAATTGGACAACTAGACATGGGACATGATCCCTTAGTGGTACAGGAGGCCGAGGGAATCTTGGTGTGTACGCAGCCATAAGGCAAATTCCTTCAATGTCTTATATCGCACGGGTGTTCAGGTGTAGAGACAGCTGAGACTACCAAGCGAGAGTTGGCGGACTACATTCAGAAGTCATAGAAAAAGTTGGTTCAAGTAATGACTGCTAAGCAAACAAGAGTTGTAGCTCTTGAGGAGCAATTAGCTGAGAGGGAGCGAGTGTTGGCAAAGAGAGATGGCCAGTTGGGGGAGAAGAATAGATTATTGGCAGAGTGGGACAAAGAGTTAGTCGAGGCACGACAACTCTTAGCCGAGAAGGACAGTCACCTACAGGCGAAGGATAAGGAATTGGAAGATAGGGATCAAGAGCTCGAGAGGGCAAAGGCCAAATTGTCTGTGGCAGTCCAGACGGTGAAGCTTGCACGTGAGAGGCAACTGGCAGCTAACCAAAAGCTTCAACGCCTCCAACAGCAGCAGTCAATGACGACCCCTACATCGTCAGTACATCAAGGGGGGCCTTCTCACCCTCCCTCTTCTTGATTTCCCTTTCTGTAATCCTCGTTTTTGTTTTCGTCGTCTAGAAGACAACTACTTTTGTGGGGGGATGATGTAGTCGGCCGTAGTCAGTTGTAGTCGACCGAGAGTGATATTAGTCAGCCAAATAATATAATTAAATAAAACTATAGTATAGGTAGCAAATATTTTATATACTTTTATATTACACGTTTCAGTAAACTAAGTCCCAACTAGCTGGATTAGTTATAATGAAGCGTTGTGATGGTTGGTTTTCAACCACTGCCAGCGACTATATGTACTTGGGTTTATTATAGTCGGGACATGATGCTATTATGATGATGACATTGTACTATTGTACTTACTGATAACTGATGAATAAATGCAATATCTTATTTTGTGTACTATGTACTCATGAATGATTTTTGTACATGTTCTATGTTTTGTGAGTTTAATCTATTTACTCTCGTAGTACATTAAATCTATCCCAGCAAGTAAACAGTGTTTGATGTGGGTCTTCCACATAAGTGTTAAGAGTCACCCAAGTGATGGAGTTTAAAAAAGTGCGGGCCCTCTCTTGGGAAACAAATCTAAAGTATATTGTGTTTTTTGGGCTATGAGAATTCTGCAAATGGCCTTGTAGTTGCTATGTTAAAGATTCAAGTATGTGTTGAATAGATATTCATTTGTCAAAATGAAGATCCTACCAAGGAATTGTAGACTATGCATTTCCCATGGCTGGAAGATGAATGTAAAAACTTTTCTTTTATTGTTATATATGAATCTATGTAATCTGGAAAATATAAAAACAAGTGTAAACTCCTTTGGCTTTATCATCTTATATGTATTGGTTTAGTTGAGAAAACAACTGAAAACTCTTTCATTTTTATTATCATCCTAGAGTATTGTAGTAAGCTGAAATAGCAACTGATACGAAAATATATTTTCAAAAACCAACATATTTCCTGCAATTTACTTTTATACCATTCAGTTGTTCTTTTTTTCTTTTTTTAAACAAATAGTATACACAATTATATATGTATATATGCAGTTTCAGTACAACAAAACAGGTTAATTTGTCCAGGAAACCATTTCAGTTTTATGTAGCTTCATATATGTTGTTCCATTGTTTTACTTTGAAAATATATATATTACGAAATTAAATGTGTATATAGTTTATACAGTTTAAATCAACACAGAATATATATTTATGTAGACTAATCTGTTGGGAGGAAGAATTTGCAGCTGTAATGCTGTTGTAGTCTTCTTCTTTTTTCTTCTATATAATTGAATGGTGAAACTTTTTAACAAAAACAAAAAAAAAAATTATAGAAACAATTTAGCGCACCCCTCTCAAAGGAACGTGAGGAGGGCTGCAGCCTCCTCCCTATGATGGGAGGGGCAGTTATGCCAGCCATGCCCCCCACCCCCCACAGCCCCCACATCAAAAATTTCCTACCTCCTTTCCAAACACAAATGCAAATAAAAATGAATAGAACAGAAAGAAACTTCCACCTTCTTCATAGGCTCTATCACTTGTCCTCTGCGAATCTCACGTGACATGTTATCCTAATTGATCCTTTAAGAAAAACGGAACAGCAGAGAAGAAATTGTATAAATCTCTTTGTTTTATATCCCCAGACCAAAAAGATCAAACAGAATGAAGTTGATCTCAAATCCTCAAGAATAAAGGAAGAAATAGTTGTCTTTATTTTTCCCTGGATCTGCAAATGTAACATATATTAAAAAAAAATAGGAGTTGATAGAAAACAGACCAGGAAATATATCAACCTGCACCAAAGAAAAATTAAAAAAACAGAGATAGAATAGATAACAAGTGGGATGCCCTTCTCTGCGCCATTTTTACTTCTTTCCTCTCTCCTACAAAACTGAGAAACCTCACTTTGAGAAGAAAAAAAATCAGAGAAGAGATGGTGAATCAGTGTAGAAATATATGTGTTTTATAGCTTTGGATCAGTGGGTCTATATTATACCTGTTATATCATGGTGAGTAACCCTAAAACATAGTCATCCAATCTTAGACTAGACCACCCTAAAGGAAGGCATTAGTGTTTTGTGTTATTATAAAGATCATATTTACTTGGGCCTAACGTGTGCAATTATATAATCTAAACAATTTTTTTTTGATATGCTGGTAAAAATATACAATTAGTTTAGAGGGGCAAATCCATTTGCAATCATAGTTTTTGAACAAGTAGAATAATAGATGGAATTAAAACAATGTTAGATTAATTTCTTTTGTAAAATGAATATGTATCCGTGGTCTATAGTGAAAAAAAAAAATTAATGATTTTAGTACCTATGAATTCAATAATACTATTTTTTTTAATTTAGAAATTATTTTTTGTGTCTTATCACTTATGTAATAGCAATTTAGTAAAATGTGGATAAAGTTTAATGTTCTCTTATTGTAGGGTGAATTAAATTTAGATAAGGAAAATAGTGGGGAAATTTTCTACAATTAAGATAGAAATAATAAATCATCATATTTAAATTCAATGATCCTTCCCCATTACTCAATCCGTGAATTTTATCTCACATTGCTAGTTCAACAAGATTTACTTAATTAATTAAAATTTGCTTATTTAAAATCAAACTAGGAGTAGGAATCCTTTTAGCTAGAGGATGGGAATAATATAATAAATCAAAAATTACAAACGATTGGTTATTGTAAATCAAGGTTCAGTTAATGCTATTTATTTAGGATTTCCAGTTGAATTTTAAGGTAATTATGAGTAAGGTCTTTAATCTAAATTATCTTTTGAAAACATAATTTACAAAGTTATTGATCTTAGCTATTAGCCAGGTTTAAGTTGTTTTGTTTTATTTTAATTTTCCCTATGGTCCAAAGACCCATTTCATCATTAATGTTATGGAAATTATACGTGACAATACAATCTAATAGACCTTAAAGAGAAACGTGGACAGTTAAACCTCTCAAAAATGTTAATTTAGCCTACATATCTAAATTATCTTTTGAAAACATAATTTACAAAGTTATTGATCTTAGCTATTAGCCAGGTTTAACTTTTAAGTTGTTTTGTTTTGTTTTAATTTTCCCTATGATCCAAAGACCCATTTCATCATTAATGTTATGGCAATTATACGTGACAATACAATCTAATAGACCTTAAAGAGAAACGTGGACAGTTAAACCTCTCAAAAATGTTAATTTAGCCTACATATCTAGGTTGTGCCACCACATATTCATAAACAAGCATCAACGTCAACTTCCCTCATCGACACCTTAGGGTTCTAATGGAAAAAATTCATGCAAACTCTATCAGAAGGATACACAAATTATATTGTCTTGATTGTCAATCGAACATAAACTTAGAGAGAACTTAGATCACGAAGATTTTCCCTAAGTGTCTTGTTGGCAGCACACTCGATGATATCACTAACTTCCTTAGTGAACCTTAAACCCTGAAGTAAAGGTTGTGCCCTTATCTCATCACTTCCTAGATGATCATCTTTTCCTAGAATGAATTAACCGTTTAACCTCCTGTTGTACTTACGATGTCGTCATGTGCACTTGAGCACAATGGTTTTTGTGTGCAAAACTTGTCCTGTTAGTTAATTAAATCAAAAAAATGTTCTCATTCTGTTTGTGCCCATTTGTACATGTGCACACGGGTGGGATGACAGATATAACATGTAATCATTGATTCAAGATGAATTGCTAATCAAAGTAGACTTATGCATTCTCTAAATTCATTATCTATGCTTTGCATGGATTATTTATATTTATTTTATGTATTTATATAAATTATTTTATTTATCAAGTTGATGTCAAATTTTTGGACTGCCTAGTTTTCGCCCAGCAGAAGCTTTTGATCTACGAGTTCTACTAATATGCAGCATACATTTGCATAAATGATTGGACCTTGACATAAATAATTTCAAACAATCATTACAGGCAGGTTAATGAAAGGTAAACAAAACAAGGAACTCTTCAAATAAAAAAGCATTTAGAAGGTGCTATTTATACAAATTTTGGCTAGCACATCCATGCACCAAGTACCTTTTTGATTATTCATAAAGATGTCGATCATTCTTAATTCAAATCTGAAATGATTCAATATTCATGCATTATTTCTTTGAAAAGAAAATCAAGAGGTGTGCAACCAACCTTGCTAAGCACATGTACAAGTTGAAGATTTGTATGAGCCAAAACTAGGAACAAGTTTCAAAAACTTTGCTTTCAAGAAAAAAAAATTAGTAGTTTATTAAATTGCACACATAGCTTTAGGATGAATTAAATCAGAGGAGAAAAAACAACCTTAACACCTGCCCACCAAGTAACCAACCATACAAGCTCTGACCATAATAAATCCATCATGATTATATTAGCCCTCCGATATAAGTTCCTTGAGAATGGAAGTACAATGAGAAAAAGAAGTGCCTGCAAAAAGAGGAAAAAGGAAAATTTATGGACTTTTGCACAACCCGTCAACATGAACAACTTAGCCTGCTTCAAAGAAGACCCCAACTGAGCCCTCTACAATTGAAGAAGCTAGTCAAATATAAGCTAAAAAAATCATCACAGGCTTGTTCAGGTTAAAATTTTACCATCACAGTTCACATTTTAACACCACATAGACATACTTTTGAGCATCAGTCAACTTCACAGAAGATAAAATATTATGTTGTCATATAGAATAGGCCTACAAAGTATCGCATATGAGCATAATTTTTGGATAATGTTCTCAAGTACAGTCAACCAATTTTACCTGTTTACGCATTATATTTGATTATAAATGATTTATGTAAATTGCACTGTCAACTCTGCATTGACCATATCCTATATTGTCAATTCTAATTTGGCCATGAGGTTATATAAGTATATGAGCATATTCTTTGGATAATGTTTTTGATTAGTAGATTGTTTTTCCACTTCACTTATTGTATCTAGGTGAACATGACATCTGTAGACTTTGTGTGAATTTTGCATTTACCATATCCAGGTATATTAATTCTACATTAGGCATAAGGAAATAAAACTAAGAAAGTTCTTAATATGCCTCACGCATGAGTATCATTTCCTAATTCTTGTACTCCCCTCCATGAAACTTTGTTCTTTCCCTTGCATGAAACTACCAGTATAATGAGATGGTAAAATTTCCTTTACCAAGTATAGATTGAACTTAAGTCTCAAATTAAAAGTGAAATTGAGGACAACTCATCATAACCTGAAACATTAGACGAAAGAAAACAGAGAGTATCTCAAATGATCTTCTTCATAGTCCAATTGGTTAGACTTGAGTGTGTTAAGAGGCAACCCAAAATTAACAGAAGCATGGCAGATGCAATCAGGATACTTACAAGTTCTACAATATTTTATTGATGTATAGACAGACTAAATCACCATTAAGATGTTCTGGATATGGACAGAGTCCTAACAAGAAGTATTTACTTCTTTAAATATTTTATCTCTGGCCTTCTATCTATGTTGAGGTGTTATATAGATTACTTGCATTAGTACAATCCATCAAATGACCCATATCAAACATTTCCTTGAAAAATTCCTAAGCGGGCAATAAGAAATTGCATATGATCAGCTGCAAACAAGCACTAGTATTGCTGCAAGATATATTGGAATTACATCATATGGGAAAACAGGATCAAATCAGTAAGAGATTATATCAGATCACTTTACAAATGTGCAGTTTATCCCCAAAAATACTCCCAACGAGTTACAAAACAAGTTTCATATGTCTACCTAAAAGGGTTCAAACTTCAAAATCTTCTTTAATATGAGTGATCCTGAACTCAGTTTCAACATCTGGAATTTCAAAGTTTATTTAATTTAACAAAGTAAGTTATAAAAGATAATTGTTTGCCTTTAAAATCCAGATGTAGAAGAAATTTAATAATGTGTGCTGAAATGGTGCAAACACGGACCAGTTAATGAGGATTTTGGGCCTCGGCTCAAATTTTGTATTTTAAAATCAAAGTCCTTAATTTTGTCTTCAATATTGTCAACAAAATCAATGTATTGATCTGCCCATATTTATTGCAAGATTCTCAATCTTAAAAAGTTTTAATGTACTGCTCAAGTGAGGTCAGTGCATTTAATACAGTGGGTGGAAAAATTACCAACTTTGTGTATATTGTACAGCATCTCTCCTCCTATTAAAGTTGGAACTGACAGTTTTGTAAGTCTTTCTCTGTCTATCTCATTTCTCATTGATCTGTTTCAGAAAATTCATCACTCACCCAAGTAAAATCAATCACAATTACAACACCCTAGCATTGCACTCATCTTATGATATCTAGCACTCTTATCTGATTATGTCTACCACCACAGAAGAGTAATGCAGCAAACATTTCTCTATAGTTTACAATGGACTCGTCGGAAGTTTCTTAAAGATACTCAGCAAATAACAAGACAATGTAATGAGGGAAATAAGAACATCCATTCACCCTTTAACTGTCCTAATTTAAAAAAATGCTATTTTCAAGAATCAAAGGGATATGAACTTACACTTAGTTTCATTTATGTTCTCTAGAATAAATTTGATAAAAGTACCATAGATTTAGCATAGGCTATTACTGATAGAGAGCTAGAAAGTGTGTGCCAAAGGAATATTGTGAACCAACTGCAAGTCTTCCCTCAGGAATTGAATTGTAATTTGTAAGTAAAAGGGCTGCATAATCCCCTGATATAGAAGCTGGTATTGAAGGGAAAAATCGTTCTCATATCAAATGGAAAATTGAAAGAATACAATGGTTGAATTGGTTGATTTCATGCATAAGTAGACTTCAAATGGTCATCCACCTTCATTAACTGCCATGGTTTCTTCTGTAATGAAGGTTGAGAGTCCCCCATGGCCATTCCAGTCTCCCAAAATGGAAAAAAGGTTGTCTGACAAAGGAGGTGGCAACCCTTTGGAAGGAACTGGCTAAAATGGCATTGGCAGAATTGATAGCCCCCATTTCAGTGGCAAAGGTGGAAGAGCTGTGAGCTAAGAAACATCACCTTCTGGCAATTGGAGGTAGCAGAGAACCTGAAGGCCTCTGAGTTTTACCCATGGCTTCCATCATTCCATGTCTCTTGTGTGCAGGTCAGGGGGATTCTTTTAATTGAATAGAAACTCATAATGGTAATATGCTTCGAGGTTTATGTTTGGTACAGTTTGTAATTCAGTTCCATATGCTTCTGTTGCATTTTCATGAAATTTTGTAAGTACCTGGTGGGTATACATATCTGTGCTTCTACTCTTGTGATAGCATCAATTTTGTGATTTCAAACATGGATTCTGATAAAAAAATTGATACTTGTATAATCTGACTCATTAAGCAAATTTCAGGGTTATAACCTGTGGTTTTTTAGGGGACAAAGGTCACATATCAAACCCCATTTATTCAGCCAAGCAATCATATAAGGGATGCATAATATGCATGTCCATAGTACATAGTGAATAGTTGCAGAAATCTGCAAAAAATTGTGATTAATCAGCGCTCAGCATGGGAGCCAATTTTTTCATTTAGAGAATTGTGATTTTTTACCCTATTTTTATCAATTTTATTGGGAAAATTGTTTTATTTTTATTTAATTGTGATTTTTCCAAATAAAAATGATTTTTCGTCAAAAAACTATGGTTTCTGATTTTTTATGATTTCTGCAGTAAATTTTCCTTATCTTTTCCTAACCCTAACCCAATTTTTCCCTATTAATTGAAAGAATCTACATCTTTTGGTTTGCCAAATTTTTCTAAAATAAAACTTTTGTTACTATGGTACATACCTCGATCCAAAACATTATTAATCATCCTCCAACTTTTCTTTCCAAAACAAATGGCAAAAGAAGGATCAAGAAGTGTATGGGTGGATGATCTGATACACCATGAATCTGTATAGATTTTAAACGATGCCCTATATATTTCTCATCTACCAAGTTGAGTTCCTCTGCCCTAGCCTATGAGTTTGTAGGAATATACCCAAAGTATGTGACGTTAATCTAATTTAGATGCACATCCCCAAAGTTTGTCAACATTGATCTCCAATCTCCTTTAAGGCCTATGTTGCCTCCTATGAGTGTACCAAGTTCAGTTCCCACATCATAAGCTGTGGATTTGTAGACATAGACACTAAATGTCAACATTATCCCCCAAACACCTTAATGGATTGAGCAGTCCTTTGAGCATGTTCAATTATAAAGAGTACAGGTCCAGAGCTCTTTGTGGGAGTATCTTCAAATCTTCAGACCCGTGAAAAAAAACATGACTAATTGTATCTAACATAATGCAGTTCATCAAATGCATTCAGTCTTGTTTTAGACCCCATAATAAGAATCAATATTAAATAATCAAAAAAAATAGACATCTTTGGAAAAAAAAAGACAACCTTGCAAAGATGGCAAACCTCAAAAGAACAAAGATAATTAGATAGAAACGCATAGCTAAAATGAGAAAGAAAATGCTACTTGAACATGTAATATCCCCATTTTTGGTCACGTCAGCATCGTAATTAGCCTCGGCAATTTTAGTGACTGTCAGTCATGCCCATTTTAAATGATGCCCTATATATTTCTCATCTACCAAGTTGAGTTCCTCTGCCCGAACCTATGAATTTGTAGGAATATACCCAAAGTATGTGACGTTAATCTAATTTAGATGCACATCCCCAAAGTTTGTCAACATTAATCTCCAATCTCCTTTAAGGCCTATGTTGCCTCCTATGAGTGTACTAAGTTCAGTTCCCACATCATAAGCTGTGGATTTGTAGACATAGACTCTAAATGTCAACATTATCCCCCAAACACCTTAATGGATCACATTGATTCATATGACTGCTTTTTCCTTTGGAGTTGTTTATGCATGAATTGAGTAGTCCTTTGAGCATGTTCAATTATAAAGAGGACAGGTCCAGAGCTCTTTGTGGGAGTATCTTCAATTCTTCAGACCCGTGAAAAAGAACAACATGACTAATTGTATCTAACATAATGCAGTTCATCAAATGCATTCAGTCTTGTTTTAGATCGCATAATAAGAATCAATATTAAATAATCAAAAAATATAGCCATCTTTGGAAAAAGAGAGACAACCTTGCAAGGATGGACAACCTCAAAAGAACAAGATAATTAGACAGAAATGCATAACTAAAATGAGAAATAAAATACTACTTGTACATGTAATATCCCCATTTTTGGTCATGTCAGCATCGTAATTAGCCTCGGTGTTTTTAGTGACCGTCAGTCATGCCGGAGGGGTTGTTTAATGTTTCCAATGAGTCTGTATTTTGGCACCCTCAGAGGTCATTTCTGATCAGTTTCTGTATTTTCCGCACATACAGTTGGTCATACGGGAAATATTTATTAGCTTTGGGAAATAGTTTAAATAGCCCTTTACTTTATTCCTTTTTAGACAATTTAAATTATTTATTTTAATTATGAGCAAAAGTGATTAACCGTGGGAAAACTAATAAATTTAATTTATTTATTTTTAAAAAGAAATATCAGTTTTTCAAGAAAGATGGTGGAGTTACGAAAGAGGGAATAAAAGTTTTTTGGAGTTCATTGTTTTTTAAAAAAAATTATGAGGGATTTTTTGTTGGAGAAGAAGTTTTTGCAGTGTTTATTCAAAACTTTGTGGGGACAGAAACCTCCATAAAGAATATCACCTTCGAGGCTGAAAGACGTTTCCTGGGTGGTTGCTGACAGTCACATCCTGTGGCTGTGCTGGTGCATTCACAGCTTAGATTTAATGAAAAAAATTGATATTCAGATTACCATGTTTATGAAGTTAAATTCTGAAGAAAGAAATCTAATTTCAGTATATTGGAGCATTTGGTTGTTTTTTGGATGATTTTCAGTTCTTCATTATTGGCCATACATCTCTAGGAATGGTCAAAAACTCACATTTTAATATACAGATTTTGATAGAGGGCAAGGTTGCTTATGGGTATTGTTTATTTGTAATCCTCTGGGCTGGGTGATCACTTCCTAATATTCAAACTGTTATTAAAATGCTCATTTAATTTTTCTGGATAAGGCAGTACACCTTCAGCAGGTCCGTACCAATGATTGGGTTGTACCTTTCTTTTTGGTTGCCAATTATGATGGACGCATTTGTTGGTGATGGGTATTGATTAAATCTTATTCCATTTGCTGAGCGACCATTATAAGTCTCTGGAAACAATTTAATTCATGCATAATTAATTCTGCATTGGGGCTGTACATTTCATAGCTGTTGTACCTTTTTTTTTGGTTGCCAATTATGATGGACACATTTGTAGGTGATGGGTATTGATTAAATCTTATTCTATTTTCTGGGCGACCATTAGAAGTCTCTGGAAACAATTTAATTTATGCATAATTAATTCTGCATTGGGGCTGTACATTTCATAGCTGTTGTACCATCATTTAACCCACCATATCATTCTAAGGAAGGTCCGTACATTTGAAATAAGAGCCCATACAATTTGAAAAGTGGCGCAGCTAAGTTCTTGATCAAAGACATCAGAAAGAGGGTCAACAAAGCATTTAATAAAGGAGAAAGGGTTGCCGTACTGTTCCAGATCTACCATACTCTTTATAGAGCTAACCTTGCACTTCAAAGGGAGGTTGCTGAAGAGTCAACAGGTCAGAAAAATTATATTCAATTCATTTAATCTGGTATAACGGTTATGTCTGTGTATATGCAATGAACCAGCTGTGAGCTATTTTTGTTATGCAATATTCCAATTTGTGAGCAGACTGTTATAAGTCTTTAAAATAATTGGACAATCAGTTAACAGTGGAAAATATTATGGCATTGTTTATTTGAGACGTAATCCATTTATGCTTTAAAATGTTATATCTGTAAACTGTTTGTAAAAATGTTTATTGGATATATTCATTGGGAAGAAGTTAAAAAACAATTGGAAAAAATTTTGGGATAGCATATTTCAGGACAGCTATCATATCCAAGGCCCCTATAAAACCTATGAGCAAAGAGAAGGCAATAAAACCATTATCTTTACAAACAAAAGCTGCTCTTCCATTGCTTGTTGCCACTAATCATCCACCAAGTTCAAAATCTATCAACAAATGAGTAAGGCATCATCCAAAAACAAGCATACTCTTACATCTTACCCCTAGTTAAAACCCGCAACTGCTGGATATGGTGAAGAGACCACATTTCAGGACATCCAACAGCTTTTAAGTTTTATGGAGCGGTATAAAAAATTAGAAATTGTTCTGCTGATGCTGTCTTAAGCAAATTCAATGTTTCAGAATTCATTATTATTTCTACACTCCAATAAGAATCACACAAGCTAAATTTTTAGAGATATTTTAATCTTCAACTTAAGGGGGCATAGCACAGAGATTTTCATATTTTTTTATTTTCTTAAAGGGTTTTAATATTTATGATTAGTCTGAGATTTATGTGGAAGCCTGTGATTCTGGAAAGTTAGGGGATCTGCAAGGACACGGAGCATGATTGAAGAGTATTGGAAGGAAAACTCAGAAGGTGAATAAATTTCGGTACAGTGGTGCCCTCTTCTGTTCTTTTGTTGAATCATGTGGAAATATCAGTAATCAAAAATGCTGGTAGAATGCCTGTACATTAAAACCAAAAAAGAGAACAATGATCCTCTTACAACTTCACTCTGATTGTCGGTATCGAAATGGAAGGACAAGAACAGCTTTAACAACATTCTAGCACTCTCCACAATGATAACCAGAAATTGTGAATGGAGTTGGAATACCCCATCTAGAATGATATTGGCAAACCATAATATGTCCAAATGTACTAAAAGACCAATTCTTTAGCTTTACAAGCATTAATAGTTTTATTGTATAATATGACTTTCACAGTTTTGGAGAATATAAACCCTGCCACCAATCAAAGACTCTTAATTTCTAAAGGCAACTTTCATCCCCTTGCACTATATGCCTAAAGCAAAATAGGAGGTAAACTCCTAGCCAAAAAACACTTGTGAAGACTGGCTTGTGTCCATGTTATGGAAGTAGATCCAAGTTAGATTTCACATGCTACTAGATCATCCATGCTTTGTTGACAATCAACATAAAATTGATGTTTTCAGTTACAAATATTTCAAAATTATGGTGATACACTCAAAACCTAAGTTACCGGAATTGGCCCTTTACCCTGCCAATTCCGAGTACGGGGCGTATCGATACTGGTACGTGTTGGAAACCTTGTGGATCCGCCAGGGTTCGGATTTTTTCATCCTCACGTTTGGCTCCACGAATCCGGTCATTTTTCTAGGTGACGTGGCGTTTTTGCAACGTGTTCGAGGCTTTTGGCATGGGGATCGAAACCTTTTTCTTCTTTTTCGTATGAAAAGAAATCCTATTTCGTTATCTTTTGACTTCGTTTTTCTCTGCAAAAAAACGCGGGCTGTTTGAGCGACCACAGACGACCTCCTTTGCTGCAACCAAACACGTTGATCTCCAACAGCGAGCGACGGAATCACGGGAGGCGTTGCAGGCATCGCGTGAGGCAGTCTTCACCGAAATCTCCAGCCACGAAATCTCCAGGTAGGGTTCCGCTCCATTTTTTATTTTCTTTGTAAAGTTAAAAATTTAAAATGAAATGTTTAAAACTTTAAAGGTCTAAAATTTATAAATGATAATTTTTAATTTTTAATTTTTAATAGTTATTAATATATTATGTATTTTAATTATTATTTAATATTTATTGTTTTAAAATTTAAAGTTCAAATATATAATATTAAAATATTTTATTATTTACTGTTTTAAATTTGTAATATTGTATATTTTAAAGTTTAAAAAATTAAATATATACTATTAAAATATTTTGTTATTTACTATTTTAAATTTGTATTATTGTATATTTTAAAGTTTAAATATATAAATAATAATATTAAAATATTTTATTTACTGTTTAAATTTTTTAAATTTTTGATATTGTGTATTTTAAATTAAACTTCAATTTTACAGTTTTACTAAAGTGAAAATGGTATATCAATTTAATTTAAATATTTAATATTTATTGTTTAATAATTGATTAATTGTTTTTGAACTTGTAGCAACATAATGGCAACCAGTTCTACTTCTACTACTCGACCCGTCTTTAAAACTGACCCGAATTCACCTCTATGGAAATATGTACAAATGATACAACAAGTTAAAGGGGGAGGAACATTTGTTTGGATATGCAAACATTGTAAAGTTCAGTATACTAGCTCATACACTCGTGTGAAATTCCATTTATGTCGCATTCCTAGACAAGGAATCGCACTATGTGTAGGAGAAAATGGTAAAGAGTTAGATCCTTGCAAAGTAGCAGCATATACTAAAGAGCAAGAGGAAGCAGATGCAAGAGTTGATCGTACCACAAACCATCCTTTTTTGAGAGGAAGAGGAAGTGGAAGGGGATCAAAGAGGCCTCCTCCTTCTCCAACACATAGTGACTTTCCTGATGTTGTAGTAGAGAGCCACCCATTTTTGAATAGAAGCGAAGAAGATCTTGTTGGTGTGAAGAGAAGCAAGGGGCCATTAGAAAGAGCATTTAAGCTTGAAGCTAGAGAGCTTGCAGATCAAGCCGTTGCAAGATGTCTATATGCAAACGGTTTGGCATTTAATGTTGTAAGATCACCATATTGGCAGGATATGTTGAGAAAGGCAAGTGACTGTCCACCAGGGTACACAGGGCCAGGCTATGAGAAGGTGCGTACCACCTTACTAGCAAAGGAGGTAAAAGGCATAAACAATGCATTGGCTCCCATTAGAAATTCATGGAAAAAAAACAAGGGTGTCAATTGTTTCAGATGGATGGAAGGATGCCAAAAACCGGCCATTAATCAATGTGATTGCAGTGAGCCCTAAAGGGGCAATGTTTTTGAAAGCCGTGGATTGTGAAGGACAAGTGAAGGATGCACAATTTATTGCTGACATCCTTATATAGTGCATTCAGGATGTGGGTCCTGAAAATGTTGTCCAAGTAATAACAAACAATGCAAAGAATTGTAGAGCTGCAGGTATGATGATTGAGACACGATTCGAGCACATATTTTGGACACCTTGTGTTGTTCACTCTCTCAACCTCATGCTACAAAAGTTGGGTGCAAAAATAAATTGGATCAAACAAATGTATGCTGAAGCTGAAGAGATCCAAATGTTCATCACAAACCATCAAATGTCACAGGCCATTTTTAGATCATTTTCAGCATTGGAGTTGTTGAAGGTAATTGAAACACTTCAACTTTTAAATTTTACATTTCACTTTAGTAATTGCTAATTTATTTTTTAAACTCAAGCATGTCTTCTTTATATTTTAATTTTAATTTTAAATTTTTGAATAGGTTGCTGAAACCAGATTTGCATCGAACACGATTGTCTTGAGACGACTTGTGAAGGTGCGGGAGGCACTGTCTAGCATGGTTATCAGTCAAAGTTGGTCCCTATGGAGGCAATCCAATACCAAATGGGCAACAAATGTAAAATGGATGATCCTAGATGACACTTGGTGGGAACGAGCAGAATATCTTCTTAGATTCACAGAGCCCATCATGAGTATGATCCGTTTTACTGACATGGATAAGCCATGTTTGGGAGAGGTATATGATGGCATTGATTCAATGATTGAGCAAATGAAAATCGTCATCAACGAAAAAGAGCAAGATCCTGATGAAACTTTCTTCAAAGAGGTGCAAACAATTTGTGTTGACCGGTGGAACAAAATGACCACCCCACTACATCTTCTTTCATTTGCATTAACTCCCAAATTTTATAGTGATGAGATTATTGCTTTGCCATCAAGAGTGCAACCATATTCAGATCAAGAAGTTGGTGTGGGGTGTTTGAAAGCACTTGGTAGACTCTTCCCCGATCAAGAAATGGAGTATTTAGTTAGAGCTGAGTTTGCTGATTTTGTAGCCGGCGAAAATCAAAGTAGTGCTGCTTCACGTGACAAGTATAGGATGGATGCTCATTCTTGGTGGTATATCAATGGTTTTACAACACCACATCTCCAAACTCTTGCAATCAAAGTTTTATCGCAAGTAAGTTAACTTAGTTTTTATTGCACTCTCTAAATTTATATTGTTTACTATTTTAAAAATAATAAAGTGGTTAACTTCAAATTTAAAGTTTGATTTACAATTTTATATTTATAAGTTCCTCTCACTTTTTTTCAATAGGTTGCTAGTTCCTCTTCAGCTGAGCGAAATTGGAGTACATACTCCTTTATCCACTCAGTGAAACGCAACCGATTGGCAGCAAGTAAGGCGGAAGAGCTTGTTTATGTGCATTCCAATTTGCGGCTTCTTACTCATAAAAAGAATGAGTATAAGGAAGGAGGCACGAGGTTATGGGATGTAGATCCAGAGCGAACTAATTTGGATTTTTCAGCTGCCACACAATCTTTACTTTCTGTGGAGTCGGATGCCCAGCATGCTTCCAGTGGAAGTGCTAGTGGGGCTGCATGTGGTTCTACTAATCTACCTACATCATCTAATGTCAAATGATGATGTTGATCTTAATCTTCCTGATGATCCATATGATGCCTACTATTAATTGTATTATTTTGTTTTAAATGTTGAACCAATGAACAATGAATTCAATATAATTATATTCCTATCGTAACATTGAAGTTTTGAAAATTTGATATCAAATTAATTTAGTATAATTGTATTTCATATTTGTTATATTTATGGTAGTTCTAAGTTTTGTTTAGCATATGCATGATATGTGGTATTCTAAATTTAATTCTTGTTTTTACTTTTTAGGCTGCAAATATGTCTATATCTATGATTTTTATATGTTTTATGTACGGACGTACCCAAACGTACCCACACCAAAACAAAACAAAAAAATGTCGTACCGGCGTACCGTACCCACATACCCGTACCCGGTTCGGCAACTTAGCTCAAAACCATTAGAAAAGCCAAAAGGCGTGACTAACCATTCATTCAGCATGAGATTCTTCCAATAGTTATTTCCACCAAATTTGGCCCCAGATGAATCTATCTGCTTCAAGCAAATTTCAGTGCTCCAAATATAATAGGTGATACCTAGAAACAAGATCAAAATTGCTAGATATTTGTCTCCATTGAGGAACAATAAGACCATTGATTGAGTCGATTCTAAGAAAAGAAAATGTGTTTCCAGACCTTTTCTGGGGCTCTTTGTTACAGCATAAATTTATTTTATTTTTAAATCAATGGAGTTGTGAAGTTCAAATTGTTGGCAACAACAATTTATTTCCTTTCTCCTATCTTGGGTCAACAGAAAATCTTTGAGCTTTGGATCCTTTCCATTTGAACTGTTCCTCATTAAAAGGGTTGTATGACTTATGATTATAGTTAATACAGTGTTTGCATGGGACCTTACTAGACTATATACAAAATATAGAAAACTAATGAATCTTAAAGTAGCAATATTCTAAAAGAAAATAAAATATAACAATAACAAATAGGCAGAAAAAGATGGGGTAACAAGACAAAATATTTCCTGCTTCTAGGTTTTATGCATTTCGGTCTGGTCAAATCCTCTCTTACTCCCACAAGGTAGTATTGAGGAGATCCGTCTCCCACCACAAAAATTGTTTCCATGAATTTCAATTTCAAAATGCCATTTTTAACAGATAATTTGTAGAATATTTCAACTAACATTTTATGATTAGGAAAGCCAATTATTGGCACTAAACTTTGTTTTTTGCTTCAACATTTCAAAACAAGTTTCATGTGCCTTAGAGTTAGAGACATTCATTCTCCTTTATACAAGGCATGCAATACTGTTGCAATGTCTAGAACCTTTGCAAATGAATTAACAAAAATATTGAGTTGCCCTTGCAATACAATGAACCTTGGTCAAATTAATGGATACTGAGGGCATGGGTCAGTCCTCAATAGCACAAATCTTTGGGTTACATCCTCAGCTCTCCACCACTAACTTCAAAACACAAGTACACACCTACAAACTCAAATTTCTTCAATTCAACTTCCAAATTTAAAGGCAAAAGGTCTTCACCCTTGTCCAATAGTGCTAAAATTTCTTCACACCTTGCCCAACACAAGCATATAGTCCAATTACACAATCACCAAATGATTTATGTGACATCCTCCATGAACTTTGTAAGCACGCTACACAAGCTAAATGGCATCACTAACCACTCCTAAACGTCTTTCTTCATCTTGAACATTGCTTTCCAAGTATCATCATCATAATCCTAACTTGCTAGTATCTTCACTCCATGTGCACCTTAGTGAAATGCATCTAATCCAATAAAACATCATCCTTCACAAAGAGTTTTGATTCTTGATAGTTATCTTCTTCAAAGCTTAAAATTCTATAGAAGCTATAGGTTGTTTAGGTCATGACCAAGATAGATGACAATTTGGCAAAAAAGACCTTCCTTGCTCCCCCACAAGGGAATTCTTCCCACTCACAATACATATTGTTCAAATTGTGTACCCTTAGGCTTTAACCACACAACCAAGCTCGAGAGTGAACTAAACCTTGCTAGTCCACCTAAACTTGAAGTACCTACACTGCAATATGCCCTTCTTAGGCATAAGCACAACTAGTGATCCACATAATGACATGCTCAATTTGATTGCACAATGGTCAAGGAGTCCTTGCACTTGCCACTTAATCTTCTCTAACTCCAAAACTAATGTCTTGTAGATGTCTATGCACAATAATACCATATTAAGAATCCACAAGAATTTATACTCTTTTGAGTGCTTTTGTGACTACCCTTTAGGCTTCTAAATGTTCCAAAATAATCATCAATTTGCTTCCTTTGTTCAACACTAGGTAATTACACTACGGGTGTTCTTCATACTTGGGTCTTACCATTAGAGCACAAGCTTGTCACTAGCATCAAATACCATCTTAGCTTGAGTAGACACATGAAAAAATATCTTCACCTTGATACGCAATCACCATTCCATGGAACATGTCCCCTTGGGTCAATTCCTTGTGCAAAGTGCACCCTAGGGTCAATTCCCCATGCAACATGTCTTCCAACTAATATATAGAGCATATTTAACTAGACTAATAATCCATCTTCCATCCAATTGTCAATATATGGTATGCTCTTTCTCTTGAGATTTGAAGGACATGCAAAATCCTTACTTTTAACGTATTGGTCCTTCAAGTCTTCATGCAAAATTGCACCAATTTGTGATATGATAATTTTGAATGTCTATTTACCATTGTTACCACAAAAATTGTACACTAACCCTTGGTATTCATCTCCCATACCAAAAACATGTCCTTGTCTCAAAGACCTATATGGAGATGTCTCTAGATGTTAGGAGACTTTAAATGAAGCTTATTTGTCTCCTATAAGCATCCCTTGAAAATGAGGAAACTTTCAATAGAGGTTTATCAAATATATCACATAAATTACATTGTATTTTCTTAAAGTGCTGATATGTGGTTGCTAAGGCTTAACATGTACATGCATTGACGTTTTATCATTTGATTGAAAATATAGTTGTCTCCAAGGTCCCCCATGTTACTTTACTTAGGTTTTGCTTAGGTAATAATTAGTTTACTTAATTAATAAGTAAGCTTTATTTAGTTGAGCTGTTTTAGGTCAACATTAGGGTTGCATACATTGCTTTTATAAAGCAATTCTCTTATTGTAATTTCTTAATTCTGAATATTATCAATTTGCACATTTCATGCAAAGCTCTGCTTTTTTGATGTTTTCTCTTCTGTGGAAGGTGTTTAGGTTTGCATGTCTAATCTAGGGTTTCTAACACCCCATACTTGTTTTTAAAAATAATGGGATTCTCCTTCTAGTTTCTTTGTCATCTCCAAGTGATTATGGTTTTAAATATTTTTTTCTATCATGATGATCATTATTAAATATCAATTAATCTTTCGATCCTTAAAAATGTAGGTTTTCTTTTAAGTTTAACGTATTTTAGTATTTAACATTCTTTAAAGATATCCATTGTTTTATATATATAGCCATACCCAAGCACTCATCTCCAACCTCTTTTTTGAAAATGGTGTACCGATACCCATTCCCGCCTCTCATACCAATACCAGTACCTATCTCCTAGTAACTATGCTATTTAGTATTTACATAAAAGAAATCTATTTATAGGATAAAAATCTTACAATGACATTTAGTATTTCCATTTGTTCCCCTATGTTTTTTATTTCTATCTAGCTAGTATATGTTTCAATCATCTACACATGTTTTATTCATTTCTAACCTTTCTTTATAGTTGTTCCAACTAAGCAACTACTTTAATTTCTAACAACACATCCACCCTTAGTGCACAATAGCATTAGGGTTTACACAAACAAACAATGAATGACTGCAATTAAACTCATCAAATCAGAATCATTTATAATCCATTCCTTAACAACATCATTATTGATCCAATAAAAATGGAAAAACACTACAAATCTGAAGCAAATTACCATGGCAGTGTGAGCTAATTCAAGGAGAAGAATACAAAGCTTGTTTCAATAACAATAGGAAAACTCTACCCGAAGATCTGGGTGATCAAATAAATTAATGGTGGCCTAAGACCCTATTTTAAGACTTCACTAGCCCTGAGTGTTGGCCATCAAGATTATGTCACCTGTGAGTAGACGCCCTGTCCTAGTAACTGAGAGTAGCGCCTAGATTTGGACTGATGTCACCCCAATTACTGAATGCGGAAATCAGATCTAGACTCAGAAGATGTTGCTAGTTATGGGTTTCTGCTGCAACCATAGTCCCAATTTCTCTCTACAAGTCAACTCAACAGAATGGTACCCCTAGTTGCCAAATATCCTCCCAAAATGCACCAATCCTTAGCAATGGATATGTATTGAAAATAGATGAAGACTAGCAGCGCTAAATGAGCGTGAATAGGGTGAACCAACACCCGATCTAATCACATGCCAACGCTTCAGTTCAGCAGATTTGTATGGGGTGAACCCAAATTTATTGGGATGTCACCCTGTAGGATGACCTGCACACTTGGTTTGCTTGATTTGTCAATTAATTCCGACATTCACTGGTTAAACTCCTTGCACCCTTGACGTAAAACATCACATTAGTCAATCAGTACTACCTGCTACCCCTGAATTGAGTCGCCTAGGAGAGGAATGGGGTTTCGTCCAAACCTCTAGCTATATCAATTTCAGACTTGGGGTTTTCGTCCCACATCCTTGTTCTCCCAAAAATTTGAAGAACTTCTCAAATGCAAAATTCCAAAATCAGATGCCTTCCTTTAGTGCCTACTCTCCTATTAATAGGCCCCCCAATTGAGGTGTGTAGCTCAAAAAGAGGTGCCAAAAATAAAAATAAAAATTTACTTATTAATAGTTGGCACCCAACCAAAATATTTATTATTATTTAATTTTATTTATTAAAATAAGGGTCGGCCCAAAATTGGGTGCCCAATTTAAATTATAAAATATTTTATTTATTTATTTATTATATTTATTTTAAAATATTATTATTATATTTAATTTAAAATATCAAAAACTAGTGTTCAAAAACACTTTTCCTGCCTTTGCAAAAATTCAAATTTCAAGTCAAATTGGGGACATGACAATCCTGCCCTCCCAAATGTTGCTTGTTCTCAAGCAACCTCAAATTTGGATGCTCGAAAATCTCCACACCTTCCCTAGTTGCATCATCCAGTGGCAAGTTCTTCTGACTAGTCAAGTACTCCATGATCACCCTGCTCCTCAACTTGTGGCTACTCCTCCCATAGTGAATATGAAGAATAGTATGCAAAGTGAGTTTTGGTGACCAGAAATAAAACAATGCCATCCATACACACTCAAACTCAAATCTGCTCCATCCCTCAACCTCTAAAATTATGCTACTCCTTCGTGTGATTTGCCTGCGTAGCAACAAGTGATAGGTGATATCATAATCATGACCTCTAAAGCACAACCACCTGCACCAAACCTTCCACTGCTCCGCTCTGATACAAATACACTCAACCAAAAATTATGAAGCAACTCACCAAGATCCTATGAAGTAGTGTATCAAACACACCAATACCAAGATCCCAAGTTATTACACCATCACACCAACTGAAAATGAAGAGCTAAGTATCTCTCAGCATGTTTTCCTCACCAACTATCCATCTAAATTTGAATTGTCCCCTATGGACATGAAAATTGTATAATCAAGCATGTATACCCACTCTAGGCTGTAGATCAAAACATCACTGTGAAAATTGAAAATCAGACCTATGATCATGCCAAGAATGCTTTTGTTGTCATAAGATGATAGGATCTCATCATCATGCCAACCTCCAATACTGTAGTGATCCCAACATCTACAATCCATCCAAACAGCCGTTGTCCTCAAGGTATACCCTGAAAACTCCCTGACCAGCAAGGTAGGACAGCCATCTATCAACAACGTATGAGATAGAAATCAATGGGTTAGGGATGGAATACTTCTGCCCTCAAGCTCATCTCCGTACCATAGACGAAACTCAACCATGTGCCACTCAAAATCAAGTACCTCTATGACAACATCTTCATACCTTAGATCATAGACCAGCTGAGACTCCACACCACCAAGTACATACCAATCACCATCAAATGTCTCCATAACATGTGTCACCAGTTCTGAAATTAAGGTGGCCTCATACTCCACCAAGGAATCTTCAACACAAGTAGATTCCTCAAGCTCCTCAAGGATGGCTAAATACCCAACCAGATCTGAATCACAAATGTCTCCATCTACACATGCATGCATATCACTGTTGGCCGGTCCACAAAGTGTGTGCTCAACTATCTCATCCATAACCCTGACTTGAGCCTTCAATGGGCTCTCCAAAAGAGGTGACTCATGATCCCCATGATGCAAACTATGTGTACAACAAAAATTTCTGAATCATACCTCTCCTCATGTCCATACAAATCTGAGTGCTCCTTGTGCTTGACCATCATAAGAGGCTCTTCCCTCAAATCTTGAGTACCCCTATCATCCTCATGCGTTTTGGCTGTCATCTCATGATTATGTAAAGGTAACGGATTGCTGTTGCAAAACAGAAAATCAGACCCTACCTCATGTCTTTGTGTAGTGTCTTCAAGGTCCCCAAGCACTTCTTCCTTCATTGTTTTATGCTCTATATCAAATGCTGATCTAGTGAATGTGTCCCACTGAAAATCAAATGTATCATTGTCATAATTTTTGCCTCATGGCTGAAAGTTATATCTTCATGTGTACATGTCTCTTCCATCCTTAAAACTTCACAATAGGGTCCCTCAAATTCTTTATCTCTTTGTCTAGTCTTCACACTCTTGGTATAAGATTGTTGTTTGTTGCATGTGGCTGACATAGATGAGTGAGTTTCTGCTGTGGATGATGAAGAATGTGCCAAGCTCAACTCCAAACAAAGCTCATCAACCTGAATTTTTTATTCTTGAAGAGCCATTTGAGTGCTCTTCAAGGAATCCATAGTAACCTTAAGCTCGTAGGTAAGCTTATCAACTTCATCTTCTTTCCCTCTTAGTGCATCAAAATATATCTCGTCAAGCTTGAGAAGATGATCTCTATCTGAAATTAGGTGTAGGTAATTCGATTTCATTACCACCAAGGTTTCCTTGAGTACGTGTAAGTCTACAAGAGATAGTTCTCCTTAAAAGTTCTTGTGTGTCCTTGGAGCCTTCCAACAATAATCTGCCATCAACTTATGAGTATTATCAAAATGGGTTAGGGCTGCAATAATCATGTCTTCATTGACCTCCAATTGCCTTGCCAAATGATGGAACCCATGGGGCCTATCATTTTCATACAAATTTTCTGATTTATATTCACAACCATGCTTCCCAAAATCAGCTACCTCTATGACATCTTTTACACACAACTCATGTCTTGAGGCTAGGTCAACATCAAATTCAATCAAGGCATCATTATCATAGTAGTGAGTAGAATCATCTTCTTCCCAGAGCACATCATCATGCACAATAGAGGAATCATCATCAAAAGAGTAGGGTCTCAAAACACAAGTAGATTCATGCTCCTCTTCAGTTGCTGGTCTAGAGGGTGTATGCACAATCATAAACTGATCCCTCAATTCTTGCAATGCTAAATCAACTTTATCAAAAGTCACTTTGCTCACTACATGACAATTTTTGTATTGCTTTCATATGTATGAACATCATCACTATCAAAGTTATCCAAATCACAAATTGATTCCTTACCAATAAGATGTAGAGTTGATGAAGCAATGCTAGGCTCACGCAATGGAACACTAGTAGAATTCATACCTCCACATAGCTGATCAATCAATGTCGGTTTGGCAAACTCCGGGAGAGCATTTTCTTCAACCTTGTGGTCGCCATGAAGACTTATGTGTTCTCCATTTGTAGATGCAATGGTTGATTCTTGCTTGTCCATATCCTCATATGGCTGAAGTGAATTTGTGAACATGGCTTCATCCTCTTTAGGGCTTCCACATGTACAGCTAGGAGTCCAAACTTCTAGACATGTTGACTGATCTTTGTCTTTCCCCTGATCACTTGTAGGCTCCAAATCACAAGCAAGTGAATCCTCTTTCTTTTCTATCCTTTCTTCAATGGTAACTTATGGTGATTCTGATTCTAATTCAGACTTTGTTTCCTCCAATTAAATTGATTTCTTTGGGTCTTGTTCCTTGACCTCGTCCTTAGCCGTTTTCCTTATGTATTCATATAGGCCTATTTTGTGGGGGTATTCGTACTCAAGTGCCTTCAAGTACCCATCAATGGGAACACAAGCCTTTGCATGATCTAACAAACTTTGATAATGGTCCAGAATTTTGGAAGCTTCAAACAGGTACCTTTCTTGTTCCTTTGTATTTTTAACAGTAGCTCTTGAATAGGATCTATGCCTTCTTCTTGGGGTAAAAATTTAGGTCGCCAATCTATTTTCTTTCTCCAAGGTTCCCTCATAGGTCCATTGTAGATCTACATTCACAAAATCAGATCCACAGGCTGGCAGAATTGCTGCTCTAATACCAATGTAATAACCCTGACAAGTCTTCAACCCTAATTGGGTTCTTAACTACTTTAATTTCTAAAAGCACATCCACCCTTAGTGCACAACAACGTTAGGGTTTACACAAAAAAACAATGAATGACTGCAATTAAACTCGTCAAATAGGAACCATTTATAATCCATTCCTTAACAACATCATTATTGATCCAATTCAAACGGAAAACCACTACAAATCTGAAGCAGATTACCATGACAGTGTGAGCTGATTCAAAGAGAAGAATTCAAAGCTTGTTTCAATAACAAAAGGCAAACTCTACCCAAAGATCTGGGAGATCAAATAAATTAATGGTGGCCTAAGACCTTATTCTGAGACTTCACTAGCCCTGAGTGTTGTCCATCAGGATTATGTCACCTATGAGTGGACGCCCTGTCCTGGTAACTGAGAGTGGCGCCTAGATCTGGACTGATGACACCCCAATTACTGAATGCGGAAATCAGATCTAGACTCAGAAGATGCTGTTGGTTATGGATTTGTTGCTGCAACCATAGTCCTGATTTCCCTCTAAAAGTCAACTCAACAGAATGGTACCCCTGGTTGCCAAGTATCCTCCCAAAATGTGCCAATCCTTAGCAATGGATATGTATTGAAAATAGATGAAGACTAGCAGCACTGAATGAGGGTGAATATGGTGAACCAACACCCAATCTGATCGCATGCCAGCGCTTCAGTTCAGCAGATTTGTATGGGGTGAACCCAGATTTATTGGGATGTCACCCTGTAGGATGACCTGCAGGCTTGGTTTTCTTGATTTGTCAATCAATTCTGACATTCAATGGATAAAGTACTAGCGCCCTTGACCTGAAACATCACATTAGTCAATCAGTACTGCCTGCTACCCCTGAATGGAATTGCCCAGGAGAGGAATGGGGTTTCGTCAAAACCTCTATCAATTTCAGACTTGGGGTTTTCATCCCACATCCTTGTTCTCTCAGAAATTTGCAGAACTTCTCAAATGCAAAACTCCAAAAGCAGATGCCTTCCTTTAGCACCTAGTCTCCTATTAATAGGCCCCCCAATTGAGGCATGTAGTTCAAAAAGAGGCGCCAAAAATAAAAATTCAAATATACTTATTAATAGTTGGCACCCAACCAAAATATTTATTATTATTTAATTTTATTTATTAAAATAAGGGTCAGCCCAAAACTGGGCACCCAATTTAAAATATCAAATACTTTATTTATTTATTTATTATTTTAAAATATTATTATATTTAATTTAAAATATCAAAACTAGTGTTCAAAAACACTTTTCCCGCCTTTGCAAAATTTTGAATTTCAAGTCAAATTGGGGATATGACATCTACCTACTTCTATATAGACTGTTAAACAAGCTAAACGGCACCTTCATCAAGAAGTCCTTGTCTTGCCATTCAATCCTCTCCAACTCCAAAATTGATAAATGTAAAGGCCTATACTTAATAAACATATCAAGAATCAAGTTTAACTCATGCTCTATTGAGAACTTTGGCAACAAGCCTTAAGTCTCCAAATAGTTTCAAAATAATCATTAATTTGCTTTCTCCATTCAACACACAATAATTGCACTATTCACCACCTCCATTCTTAGTTCTTTCCATTGGAAGGAAGCATAAGCATGAAACACTATCCTAGCTTGACTAGACAAGGGCAAAATGATCTTCACCTTGACACATAATCACATGTGGCTTATCCTTTATGTTCCATGCAAACATATCCTAGGGCTAAATCCTAGGGAACAAGTCCACTAAGGTCAAGTCCCTGGACAATGTATCCCTTGCAATCAATGCCCTAGGCAACATGTTCCCTTAGTCAATGTCCCAAGCAACATGTACCCAAGTCAATACCCTAGGAAACATGTCCCCTAGGTCAATATACCCTAGGCAATACATTCCCTATTGTTGATTCCCTACACAACATATATTGTGGGATCAATTCCCTAGGAAAGGTACCCATGAGGATAATTCTCAAAGAATCATATCTCCTAGGGAGAAGATGAGAAAGTGGGGATGTCACTAAGTTGTCCACATTTAAGGAGAGCAGTCAAAGACGTCCCCAATAAGTCCCTTCTTGTTGGAAATTGTTGTCATTGATGTCAAAGGCATTCGAAGACCAAGATTGGAGGTGCAAGAAAATAAAATAAAATATAATGTTACTAAGGGTTGACCCTAAGACTCTAGGCACCCTCATTAAATAAATAAAAATTGCAAATTATTTTTTTATAAAGAGGGCCCACCCTCCTAAGTGATGCGCCCCATTTTTAGGGGTTTATTTTTTGAAAATAAAAAATATTAAATAAAATATAGTTGTCGACCCCTGTTGGAGCACCCAAAGGAGAAGTGAAATGGTGCATGTTAAAGAGAAGGTTGCATCCATTTTGAATAGGCATGTTGTTTAAGCAATCGCCCCCCTTGGTGAAAATATTTAAGGAGATTGTGGAGTCCAGTTGAAAGGAAGCAATTCATTGAATATCATTCGTAGAAGGAGCAGCCATATAAGTGAAGAATTATGAAGACATATGAGCAGAGTTATGAGAGACATAGCAGATCCATGAGAGATTTATGGCAGAATTTATGAAGGATCTTTGAAAATTCTAAAGGCAGATTTTGATTAAGCAGTGAGCAGATTTATGAAAGTGAATTAGGGCAGATCTAAGAAGAAGTTTCAAATAAATTATTATATTGTTCATTAGGAGGTTGGTGCCTCTCATTAGAAGAGATTGGTGTCTGTTGTTGAGTCGGTGCTCAATTGCGGGGATTGGTTTCTCTAGTGGGTTGGTGCCTACAAGAAGATCTACATATAAACAATATTTTGCCATGATTTTTTCCCGCAAGGGTTTCCACGTAAATCGTGTGTTTGTTTGGTGTTCTTAATTGGTAGATCTTACATGTGTGCTATTGCTATGGTTAATTAAGTTTTGAAAAGTAAAAGATTGTTGTTATACTAATTCACCCCCCTCCCCCCTCTCAGTATAACTAAGTGCTCTTCAATTGGTATCAAAGCAGGTTCCTTCGGAGATAGTCTAACCACTAGAAGAAAGATCTAAAAGAGCACATATAGCCAAGCAAGAAGGATATGGATTTTCATCAAACAGGGCACCATTGTTTGATGGAACAAATTATGCCTTTTGGAGCATAAGGATAGAAACCTATTTGAATGCTCTAGTGTATGATATTTGGCGATCAATTGAAAATGGCTACATAGCCCCTACGACTCCCCCCAATGGATCAGGCAAGAAAGAGGGAAAGTGAAAATAATGCAAAAACCAAGAATGTGATTTTGTGTGGATTATCCGAATCAGAAATTGTGAAAATTATGCATTGCAAATCAGCTAAGGACATGTGGGATAAGTTGAAGAATATCTATGAAGGAGATGATAAAGTAAAGAAGGCAAAGCTTCAAACTCATAGGAGACAATTTGAAACCCTTAAAATGAAATAAGAAGAGAACATAGCCTCCTAAGTGCTTCATGTCGATGAGATTGTGAACACAGTATAAGAGGTCTTGGTGAAATACCTAAAGAAGTCGTGATTGTGCAAATGGTATTAAGGTCTTTAACTCTAAGATTTGATTCCAAGGTTTCAGCAATTGAAGAAATGAGAGACCTAGACAAATTAACAAAGGACGAGTTGCATGGGATTCTTATTGCCTATGAAATTAGGATTGAAGACAAGCCATCAAAAAGGAAGGAAATGTTCAAGGTATCAAAGAAGGGAAAGAATAAAGTATATGAACCAAAAGATAGCTCAAGCAATGAAAGGGATGAAGAAGAAGCTCACTTCAAGAGAAAGCTAAAGAAAGGATCCGCGAAGTATCAAGGTAAGTTACCATTTAAATGTTTTAATTGTGGTAGAATAGGTCATTTTGCTTCTAAGTGTCCGCAGGGTAAGAGTGAAAGCAACGATGATAAAGCGGATCACTACATGAAGAGAGGAAGAAGATATCAACAAAAGAAGGGCTACAAACAAGGCCAACATGAAAAGAAGAATAAGGATTTCCATAACTACAAGAATAGTCTTTATTCAAGGAAAGATAATAGATCATTCAAGGAAAGCAACGAAGATATTTCAAACTGTGATAGAGAAGAAATACTCTTCATGGTGATGGAAGCAAAGGATGATAAAGACTAAAAGAAAGAAGAAAAAGATTTAAAAGAAGTGCATAGCAAAGATGAAGAAGTGGATCTTGAGGAGGAACTCCATTATGCCTACAAAGAGATCGAGAAGCTTAAGAAAAGAAATTCGAGACAAGGATTATGAGTTCAAAAGGACAGTGAAGCTAAAGAAAAATTAAGACAGTCTTGAAGTTTCAGAAAAGTTGATAGTAGATCTAAACATGCAAGTAGAAGAAGCAAAAAGGATTGAAGAGGAGATGAGAAACCAAATGAAGACAAAGGAAGAAAATTGCAAGAAGCTGGAATCCAAGATTGTTTTCATAAGAAAGGAATTGGAGAAGACAATGGCTCAATTAAACAACTTGAAGAACAAGAAGAGTTTGGAAATCTTGGATGACATCATCAAATCTCAAAAGCCTATGTTCGATAGGAGTGGTATTGGCTATGAAGAAGGACAAAGTTCTAAAACAATTCAATCATCAAAGAAATCAAATGAAGAGAAGACGTATGTTGATGTCCTTAAAAGATCCATCAAAGATGAGATCAACAAAAAGAAGAATATACCTCCAAAAGCTAAGAATGACATGGTCAAGAAGCCCTTTCCACCAAGGCAAACACATACGCCTAGGTTCTATCATTCCTTCTTTGGTTATTGCTTTTTGTGTAGTCAATTTGGTCATAAGGCAATAGATTGTAGGATGCATGCTCTAAATAACTTTAGGCATAAAGCAATGGATTATGGAGCATGGAACAAGAAGAAAAGTCATGGGTTCATGAACAGAAGTTTCAACTATTTTTCTCCTCTTGTGGATTACAACATCATATGTTACAAGTGCAACAATTTTGGGCATACAGCAAAATTTTGTAGAGGTGGCATTGTAGAACCTTCCAAACAAAGTAAGAAGGAAGAAACAGCAATCAAGCAAAAAGAGGAGAATTCAAAAATATGGAGAAAGAAGAAAAATCCATGTTGGTTCAAACAGCCCTACATGCACGAAACAAAGGAGATCAATGGTATATTGATAGCGGTTGTTCAAAGCATATGACAAGTGATAAGAGTAAATTTATTACTTCATACAAGTGAATGGTGGATCAATGAAATTTGGAGATAATGCTCCCGCAAAGATATTAGGGAAAGGCACACTTAGCCTTGATAATGGTAAAACAAAAACCGAGAATGTGCTATATGTTGAGGGGCTAACACATAATCTTGTAACTGTAAGTCAAATGTGTGACCAAGGGCACACTCTTACATTTCATGTAGAAGGATGTGAAATTAGAAAAGCAAGAAAGCAAAAGGCAGAAGAAAAAAGAGCAGCTAACAATCTCTATGTTCTTAGCGAGATCCGAGGAGAAAGATGTTGTATGAGTCAAGAAGATGAAAATTGGTTATGGCACAACAAAATGGGGCACATAAACTTTGACAATCTTGTCAAAATCAGTCATAAGGAAGCAGTGAGAGACATGCCAAAGATTTCAAAGCCCTCAAACATCACTTGTAAGCAATGTCAACTTGGGAAGCAAACTAGAGTGATTCTTGGGAAGCAAACTAGAGTGAGTTTTAAATCAAAGGAACACTCTACATTGAAACCGTTGGAGCTTATACATATGGTCTGTGTGGTCCAACCAGAACAAAAGGTATGCAAGCAAAGAGGTATTTCATGCTATTAATTGATGACTATTCTAAAATGACTTGGGTCACATTTTTACAAGAAAAATCTGAAGCTTTTGACAAGTTAAGGCATTCAAAGCCTTAGTGGAGAATGAAACAGGCTTAAAGATCAAATGTCTTAGATCAAATAAAGGAGGAGAATTCGCATCAAATGAGTTTGAAGACTTTTGTGAAAAGCATGGGATAAGAAGACATTATTCTGCTGCAAGAACTCCACAACAAAATGAGGTTGTGGAAAGGAAGAATAGAACAATCCAAGAAATGGCTAGAGCCATGCTAAATGAGTCCAAGTTACCGGACACATTTTGGAGAGATTCAATTCATATGGCAGCATATATTTTAAACTGTGGACAAATCGGAGTGAACAATAACAAAACACCGTGTGAGTTATGGAAAGGAAGGCCTGCAATAGTGAAGTATTTCAAGGCGTTTGGGAGCACATGTTACATTAGGAGAGATGAAGAATATTTGGGAAAGTTTGATTCTAGAGATGATGAAGGAATATTCCTTGGCTACTCTTCAAGAAGTAAAGCATACAAATGTTACAACAAGAGGTTGTATAAGGTCATTGAAAGTGCAAACGTGAAAGTAGATGAGGGAAGATACTACAAAGAAAAGACACAACAAGTTGTTCTTCAAAATGAGGAAATTTGTAAAGAAGAGGAAACAGAGAAAAAAACTAAAGATGAGATAGTTGAGAAAAGAAATACAAGGACACCATCATGAACATCATCTAAAACACCATCTAGATTTGTCCAAAGAAATCATCCAAAAGATTTTATTATAGGTGACAATTATGGAGAAGTTAAGACAAGAAGGAGATTAGCTAATACTTCAAATCATGAAAATATGTCCTTGCTATCTAAGATGGAACCTAAGAACTTCAAAGAAGCGAGTGAAGACAAATATTGGATAGGGGCCATGGAGGAGGAATTGAATCAAATAGAAAAGAATGAAACTTGGGAAATTTTGGAAATTGTCCCAAGACCTAAAGACAAAATGTAATTGGCACTAAGTCGATCTTCAAAAATAAACTAAATGAAGATGGTCAAGTTGTAAGGAACAAAGCAAGGTTGGTATGCAAAGGATATGCACAAGTAGAAGGTATTGACTTTGAAGAAAATTTTGCTCCTGTTGCTAGATTAGAAGCAACCAAAAATGTTTTTAGCATTTGCTAGTTTCAAAAACTTCAAGGTCTATCAAATGGATGTTAACTTTGCTTTCCTAAATGGCAATCTAGAGGAAGAGGTATTTATTGAGCAACGAGAAGGGTTCTTGTTCTTAAAAAACAGGGATTGTGTGTGCAAATTGAGGAAAGCTCTTTATGGACTAAAGCAAGCCCTTAGAGCATGGTATGCAAGACTTGATAAATACCTACAACAACAAGGATTCAAGAAGGGCATTACAGATAGCAATCTTTATATCGGGTAATGATCAGTTGATAGTTATGGTGTATGTGGACGAAATTATATTTGGAGGAAGTAGTGACAATATGTGTCAAGATTTTTCCATGGAGATGAAAAAAGAATTTGAAATATCTATGCATGGTAAGTTATCTTTCTTCCTTGGGTTACAGATTTCTCAATCAAAAAAAGGGATATTTATTTCACAAGCCAAGTATGTTAAGGAAATGTTGAAAAAGTTTAGAATGGAGGATTGTAATCCTATGAGTACACCTATGGTAATTGGATGTAAATTAAGTAAGGATGATGAATCACCCAAGGCAAATCAAACTCTTTATAGGTCAATGATTGGAAGCTTGTTATATGTGACAACGTCAAGGTCTGACATTATGCAAGCAGTTGGTATGGTGGCAAGATCTAAGGCTACACCCAAAGAAACTCATGTGCAAGCAGTAAAAAGGATACTCAAATACTTAAAAGGTACATTGGATTTTGGCTTATGGTACCCAAGAGGTGAAGATTTCACCTTAACAACATATACGAATGCAAATTGGGTCGGTAGTATTGATGATAGAAAGAGTACAAGTGGAGGTGCATTTTTTCTAGAAGATAATCTTGTTTCATGATTGAGTAAGAAACAAGCGTCAGTTTCCCTATCCACTGCAGAGGCAGAGTACATTGCAGCAGCATCCTATTGCACTCAAGTTCTTTGGATGAGGCAAACTTTGAGAGATATCAAAGTTGAATATGATCACCCCATATCTATATTCTATGATAATACAAGTGTCATCAATATTTCAAAAAATTTGATCATCCAATCTAGAACAAAGCATATTCCCATCAAGTATCATTTCTTAAGGGAACAGGTAACTGATCAACAAGTGAAGTTGGAGTATATTGCTACACAAGAATAGATTGCAGACATTTTCACAAAACCACTTCTGAAAGAGACTTTTGAGTACTTAAGGCAGAAATTGGAAGTGATATCACTCTCATCCAGTCACTAAATCCTTGAGAAGAAACATGTGTTCTAGGGGGAGCTATTCATTGTTTTATCTTTCAGACCCGGAAGGCCTTTGCCATTGATGTCAAAGGGGAGGTCAAAGGGGGAGGAAAAGGGGGGGTACTTCAATCAGGATATATATATATATATATATATATATTGTTACTAAGGGTTGACCCTTAGACTCTAGGTGCCTTCATTAAATAAATAAAAATTGCAAATTATTTTTTATAAAGAGGGCCAACCCTCCTAAGTGGTGCACCCCATTTTTGGGGATTTATTTTTGCAAATAAAAAATATTAAATAAAATATAGGGGTCGACCCCTATTAGAGGGCCCAAAGGAGAAGTGAAAGGGTGCATGTTAAAGAGAAAGTTGCATCCATTTTAAATAGACATGTTGCTTGATCAATCGCCCCCCTTGGTGAAAATATTAAAGAAGATTGTGGAGTCCATTTGAAAGGAAGCAATTCATTGAATATCATTCGTATAAGGAGCAGACATAAAAAGGCATATAAATGCAAAATTTTGAAAAAATATGAGCAGATCCATGAGAGCTTTATGGAAGAATTTATGAAGGATCTTTGAAAATTCTAAAGGCAGATTTTGATGAAGCAGTGAGCAGAATTATGAAAGTGAATTAGGGCAGATCTAAGAAGAAACTTCAAATAAATTCTTATATTGTTCATTAGGAGGTTGGTGCCTTCTAACTAAAGATATCGGGAGGTTGGTGCCTCTCATTAGAAGAGATTAGTGTCTCTTGCTGAGTTGATGCTCACTTGTGGGGATTGGTGTCTACAGTGGGTTGGTGCCTACAAAAGAAGTAGGTTGGTGTAGTAAAATTTCAATCTACAAATCCTTTAACAATACAAATTACCACCTGAAAAACCTTATGCAATAGCAAGTTGATCCATTGGACGTGATTTTTCTATGTTACATAGGGACAATTCCTGACACCTGGGCCCTTTGTCCAAAATACCTGTTCCCATTTCATTTCCCTCCCGATTCTCATGCTATTTTTCTATTTGAATATCATTCCCATGATTCTGGAGGTGCTTCTAGGCATCCCCTTTTAACTTTTCTGTGTGTTATGTTGCCCCCAAAAGAGGACTCAATGGAACCTACCCATAACTCTTATTAACAACCCCAAACGGGGACTCAGTGGAATCAATCTATAACTCTTATTAACAAGATATCATCTAATGATAAGTCCTCTAAACAAGCTCAATAAAATTCAGTAGTAAGCACTAAATAGTATATACTATTCTCTAGTTTTCCATCTCAAATGTGGAACACTTCCATTCGATAACTTAGTGATCTCAAGCATTTTTATTGAAATTTACCGTTATGCATTCATTTCAAATCATTCCACGAAACTAGCACTTGCCCTAAAAATTTAAGCTTCTGGCATTAAAGACTGCAAATGTGATTGCGATGTCTATCCCAAACAATAACTTCAGATTTTTAAAAGAAAGTGGTGAAATCTTCAATAAAATATCTTGCAGTTACTGGCTTATGCAAATTGCATAGAACATAATAACCTCGGTTTCCCTTAAATCGTGGTGCACGGTAAGATGCATTTAAATATACGAAAATAACAAGCCAGAAGGGGAAAGTGGACCTTGGAGAAAAGAATAGAATTCTATTACCTGATTTTCAGATTACTTACAAGATCACTAATTATAAATCGCTACGATCACAGTTCATTTCTAGTGTTGAAAATGCTTCAAACTATGCATAACCTTGTTCAAGTTTACACAACATTGACATGAAATTTACACGTGCTCGGTGCATAGGATCCAAGAGAGTACTTCAAGTCGAAAAATCACTGTCTTAAAGAGTCGAAAATAAGGAATATTTAACTTAAAAGCTAGCAAAATATTTAAACCAGCTGATTTACTCAAAAACCAAATCAAAAAGCCAAAATATGGGGAAACAAATTGTAAGCTACCTGAAAAACGTTGACGATCAGGCCAGAGAAAAAAAAAACCACGCCTATAGGCAAAGCGAACATTGCTGCAGCAAGTTCCATTGCTGTAATACAAAAGCCACTTACAAGACCCTCGTTTCTGCACAAATAAAGCCAAATTCAGGCTTCAGATCCTTCAAAATTTTCAACGAAACCACTGAACTCCTTCAAATCTTCGCTACGCAGCCTTCAAGTTCAACTGCAGCCGAGTCGATCGATGATCAGGACAAAAAATCGGTGTCCTAAATGCGTGTAAACATGCATATGCTCCGAGTTTACTTCTTCTCCTAATGCACCGCGTAGCTTTTACTTGGCACATCGTCCCAACGTCCAAGCATTTATGTCGTCTAATTTTTGTTTTAATAATGAGAGCATAGTCGACTAACGCCCAAATAATGCTGTTCTGAGATTTTTATCGGATTTTTTTATCTTGGCTATTTTGTTCGGGAGTTAAATACCCGTCAACTTCCAGGGCCACGTTTCGCGTATCGGCTGACAGACTCGTCAATTGCGTTAATATAGGTTGTAAAGCAAGGGACGGCGTTAACAGGTTTTTAAACCTGGGGCGAAAAAGTATTTGGTAACTTCAGGAAAGAGCAGATGCGTTAGTTGAGAAGATTTAGATCGAGTGAAATACAATTAAGAGGGTGTTTTTCCTGGGGCGTTCACCGGATTCAAGAAATTTGATATAAACGATTTTGATGACGTGGAAGGGTCCACAAAAAGTGTTGATGTTATTGAAAGATTGATTTTGAATATTTTTAAATAGTTTTGCAGGGTTGTAAGTACTGTCCCTCTTTGGTAAGATTGTGGGATTCTCATAGATGGACTGGTTTTCACTATAAGTTCAGTTGGGAGACTTGCAGAACGAAAAAAGTTGGAAAGCTTCGGTTGGAAAGCTTCTTCCCTGTTTCAAAATAGATGTAGAAAAGTTGAATATTCGGATTGGAAAACCAAGAAAACCTTTTTTGGTTTACTTGTCACACCGGTTGTACTTTATGGGTGTGAAGTGTGGGCTAGCAAAACGTCCAAGTGCAGTTGGAGACAAATAGAAAGAATTCAGAAACACCTAATAACTAGCAATCTCAAAGTTAAAACCACAGTCCCATATGAAATTCTTTTAGTCGAAGCGGGGACTTTTCCTTTGGAGGCATCGGCGATAACCCGGTTGATAAGTTACCTAAAGAAGATCGAAAACATGGATAATCACAAGTAGCCTAAAACGGTTATGGAGGAGGTGCTAGATCGTAGAAAGAAAACTTGGATGAAGCAAAACATCAAGTGGTTGAACAAGTGGGATATTAAGTTACATGAGTGTTCTAGCACCAATAAAGAAATAAAAAACTATGTGAGGGAAAAATTCAGGATTGCCATGTGGTCGAATCAGATCGGGCGAAAAAAAGCATACTACATCAAAGAGTTTAACCCAACAAAGGATCATGGTGAGAAAAGTTATTTAGGTGCAGCTATTAAAGGGAAAGCGAGGTTGTTGATTGCTCAATTGAGGACGGGATCGCACCATCTTAGGTGTGAGACCGATAGGTGGAAGATACCTAAGGAAATTTGGGAAGAAAGAATTTGCATATTTTGTAATAAGGGAGAGGTAGAGACAGAATGGCACTTTGTCATGGAATGCACGGCCTATGAAGATATTTGTATCTTGTACGCAAATACTTTAAGTGTGGACAATATGCAGTAGTTATTTGAGGAGGATAAGATCAACCAGACGGCTAGCCTTCTGGTCGAAATTAGCAGCAGGAGATCCGACTTGGAAAAGAGCTTGATGACAAGTTAGGTTGTTTGTTTCAGTCCCATGGACTATTTAGTCTCATGGACGTCATTAAAATCTTTCATTCATTCAATAAACGAGAGGCAACACAAGAAGCTTGCAGGGGAGAATCAAGCCGATATGGGATCAATAGATATTTTAAATTTATTTATTTATTTTCTAAATTAAACTAGCAATCATATTTTGGTGTGTAAAAGATTGTGGGACTCTCATAGACCAATAAAGGAGAGGCAACACAAGAAGCTTGCATGGGAGAGTCAAACCGACATGGGATCAATAGATATTTTAAATATATTTATTTATTTTCTAAATTAAACTAGCAATCGTATCTTGGTGTGCAATAGGTACATCAAAAAGTGTGTGGAAGGTCAATTATTTTTTTGGCATACATTTGTGTAATACATGAGATCAATTGGTAGATCATTTTAAAATATTATTATTATTATTATTATTATTATTATAGATTTTTATTATATTTTATGTAATACATATAGTTTTCTTTTTTCTAATCTATCCAAAGATCAATTAAATTATGAATTTTTTTATAAATTAATTTTATTTGATTAATATAAAAATATATTAACTATTAATCATAATAATTTCATATTTATATTTAATATTTTGTATGATAAAATATAAAATATAATCTATATATATTATTATATATAATGATAAATATAATTATATTATATATAATTTAATCGGATTATATTAAATATATCATATATTAAATATATTATGTATTAAATAAGAATATAATAATTAATGATTAATAATTATAAAATATTTATTTATATATTTAATAGTTTTGTTAAAGAATATAATATATAATAATAAAAATCAATAATATAATTTTAATATTATAATTATTTTTTTTATTATATAAAATTTAAAAGTTATATTATATTAATTATGCTAATATATACTTAACTATGTAGGGTAAAGGATGTCATAACGTTAAAATCTAAATGTGCTCATTATTAAGATCTTGGTCGTAATTTTCATTTTAATAAACATACTCTAAAACCGTCGTTGATTTCAAGTAGTAGCTTGCCAAAATTGGAGAAGTCAAAGGTCCATACCAACGAGGTAGAATTTGGAGGAGCGAAAAACTATGAACAGTTGAGATTCGTTTAACCACCTTGCAGGGCTTCTCGAGAGTTTTCATTCGGTCATGGACAAAATGAGTTCGTAGAATTCAAATAAGGATTACGTCGATAAAATATATTAGTTTTAAGGTAATTATTGTAAAATTGTTATTTATGGTGGATAAATATTTTGAGATTGATATTTTTTTTTTTATTATTTTTTTTTTTTTATTAGACTGCAGGAATCGGTCGGTTATCTGTCCCCCTATAAACTGCAGTGCGCCTGATAAACTTTTTCACGTGACCGGTGGCGCTGGCGCGACACGCCCTCCGGTACCACGAGTTTGGGGGCAGACTAGACCTCGTGACCTCTTGCCTGCAACAGGATGTTTTTTTAGCCAATCGAGCTAGGCCCCCCGCCCCTTGAGATTGATATTTATTAATATCATTTATTTAGATAGATTTATTTAAGATATTTATGCTAGTAGCATTTATAGGCTATCTTTGACCTTGTAGACATTAAAATTATTTTATTATATTCTATTCTAGTTGTAATATGTAAAATGTATGAAATCAATAGTATTAGTTATGTCAAAGCAAAATAATAATGCATCCATTGCATGCAATTTTTCTAACGGGTAGTGACAATCCAACCAATGAACATCTAGAATTAAAAACCAGACATAAAATTCTATATAGTTTACATTTAATTGTCTATTTTTAAAATTGTTTAAATATCCTTATCTTTCTTTCTATTGGTTCATGTTGTGAACACTCAGTGCAAAAATCAACATTTCTTTTTTTTCTAAATTATGTGCAATGCAATGCATTTAATTCATCAAATCAAATTTCAAACCTATTAATGACTTGAATGACATGAGCATTGTTACATACATCATAATAAAATTGCATTGTTGACTTAGAGGTAGTATTTTCCATATATCATTTAATAATTGGTAAGATTTTCAAAGCCTATTAAATAAATGTGAGTACACTCAATGCATATTTTATATTTGTTTAGCAATGTGTATTAAATATCATAGTAAAATTTATCTATCTATAATAAATATCAGAGTAAAATTTATCTCTACAATTAATATTTCAATAAAATCTACCCATTTATTAAATATTAAGGTACTTTTAATTTAATTTTCTTCTTCCAATAAAAAAAATATAAAGGTAAAGATTTTTAAAAATATACATGTAAGAATATAATTTAGCAATGCAAAAATTATATAAGCATCACATTATGAAAAGGATAAGAAAAAAATAAACATATATATATGAAGTTATTATACTAATATATTTTGTATCATTTGAATTTTTTTGCAACATTAATCAACTATAATAATAACATTATACAGCAACAAACAATCACATTACATCCCTATCTATTTTTATTAACTAAATGTTTAAAACAATTAAGCACACCCTACAATTGTTAGAACTTGACACAAATGTGTCTCTTGTTTGTAATAGTTTAATTAATTAATGATTTCTTGTTTAGATGTATGTTTTCTCATAATCTTCTAATTTGCTATATAAAGATAGAGATGTCAATATTTATGTAATCTAGTAATTTCTATTGTAAAACATATGCAATCCTTTAGGCATTACAAATATTTCATGTTTACTTATACTAACGCATTTTCATAATCTTCTAATTTGCTATATAAAGATAGAGATGCCAATATATATGTAATCTAGTAATTTCTATTGTAAAATATATGCAATCCTATTTGCATTGGATACATTTTTTTTGCTTGACATGGACAACCCTACCAATGAGGAGCTAGAATTAAAAAGTTGACCACCAATTCTATGTAGTCTATATTAAATTCTTTATTTTTAAAATAATTAAAATACATGTTTTATATTTTTTTCTATTGGTTGGTTTTGTGAATGGTCACTACAAAATCAAGAATTTTATTTTTAATGCATTTAATTTGTTTGAGTACAAATTTGAAGCCTATTAATTACATGAATGGCATTGGCAATATCCATCACTACAACAAATCCCTGTGATTTGCTCCATTTTTTGCTCCCACCCAATATTTAATGTATTTTTGCCAAATTTTTTAAAACATTGGTGCTATTTATCGGGATGGCGCTATTTTTGGCATTTATTTGCATCGATTAGGACTAGTCGATGCTAATTAAGGCCAAAATTAGAGTTGCCTTTAGCATCGATATTGGCTTCGAGTGTGGCGCTATCGTTAGCACCACCTTTGGCTTTGATTTTAGCTACGAGTTTAGCGCCACTTTTAGCTCCCAACTTTAGCTTCGAGTTTAGCGCCACTTTTAGCTCTCGACTTTAGGTTCGAGTTTAGTTTTGGGTTTAGTGCCGATTTAAATACCCCTATGTCGAAGAGACTTATTTATATGTCTCATCGACAACATTGTAAAACAATGAAATGTCAACAAGATACGAGCATATCGAGGAGAGAATCATGTACATCAAATCGACAAGGTATATCTACAAGTGCTCAGCGAAACACAACTCTTGGATATAACGAAGTAATGTTGATGAGACATTGAGATATCGGTAAGACAAATAAGATTGTCTCATCGACACTCTTCAAGTAATGATCAAAAGAATACACCACTAGACCGTCAGGAGGGTGAGCAACATATGCGATAGAGTGGTATAAACCACAACCCCGCAACAAGAAGCCTTGAGAAAGGCAGTAGTGCGGTAAACAATTGAGGAGAAGGGAAAAAATTGCCATACTACAGCGATAATCACAAGTCTCCTCGACGTGGCAGAATTACATCGATATATAAAGAAATATCGCCAAAGGAAAATATCGATGAGACAGTGGCATATCAGCAAGAGATATTAACCTGTCTCATCGACACCAACAACCAACATCAGAGGAATATAAGATCTAATGTCGATGAGACATTGAGATATATGTAAGACAAAGAAGAATGTATCATCAACACTCTTCAGGTAATAATCAAAAGCATACGTGTCGTTATACCATCGAGAAGGTGAGTAACATATGCAGTAGAGCGGTATACACTGCAACACCGCAATAAGAAGCCTTGAGCAAGGCGGTAGTGCGGTAAACAACATAAGGGAAGGGAAAAACACCGCCATACTGTAGAGGGTATAATAAGAGACAACGGTAGTACGATAATCGTGGGATCATTACAATTTATAACGCTAAATGCAACAAATCATGTCAGTCACAATCCATTTGAATAAATCATTTAAGGAATCAACAATATAGCCTACCAAAATACTCTAAAAATCTAATAAACATACTCTAAAAAATTCATTGAAATCTTATTTTCAAGCATAGCCTGCCAGAATGGAGTTTTCATTTTAATAAACATACAATAAAACCTTTGTTGAAACCTTATTTTTAGGCGTAGCCCACCAAAATGGAGAAGTGTTTCAGTAAAGAATGATAGAGAATGGTAAGGAGATGTGCGTGATAGGAGGCATAGGATTCATTATTTTTTATCAATTCCAACTCTGATCAACAAGGGTTACAATGTTCGCGCTACTATTTGTAATCCAAGTATTTAATTGACATATGTTTGCATAATCTAAAATTCCTTCAGATGCTTTTGAAGTATCAATGTATCCTATATAGGGTTTAGAATGACTTATTTTAATTTAACAAAATAAATCAAATGCTTTTGAAGTATCAATGTGTCCTATATAGGGTTTAGAATAATTTTATTTTATTTTTTATTTTTTAAATGATGTATTTTCTTGTGATTAGATAATGTGGAGATCTCCTAAATCTTCCCTAGCACACTGTCCTCTTTCACACTATGTTTATTACTCCAACTGCTAGGGTTTTGCATTGGACATAGATTTAATATCTTCATGATAATGCCTTTTAAATAAATCTCAGTCTTTGCTTTAATCTTTATCATGGTAACCCTTGAGTTCCCTAATATACCTTCAATCTCTTCTAAGAACGTTGTCTTAAGCTAGACTGTATAGTATGCATATAAAGCAAGTCCTTCATACCTGCCATTGTTCCAAACCACCACTCACCACCTTGCTTAAAATGTTGCCTCCATAAGCACAATACCATGTTTTAAAATCATGGTTGCCAGTGATTGACCATTAAGGTCCCTACTTTCATCAAGATACAATGAGATTTGTGTCTTCAAACTTAAGGCATTATGCTACATAACATTGTGAATTGTTTGTTGTGTACAATTTGATTTTCTTGCACATTTATTGCTTTGCTAATTGCCTTTAAGATTAGATATTGCACCATCAGTTGTAATCTCAAACAACTCACTCACCATCACTTGAAGATTCCTTTCATGAGCATCCTTGTATAAAATCAAACTATGCCATATAGACCTCCTACTTACTTACTAATATAGGAAACTCATTGTTTCGTGATAATTTGAGTTTTATTTAGAAGCTGTTAACATGTGGCATTTTTATGTGTAGGAAGAATAGATTGTGATGCAATGTTCGGGTATGGATGATTCAGGCAAATTTGGATTGCTATCAGTGTCATAACTAGGTTGGATTGTACCTTGAGCCGGTGTGAAACACTTCTGGGTGTTCTCTTTAATCTTGCTCTTTTCGCCCTGGTATGGTTTAAAGGATGGTTTGGATCATCCCGTCCAAATCTTAATAACCCAGTTAGATCTTGGGTATTAGTATGTGTTTCATCAAAATCTTCTACCTATCAAAAAACGAAAGCATTATTTAATGTTTGGCAACAATTGGAATGGACCTATCTTTTTAAGTTTCTATGTTATGTTAATTATGCTTTAGTTAAGAAACTATGTTAACTTTTGTGAATAGGCCTAAAGCTTGTTTCTTCCTGTACAAATAGGGAAACCAAGGTCCGGTTTTGATCATCATATCATCATCATTTCAATCCATTAGAATAGATACTAGACTATCTCATCCACATATTCATATCAAAAGAACCCATGTTATGTATGTTTATATTTTGAGCAATATAATGGAGTAGATCAGGGAAAACTTTAGTGGTGAATCTTCGCCAATTGGCGAATTCTAGGAATCTAGCAATTCGAATTTGGAAAATTTACCATATCCACAGGGTGCTCAAATCGCCAGGAATTCATGAACTATCGGTCCAATGCATGTCCATTTGCCAATAGTTTTTTTTTACGAGGCATGTTTAGGCAGTAAATTCGCCATAACATACTACACGTTTCCAATGGAAAGATTAATATTTTCGCCTGGAATCCTAAGGAGAATTTCATAAAACACCAACGTATTCGCCAATACTATTAATACGACATTATATGAGGACCCATTTCGCCAATTAAAATTTACAAATAGTTGCTTGTGAAGACCCATTTTGCCAATTAAAATTTATAAATAGCTGCTTATGAGGACCTATTTCGCCTTGAAAATTTCAAGGCATCGTTTTATAAGCACGCGGGATTCGCCAAATTTTTAACATACCATTTCAAAATCCCGTGGAATTCGCCAAATATGGATTGATATAAATACAATTGAAACTGTTATTTGTTCTTACACATTTTGCTCGGTTATGAGGTTCTACTTCTCGATTCAGAAGTCAGCGAAACCCAAAAATTTTGACTCAAAGGTGAGTGATCATTTCTTCATACTGTTATTAGTTATTAGACTATTAGTTATAATAATAAGATTTCTTTATCTGTTTTCCATTCTTGCTTCAGTCTTAAAAATAATCTTAAGTAGGGAATGTAATCTATATTCTTTGTCGGTCTGTCCTTCTTAAACAAGAAGACATTTTTTTCCAGCTTTTATTCAAAGTGAAATTCAATATGTCGAGCAGCAAGGGTAAGACTCTTGAGTAGGCGGGTAATGAAGAGACTGGGAGGCCATCAAAAAGCCCAAAACGAGGAGGTACCATACAGTCTTACTTTGGAATCGGGAAAGCTTCTAATCCATCAGATCAAGGTGCAACTACACCATCAACTCTTCCACCAAATATTATTGAAGATGGAGGTACATCATCAACTCTTCTGCCACAAGGAAGGTCAAGGTGAGATTGTTATTGTGTTAAATCAAAATGTATCAAATGAGGATGGAAATACTGCAAAAGATGTTCCAAGGGATACCCTGGATAGCCAGAATGAGATAATCAACTTAGATGAGGATGATATTGGTAGCAAGAAAAGAAAAGGCAAAGTAAAATTGGGGTGCGAGTGGGAAATGACAAGGAATTTTCAATTTGGTTGGTTGTCAAAGTACCCATTCCTTGAACTAGTGGGGGTATCAAACGAAACGATATTGAAAGGGCAATAGAGGTCAGATGTAAGATTTGTAGTTGGAAATGTGGAAGAGACAAGACGATGCAGCTAAAGCTTGACACTATAGAAAAGCATATCGGCAAAGTTTACGAAAAAAAAATCATAGACATAAAGGAACAATTAGTCGTACGATGGAAATCAAAGGAAGAATGTCTTCATGTTAAGTATGTTGTAGATTATGGAGAGCATAACCATAGAATGTCGAAGATTAAAAAATGTGAAGATACACTTGAGGCTCATTTTGGAAAAGCCATGGCAATAACAAATCTGTCAAAAACTGTTCAGATGAGTGTTGTTTTTCATATTTTGTCCAGGGGGCATCCTATGACAGATAACCCAGAATATTTTGATTTATTATCTTATTTGAGTGTTCCCCACTTTCCCTTCTCACATTGGTCAATAAACGCTAGATGGGAATGGGCGAACTGTCTTGCTATAGTGCAAAAGCAAGATTTAAAGGAGAAATTAAAAGAGTCAAATTTTATTGCATTATCTTTAAATGAAGTTACTGCGGTAGACAATACTTCTTGGGTTTGTATGCATTTGTATACTGTAGAACAACATGTTTTCCAAGCTCATCTTCTTTGTGTTCGTAAAATGAAGGACAGTTCAACATCGCAAAATCTATTTGAACTAGTCAAGAAATCTTTGAATGAAATTGCAGGTTTGGATGAGTTGACAATTGCCAAAAAGTTGGTGTGTGTAGGAGCTGATGGAGTTGTAGTGATGCAAGGTCAAAGGAGCGGTCTTTGCAAAAAGTTACAAACTACTTGTGCACCATACATGCTTGGCATTCACTGCATGGCCCACATAATGAATTTAGCATTTAAAATTGTAAGCAAGTTTCCAACAGTATCAAAAGTTGAAAATCTAGTTCGCGAGATCCATGCATACTTCTACTGAAGTCCCAAACGTTTCCTTGAATTTCAACATTTTTCTGAGGGAATAACACCTAGAAACAAGCTTCTCAAGGATGTTGATACGAGATGGATCTCCTTGTATGGACCAACGCAACTAGTTCTTTCAGAATATCAATCCTTGATTGGGTTGATGTATGAGCATCGCAGCACAATACACAAAGCTCCTGAACTCTTACATAGGTTAAGCGATATAGAGACACTCTTGACTTTAGCTAGTCTTCTCCCCATGCTAGATGAGATGAACAATCTTGTGAAGAAATCCCAAGATAGAACTATGTATATTTATGAATATGCCAATCTACGTAAACTTACATGCTTGGCCCTCGATCATCTATATCTAGATCTAACACAAGAAGGCGCAAATTATTTGATGTGGCGAAAAATTACTGATTTGAATAATCTTGATAATTATTTACAGTTTAATGCAAACGGGCACTTATGTATTTGTGTACATGGATATGAGATACCAATGTACCATTGTAAGACAGCCAAACGCTCTAGAAAAGAAGTACCTATTAACGAGGAAGATTTTAATGACATTGTTAAATTTGTTAGTGATAATTTGACGAAAATTGCAAAATCTCTTTCCTCAGAGATTCATGATAGATTCCCTCAACATGAAATACTTGAAGCCATGGGTATTGTGTATCCTCAATTTTGGGTAAACTGAGATAACCCAAAATATTTTCATGACCAAGTAAAAATCGTGATTGAACAGTTTTCGAAAAAGGTAACATACAATGAGCAGGCAATAGAAGGAATTTTAAATGAAAATAAGCTTAGAAAGCAATGTCAGAGTTTTGCAATACCTATGAGGGACCAATCTAATTCCATGAGCAAGGAGAAGGCCTTTGAACCGGGATCAATAAAAAAGGTTTGGACAAGCTTAGGTCAGAGTGAAATATTGCGTGGTTAGATGTCAGAATATTTCAAACTTGTTGATTTATGTCAAACAATGATATTGGGGTCGGTGGAGGATGAGAGAGTTTTCAATACATTGGGGTTTTTGAAATCAAAGTTAAGAAACAAACTAGACAAGAATTTGGAAAATTGCTTGAGGATGAAAGGAACTGCGTATAATGTCAAAAAAAAATATTTTGAAAGGGCACTCGCAATCTGGAGGTCCACATGTGAAAGAAGAGGGGCCGAGTTGTACAACAAAGGCTCTCCAATTTCAAGAGTCGTCAGTACCGGTGGTGGTACTAGTGGCAGTGGTAGTGGGCCTGGGATAGATCAAGATGACAATGATATTGAAATTGACACAAATCAAACAATGAATGTTGACTTTGAGACACAGGCAGAACAAAGTGTAGAGCAATCTCCAAATCAAGATGACTCTTTTACTTTATCTGAAGATGAGCATCGGTTTGAGGACCCTGACTCCGTTTGGGAAATGGAAGAGAATTAGCAGGTTTTAGGTATTTTTATTGCACTTCTTGAATCAGTTTCCATTGTTCCAAAGTCCAAACTATAGTTGATGATATTTTATATTCTATTAAATAAAAATTGTGAATCATTGCACTTCAAGTTCGTGATATCTTATAATCTTATTTTATATTGCACTCAAGCACTACATGAATCATATTTCAAATAGTAGTTGATGATTTTTTATATTGTATTCAAATAAATTGTGAATCATTGCACTTCAAGTTCAGGATATTTTATTTTATATTGCACTCCAAGTCTCCATGATATTTTATATTATATTGCACTTCATGAATCATATCAAGATTTTTAGTCAAAACATAACAGAAGCTGATAGACTAACAATTCAACATCCATAACTTAGAAATGAACAAAATAACCCTTGATCATTTTATTAAAAACAATGATATGTTTATACAATGGAGAGACATGAGTTCAAAATGAGTAATTTCCATTCAGATGCTAGTACTGTCTTAAAATATCAAACTCTAATGAGTTTAAAACCTACTACAGAATGACACAAAATCTAAAACAACATTTTCACTAAAACAACATGCCCTTTACAATTTTCTCTGCAACTTTACTTAGACTCGACCTAAAATTATCCAACTTGCTAACCCGTATTTTTGGCCTTGAAATCCTTCTTATAGAGAATGAAGGAGCAAACAATCATTGGGCCAGAAATACACATGCCACCGGTCACTTCGACCCCCCTATGATATTTCAAATATTTGTTACAACAACTGAGTCCCATGAGAATCTTCTTGTTTTTCCCATCCGCTGGAAAATGGCCGATGCACTGGCCAGTTGCCAAACCTTAAGAAACTTGTGCCAAAACTGTCATCAAGACATAACCAAAATTTGTTATAACTTTGTGGTAAAATAGAACGAAGGAAAATTACTTAATGTCGATCGAATTGAGCCAGAAAACATCTCATCCGCCATTAAAGCTCACTTGCATGCCACACCAAAGGCTCCAAGTTTCCAATCGCATTTGATGTGAATTCAAATCCCAACCGTCGATCCTTCACTTTCATCAGAGCGTCGAACGACTGCCTTCAAAAAGGCTAATGTAATCTTCGTCTCAGCACAAAGGGCCCACCACACTATGCATTGCCAAAAGAATACATGTGGCGCTTATGCATTGCCAAAAGAATACATGTGGCGCTTGCCTGTGATATCGCAATCAATAAACACCTCACATATTTCGATCACGGGATGGCGGGCAACCGTTGATCTCCGTCATCGACAATCGTGTTCATTCATAACAGTCACTGTTGTTGAACATAACCGTCGAGCAACTTTTTCATCAAGATTATAACACCTTTGTTGATTTTGAGCACATGCATCTCATAGCCACTTTAGTAACCTGCCATATAATGTATATCTTTGGGTTGGGTCTTTTCTGATGTTACCTTTTTGAGGGTGGTTTCAAAACAACTTACGTCCCATTGAATTGTCTAGGCCGAGCCCCTTTTAATAAAAATGTTAAATATATCGCCTGACCTTTTATTTCTCAAGTTTGGGTCAGACTGTGCCCTGTATTTTAGAACAACTTTGAGTCATCGTTTGTCGTTGTCCTAAGCGGTGTCCCCTTCCCTTATTTTATTTTAAGTAATTGTATTATTTTACAGGGGTTATTTTTAGTGACCGTCGATCTCCCTACGGTTGACTTGACCGTTCCCTATGATCTCGTGATGACATCACCGTTGGTTGCTTGGTGATTGCGATATCACGAGCGGGCACCACGTGTCCCAGATTGTCGATGCTGAAAAGGAGTAAATAAAGTGCTTAATATTTGTATTAGACTTTAGTACGTTATAGAGTGGGTTACTAAACCAGATGTGTGATGCACATGCTCGAGATTGACGATGATGTTTTAACCTTGATGAAAAGTTGCTCGATGGCAACTCACTGTTGTGAATGATCATGATCGCCGATGGAGGGAATCAACGGTTGCCCGTCATCACGTGATCCTAAAGTGAAGGGTGTTTAGTGATTGCAATATCACGAGTGGACGCCACGTGTATTCCTTTGGCGCTGTGTATTATGGTGGGCCCTCGATAATGACATGGAGATGTTGTCAACATTTTGAAGATGGTTGTCTAATCATTTATGATCTGACAGGAAAAAGAGATCGACGACGAGGATTTAAATTTGCATCAAATACGATTGAAGTCGTTGGTGCGGCATGCAAGTGAGCTTTAATGGTGGATGAGACGTCTACTGGCCATTTTTCATCGGCTTTAAGTAGTTAATTCCATTATATCTTCACCACAAAGGCATTCAAATGTTTTTGAAGCGGTCTAGAGCCATAGATTGAGTTTTTCAAGCAATTACAGCGAGGTTTGGTTTTTTGCAAGGTGGAAATCTCGTGAGTTACCTTCTATGCCACGATTTCTATTTGAATGTGTTTTTTGTGGAAGGTTGTATTGTGTTGGTCAGGGGTCTTGTTGATTAAGACTGTAAGGTTACTAGTTCTTTTGAATTGTGGGAAATTGCAAAGTTCTGGTGTAATTTCGTTTTGGGTAGCCCTAGTTTGTTCAAGAATTTGATTTTAGGAGATGCCCTGGTTGTTCGAAATGGCGCCATCAAAGCAACATTCTGGCCATATTGATTATTTGCAAAGGAATTTATATGACGATTTCCTAGATCAATTCCCGCTATCAACGAATGACAAGAAGAGGGGTTTGGTTTTAATGAATGGGAAAGCCTTAGGCGAGGGACTAAGGTGTAAAACCTATAATATTGCAGATGTTAGGGTCCAAATGGCAGGCCTAGAAATGTTTAGGAGATGGTATGGGTAGAGAAATGTGCCTTATCCTTTCTCTAATGGTTGGAGGTATGATATGGGGAAATTAGTTGTACCAAATGTATTTCCTAATATTGACCTACTTAGAGTAGTGGTGGCATGATATGATCCTGTTACAAGGATTATCAAGGATAATGATGGTGGGGTTCTACTGAATATAAATGCAGATGAGATTCGACAGGTTTTCGATTTGAGTAAATATATCCCATTCTTAGTCTGAGTAGATTTTGAGGAAATGAAACTTAGGAATATGCCAGGTCATAACCTCTTTTCAGATCAAAATTACTTCCTCCTCATTTAGCCAAGGCAGACAGTTCAACGATTCACATCAGCCCAACTGATCAGGAGCCTTTCAGGCTGAGCTATTTTGTTGATCACTTCTTGGCAACATTTTATTCACTTTGCCAAATTTCGGGTTTTAGCCCTAATACCATGATGCCCATTGCTTATATGTTTATCGGGGCTCAAATTCAGCATCCCAATTTTTCTGTAGTGTCAACTATGCATCTTTTCTTGCTGAAAAGATACATGAGGGTTTGTTGAAGTTGCATATGAGGGACACTGGTACTCCTTTCTTTTGGAACTTAGTATTAATGCATATGTTCTTGTACAAGAATTTTGACTTCTTCTAAGAGAAAATGGAGTTGAGGCAAGAAGTGAATGGAGAAAGATTACCAGTACAGGTACCAATACAGGTTTGGAGTGCAGATTCGTCTTGCAACAGGGGAGGTGCTAGCTTTGTGCAGTTTGATAATTGTTTTGCTTCCAGACTTAGAGCTAGATTGGTGGTAAATGTGCCAAGAGTCCCTGAGGATTTGCATGATTTCCTCCGACCCAAAGTGAAGAAGCCTGATTTGAAGGTGTGCCACAATTGGGGTGACATCATCTTATACCCCGTAAGCACTATCCTAAGGGTTTATGGTTTCCATGGAGCTCCTCACATTCTCCCATATAATGTACCATCAAGGATGGGATTTGTCGAGGTCATGTAGCAACTAGGTTGCATTCATGAGGATAATTTGATAGGGAAAGAAAAAGGGAATTTGTTCCCTAATTATACTGTTGTTTCAGATTTTGTCTTTTCCAAGGGAGGATGGGTCCACTTTGGAAGATTTTTTGATGATTATCATTTGATGAGTGGATCTAAGAGGCCGCATGACCCTGAGGGATTATTTTCCCTATTCAGGCAACGAATTAAAGGTGGCAAGTTTGCACATGTTTTCAATTTTCTTGAGGATTTAATCATAAATGAGTTTGATTTGAGCAGGCAGGAATTGAATAAAGAGAAATGGATTGCCTATGAGAAACTGTTGGCTATGGTGCATAAAATGGATCCAAAATATGATTGACTGATGGAGTTCACTCCATTTCACAAAAAAATAGATTTCTTATTGAATAACTTCAAAGATATCATGAGCACCTTGAAAACCAAGAAAGTCAATTTGGAAGTGGACTTGGGAATTCAGAGACCGAAGGCGAGACCTGAAGAAACAAGGCCAACTTATCAGCCACCAGAGGATAGGCCTCTATACAAGAGGAAGAGAGATTATACCAATGATGAGGAGGCAAGAGATAAAAGGGGAAAATAAATAATGCAAGCATCATCACAACCGGGTCAAGGGATCAAGAAACTTGAAGGGATAAGGATTGTGGAACTAGATTCACCACCGAGAAATGATCTTGTAGAGTTACTATCAAAGCCAAGCCTAAAGAGGCAAAGGGTTGAGGAAACACAAGAGGCTCTAATGGATGAAATAATTATAACTGATCAAGACATGCAAGTCGGTATCCCTTCTCCTTTTAAATAACACAATTGGCGTTAACTGATATGGATATAAAGGGGCAGTGTGTATTGGATGCTAGGATGGAGGCCTGCAAGGCATTCCTGGATGATGATGCCTTTGTGAAGACTCTTGTATTCTTGCAGTTAATTTGGAGAATGAAATTAGAGGAATATCAGGATAAATGCAAGACAAGGAGAGAGTCAAGACCTGATAGGTCTGAACAGGAGAATGATGATGAAGTTAAGGTTGAACTAATGGAGGAATTTAAGAGCATTACTTATGAGGAAGGAAGGAGACTTGTGACTCAGGCTAGTGTCTTACTTCTGCATGAATGGGACAGAGCTGATGTTGTAGCATTCAATTCTATCCTACAGTCCAAGCATCTTGTGCAAAACAACGAGGAATGGGTTAAGGCAGCTCTGCAAGACTCTGCTTTTAGTGAGGAATATGAAACTCTGGTCATATAGGCATTGGCACCCTAGGGTAGAAAACCAAATGTGGTTGATATTGGCCCAAGTTTAAGGGGAGGGCTCATCATCAAGAGAGCTTCTAAAACCTCAACAACATCAGCCACAAGCCTGACATTGAATGTGGCCAAATTGGCCCAAAAGACAGCTGAAAGGGAGGAGTCTGAAAAGAAGAGTCTGATGGAGAAATACAACATAATAATTAGGGAATATAGTAGAATACAACAGAGGAATGTTGAGCTGCAGTCTGAAGTAGATAGACTGAAATATGGGCAGGTAGGAGAATCCTCCAATGCCCTTGGTATCAGAGCACTACCCACTACTTCAGGGTCAGTTCCCCTTAATATCCCAATCATTTCTACTCCTGGGTCTCCCATTCGGACACCTACTCTCAGCCCTACACCAGAGCCAGTTGAAGAGGAAGCTAAGTATTCTGTGGATCCTACCAAGAAGCAAATGTTGAATAAAATCACATAATTGGAGGGTTCCCTAAAGGCAAGTGAGGATGATGCAATTGCCAAACACAATGAGGTGGTTGACATTGTTTTGAGGCATCTAAATGAGAAGGTTGATTGTCGGTTGCCATCTGTACATTCTTTGTATTCTTTGTTCTTAGGTGGAATTAAAAACATTAATAAATATCGGGAAGTAGTTCTTCCTTTGGTTGAGAAGTGGATCCCTTGGGTCATTGATTTAGATGTTATGTTTAAGGCTTCTAGGTTTGATGCAGACAACAAGCCTCAGTCATTGAATCCTACTCAATTTTTTGTGAAATCATTGAAGGGATTCCAGGCCCTACCTGATGATTTGAGTATAAAAATTAGAGAACTAGTAAAGAGTTTTGATGACTGGAATGATACTTTTCTGCCATATATAATAGATGCACAAGGAAATATTAAGACATTGTAGCAATGGCAAGATAGGGCAGAAGAGGTTATTGATGCACAAATCAAATTGATTTGTGATGACTCGGACTATGACTTGCTGGTGAGCAGTATGGATAAAATAATTAATACCAACATATTCTTAGAGTCTTTTGAGAGAGAGGCTAACCAAGTTGCGGTGAAGTACACACCTTACGATACTAGGGTGATCGAGGTGGTGAATTTTAATTGGCCAACGGATGAGGAATACCAAAAATGGGTGGACAAGTACTTAACCGAAGAGGAGTAAAACAATGTCTATTACCGACAACTAGTAGCTCAACGGTTATAGTATAACTGATTATGGTTTTGCTTCCATGACGAATTTTGGTGCAGGTTTTGAGATATAGCTAATGCAACAGCTATTATGTAATTAGTGGAATCAATGGAAAGATTCTTTGGGACTCGGTGGTTTTAATCATATTTTTGAATTGGCACATAGCGGTCCAATTGAGCAATGACATGTGTAATTTCTGGCCCAATGCTTGTTTACTCCTTCATTTTCTATAAGAAGGATTTCAAGGCCAGAAATAGGGGTTGGCAAGTTAGATATTTTGAGGTCGAGTCTAGGTATAGTTGTAGAATAGATTGTAAGAACCATTTATTTCAATATTAATACAATTTAGGTTTGGGGTTATTCGGTAATGGGGTTTTAGGTCTATGAAGATTTGATGTTTCACAACAGTACTAGCATTTGAGTTATGATGTTATATTTTGAGCTCATGTCTCTCCTTTGTATAACCATATCATAATTTTGAATAGTATAATCAAGGATTATGGTGTTCATCTCACTGCTCTGGTGTGTATGTTTTCCATTTTGGCTTTAATTGAGGGAATTAATTAAAATGCTTGGATGGAATCATGGTTGGATATGTTTGTAAAGGGATTTAGTAAGAAGTATTGGGTTAGGATATGGATTGACACTATTGTAATGCAATATTTCTAGGGATCTTATATGCTATGTATTTGAATCTGTTGTTAAATTTTAAATGTTTGTGAATTTGACTCCCCAATGGTCTATGGCACTGGTTTAAATTGTACGAGTTTGTGAAGTCCTATGTATTTGTATGTCTTTACTTAGAGCTTGCTGCCAAATTGCAAATAAAATGACTATCATAAGTTATGAAATAATGTTGTAATCATCCCATGCTCCAAGTAGTTGATATTATTGGTGAAAGGCCAGCTCATTTCAGTATTATCCTATTCTGTTGAGCTATTCAATGGGATTATTTGTTAATTGTTAATGATTGTTTATGAGTTCGGTGCAAAGATCATAAACACATTATGGGGACCACCCTCCTAGGTTTTGTAGAGCCTGAAGTGTAGGAGGTTACAGTTAAAATCCTCGTCATTTGGTCCAGGTCCTCCGAGCTGCCCTTGATTGGAATTGGCAATTCCATAGGTAGATTAGGAGACAAACTTGGTTTACATTAAAAAACACCAACAAAACCCACCCAAAAAAGGTAACATCCGAATAGATTTTCACCCAAGGTATTACATACGTCATTAGGATTTTCATGAAAACCAAAATAAAAACCCCAACCTTAGGTTCTTTCCTAAACAATATGACACATTGACAGACCAGGACAAGGTCAAGACAAAGAGGAATCCAAAGAGCAAAATTAGAAGTTACATCAAGTTCATTAGTAGTTCAAATGATAAAATAAACAATACAGATAATTGAACATCATCACATTACTGAAGTCTGAATTTGAACTTTTTAATTGAATTTCACATGAAGGAGTACATATTGGCATTGGCAATGCAAAATCTTACCAATGCCCAAAGACAAGTCTGCACAAAGTTGAGTTGGAACTTGGAAACTCATATTATCAAAGGTTGAAAATAAAAAATCAAGTCACTGTATCACCTTTTCTAGCAACTTCCACTCTTCAGGAGGTGGAATTGCCATTTGTTCTAATTGATGTTGTTTGACTTGAAGTTTTGTTAACATTTCATGATTGTAATTAGAAGTGGAACCTGTCTTGAATTCTTCAGTCAATTTTACATTCAAGGTTATCAGTGTTCTAATTGAATCCAAATAGTTCACATCTGGATTATGAGGAAACTGGTCCAAATAAATCTTCCTTGCACCTTCCATCTTCTTTCTAAAACCATCATTTCCAATGAATCGCTCATTTGTGTCAAAAGCCTTTGGAAAGCCAAGATCTGTGAAATTCCATACCTTTTCATCCACCACCTTCATCTTTTCTGCAACCAAATGCAAATATTCCTTTGTTCCACACATTCTCAAACACTTTTCAATGATAGATGACAACTTTATTGAGGTTTCAATTCGATTAGTAATCCCTTTTGATTTGAAATCATTGTCATTGGCTTTGTAGATTGTTTATAGAACTTCATTTGCAGATTTCTCTAATTCCAGCACCTTTTTATTGTCCACTAAATATTTGTTGAGCTTCTTATAATGTTGTCTAATAGCATCAATCAGTTGAAACATGTCACACAAATGATCAAACCTCTGCATTATTTCATCCCAGATCTTTTGTTTCATATGCCTCACTGTATCTCTACAAAATGCAGAAAGCTTATTTTGAGAAGTCTTAATTTCTTCTTTTGCTTCCATCAGCTTTGTCTCCAATCTTTCAATTGTTTTTCTCTATTTATCCAATTTTTGTTCCCATTGTGCATTTCCATTCTCAATGCTTAGTCTTAATTTTTTTGAAGTGGATTTTTCCTCATCATATTTCTTGTTGCTCTCATCTGGCCTTTGCTTCAGGTCATTCACTTCTCTCTCATTTGATTTATCCTCTTTACTTGTAGATGTAGAGGCTGATTTTATTATTCTTTTTTCTAATTCATTGCTCTTGTTGTCTGTTGCTTTCCTCTTTGCTTTCTCACTTGCTAGGTAGGCTTGTAACTTTTCTATTTGGGTCTGCAACCTTTTTTTCTCTCTATTTTTCTTTAGCAATGATGTGTACACCAATTCATTGTTCTTCTTTGATACATTAATTTTGTCAGTATTTTTCAGGCCAAAAAAATCTAATTGAAAATTGGTTACGTGGTATTCAAATCAATCCATCTGATTTGTTGGTTTGTTTTGAATTATGGGAACAACAATTGTGTACTCCATGATTTCTTTATTTGTGTCAAATGTGGGTAATACCATGGTCGTTGCAGGCTCTGAAGTTACAACAGACGCACTCTCCGTCAATTGCTTCTTTTCTTTTTTATTCAAGTTTGATTTATTTTTAAACTTTTTAATGAAATCATAACCTGGGGAGGCAGGAACAATGGAATGCTTGAATGGTGAAGGAATAGGAGTACTTTCAGTTGCTAATGATGTCGCACCCACACTAACTGGAATTGGGGGAGTGCTTGGAAATAACTCCTTTGTGGTGGATCCACTGATAGTGTGACTTGGACCTGTCAAAATCCTTTGCCTCTTTTGATTGCCTTGATCACCTGGTGTTTCTATGGTATATTTTATTGTTTTCCTCTTGGTGTTGTGTGTAATTTTTCGTTGTAGCACATGTTGACCACTACTAGTACTACTACCCATACCATTGCCACCAATGGAACTCCCAGTTGCACTAAGTTATCCACCAAGGGCATGTCCTAGTTGTGATTGTATCTGACCATGAGGATGAGGACTAAAAGATCTAACAAATTGATTTTGTCTTATATCCCCTTGGTCTATTTTTTCACCTCCAAGCCCAAGGATAGATTTATCAACTGATTTTCTATGCTCAACACTTTGTATTGTCCAAGGGCCTTGTCCTCTGGACCCCAAAGGACCACCTTCATAACCAAATTTTTGAAGTATGGCTGCTCCTAAAGTATATGTTGAAGTATATTCTTTTTTTGCGACCTCACTTAAACCAGGTTTGTAATTGGCATGGCTTTGTTCTTCTTCTTCCCTATCAATATCATCATCAGATTCATCATGTTCATTAGGATGCTCTATATTCTACAATGTAATAAACTCTTCATCTTCTTTGTTAGCATCATACTCTGTAAGAGCTCTTGGATCACCTAGGTCCTTCCTCATAGACCAAAAGGCAGTAATTTTTTATCATGACCATTTTTTATCTATAACTTTCATCTCTAGAGAACTTGGAATTTTTACTCTACTAGATGGTTTATCACTTTTTTCATAAAATTTTTTGTATGTCCTGATTGTCTTTTGGTGCAATGACATAATTTTTGCTGACAATTGTTCAGAAGAAATACCATTCTCAGCAACACTTTTCTCCATTGCTATTTTGACCTCATCCCAAGAATCCTTGTTTCTCAAGTTTTCAAACAAGGTTTTACTTTGATGTTGAATTCTATTTACAGCATTCCTATTAGCCACAATCATTGATTTAATGATGTCACATGGATCATACTGCCAGTGACAGATAGCATCAAATTCAAAAAAAATTAAAAGATTATGTGCTACACTAAATGCTTTTCTCTCGAATGTGAACCCTCCACATGAAAAAGGTAAAGAAGGAAATAAGGTCTTCTTTTGTTGACTGAGAAAGTGTAGTTCATCAGCACTCTGCACCTACCTTACATATTCCAATGCAAAAACACTTTATGTCACATGTATTGGAAGTTTGTATGGTTGTACTCCTAATCCATAAAATCTTAGCACAATATATTCTTCCATTAAGTACCAATCAACCAATTGTATTTATTTTTCTAGTTGCATGCAGTTTCTACATGACATAGGCAATCTAGGCATTAGATTATTTGTAATTACTTGATGCAATGGAGCCAAAAAATAGTCTACAAAATGACTATAGTTCCTTCGAGAATCATGCATCCTTATCTCAGTGGTACATTCATATACTAGAGCCATTTTATTTTCCTTTGCATTACTGTAGGGCTAAATATGAAGCTTGTTGGTTTGAAACATTCCTCTAAATTTGAATAGAAAAAGATAGCACAAGTAGGTTGTGAACCTAAATGTCTTCGTAAAACATGCTTTAATCATTAAAAATTGTTTATGCATGGATTCTACAATGTGCTGAGTATAATTATATTTGGCATGTTCATCAGCATAATGGATATTATATACCATTTCAAGGAGGCTTGCACCCACTTCCAAATTGCTATCCAGACTGAGGCAAAATGCTAGCATGGAAATAGTATCCTGAACCCACGGTTTAAAAAAATCCAAATTATAAGGAGGCTTATGATCACCTTTCAATTTATTTCTATCCTTAACTATTTTATTTAAGAAATCATTTTTCAGCCTTTCTTCCACTGCTTCATAATCACTAGCAAGTTTTTCTAGGTCAATGCGGTGGTTTCCAAATTCTTCAGTTGTAAACCCCAACACTTTTCCAAGTTCTTCTGCATTAATGGATAACAATTATTCTTGGTTATCTTTATTAACAATTGCTCTTTTCTTATCATCATAATTTTTAGCACAGACCATGATAAATTTTGGGCAAGGGAAAACTTCATGTAACATATTGCGCCCTAATCTAGTTACCCACGGTGCACTGATATTATCAATTTTTTTTGCTTTGCAACCTTATTCTGAGATGAAAAACTAAGTTTCGAGGTACACCTACCATAGATTTCAGGATCATAAATATCATGGTACCCATCGGTGAAACCTGGGGTTTTAAGCAATTATGCATAATGTATTTTTTTACCGGACATTGCTCTAGTGGTACTGGTGGTAGACATGCTTGTACAAATGTGAAGTTTTGAAATTTGAATTCCCTAATAAGTAATACCTATTATTCCTCTTTAATTTTAATGAATTCTTGAGTCTCTAAATTCTAAAACCAAACTTCAAACTTTGACAAAATAAGATTTTAAGAAATGTCAAACAATGAAATGTAGCCACAGGAATTCTTTCACTTACCCAGATTCTGAGTCTCGATGCTTGAAAACTGGAATGGCGTTGTTGGAAGTGGTACTATGGAATCCAAAACAGGGTGGTGCACTGTAATGGCCAATGAGCAATCTGAAGATTGAAGATTTTAAAAATCACTGTACAATTTCAAAGAGCAAAGTGTTTTAAATGCTTTTTTTGTCATAATTGGAATGTTAAAGTGAATGACATGTCTTAGGAGTTAGGTCTACAAGATTACAAGTTGAAAATTCTTAATCGTTGATCTTTCTAAATCTAACGGTTATAGGGTGATTCCAGAGATTTAAGTTGGGAAGCCCATCACTCTGTGCATTTCATTACGGAATGCAACTACAACCATACATCAAATGTTCATCCAACGGTTGAAACTTGAGTAATTTATGATATTAACTTTAAAGTTTAAAAATAAACATTAATCACTTGACAGTTGACACTTAGCAGTACAAAGAGCTTTAAATGTTTTGTTTCTCGAAATTGGAACATTAAAGTGAATGACACGTCTTATGTCTACAAGTTGCAAATTCTTCACCGTTGATCTTTCTAAATCTAACAGTTATAGGGTGATTCCAGAGGTTTAAGTTGGGAAGCCCATCGCTCTGTGCATGTAATTACAGAATGCAACTACAACCATACATCAAATGTTCATCTAACGGTAGAAACTTGAGTAATTTATGATATTAACTTTAAAAATAAACATTAATCACTTGACAGTTGACAACAGGCCTAGAATTTGATGGTCTATTAAATATTTGACCCTTTTTTTCAATTTTAGACTGTATATTATAGCTATAAAATTTATTAGACCGTATAGTTTGACTTGCTATATTTTTATTAAACCGTAAAAAATTATTATGTAGTATTTTAATCTATAATATATATCATTTTATAATTTTTATTACAAAAAGAAAATAGAATATAATTTTTTTGAATATTTTTAATATGAATCTAGAAACTTTTGACTTTTTTATAATATTAATAGCTATCATTTTTTTATATTAATATATGTGATTTATAATATTATTATAAAAATATATATTAATTTAGAATCTTTTCAAAATAAAACATAATTATTTTTAATTTTTAGAATATATTTAACAATATTTATTTTTAATATGATTTTAGAAACTTTTGTTAATTGTTAATTATAACAGTAGATTTTTATATTTATCACTAATAATTATCATTGTTTTCTAATTTTTCAAAATATTCCATTTATAAAAGATTTATATAAAAATTCGTAAATTAAATAATTTGTTTGATAGGCATTTAAATGACCAAATCGTCATAAAATTTTCATATTGATTGTTTGCTATTGTCATAATCTTAACCGTTGATCTTTCTAAATCTAACGGTTATAGGGTAATTCCGGAGGTTTAAATTGGGAAGGCCATCGCTCTGTTCATTTCATTACGGAATGTAACTACAACCATACATCAAATGTTCATCCAACGGTTGAACTTGAAACTTGAGTAATTTACTAATTTATGATATTAACTTAAAAAAATTAACATGACACATGTGTTTTAAAGTCAATACCATAGGCATCGGCCTAACAATGCTTTATCGGTGGAACCCCCATCACAGCCCCACCGATGGCCTGAAGGCGAAGACTCGTAACTCATAAGGTGCACTCCCCGATATACCAATAGAGTCAACAAAAGTAAGCACATTGCTGTAACACATAAACATTAGTGGAACGAATGATTGCATTCCCCTGATGGCCCGATATAACCATGAATTATCAAGTGCATATTGCATAAAGTATATTACTTAATTTCTCAAAAGAAAAAAAAATGATTTGAGTATATTAAATTATTAATAGACATTGAAGTTCCAAAATCAGAAAACAACTCTTTACTCTTAAGTGTAAATGAATAACAAAGATTCAAGAATAACACAACACACCCATTTATTTTATTGCAACTGAATTTCACTGTCACATTATTACATATCTTTTTATAAATGAGTAACACTATAGCTCCTGTTTTGTATAAGTAACATATGTCAGTGTGTCACTTTAGTACTTTACATAGATAAAATTTAATAATTTATTCCAAGTTGTTGCTCGTTACAATGGATTACAAATTGGTTCCAATTTCCAAGCTTTTGTTGCTGAAAACTTACTACAAATGTAACTCTAAAAATAAATGCATGATTCCAAGCTTCTGCTGGTGACAACGTAATACAAATGTGGCTCTGAAAATAAATTCATGATTCCAAGCTTCTGCTGGTGGATTTTCTAACCATGCTGAGGAAAGGGGGTTCTAATCAATCCTGGGAAAATGGGAGTCGTGAAGATACAAAATGTACTTATCCCCTTCGAGAACCAGAGTCATACAAAAGTTTTAATACAAATGTCTCTTTGAAAATAAATGCATGGGGCTTGCCTGGCCAACCATGCTAGGGAAATGGGAGTTGTTAGAATATAGGAGGAGAAGCAAATCTGCTCCCATATTTTACTTGCAACCTCTATGCATTGGGATAGCACTTATCTCCATCAGAGCTCCTCATCTTGGTTCAAAACTCGTTTGAAAATTCAAGTTAACCAAATCAACTTCTTTCCAATTCCACCCATTCTGAACTTGAAGGAATTTCGTCTTTTATTGATTACTATGTAACTACATAATTGTAGGTAGGAGAATTTAAAATATCCTCAATACTGCATCATCTTCTTCGTGAATCCTTATTGACCCTCGAAAATAAAAACCCTTATGGCACTATCTACTAATCACTAAATCACTATCCCTATTTATGGGCCACCAGTGCCACTACCAGCCTATATAATTAAAATGTTTAATTTGATTGACGTCTGGCTAGTGGCTACGTGCCAACTTGAACTATACCTCAAGCTGACAAGCTGTCAAAATCACTCAAATTTCAAACGATATGAAATCATTACAAATCTTGTTTCATTAAAACTATGAGTTTTCCAAAAAATTGCTTCGGATGTTCATATCACATATGGCATTAATCGCCACCACTGCCTACACTAGTAGTACGACAACCACACTTTCTTAAAAAAAAAAGAGAATTTCAATTAAATGAAATGTACAATATCGAGGCATTGAAAAGACAGAATGAGTGATGAGCGATGAGCCTTGATCTCGCCACATGTCCACATCTAACGGTTATAGTGTTATTCCGGAGGTTTCAAATCGCAAGTCTAGTGCTTCAAAGATTTACTTCTAGAATGCAACTATAGTTGTCCATCGAACATTCAACGAACGACCCCTATGATTTTTCGTTGGCATATCTGTTTATTTCACTAATAGATTTTTTTACTATTTTGAGATTCTTTTTAATTTTCCAATGAATTTGTTTTTTTTCTTTGAAAAAAGGTTTTAATCGCCAATGAAAAAACAATTCTGGTTTGAAAAACGGTTTTATTCGCAGTGAAAAATATTTTATTCTATTAAAAAGAAAATCAATTCGCCAAGATTTTCCACGAACTTCCAGGGATTATAAAAGATTCGCTAGGATTTTACACCTGCGCTAGGGGGGGGGGTTTCTTAAAGTTTTCCCTGCCCCTAAATGGTTAGTTGGAATTGATGATAACATTATAAAAAAATTTGAAGGCAAGAGGTCAACACAAACTATTCGGTTGTGGGCTAGAATACTTTTCAACCAATATTTTAGCGATAAGATATTAATTGAGCAATGCCAAATTTTTGTACAATTGCAAAAGATGAGACCTTTGCTAGCCAAATTGAAGATTCGTGTGAACAAGAGGACCGAAAAAAATTCTATTATTGTCAAAAATATTTTTAATGCTCTCAATTTTATTGGAAAAAATAACAAGGAAAAAGATAAGAGAGCTGCTTGGAGAGTCGTAACCACCACCCTAGTAAGCTATTAATTGAAAAAGGCTTGCTTTATGAGACAAACTTGTATTGATTTTGACTTAAATCGTAAAACTTTGGATAGAGCACTTGCAAGAAGAGAAAGAATAGATTATCCTCTTCAAAATGATACATGGTATTTTTTCAGAAGGCTTACACGTGTTGATAAGAAGCTAACAAATAATGTAAAGCAGGCAATTCAACAATTTTGGCATGATAACTCTAGAGTATCACCCAATGCAAAGGATGTTTTAAAGTTAAGAATTGGCAGTCGAGACCGTATACCGCATCCTAAACATTTCTTGGAATCAAGCCAAACAATGTTGTTCAACAAATTTATTCAAACACATCCAAATATGGAAATCTCGCAAAAAACTTTTGAAGGTTTGAAGCCATTTTATTGTGTGCCTCTTAAGATTCATAATACTTGTTGTTGCAAATACCATGTGGAGTTTTCAATGTACCATGAACTATTATGCTATATACGTTCTACTTTGCATACTAATGAATTGTTGCAGGGGTGTGGTGTAATGCATCTTCCGAAATCATAAAGGGACTTGCTAGATCTATTTTTATGTTTTAGGGATGATGGTTCATTTTTTCTATAGAAATGATTGTTTAAATGCGAAGTGCTCACAATGTGGTGGCTTGTCAAAGTTTGTTCAATATTTTCATGAGGGTTCCGAACATGAATTTGGAAAGAATATTGTTGAGAAAAAGAGATATGAGATAGTGAAATATAATTTACAGAGTGGAGGTGAAGGTTCTAGATGTGAGTTGGTTACAAAAGAATGCAGTGTTGCTGATTTTATTTCAGATTTTAAGGATAATATTTTCTACAAATATGCAAGGCATAGTCATAGGTCTCAGTGGTTGGATAAAAAATTCAAGATATGTAAGGACTCTTTTCCGATTGGCACTATTATATCAGTGGTTGATTTTTCTGAAAACTACACATTACAACCACAAATCGAGGTACAATCTCAGTATTACAATTCCATTCATATTGCTATTTTTGTCCACATAACGTTTAGACATGCACCTAATAGTACAAAGCAGGATCGAAAGATAATCAAAGAGTATCATTTTTATATGAGTGATGATAGATCTCACTCGTTCAAGTATGTCCAACATTGTTTCGAGATTTTTTTTGAGTTCTTGCAAGAGCATGATATAGCACTGGGCCGACATCTCATTTGGTCAGATAACTACACAGGTCAATTCAAGAATGCTCATATGTTTTATTGGTTGAGTAGAATGCATGTAGAGAGGGGTGTACCTAATATTTGGAGTTTTTTTGAAGCTGGGCATGGGAAAGAGGAGCATGATGGAGCAGGTGCATGTGTAAAGAGAGCTCTTGTTAAGGAGCAATTGAAGATTTCAAGAGCAAAATTTAGTGATGCACGTTCTATTGTTGATTGGTGTAGTTCAACATTGTCATAGGGAGGGACACTTGATTCAACAATGCATAGATTCTTTTGGTTGGTTGAGGAGGGTACAGTGGGAGGCATATTGGATTGTCATACAATCAAAAATTCTTCAAAGATGCATTCGTTTTGAAGCCCAGATGGAAGCACATGGACCATTTGGACATGACAGTTGGCTTATTTTTGTTAGAGTTGTATTCAGTGTAGGTGGGATCAATGCGAGTCAAGTGAGTGGGTGGATACATGGGTTCCATAGTATCTAACTCTTTTATCTCAAACTATATCCATGAAAAATTACACAATGGAAATTTCACTTGATTACGACTGGCTTTCAGATCTACTACATCCAGGACATGTTTTTGCAATTGTTGCACCACAAGGGAATGAAGAGAGATCAAAATATTGGTTGGCTCGATGTGTGCGGGTAAAACACAAGCTAACACAATCGATGGAAGATGATGATGGGTTCGTGTATCCTACATGTTCAATTGTGGTTGTAGGAACTTGGTTGCAAACATACATGATTAGAAAGAATGGCTTACCTGCATTTGAAGACTACGAGAAACACAAAACCATTCTCATGTATTCACACCTTGTTATAGCAAAAATGTTAAGTTGTTGATGCATCATGCCAAACCAAAGACAAAACAACTATGGACACTTAGTAATGCTGATCATGAAGCAATATTAGATACTCTTAAGCAAAGAGATGACCCTTCAGGCAAACTTGAATAGCATATTCAAGAATGGAAGGTACAATGCTTAAGCCTCTTTTTTGTTGTGACAATATAGATATATCAGTTGAAAAAAATTGCGATATTCTTAGCACGATTGATCATGGACCTGCTGCAACAATAGCTAACTTTGATCCTTTCAAAGAGGTATGCGACATATTACAATAATATAGATTTTTTATTCAAAGAATCTTTTATAGTTTGCATTACCAATTCTTCATCATTCAGGTTGTTTCGATTAATATATATTTTTTAGTTTAAGCATATTTTTTGTTGTGACAATATAGATTTATCATTTGATAAATTTTGTGATATTCTTGGCACGATTGATCATGGACCTGCTGCAACAATAGGCAGCTCTGATCCTTTCAAAGAGGTATGTGACAAATTACAATAATACAGATTGGTTATTCTAAGCATATTTTCTATTGTATGTAGTTTAATTGCTACCTTGATGGTTTGTATAGGTGCTTGTCACTCCAAAATGCCAACATACTACTCTTGTGGAAGACTGTGCCCTGAATGCCTCAAATAGGCAAATTTTGTAAAAATTCAATTTTGAAATGCGAAACAATGTAAAAAGGTCATAACAGTGTATAGGCATTATCTATATCTAGTGATGCTTTTTGAAATATAGGTCAAATGTCTAGCATTGTATAAAGCGTATGTTTAAAATGTAAAAAGATTTTTGTACTTAATCGAGCTACAACTAGAGGTTTTCTTCCTGGTTCTTTCCTATTAGTATTTGAACTAGGTTTTGTAATATCTCCTATTTATATATAACAAATTACAGTGGCTTGCCACTTTTTCGAAAAACAAAAAAGTAAAAAGTTCATTGTGAATTTTATTTCCCATGTAATTGATTCAAGTTGATTCGGTAAGAGTTTTCTGATGCAAGAGCTAGGACTTGCAAAATCTTGATCCAACCTTAAATATTTATGCCGCCACATTTCATTGACATTAGCACTTTGGACTCTTAAGAGAAATAGTCTGTCAAAGATTGTTGTCTTTTAGCACTTTGGACTCTTAAGGGAAATCGTCGGTCCAATGCAGCTCAGAGTGATTTGGCATATTTGGGTGCAAAAGAGGACCATAGCTAGCATAAACGTACTCATCCAAACATGTTGGAACAGTTCGTTCGGTTGTACGAGTCCGAGAATGAAATTTGCACCACTTTGCAACTTTACACTGCTTGCATCTGGCAACTTTTCCCTCAATTGAAAACTCATCACCACGGGAAAACGCCTTCGAGATAGAAAAAAATGAGAGAGGTTATTATAGATGGTCCCAACACAATCCCATATCCTCAAACAAAGAGTTCGTAAGCGTCACAGTTTACGAGAAATAGTCCGTCAAAGATTGCTTCCTTTTAACACTTTGGAAGTTTAAGGAAAATTTTTGGTCCAATGCAGCTCGGAGCGATTCAACGTATTTGGGTGCAAAAGAGGACCATACCTAGTTTAAAAGTACCCATATGGACGTGTTGGAACAGTCCATTCAGTAGTATGAGTTCGATAATGAAAGTTGCACCACTTTGCAACTTTACACTGCTTGCATATAACAACTTTTCCCTCAACTAAAAACTCATCACCACGAGAAAACACCTTCGAGATAGCAAAAATCGAGAGAGGTTATTGTAGATGGTCCCAACACGATCTCATGTCCTCAGAAAAAGAGTCTATAAGCATCACGGTTTCTGAGAAATAGTCCGTCAAAGATTGTTGTCTTTTAGCACTTTGGACTCTTAAGGGAAATTGTCGGTCCAATGCAGCTTAGAGCGATTCAACGTATTTGGGTGAAAAAGAGGACTATACCTAGTGTAAACGTACCCATCCAGACATGTTGGAACATTTTTTTTGGTCGTATGAGTTTGAGAATGAAAGTTGCACCACTTTCCAACTTTACACTGCTTGCATCTGACAACTTTTCCCTCAACTGAAAACTCATCACCACGGGAAAACACCTTTGAGATAGCAAAAAATGAGAGAGGTTATTGTAGATGGTCTTAACACAATCCCATATCCTCAGACGAAGAGTCTGTAAGCATCACAGTTTCTGAGAAATAGTCCATCAAAGATTGTTGCATTTTAGCACTTTGGACTCTTAAGGGAAATCGCTGGTCCAATGCATCTCAGAGTGATTCGGCATATTTGGGTGCAAAAGAGGACCATACCTAGCGTAAAAATACCCATCCTGATGTTTTGGAACAGTCTGTTTGGTTGTACGAGTTTGAGAATGAAAGTTGCACCACTTTGCAATTTTACACTACTTGCATCTGACAACTTTTCCCTCAGCTGAAAACTCATCACCATGGAAAACGTCTTCGAGATAGAAAAAAATGAGAGAGGTCAGTGTAGATGGTCTCAACACATTCCCATATCCTTAGACGAAGAGTCTGTAAGCATCACGGTTTCCATCTGACCCTTTATCTCCATTCCTCTTGAAACATCTTTTATTTCTTCCTTTTCCTTCCATCTTCGAGGATTGAGCGGAAAGAACATGAATGTATTCATTTGTAGGGCTCCATCTAATACCTCTCACAACCAACCTTGAATCCTCTTGAATATAGTCATCCCTCAATTGATCACACATGGGAAGTTTCGATCTCACGCTGATTCCATGAATGTAAGACTCCCAAGATGAAGGAAGACCATTAAGAGCCAACATGGTCAAATATTTGTCATCAACAATGACCATTTCTCTCACTGTCTTCAACTTAGAGATGATAGGAACAATATGGTCCTTCACGGAACTAACTTCTTCTTCGGCTTGATATATTTCTTCCTCCATTGAACTTTCTCTTCCTCATCCGTAGGTTCGAAAACTTTGCTCTCCACACTCAACCAATTCGTTTTCTCCAAAGTGAGCATAATTTGGAATCTCCATGAAGTGAAGTTTGATGCTCCTTCGAGTCTATCCTCAATTTTAAGACCATTCACCATCTTCACTAAGATAGAGATAGACAAAAAAAAAGGGAATAGAGGTATCGCTGCAATAAAAAATCTGATCATGATCTTTTTCAAACCCGCTCTAATACTATATTAGTGTTTTAATGATCAAGTAATACAAATGAAAGCACTCAAAAAATGAAACACATAAGATAAGAAATCTGCTTACAACTTGATTGAGGAAATGAACAAACATCACCTTGTATTTATACAAAATAAGGTGACTCTTCAAAGAGGTCGGCCTCTCTTGAAAATAATAAATTACAAAATAATATCAAGGAAGGTTGGCCTCATCCATTTAAGTAAAATGAGTATAAATTAAATAGCCATAGGCTATCATTTAATTTATTACAACTTAATGTGATCACTATCATGTATGAAAAATGTGGTAGCATAGACAAGGCGGTGGACTATTTGAAAAAAAAGTTCAAAGAAATGTGGTCTCATAGAATTCAATGACAAACAAATGCAATTGACAACTGCTCATAGTTTTTAGTTATTTAACCATTTCTCAAGATAAAATTTTCAAAGAGTTTAATCATGCACATGAGAAACAAATTAAATTTCGATTGTCAACTTTTATATATCAAATTATCCAATAATCAAGTGTATGTCCATATATACAAAAATGGCATCGACGCCAACTCAAACAAAGTTTTACGAAATGTGGCATATGTCATCTCAATATGTATTCAAAATTTACATTCCAAAATGACTATCTCATCCTAAACTTTTGGTGGATCATCAAAATGGAGCCTCTTTGAAGCACTTGTTGGCTCTGAAGGTAGCTGCACAAGAAAAATTTAAACCACAATTGAGATTAGTTATACTATATAATTTAAAATTGAATAATTAACATTATAATCAATATACATTAAATTTTAATTGAACTCTAAAATTGAAATCTTGATTACCTGAAATATATGTCTCTTCAAAGGGTCAGGAGTCCTAGAATATACCAAATCAACTTTTGAAATGCCAATCTATATATGTGAACAAAAACATAAAATTGATCCAAGTTAGCATACGATTATTGGTAATAGGAACTTATTTACCACATAAAATAAAATAAACACATACCTCTTTAGGTTGATCTTTTTCTTTATCTCCTTCAGGTGTTCCAACATCTCCTCCTTGAGGTGTTTTAACACCTACTCCTTGAGGTGTTCCAATACCTAATCCTTTAGGCGGTGTGTCACTTGTCAACATATCTGTATAGCTCATAGTTGTATGTACATAAAATTGACAAGTACATATGAAACTACCAATCTATTTTGATGTATGTATAATCAATAAAAGATCTTAAAAATCTTAATTCAATCTAATTTGAGTTTAATTACCTTCCCCTTATCTAAATTTGTGCCTCCATAGTATGGACAAGGTTGCACCTCACTCACACTAGGTATTTCCTACAGGAGGAAAACAAGATAAACACATAAGTTATTATATAATTTCATTAATGACAATTCAAATGAAAAACAAGTATATAATATAAAATGTAAACGAGTGAGTGCAAAAATATATACTGTGTGTGTGTTCAAGCCAAATGAAATGGCCCTAAGGGTGCTATCAGTCACCCATGTGAGCTCCTCCTTAGACATCAACGGTTAAATAGACCATGTAAATAAATATTAGTATTTGATACTATCTCTCATTAATATTAATTTAAAAACAAATGCATGTTATGAAATTAAAATGTAAATCTTACATGTCTCACTATTCCAGCATCCCCCTCTCTAGCAGGAGAGGACTCTATAGGGTGCACTCCACTCCCCTACGACTGATCTATAATGTCCACATCATGGAGGTCATAATCAGAAGTGTCCAAGGGATGCTCAGCGGGCTGTACAAGAGGACCCAAGCATATCTAGCGTTACATAGTGCAAGTATGTGGTACACAAATATGTGGACTTGAGGAGGATGATGTAGCAACACTCGAGCCTTCACCAACATCACCATAATGTGGTTGAGCTACTTTAGAAGCATGCGAAACCAAATGACCACTCAAAGAGTGAATAGCCTGAATAGTCTGTGTGGATGCATCTTGGATAATCTCTAGATGATATATTGGAGGTGGCAGAGGAAGGGGAGGAAGGGGAACATTTGGGCGCGAGACTACTCTAACTACCCCTAGTCTATCCTGGGGCATACCTCCACCAATGCCCTGGAAGGGTTTAATGTCAAAGTAATTAACATGATGCCCTAACACAAACTCAACATATAATTTTTTAATAAAGTAAAATGGTATATCATGTTCGGTGGTTTATCAAAAACCATACACCAACAATCCCAAAATTTAGCTACAATGTCCCTATGCATGCACCATTTTATAGAAAGTTTTGTTTTATTAACATTCACTGGCAAACCGGTGCAGGGGTCAATGAATAAAGAGGCTATTTGGGTTTTGGTTATTTGGAGATCTTTCACATCATCGTAAGACAATCCACATCCATAATATTCCCTCATGTCTTCTCGCCACGAATAAAAGGAATTATGTTGGGTGGAGAGGGTTTCTATATTTTTAATTATTTTCTTTCAATGTGTTTGTCATATCACTCAATTGAAGGATTGTCTTCTAAACTTCACAAATGCCCCTCAATTGCTCCAATTTTTCACCAATTAAGTCTTCAATTGGTGCCTATGGAGGTGGTGGAGCATTTGGTTGCGGAGGTGGTGGAGCGTTTGGAATTTGTGGATTTTCATTCGCAGCCATAATACCTGATTAAAGTTAAAAACTAATTAAACTAATTGAAATTACACAATATAAATGAAATTATTGTAAAAAACCCCTAGTTTTTAATAAAAACCAAAAAAAAACCTACTTTTTCACAAAAATCCATAACAAACTCTAATTTTTTATAAAAATATATCAACAACGCTAATTTTTAATCAAGATCCATTTTAAAACATTAATTTTTAATAAAAATTCAATGTAAACTCTAGTTTTTAATAAAAATCAATAGAAAACCCTATTTTTTAATAAAAGTCAATAGAAAACCGTATTTTTGAATTTTTTTTAATAAAACCTACTTGAAAAATTGATTACAACATTGAAAAATCCAAATATTTACTTTTGAAATCGGATATCAGATTTTGGTTTTTCCTTGTACACCCGCGTGCAAACTGTGAGAAATGAAGTAGGAAGAGTCGGCTGTGTTTTTATATAATGTTTCCACAAATCGGATATCTGATTTGTGGAAACTAGGTTTGGTTTTTTGTTCGGCTAAATGTACTGACACTCGAACCTAGAAAAGTCAACTCGGCATTCCCGCATTTTTGAGTCGATCCAAAACGTGATTTTTTTCTCATTGCCACTTTTTGGCCCATCATGATCCTACACATACCCTCTTACATTTACAAGAGAACAAACTCATTTCAACTGTTTGTTTTGATACACGTAGATGAGTGGTTTGCAGAAGCCTCACGTTGTGGCAGTGCAATTTTCCTAGCGTTGGGTCACTTCCTTTTCTCGACCTCACAAAGCTCCTCGCTTCCAACGGCCCTGCAGTTAGTTATATAACGACGCTTACAAATGTTTCACTCACAACATTCCATGAGATGACATTTATTGAGGCATCCTATCAAATAGTTCACGTGCTTTGGGATGAATAACACATTTAATCTTGATGTTGCTACAATCATTCCACCTTATCTAAGCAACATGACTTCAAAATAGACCTACATATGTATCTCTAATCACTTTCACAATTTTCTCTTGACAAACACATTTTAGACATTGATGTATCATAAAGAGTATCACATTTAATTATTGTAATTAAGGTCTCCCAAATAAAATAAAAAATCTAACCAACACTTAAAGAAATGATATCGAAAAATTCATCCACCTCCTTAAGCTCCATGTTACGAATAAAGACAATACTCCCCAAAGTGTCCACAAGAATGTTATTGTTTATGTTTAGAACAACACAAAAATATGTATAATCGTTTGATGCTAAATTTTTAATTATATGAAATTCTTATATGCATATGTTATACTAATTGCCTAGATTAATGTGAATACCTTCACATTTTTTACCATGAAGAAAACCATGAGCATAAAATGGATCATAATAATTGTGGTTCGAGATTCATAAAATTAAATAATTGAAGGTACATAAGGAGGTGAAATTTGATGAGTAATAGCCATAAATATTTTTATAGAAGTGCGGGAAGAGGAACAAACATACTTTGTGTTCATAGTCTCTTTATTCATTTGTGTATACTCATAGAATTAGTTGGATGCATGAATACCTATTAGTGTTCAATATTGTTAAATTGTGTATGTAATGAAAAATTATTAGCCTAAAATTTCCAATTTTATTTTAGTGGAGCCACCAAATAATTTCCCCCATCATTCACACCATCAACATGAATTGAATTATTATCAATGAGATGTACAATTTTATGCTTGAATTCCATACAGGTATATGTACGGTGTCTATTAACTCCATGGAAATTGTAGAAGGATTATTCACTATAACTCTTAGAAAATCCTCTAGAGGAATCCAATAGATTGATGGAATTAAGGTTGGCCAAATTATTATAAAGGTTTGAAGAACATTATCTAATGGTTTGCTAAGCTTTGTAAATTTCCTAGGTCTTTAATTTTTGAATGATGCAAAATTAGATATTGTAGAAACTTTATTAGAACTAGATTTATACTCTTTCTTGTCATTTTATTTTTGAAATTTATTATTCTTTTGATATTTTGAAAGGTTAGAAGAAGTAAGGGAGGCTGCACAATTTCAACCATTAAATTCAAAATAATTATTTCACTAATTCGACATAAACATATACCTTAACTAAACCTTTGACAACTACCTTAGACTCATATATTCTTCATTAGTTTGTATGGTGAACTGTACTTACAATTATCTATGGTATCAAAATTACTTATAAATATGTAACTTTACTTTGCATAAATGTCTACAAGAACAGTTGCAACTACCTTTGATAAAATTTCTCTATCCTTTATGCTTGATGATATCCATACCCTATTCCAAAGCTCCCATTTGATATAAGTTGGAAGGATGCTGGCAAAGGTTGTAGAGTCTGGCTTTACATTTGTCAATTGCATTTGGTTGCAAGTTTCTAAAGTATTTTCAATAAATCCATCTTGTTAATATCTTGCAAACAGGGCGTTGAGAACATATTTGTTTGAGGCATTCTTTCAAATAGTTCATGTGCCTTGTCTGTGCTTCCACATTTTGTATATCCTACAATCATGGCATTCTATCAAACAATTTTTAGAGGAGGCATTTCAGTTGCGTTCAACAATCTTATGGGTAAATGCATATGATTCCTCTACCAAGCCATCATTTTCTTCCCAACTTAAACTGTCTCTGCTATTTGTATATGTCATCCGTAGAAAATTGAAGCATCTCTTGAATGATTTCTGTTTCAGTGCAGGTGCCAAACACAATTGGACTACCATTGTGGATTCTTTCTTGTAATTCCTGAATGCACTATTTAGTTTTGATCTACTATGGGGATCAAAATTATTACCAAACTATTCGCAGTACACAAAGGAGCTTCAAATTTGTTGAATCTCCATGACTTGAGGGTACGCCTTGTGAAGTGCAGTAGCAATATGATATTGATCTAACCAAATGCATGCATTTTTTCAAACATTTTGTGTGCCTTGTCTATGCTCACACTTTTTTGCATACAAGTCTATCAAAGAAGTTGCAGCTACAACATCTAACAAAATTCCTCTAACGTTAATCTTGTAATGGATGCCCATACCCTGTTCCAAAGCTCCCATTTTGGTGTAGGATGGGAGGATGCTAGCAAAGGTTGCATTGTTTGGCTTAACACCTGTGCGTTTGGTCGAAAGTTTCTAAATTTTTTCTATAAACGCATTTTGTGCGTATCCTAGAACCATATCATTCCGTGAGATCACATTTCTTTGAGGCATACATTCATGTGCCTTGTATATTCTTCCACATTTTGCTTACATGTGTACCAGAGCATTTTTGACTTTAATAGTTGCCTATAATTTCCTTTCCATTATGATTCAATGGATGTTCATACCCTGTTCCAAAGCTCCCAACATCGCCATTGTAGCAACCATTTGCGTATCTATTCTGTGCTGACGTCTTGTTTTATGTGATCAAACCATCCACCAGACTTCCGCGTGGGAAGCATTTGAATTTGAAATTAAAGCAACTACTATCTGCATAGGAATGGAAACGGACGCTGGCTAAAAAATAAGCCCACATTTGCCACATAAGTAGTCAAAGCAGCTTACTGTGTGATGTTTAAGCCCACCCACCTTGTTCAAGTTGTGAACAACGGTCTCAAAATTTGCCTGGTAGCCCTTCCTATGCCCATCATGGAAGGCTTACAAGGACGAGAGAGGAACGACCTCATTCCGTTGGAGTCGAGGAGCCTTGTCTTCCAAATGGCGAAAAAAATTCAACACCCTTTCAACACTTGGATGGAGCAGCAATTCCGCCAACAAACAAGAACACCTCTAGTATGTATTGTGTACGATATACTTATAGGGTGGGCTATCGATGCGGCCCAAAAATTTAACGTTGCCACTTTTTTGTTCAATACTTGTGGCACCTTTGTAGTAAGTCTTCTACATTCCATTTGTTGTTTGATATTGCAAAATGCGTTGGAGAAAGATGGGGAGGACAATCTTATGGTGAGCTTCAATTTGCCTCGTCCCCTCACATTGTCTAAACATGAGGTACCCCCATGTTCCTCAATCCAGACTCAAACCTTTCAAACTCCATTCATCGTTTTGTTTGTCACTATGCAGAGGAGATTGGCAAAGGATCGAGAATGTTGATCAATACGTTCCACGAGCTCAAACCTTTCTATGTCTGGCATTTGAAAAATTTAATTGGTAAATCAATTTGTGCCATAGGTCCCGTGCATTTACAAAATTTATTTGGCGTTGAAGGCAACGTTAACACCCGAGGGAAAATTATTGAACAAACAATTTGACAGGGAAAACAAAGCAAAAAAAATTGCTTTCACAGAAAAATAGATCATATTTTGCACAGCATAAAACAAAACACAAAATATATTTATTCACTTATACAGCAGCATACTTATTATTTCTTACACACATATTGACAGGGGAATGTTCTATTTATAGATCTCCATGAGATCTCTAGAAGATAACTGATGCATACAAAAGCTGGAGGTTGGTGCTGGAACAATCTGGAAGGCAGAAGCCTCGAGAGAGGATGGAGGATAGAGTGTCTGGAGATAGAAGTTATTAATGTTCTACCTACCTCAAATATGTAGCCAAATAAATAGTATTCCAACAAAAATGGTGGACATGAATGAAGTGTTAAAATAAGAAAATTTGTTTTAACAGTTGTTGATTGGGAAAGTTTCCCAAACTTTTCTGCATTTGCTGATTGGGAAAATTTCCCAAACTTTTATGCATTTCCCTTTTTCTATTTGGGAATGTTTACCATTCGTTGTTTTTGTTGCTTTCTTGAGTTTTAGTTGTTGCTGTATATATTGCTCTTTGATTTCCAATAAAATGTGTGAAGACTGTTTGCTGCAATTTGTTGTGCAAGTATAACAGATTTATCATTTCTGCTTCTTTGTTTTAGTGATATATATTTTGTTTATTTAGCTGTTAATGGTATCCTGTAATATTGTGGCATTTGTTTATTGTTTCTAACATATTGTATCAGAGCAGGTTCGAAATGGCAATGAATGCTAACAGTACACAGCTGCAAATTCCCAAATTTAATGGGAAAAACTATGATTTTTGAAGTTTTCAAATGAAGATTTTGTTTAAATCTCAGGAGCTATGGGATCTTGTGCAGAATAGGTATTCAGAACCCGTAGATGTAGCAGCATTAGCAACACTCACATAAAATGAAAGGAATTTACTAGAGAATAATCGGAAAAAAGATCAAAAAGCATTATTGTTCATTGTGCAGGACCTTGATGAAACTCTCCTTCCAAGACTTACAACTATTTCAACAGCCAAAGAAGCTTGGGATCTTCTTTCCCAATCATTTCAAGGTATAGAAAGAGCAAGAACAGTCTGTTTACAAATGCTTAGAAAGGATTTTGAAATTTTACAAATGTCAGATTTTGAAAGTTTAGGAGATTTCTTTACTCGCACAATGGGGATAGTTAATCAGATGAAAATAAATGGTGAGGTTATGAATGATCAAAAAATTGTTGAAAAAATCTTAAGAAGTTTGCCTACAAAATATGATCCAGTAGTTATAGCTATTGAAGAATCAAAAGATCTAACCTCTTTATCTGTAGATGAGCTTATGGGTTCACTATACACACATGAGCAAAGAATAAATAAATCAACAAAGGAGCCACTTGAGAAAGCCTTAAAGAGAAAAGTATCTTTGAAAGAAAAAGAAGCCGCATCAAAATCATCTTCAACACAAAGAGGAAGAGGTAGAAATTCAAGAGGAAGAGGAAGACGTTTTCAACAAAGAGGCAGAGGTCAAAGAAGTAATAGAAGTGATGAAGAAATTTGTAATTACACTCAAACAAGAGGTAGAGGCTGAACAAATTTTCAGCAAAGAGGTAGAGGTTTTCAGAGGTATGATAAATCATCTATTCAATGTTATTACTGTCAAAAGTTTGGACATATTGCAGCTGAATGTAGAAAAAAGATTGTAGATGAAAGTAAACATGAAGCCCAATATGCAAATGAAGGTGAAGGGCAGGAAGGATGTGTCTTACTAACATGCAGCACAAAGGAGGAAGTAAATGATGACAAATGGTATGTTGACAGTGGGTGTAGTAATCATATGACTAGATGCAAAGAGATATTTCAGAATTTGGATGAGTCCATCAAATCCGAAGTTAAGATGGGAAATGATTCAATTGCATCAGTCATGGGAAAAGGGAGGATATTAATCACAACAAAACAAGGTGAAAAAAAATATATTGGTGATGTATTTTATGTACTAGGTTTAAAGCATAATTTGTTAAGTGTAGGTCAACTTGTGCAAAAAGGCCACACTGTCAAATTTGAAAAAGATTCATGCATTATTATTGATGGTAAAAACAAGTAGATAACCAAAATACCCATGACTACTAATAGGATGTTTTCTCTAAGTATCAGAAATAATACGCATTTAAGTTTCAATGCTCTTGTAAAAGATACACAGTGGTTATGGCATCTTAGATTTGGTCATTTAAATTTTGGTGGACTAAATATTTTGCATAAGAAGAACATGGTAATAGGTTTACCAGTTATCCAAAAACCAGATGAAGAATGTGAGGGTTGTATTGTTGGTAAGCACCATAGAGAACCCTTTCCAATAAGGGATTCTTGGAGAGCTTCAAGGCCACTAGAGTTAGTTCACTCAGATCTCTGTGGACCAATTGAGGTTGCTTCATTATCTGGTATGAGATATTTTTTGACATTTATTGATGACTATAGTAGAAAAGTTTGGGTGTATTCTTTGAAAAATAAATCAGATATTTTCAAGAAATTCAGAGAATTTAAAAAATTAGTTGAAAAGCAAAGTGGTTATTTTCTTAGAATTTTAAGAACGGATAGGGGTGGAGAGTATATTTCACATGAATTTCATAATTTTTGTATTGAAAATGGCATAAAAAGGCAACTAACAACAAGGTATACACCACAAAAAAATGGTGTAGTTGAGAGAAAAAATAGAACAATTTTAAATATGGTAAGGAGTATGCTTAATGTTAAGAATTTACCAAAAGTTTTTTGGGCAGAAGCAGTTTGTTGTGCAGGTTATATCTTGAACAGATGTCCTAAAAACTCAGTAAGGGGCATGACACCAGAAGAAGCATGGGGAGGATATAAACGCCGAGTAGATCATTTAAAGTTTTTTGGTTGTATTGCTTTTTCTCATGTTCCAGATGCACTCAGAAGTAAATTGGATGATAAGGCAGACAAATGTATCTTTGTTGGGTACAATGAAGAATCTAAGGCATATAGACTATATAATCCTAAAACAAAAAGGTTGGTGATAAGTAGAGATGCAAAGTTTCTTGAAGATCAGGAGTGGTGTTGGAATTTGAAGGAGAAATATCAACAAGTTAACTTTCAAGATGAAGTTGCAAATCAACAACAAATTTTAGTTGTTAACAAAAACTCTTTTTCAACTCCACCAAGTCATAGACATGTTTCATCAAGCAGTTATCCATCATCCACCTCACAATCTCCAAAAAGGTGGCAGAAAACAAGGAGCTTGTCTGATATATATCAAGAAACAACAAAGGTAAATGAAGATATTTGTCATTTTGCATTTTTTGCTGATAGTGATTATGTTATTTTTGAAGAAGCTATAAATGATGATAAATGGGTTAATACTATGAATGAATAAATTGCAGCCATAGAAAAGAATCAAACATGGGACATTGCAGATCTCCCTAAGCATAAGAAGGCAATTGGAGTAAAGTGGGTGCATAAAACAAAGTACAATGAGCAAGGTAAAGTGAATAAATACAAGGCTAGGTTGGTAGTGAAGGGCTACAAACAAAAATCAGGTATTGATTATAATGAAGTTTTTGCACCTGTAGCTAGAATGGATACTATTCATATGATTTTAGCTCTTTAAGCACAAAAGGGTTGGAAACTCTTTCATATGGATGTAAAATCAGCATTCTTGAATGGTGTATTGGAGGAAGAAATTTACATTGAGCAACCACCTGGTTATGAGATTAAAGGTCAAAAAGGTAAAGTTCTCAAACTTAAAAAAGCCTTGTATGGTTTAAAACAAGCACCTAGAGTTTGGTATGAAAGGATTGAATCATATTTTTTGAAAAATGGTTTTGAAAAATGCCCTTATGAGCCCACCTTATTTATAAAACAAAATCAACAAGGTGATGTTATGATAGTTTGCATTTATGTTGATGATTTGCTTTATACTGGGAAAAATGAAAACATGCTTAAAGAATTTTCAATGGCAATGAAGAGTGAATTTGAGATGACTGATCTTGGTCTATTGCGCTATTATCTTGGTTTTGAAGTAACTTAAAATTGTGATGGGATTTTTATTTCACAAGAAAAGTATGCAAATGATATTTTGAAAAGGTTCAAGATGGAAAATAGCAAACCAACAATTACACTTATTGCCATGGGTGTGAAGTTGAGCAAAAAGGATGAAAGCAAAAAGGTAGATTCTACTTTGTATAAAAGTTTGGTTGGAAGTTTAATGTACTTAACTGCAACAAGACCAGATATCATGTATGCAGTAAGTTTGATAAGCAGGTTCATGGAGGATCCACATGATACTCATCTACAAGCAGGTAAAAGAATACTAAGGTATGTGAAAGGGACTTCAAATCATAGAATTTTTTATGAAAAGAAGAGTGTTTTGAAGTTAACTGACCTTATACAGATAGTGATTGGGCTGGAAGTCAAGATGATAGGAAAAGTACTTCTGGGTATGTTTTTACTCTTGGTTCAAGTGTAATTTCTTAGTCTTCAAAGAAACAACCCATTGTTGCATTGTCCTTAGCAGAAGCATAATATGTGGTAGCCACTTCAGCAAGTTGTCAAGCAGTTTGGTTACAAAGAATGCTTGAAGCATTGTTGCAGCCCCAAATGGAAGAAATAGTTATATTTTGCGATAATCAATCAGCTATTGCACTTTCTAAAAATCCAGTCTTTCATGGAAGAAGCAAACACATAGACATCAAATTTCATTTCATCAGAGAGCTGGTTTAAAATAATGAAATCAAACTTTCTTATTGCAGGTCCAAAGATCAGGTTGCTAACATTTTGACAAAGCCTTTGAAAGAAGAAGATTTCAATAGATTGAAGAAACTTTTAGGGATGACAAGTTGTCCCACAAATCAGATTTTAGGGAGGATGTTAAAATAAGAAAATCTGTTTTAACAGTTGTTGATTGGGAAAGTTTCCCAAACTTTTCTACATTTGCTGATTGGGAAAGTTTCCCAAACTTTTATGCATTTCCCTTTTTCTATTTGGGAATGTTTCCCATTCGTTGTTTTTGTTGCTTTCTTGAGTTTTAGTTGTTGCTGTATATATTGCTCTTTGATTTCCAATAAAATGTGTGAAGACTGTTTGCTACAATTTGTTGTGCAAGCATAATAGATTTATCATTTATGCTTCTTTGTTTTAGTGATATATATTTTGTTTATTTAGCTGTTAATGGTGTGCTGTACTATTGTGGCATTTGTTTATTGTTTCTAACATGAAGAAGAACTAGTTTGCTGGCTGGATTCCCAAAGGCCTCACTCCGTTTGGAAGCCAGATTGCTTTATCAGAAGAGCAAGCCCATGCCTTGGCCAGAGGTCTGGAAGCCGGAGAAAAACCATTTATTTGGGCTATTAAAATGGACACAAAGATGAAATCGGTATCTTCAGAGTCAAAGACCAACCTCAATAGCACATATCTATCAGAGGGCTTTCTGGAGCGAACAAAAGAGAGAGGGCTAATCATACGCGGCTAGGCGCCCCAACTTGTAATTATTTCCCATCTTTCGGTGGGCGCCTTTATAAACCACTGTGGATGGAACTCTGCGCTCGAAAGCATTTCTCTTGGTGTTCTAATTCTTGCATGGCCCATGTTTGGAAATCAGTACTTCAATTCAAAGCTTTTTGCAGAATTAGGCATAGTAATCCAGTTCTGTGAACACACAGATGGGATTCCAAACGAGGTAAGAGCAAAGGAAGCTGTCACAATGGCTCTAATTGGAGACAAAAGAGCAGAGATGAGAGAGCGCGTAGAGAAATTGAAGGAGATGACTATAAATGCTATCAAAGAGAAAGGATCTTCGGGCGTAGATTTGACAGCTTTTGTAAGTGACATGTATAAGTTGAATCCCAGGCCGACAAAACACAAGAGAGAGGTGGAGCCGAATCTCATGAATCTAAGTACTGAACATAAAAATCAAGATAGAGGACCCCGTTTTGGTTCTTTTTCAAGTATGTCATTCTACAAAGTACATAAATGGAGAGCAAAAAAATTTCTCCACAAAATTGATGATTCATTTGTTTGATTAAATCTCTCATCTTATATCTATCCTATATATTTATTTTGTGGAATGACATACTTGAAAAAGAACCAAAATGGGGACTTGTATTTTGATTCTTATATGTCAGCATGTGATGTTTTTTTTTTCTTGGTTGTTGCTTGCTGCATGCTACAACCACCTTCAATGTAAGTAATGCACCTATTTATTTATGTTTCTCATATGACAGATGGAATTATGGTTGGCTTTTGCACATAATGTAAATTGGGTTACATTACTCTTGTTTTGAACATTTTAACGAACGCTTTGCTAATAAAGATCTCTCATCTTATATTTATTCTATAAAAGCTGATGCTATAAATGCTGCCATTAGTCCTGTGAGAAACAAACCAAATCTTCTTCTAATATAACAACATGCTCGATTCACATGGCAGCAATTTCGTGATTACAACTCCAGTGCAAGTACTTATGGACATGACAGATCTATATGCCAATCCTAATATATAAATGAATATCTAAAACTATAAATATAAAGTATTCTTTATAGATCTCGACAAACTCAACGACCTTCCCATTCAACAAGATCACTCATCGTTCTCTTTCAAGGGAAACATCAATGCAATTTTCAATAGACTTCAAAACTGAACAAGTGAATGCTAATAAGTGTGAAGGTTAAATTGGACTCTATAACAGAGCATAAGATTTGAAGGAAATGTTTCTATTTCCTGTCATCTGAATGTAATCTCATATATTAGAGAGCTTTAAGGATTTGGGAAGGACAGATATTCATTGTGGCTATACCTAGATTTCAGATCACCAATCTGGTGATGCTGATCCTCGATATAAAGCAAAAAAATAATAAAAGATGAACCTACTCAAATAATTTTTGAGCAAGTATTTGCTATACATTTCTACATGTTTTGTTGTAAGCCTATCATTTAAGTACATAAACTTTGATCACTCCTTCATCAGTGTCCTAGTTTCAGATATATGGGAGGCAGAGGGAACCATATATGGCATGTGGAGTAATGTAGATTGCTGAAAAAAAGTTTGTGTTGGTCAGTGTTGGTTTCAGAGGTTTCATTAAGGTTGACAAACTAAATCTTTTTGCTTTTACTGTAGTCACTCTATATCTTTGATAACTCAAACCTGTCCTGGTATGTGCTTTGCCATGTCCTCCGATAAAATTTCTTAAGCAATCAAAGGTTTGTGTTTGAGAAGCTCTTCTTAAATGATTATCTTGCATGCCTAACTCATTCCAAAACAAAAGATATGTGTTCTATTTACTCGAATTCTATGTGTCAGAATGCAAGAAACTTTTTACGAAAATGATAGAGATTGTAAACTTTAGTTTGCAAGCTTGATCATCCAATATATTATTTGTATAAATATTATTCCAAAGAGGGTTGCATTCCCAAAGAAGCTGGACTCTAACAAAAGACAAAGCCAAAATATAATATATTTGTATAAATATTATTCCAAAGAGGGTTGCATTCCCAAATAAACTGGACTCTAACAAAAGACAAAGCCAAAATATAAGCTCTTACTAGGGGATAGTAATAAATGGACGATGGATTTCCAGAATATGCAAAATCTAATTAGGTAATAGAGTAATCTAAACTATGGAGTATGAAGAATTGTAAATGATATCAACAAGTTAAAGGTCGTTTGAAATAAATTTATTTCCAATTTCTGATTATGCTAAAGTCTGTAGGCATTGATGTCTATCTCGTTCTCCTGTATGTTTAATATTATGGTTTTATTTTTGGTATCATGCCTGCCAATTAGTTTTTCTATTTATAACCAAAAACCCTAGATGGATTTGTCGATTCAAGAGGGATGCTCTAGCTTTTAGGAAGATCAATTAATGCCAGATAGTAAATCGACTCTTTAGTAAAGAATGGCTAAGTCCAAACACTTCCATGTTGTAGATTACACCTATTTTACATACACAAGGAGCACTTAACTGGCAATTCACAATGAATGCCCATTGCCCTGAATTTTACTAACAAACATACAGTGCCTTGTAAATGGGGTTACAACTCTAAGAGACGTAATCCCAATATTAGGTAATAAAAAGTAGAGGTTGAAATGCATCCATCAAATCTCAACTCAGAGAAGTTAAAAGTAGAGAAAGAAAATACATCCACCCTGTCCATGGCCACAAGTTCAAGCCCTAAACATATACACATATTTACAGAAACATAAGTTTGCATGAAGGAGAAAGTAAAATAAGAGGCTGAAAATTAAACACTAAAACAACGAATAGAGAAAAATGCCAATACACATGCGAGGAAAACGTTTCCAATATGATCCAAGATGAGCCAGACAGCTCCGCACTTACATCCAACATATAAATCATATTGTGGACAGAGACAAACAAAACCTGCAGAATCCTATACGTTAAAAGACAAAACCATGTTTTCTCGAAAATCGCCATGCAGTTGTTTGCCAAATGACGTTTATGGGTATGCATGAAATTTCCAAACCTGCCTACAACCATTTCATGCCACACAAGACAGAAGGAATAAATTGAAACCGATTTACGGTAGCAGGTAGAGAGGCATGGATTTAAAAGTGATAAAGCCTTATTCAATACTTCTAATCAAGAGATTTGACTGTGTCTCCTTTTCTTTTGTTGGTCTATTATTCAACTTGTGCATGTCATTCACAAAAGCTCTCAAATCCGTGGCAGAAGATCCTTCCTGTTTGACAGCATTTGTAGCCATCAACTTCAATTTTTTTGTGCTCTCTCTCATCTCTTCTTGTTTGTGTCCAATCAGAGCCATTGTCACAGCCTTCTTTACACTTTCCTCTTTTAGAATCCCATCCCTGTGTTGGCAGAACTAAATCCCTATGCCTAATTCTGCAAAAAGCTTTGAATTGAAGTGCTGATGTCCAAAAATGGGCCATGCGAGTATTGGAACACCTAGAGAAATGCTTTCCAGCGCAAAATTCCATCCGCAGTGGCTTATGAAGGCGCCTACTAAGGGATGGGAAAGAATAACAAGTTGCGGCGCCCAGCCGCGTATGATTAACCCTCTATCCTTTGTTCGCTCCATAAAGCACCCCGATAGATACGTGCTAATGTGATCAGTCTTTGATTCTGAAGATGCCGGTTCTGTCTTTGGGGGTAGTTTGATAGCCCAAACAAATGGTTGTTCGCTGGCTTCCAGGCCTCTGGCCAAAGCATGCATTTGCTCTTCTGATAAGGCGGTGAAGCTTTCGAACGAAACGTACACTACGGAGCAAGGGCTCTGCGAATCTAGCCAGCAAACCAGCTCTTGTTCATTGATGTCCGCCATTCTCCCTTGCGTGTTGACATTTACTGCTCCGCTAGATAAATTTTGTGGATGCATAGGGCCTATGGCCCAAACTGGTTTAGTGGCTAAAGTTTTCAAGTGCTAGACATATAAAGGCTTGAGCTCATGGAACGTATTAATCAGTATTCCCGAGCCTTTGCCAATCTCTTGGTGACACTGATGAACAAAACGCTGAAAGATATTTGAAAGTTCTGGATTGAAGTAAGTAGGGGATACCTCATGCTTAAACAATCTGAGAGGATGCGACATATTGAAGCTCACCACAAGACTCTCCTCCCCGTCTTTCTCCAATTTGTTTTGAGATATTGAACAAGAAATGGAATGCATCAGACTTGTTGCAAAAGCTTCGTAGGTATTGAATAGAATACTGGGCACCTTATATTTTTGGGCAATGTCTACAGCTCACCCCATAAACATATCGTAGACAATACATACTGGAGGTGCTACTGTTTGTTGGTGGAATTGCTACTCCATCCAAGCGTTGAAAGGGTGCTGAAACTTTTTTGCCATTTTGAAGACTGACTCGTCGATCCCGGTGGAAGGAGGTCGTTACTCTCCTGTCCTTGTAAACCTTCCATGGCTGGCGTGGGAAGGGCTACCAGGCGAATATCGAGACCATTGGTCGCAGCTTCCACAACATAGTGTTGCAGGCGTGAGACGTTAACAAGTGTTGTGACATAACTGACGGCGAGGCCGTTGGAAGAGTACCTTTAGGACATTTTTAAATTGAACATAGTTAAAAATTCCTTCTTAATTATAAGATATAAAGGCTTTTTCTTACTCCGTATATTATTTCTTTAAAAAATTTCTCATAAAAAAATTAATTTGAAAAACTCAATAAATTTAAAACATGTTAAAAACTTCCAAAGAGATAAAGAACTTTAAAGCTTTAATATTTTTAATTTTAGTAAATTTTTAATTCTATTTATTTCAAATAAAAATGTATTAAAGAAATAATAGTGATATATTTCATTTCATAAAAAATATTTCTTTAACTCAACCATATCCCATTTTACAATTCTCATAAATATATATATAATTTAAAAATTTATCTAAAAGAAAACATCTTTTTAGTAGCTTAAATAAACTTCTTTCTAGTTTTCTTAAAACATGTATTTCAAATAGAAATAATGTCATTTAGGTTTCTAAGATCATATACTAAAAATTGAGGATAACTTTCAAAAAATGAGGGAATGATTTCTAAATTTTATAAGTAAATATGTTTAAAAATGGCACCAGCTTACATTTTTGGAATAGAGAATGCAAAACCCAGTAGGAAAGGAGGTTTCAGACGGTGGGATGAGAAGTAGAGCTATGACAATGACTAACAGAGAATGAGGGAGGAAACACAAAAAAAATTGTAATTTCATGTAGGTGAAAATACATATAATTTATACTTAGATACTATTCTATTTGGAACACAAAAAAAAAAAAAAAACAAAACAAAAAATAATATTGAAAAGAACTTGGTTGTTCGTTTACAACAGAAATAGACAGTGCCTAGATTGGTCACTCCTCTAGAAATATGAAATATCACAGAGTGGTCGCTCCTCCAAAAATGTATCTAGCTGTGTATGGAAGCAGAAATGAAACCAGAGAGGAGAGAAACACAGAGTGGAACAAAACGGTAAATTTTGGCTGTAGTGTTAAAGTTTAAGCGCCAATGTTAGATTTAGGCGGCACTGTTGATAGTGGTTGGCGAGTAAATGCTAGCTACGACTTGACCTCCCATTAAAACATTTAATTGTCATCTATAACAATATCAAGTTGAAGAGAAGTTGGTGGCGCGAGGGATTCTTTGACAACAAGTTGATGGCAGTTTGGAGATTGTCAGTGATGGGACAGGTGATGGAACGACTGCAAGAGAAGACAAAACGGTTGCAGTCTTGGCTTGCACAACGACACTATCTGTGCATGGGATGGCCATCGATGGGGGCACGGAAGCTGGTGCAAATTGTTAAAGGCTAGCAGTGTTTGTACGGAGTCTGAGGAGAGGCAAGAAAATTAAAAAAGTGTCGGGACGTGGAGGTGATGTGACAACCGAACAATGGTGGACCGCACAGCACGAGTGCAGCCATGGCATCAGATGGCATTGTTTATGCAGGTGCAAATTGTCACCTGCATAGACAGTGTCCAAGTTGATGGCTGATTGGAGACTGAAGGTGATGTGACGACTCCATATATGACAACTACAAGAGAGGACAAAACCGTTGTAGAGGAGGTTTGCATGGGCATTGGAAAATTTTATAACTAATTTTAAATGGCACTAGCAAAGAATTAAAATATTCATTAAAAAATTGGATTAAAAGTTTAGTGTCTTATTATTTCTTTTAAATATTTTAAAATTTAATAACAATTAAAGATTTTGTTAAAGAAAAGTAAAAACAAAAAGTAATTTTATGTTATTGTGTTTATGTGTTCTAATTTTAATATTGGTTAATAAAACTAGCATACCTATATTTAAAAAATATATGTAATGTACGCGGAGAGATATTTTAGCCACCTATATTATAAATAAAATAAAATAATCCTTAAATAGTAAAAAGTAAAATAACTCTTAAGTAAATAAGATAACCCAAGAGTGATAAAATAACCTAATTATAATATTAATTGACTTTTATTTACAACTATTTTTATTTTTCTAATTTTATTTACATTTTTACAAGAGAATACTTGTTTACCCACCAAAAATATATGTAATCACCATGTTTTCAAATGGAAAAAATTAACATTAATTATTTTTGAACAATAAGTTGGTAACTATCTTAACCTAATTATATATTTTGTGTTTAAATAGATCATTACATATATTAAAACATATGTATTCAAAAATATGTTGAATAAATATATAAATTTTATTTAATTGATCTAATTAATCAAAGTGTTAAAAGTTAATAATATTTTAATTTTAACATTGAACTAAGTGTAAAAGTGCTTTTTATTTAACTATGTGTGTTTTTACATCAATATTTAATCACATTAATATAATGTATTAGTATATCATGTTATAAATGAAAACATGTTAGTATAATTAAAATATATCATTAAATTATAAAGGGTATTGTACATTTTTTTTTCAATTAAGTTTAAACCTACACTTTCTTTTTTCATTCTCTCTATATATTATTAGTCTTATTTTTTCATCTAATTTCTTTTGTGATTTAATCCTATTTATTGCTCATTTTAACTCCTTGCTCTACTACCCTTGTTTTTGTATTCTCTTTCCACCTCCCTTCCTTTCAAGAGGTTCCATGTGCAATCTATATCCTTCCAATCCTCTATTATTGCACCAATAATTGTAATCATAAATTATGATTATTATATTCATATTAGGGTTAAACTTAAAGTGATTATTATATTCATATTAGAGTTAAAATTAAAGTGATTATAACCATTAATCTCTATTTTGGGACAACCCATAATATATTAAAATTGAATGCAACCCTAATTAGATTAAAACTTTATTCTAACTTTAATCCTACCCTGTAATTATAACCATGGTCCACTCCCTATAAATTATTATATTTAAAATATTATAATAATATATTTAATCTATTAATAAATGAATCCTAACCCTAACGAAAATATAAGCATAATTCAAGGCTAACCCCAAATGAATCATAATTTCAAACCTAATCCTAATCCTTATTGAATTGTAATATTAATTGTAACACTATACAAACCCTAACCTTAATTCATCCTAAAACCCTCATACTAATCTAACTCTAGCCTTGCAAATTGTAATTCTAATCCTAATTAAACATAGCAATAATTATAAACCTATAAGAACCCTAACCTTAATTCATCATAGAACTCTAACCCTAATTGAACCCTAACCTTGCAAATTGTAATTCTAATCTTAATTATTAACTAACTCGTAGAACCCTCACACTAATCTAAACCTAACCTTAACCATAATTGAACCATCAATGTAATTGAAATTTAACCCTAATTGAAACTTTACGTTGACAAAATTATAATCTTAACCCTAATTAAATTGTAATCTAACCCTAATCATCATAATAATATTATATAAATGATTTTAATAACTTATTTTTATTTGTTATCAAAATTTATTATATTTTCTTTGTATTTAATTTTGCAATTTTTCAACATGATTTTAAATGTGCACTTATTATGAAAAGTCTTTCTATTAGATGCATTTTTAAGTTGCTATTATTTTGTACAATAAAATATTTAGCGAAACATTATATTTCTTTATTAATATATATTGATTTTGAATAAAAATAGAATATGAATTATTTATTCTTTTTGAAATATTTTTCAATTTTAAAAAAAGAAATTGAATATTTTTTATGATTTAAATATAATAATTTAGAAAAAAAAAATTATGTAATTGTAAATTTAAGATTTTTTTAATTTAATTTTCTAATTTCTAATTTTAAATAGTTAATTTAGAGTTTTTTTTTTAAATAATTATTTTTCATTCTTTTCTAATTTAATTATTATTCTAGTGTGAAAAAATATTGTATAATGATATCAAATAATTATTTTTCTTTTAATTTTAGTATATTCATGTATAAACCTATATGTAATAGTACATTTAACAAAGTTCATTCATACTTAATTATCTAAATTTTAGAAACCTCACATATTTTTCAATATTGTATCATGATAAATAATATTTTTGATTGGAAAAGATTGCTCAAACAAGTCTATATAAAAAAGGATATCCTATTTTAAAAAAATCTTGAATATTTTTTAATTTGAAGTCTATTAATTTCAAAACTTACATTTATAAAATTTAATAAGTTCTTTTATTACATTTCTAAATTTATAAACATACCTCTTTGCATTCAATATAAATAAAATTAGAAAATTAAAAATAGTTGTAAATAAAAGTCAATTAATATTATAATTAGGTTATTTTATCACTCTTAGGTTATCTTATTTACTTAAGAGTTATTTTACTTTTTACTATTTAAAGATTATTTTATTTTATTTATGATATAGGTGGCTAAAGATATCTCTCCATGTACATTACATATATTTTTTAAATATAGGTATGCTAGTTTTATTAACCAATATTAAAATCAGAACACATAAATACAATAACATAAAATTACTTTTTGTTTTTACTCTACAACGATTTCGTCCTCTCCTACAACTGTCATATATGGAGTCATCACATCACCTTCAGTCTCCAATCAGCCATCAACTTGCCCCATCAACGCAATAATTTATAAATTAAATCATATATATATATATATTAGAATTTCATATTTAAAGAAAATAAAGAAACATTAGAATTTATATTCAATTTATATTAAAAAGTAAAATTAAAAAATTTATCTAAAATTTTATATATTAAATATTTAAATTTTTGTTCTAATAATTTAATCATAATTATCTTCAATAATCAAATTTAATAAATAATTTTTATTTATTTTTATCAAAATTTCTATTATTGATTTATATTAAAGATAGCAATATTTAAATTAAATTAATGAAAACAATTTTTGAAAATTTAAATTTTTTAAAAAAATTATTAATATTTTAATATTTTTTATAATTTTTAGATTATAATTAATTATTGAAAGTCTTACATAAAAATAAATAAAGATATTATATATTTAATAAAAAGTAAAATTAAAATATAATCTTTATGTTTTTAAAATGTTTTAATTTCTTTTTAAATATCAAAGTTAAGAAAAGGGATGGTTTCATTTATTAAAGGTTGGCAGTGCACAGAGTCTGACGTGCACAGAGTCTGACGAGAGGCGAGAAAAAAAAAAAAAATGTGGGGAC